>CM067305.1:16302905-17037905 GCA_034231615.1 Meghimatium bilineatum | reverse complement strand
ATAAAGTAGATGTAGTGTCGTTTTTTATGTGATGTGAGTACGAAGAATAGTTTGTTAGTTTATCTTTTTTGCCCATTTTTGGTGCGGTTTCGCTTTTCTTTACAATTTAAATCAGGCAAGCATGGCGCACATCATGTTCTTTCCAGAAAATTATAATCTTTAGGCCCTATCAAACGCCATGGCCGGCTAGAGAAAACCACAATATATGGGATGATGCTAGGGAGACGAACAGGAGACCGACCAAGAAGAAAATGGACGCAAGACATAAAAAAATCTCTGTAACATGACAATAACAGAAGCATGAAAACTGGCTCAAGATAGACAGAAGTTTCGAAAGGCTCAGATGACTGCTACATCACGTTCAAAACTACCTTCTTCTTCTTCTTCTTCTTCTTTCGTTCACTTGAAACATGTCTATATCTGTAACTCTGTCTCCTTAATAAAACTCACTGTCTTTTGTAGTTCATACAGTGTCCCATAGAGTTTTGATTCCAGTGTTGTTTCCTCTGGCCAATATGTCTGCCTCAGCGTTTCATGCTCAGAACACTCTTGAAGTATATGTTTGGCACTCTGTGCTGCCTGTCCACATGTACACATGGCCGTGTTGCCAATCTTGAACTTTGTATACATGTGACTGCGGAGTCGGTTGTGTCCTGTTCTGAGACGTAGAATTATAACTTGTTCTGGTCTGTTCATAATATGATAGTCATCTTGTGTTGGTGTTTGTGGCTTTCTTATTGACTTGATCATCTGTTTTTTCTGATGGTAGGTGATTGGTATATCTGGTTGGTCTTCTGCAGCACCTTCCTTAGCCAGTTGGTCTGCTTTTTCATTTCCTGGTATTCCACAGTGAGAGGGTATCCACTGCATGGTTATCCTGTACTGGTAAGACAATTCGCTAAGTAGTTTTTTCAAGTCTGTTAGTTTTTCAGACTGGAGAGCTTGAAGCACTGACCTTGCATCTGTCAGGAATACCACAGGCTGTAGTTCAGAGTTGGAGTTCAGCAGTTTTTTAGCTGCCACAATAATTGCCTGGATTTCTGCATCATAATTATTGCAGAATTTTCCTGTCGGTGTTCTGATTGTATCTCTAGGCTTGTGTGGATATTCTATATATACACCTGCACCTCCATTCCTCACGGCATTCTGTGCTGACCCATCTGTGTATACTCTGACCCATATATCTTGTGGATATTCCTCATCCAGGAAACTGAGGGTGACTGTCCTTCGCTGCACACTGTTCTGTTCGTCCTCGCTTAGTATTCCTTTCACATGGGTCTGAATGTATATTGGCATTCCATGCCTTTCACTCCACGGGGTTTGTTCTGGTACAGGCCTTAAGGGGCTGTCAACTTCAGGTAGGTCTGTAAGTTGTCTGCGGAGTCGTTTAGCTTGATGGATAAAGCTGCTTCTTTTCAGTCGTCCCATTGCTAGATTTTGGAATCTTTCCTTCATTGGATGACTTGGTATACACTGAAACTTTTCTGCCTGAATTAGTACTTTTGTGTCTCTGCGTTCGCCAAGTGTTTGCATTCTTCCCATTTTCTGCATCTCTGCTATGGGTGTTGATTTCATTGCTCCCAACATTATTCTAAGTGCCTGGTTTTGCACTTTATCTAGATCTTGTAATGTTGTGTTTGATGCAGGACACCACGCAGCTGAACCATATTCCAGGTGTGGTCTTATGCCTTGCTGGTAAACTTTACTGAGTATATTTCCACTGGCTCCCCATGTGGTTCCACTTAGTTTTCTCAGGATAGCTAGCTTCCTCCTGGCTTTTGTTGTTGCTTTGTTTATGTGCTGCTTCCATGTCAGCTTATCATCAAAAGTAACTCCGAGGTATGTGGGATGTTTGTCTTCTTTCAAGAGCTCTCCATCTATCTTGATATGACCAGCTTTTTGTTTTGGTGAGAGGGTAAAGAGTGTAGTGCTGCACTTATCTGTGTTAATGCTGACGCACCATCTATTTGCCCATAAGGTTAGGGCATCGATAGCTCTTTGCATCGATAGCCTTATATTTGTTTTATTTTTTCCATGAATTTCGTCGGTAGGCCTTATATTTGTTTTATTTTTTCCATGAATTTCGTCGGTAGGCCTTGTATTTGTTTGGCATGCGACTCCAAGTATAAATACTGACTTACCCCATCGAGACCAGCACCGTGCAGAGGTGATGGGGCTTAGTCCAGCCATCAGGGGCTGGAAACTAAGACTGGTTGGGCAGTCCCACTCGAGCAGGACCATAGTCCTGCCCAAGTACGCAGAGTGCTGAAGACGGAGGCATCCAGCCATAAGGCGCACAGATAATCAGGATGCCACACACAAAACACAATGGAAACATGGAAAACTACCTGATAATAAACCATGTCATAACCTGAACATTAGATCCATAGATGTTTCTAAAAGACAGAGGTATTATGTATACTGTATGTTTGTGTGGCACCCATCTACTCTGAACCTTTGAACTCTGAACTCTGAGTGTCAGACATAATAACTGCGATGTTTAGCATGATTTCCAAGAACCATCGTAATCTTGCCCATGACATGTCTCCAGTGTGTAAGATCTGTGCGCAGAACATGGAAACATGACCTAGAAGTCTCCTTTTGATTATTTTCGCACATAACTTTGGTCGGCATTGGCTAATTTTGGCATGTGACTATAGGTATATAAATAGCAACTAACGTAAATCATGACAATAATAAAAAACGTAAGGAATGAAGTTCTAATACATTCTCGACAGAGGTATTCTTACGCGAATGGTTTCGTGTTGCCGCAGGTATATTTAGGGCCTACCTTGCTTCCTCATACTGGAAAAAGGAGAAAAAAACATATTCTCCCATATACACATATTCTTCTACATACGACACCTTCACTATCTTATATTATGTTATGCTCCTTCTTGTTGTTCGTTCATCACATGATGATGATGACCATTTGTTACATCCACTTTTGAAAATTCAATTTTAGTTATTTCCTTGATTATGAGTTCGTAGATGGCTAATGAGCCCTATTCGAGCTGTAAATGTCCTTGGACAGTTCGGACATGGAATGACGACAGTAGACGGATATTGGTCTATCCGTGACTTCCTAGCTGCTCTCCGCTGTTGAGCTGCTGCATTTCTCCTATTTTCACAAGATGATGCGCTCTTTTAGTTATGCTCCTACAGCGCCATAGGCGACGCATATGGCAGAAACTATAGCTTTCCATTCCTGTCTTTGTGTTGCCAGGCCTTTCAATTCTTGGGTTTTATTTAACCTTCACTACAGGCACATATTATTTTATATATAAAAATCTTCATTATTTGTTCAGATTCTTTTACTTACATACAGGACATGTTACATTATTTGGAATTATTAATTAGCCTAAAAGTAGCAGTTTCAGCTTGGCTATTTTTTTTTTACACCTGTGTTACTTTCTTAACTATCTTTAATCAGATAATTCTCACTATATGTCTTGTCGATCCTTACCACCTGCATCTTCTGCTCACTAGTGAAGATTAGCTGCCGTTTCAAAATGCGTAACTTGTCTGGGGTTATTATTTTCTCTATATGTCAAACACAGGTAACAACTTGTTTCAGTCTACCTGTCTCTTTATCATGCCTTCTATCAAGCGTTTATTAAACTCTTATCTTACTCTCTCTATAAATGTTTGTATATTATATATATATATACGTACGTGTGTATATGCCTTTCTTGTCTTGCAGAAGAAAATAGGAACTAATTGAGATGTAGCTGTTATGAATGAGCGTTCTATTCGATCACGTCACAGCCAAATAACATTTGTGTGTAATGACAACAATACAATAATATTGTTCCTAATACTTATTACGTTAATTAACGTTAATTTGACTGTGTCTTTATGAATATCTCGTACTGACGAAAAGAGCGAGCGAATGTTTTTTTTATAACCTACTCAAACCTACCAGTTTTACCAGTATTGTCCCCGGAATTATAAGGTTGTTGAAAAAATGGTTGTGTGGAGGTGGGGGGGGGGTCATATTGTGATCTAAATTAGGGGTGTTTAAACCAGTGACATAGCACTGATTATTTAGAGTGATTTGTTTTAATAGGTGGTTCCCTCTCCCCCCTTTCCCAATCAGAAACACGCATTTGCATCGCTATATAAAATATTAACTAGTTAAAAAAATACCTTATATAATCTAATATTGCAGCTCCAGACATAATCTAGTAATGCAGCTAAAGATATATGTTCATCTACTCGCAGAAAATGTTCAGTACGGATAGGGAATACCCGTTTTCAGTTCTGAGTATTAACATCATCACAACGAGTAATTCTAAGTGTATAATTCGTCTGAAGCACGATTCAGTTCATATTAAAAGATCAAAAGTCAGGTTTTAAGCAGCCAATGAAAGTATTCGCTCTGAAGAAATACATAGAAAAGAAAAAGTCTGAAAGGCCTATCTGAAGGGGCACACAAGTTAGGGGCACATCATGAAGGGAAACATGATTTAAAGTCAACGCATGCCGAAAGTCTGAAGGCCTATTTGACCAACTATTATGCAACAGTGAATATTCCTAATTACTATCCGTCACCAACGTCCTACTTACTATCCGTCACCATCGTCCTAGTTACTATCCGTCACCATCTTCCTACTTACTATCCGTCACCATCGTCCTAGTTACTATCCGTCACCATCGTCCTAGTTACTATCAGTCACCATCGTCCTAGTTACTATCCGTCACCATCTTCCTAGTTACTATCAGTCACCATCGTCATAGTTACTATCCGTCACCATCTTCCTAGTTACTATCCGTCACCATCGTCCTAGTTACAATCCGTCACCATCGTCCTAGTTACTATCAGTCACCATCGTCCTAGTTACTATCCGTCACCATCTTCCTAGTTACTATCCGTCACCATCTTCCTAGTTACTATCCGTCACCATCGTCCTAGTTACTATCAGTCACCATCGTCCTAGTTACTATCAGTCACCATCGTCCTAGTTACTATCAGTCACTATCGTCCTAGTTACTATCAGTCACCATCGTCCTAGTTACTATCAGTCACCATCGTCCTAGTTACTATCCGTCACCATCTTCCTAGTTACTATCAGTCACCATCGTCCTAGTTACTATCCGTCACCATCGTCCTAGTTACTATCAGTCACCATCGTCCTAGTTACTATCCGTCACCATCGTCCTAGTTACTATCAGTCACCATCGTCCTAGTTACTATCCGTCACCATCTTCCTACTTACTATCCGTCACCATCGTCCTAGTTACTATCCGTCACCATCTTCCTAGTAACTATCCGTCACCATCTTCCTAGTTACTATCCGTCACCATCGTCCTAGTTACAATCAGTCACCATCTTCCTAATTACTATCAGTCACCATCTTCCTAATTACCATTCGTCATCATCGTCCTAGTTACTATCCGTCACCATCGTCCTAGTTACCATCCGTCACCATCGTCCTAGGTACTATCCGTCACCATCGTCCTAGTTACTATCCGTCACCATCGTCCTAGTTACTATCCGTCACCATCGTCCTAGTTACTATCCGTCACCATCGTCCTAGTTACTATCCGTCACCATCGTCCTAGTTACTATCCGTCACCATCGTCCTAGTTACAATCAGTCACCATCGTCCTAGTTACTATCAGTCACCATCGTCCTAGTTACTATCAGTCACCATCGTCCTAGTTACTATCAGTCACCATCGTCCTAGTTACTATCAGTCACCATCGTCCTAGTTACTATCCGTCACCATCGTCCTAGTTACTATCCGTCACCATCGTCCTAGTTACTATCTGTCACCATCGTCCTAGTTACTATCAGTCACCATCGTCCTAGTTACTACCAGTCACCATCGTCCTAGTTACTATCAGTCACCATCGTCCTAGTTACTACCAGTCACCATCGTCCTAGTTACTATCAGTCACCATCGTCCTAGTTACTATCAGTCACCATCGTCCTAGTTACTATCAGTCACCATCGACCTAGTTACTATCCGTCACCATCGTCCTAGTTACTATCCGTCACCATTGTCCTAGTTACTATCAGTCGCCATCGTCCTAGTTACTATCAGTCGCCATCGTCCTATTTACTATCAGTCACCATCGTCCTAGTTACTATCCGTCACCATCGTCCTAGTTACTATCAGTCACCATCGTCCTAGTTACTATCAGTCACCATCGACCTAGTTACTATCCGTCACCATCGTCCTAGTTACTATCCGTCACCATCGTCCTAGTTACTATCAGTCACCATCGTCCTAGTTACTATCAGTCACCATCGTCCTAGTTACTATCAGTCACCATCGTCCTAGTTACTATCCGTCACCATCGTCCTAGTTACTATCAGTCACCATCTTCCTAATTACCATCCGTCACCATCGTCCTAGTTACTATCAGTCCCCATCTTCCTAATTACCATCCGTCACCATTGTCCTAGTTGCTATCAGTCACCATCTTCCTAGTTACTATCAGTCACCATCTTCCTAATTACCATCCGTCACCACCGTCCTAGTTACTATCAGTCACCATCTTTCTAGTTACTATCAGTCACCATCTTCCTAATTACCATCCGTCACCATTGTACTAGTTACTATCAGTCACCATCTTCCTAATTACCATCCGTCACTATCGTCCTAGTTACTATCAGTCACCATCTTCCTAATTACCATCCGTCACCATCGTACTAGTTACTACCAGTCACCATCTTCCTAATTACCATCCGTCACTATCTTCCTAGTTACTATCAGTCACCATCTTCCTAATTACCATCCGTCACCATCTTCCTAATTACCATCCGTCACCATCGTACTAGTTACTATCAGTCCCCATCTTCCTAATTACCATCCGTCACCATCTTCCTAATTACCATCCGTCACCATCGTCCTAGTTACTATCAGTCACTATCTTCCTAATTACCATCCGTCACCATCGTACTAGTTACTACCAGTCACCATCTTCCTAATTACCATCCGTCACTATCGTCCTAGTTACTATCAGTCACCATCTTCCTAATTACCATCCGTCACCATCGTCCTAATTACCATCCGTCACCATCGTACTAGTTACTATCAGTCACCATCTTCCTAATTACCATCCGTCACCATCTTCCTAATTACCATCCGTCACCATCGTACTAGTTACTATCAGTCACCATCTTCCTAATTACCATCCGTCACCATCTTCCTAATTACCATCCGTTACCATCTTCCTAATTACCATCCGTCAGCATATTCCTAATTACCATCCGTCACCATCGTACTGGTTACTATCAGTCACCATCTTCCTAATTACCAGCCGTCACCATCTTCCTAATTACCATCCGTCACCATCGTACTAGTTACTATCAGTCACCATCGTCCTAATTACCATCCGTCACCATCTTCCTAATTACCATCCGTCACCATCGTACTAGTTACTATCAGTCACCATCTTCCTAATTACCTTCCGTCACCATCTTCCTAATTACCATCCGTCACCATCTTCCTAATTACCATCCGTCACCATCTTCCTAATTACCATCCGTGAGCATCTTCCTAATTACCATCCGCTACCATCGTACTGGTTACTATAAGTCACCATCTTCCTAATTACCATCCGTCACCATCGTCCTAGTTACTATCCGTCACCATCGTCCTAGTTATCAGCGTCTCTGCTGTGCCCCGGCTTTGAATAAGTAGCATATCAGGTGTGATACAACGTAACTCTGTGCAGGCGGTGACACTTCTCTTTTTGGAGCCAGAATCAGGTAAACATATTAGCCCAGTATAATTGAAGAGTCCCTTTATATCTTGGGGAAAGTATAGCTGGATGATCCAACATCCAAGTGATCATTGTCCAGGGTTGGGTTTCTATGGATACCTTTAACAGAAAGGATGCTTGGCAAGGGAAATGAATAATATTGCTTCAACTCTGCCTGCTGCGAGAAGGTAGTGAAGCCACACAGCCCCTAGAATTTCTTACCTCCCACTCTGAGTAGGGAACTTCTCAAATCATTGGTTAATTGCTGATCCAGCGGTTCATGGATTCATGCCCTCTGACCCAATGCTATTGCGTGATATATGCATGTGTTTGTACGCTGTTGTTATGTTCCATATACGGTGTTCTGTTTATTTGGCTTTAGAGAGAGAAGCATTTTTCTCAAATCATTGCACACTGAAAGTTGTAATCTTCTTTGTACGAAATAAATCTCTGAACAATCAACCCAATTACAGTTAGAAATAATCAATCGTAATTCATTGGGATCAAAACAACGACAATAGCATTAAATCAATAAGTTTTCAGAAATATTACTTTATAATAATGATCTATACATTTACATCCACACAAATTACTGTAGTAAGTAAAGGAAAGTAACCCATAGCATTTATTAATGCCGTAGGGGTGTGAGATGTTAGCGATCTCACATTTCACAGGCTCTGCAAATGAGGGCGGTAGCCATCTCCTCTCCCTCGCAGTCTTTACTTTCCGAATTAATCCGGTACCCATTTAAGGTGGGTCGACCTGGGAGCCGTTGCGATCTGAAAAACATTTCCGCCTCAACTGGGAAATGAACCCAGGACCACTCATATGCGAAGTCACTGCGCTACGCTGCTCCCAATATTACTGTAGAAATTTAGTTGAGTTTTTGATAGCTGTTGAAATCATTCTTGTTCTTGTGCCAACATTCTAACAGATAATCTGCGTCAGAAACCGCTTTAACTAGGCGTCCACTTCAACATTTTTGTGAGACAAGTTCACGGAATAAAAATATTTACAGACACACATATTTATGCTTAGATGAACACAAAAAACTGACATATTTCAGGAGAGAAGTAGAGAGGCTAATGAGACATTTGTCTAGGGAGATTTGAATAATTAGTGTCAGGCAGTTGTATGCCAGAAGGGAGACATCTTCTACAAGGGGCTTATTTACATGATTATGTTGCTTTATTTAAAGTGTATTTGACATTAACTGATGTAATACTAAATGCATACACCCCAACAAACGTCTCTCTTAGACGTAGTACACGTAGTGGTTAAGCTATTCGCTTTGTGCATTAAAGACTGCAATTCTAATCCCGTTCAGATCGTCTTATTTACAAAGTTGATTTTTCCAATATTTCCGAGGATTATAGCTAGAAGCTACGGAGTTACGTGCTTTTAGTGGTAGCTTTCGTTGAGAAGGTTCGACTTTACGTTAATACATTATTGCGTAGTTCGATAATTACAAAGTCTATATTCAACACCTTTAACACTTTTTTTCCCATCCCAACAGTAACGTATACACATATTCTTAAAACCATTACTTCACACATTTTTACATCTATTACTTTGCACATTATTATATCTATTACTTCGAACATTATTACATCAATTACTTCACACATTCTTACATCTGTTATTTAACACAATCGTACATCCATTACCGTAAATATTCTTATAAAATAAAATATCATGTATCAGTACAGTAGCAATATATTTTTTTGTCAGTCAGTCACATATTCTAGCATCTGACATCCACATATAATCATAGCCAGCCACATATTCAAACAGCCAACATAACCACAGACAGCCACATATTCTAACTGCCAACATAACCACAGACAGCCACATATTCTAACAGGCAACAGAACCACAGCCAGCCACATATTCTAACAGCCAACATAACCACAGCCAGCCACATATTCTAACAGCCAACATAACCACAGATAGGCACATATTCTAACAGCCGACATAACCACAGACAGCCACATATTCTAACAACCAACATAATCATAGCCAGCTACATATTCTAACAGCCAACATAACCACAGACAGCCACATATTCTAACAGCCAACATAACCACAGCCAGCCACATATTCTAACAGCTAACATAACCACAGACAGCCACATATTCTAACAGCCAACATAACCATAGACAGCCACATATTCTAACAGCCAACATAACCATAGCCAGCCACATATTCTAATAGCCAACATAACCATAGCCAGCCACATATTCTAATAGCCAACATAACCACAAACAGCCACATATTCTAACAACCAACATAACCACAGACAGCCACATATTCTAACAGCCAACATAACCACAGACAGCCACATATTATAACAGCCAACATAACCACAGAGAGCCAAATATTCTAACAGCTACCATCCACACATAACCACAGTCAGCTATCTTGTGGAGGACGTGGTACTTTTATAAAAGTGTGTCTTAGATAAGCTTTCTCAAACTTGTTCTTGACGACCCCACTTTTCCCATTAAATAATATAGACAAGAACCACTATTTTTATACATTTTACTGTTGTTGTGATAAACGTTGTCTGTTGAATACGTTGCTGGTTCGAATTCCGCTCGCAGCGTCTCATTTATAAAGTGAATCTTTTCAAAGATGCCTTGGAATTATCGCTTTTAGATTACACATCAGGATCGCAGTTGTGTCATATCAGGACAAAGAAAAGCACGATTAAAATTATACTGATACTCTACTGTAGTGTTTTAGTGGACATATTTTACTACGTGGCTTGAATCTCCTCGCCGAAACCTTTTATACTGCAGACTGGAGGTATGCAATTCGACAAATAAGGAATACAAAAGAGATGGAAAAAGCTAGAATCTTGAAGGATTAACCTACTATTGGAAAAAGAGGTCTGCATAAAACATGTGCTGTACAGGAAATTGAATGACACACGCACGTTCACGGGTACGCGCACGTATATATATATATATATATATATATATATATATATATATATATATATATATATATATATATATATATATATGTCATTCAATTTCCTGTACAGCACATGTTTTATGCATAATATATAATGGGGCACGCGCACGTATATATATATATGTATATACATATACACATCGTATCCTATTCAGGAAGTAGCCATCATCACCCCGGATTCTAGTCCCCTCATAAAATGAATCACACAGTTACAAAATCACATAATTTGAAAACGCGATTTATTATGCCACCAACTTGAACCGGAAGAAAATCTAGCAAGAGAATGGAAATAGAGGCAGTAAAAGCTGCTCTAACCTGGCGAACGACGCAACGACCAAAGCCCACATTCTATTAAACCCCCAGATTAGGCTGTACACGATAAAAAATTGCATGATAAGACAGATGTTGGTAATTCTTGTAAGAAATTCCAAAAACATCACATGAATATACTGTCCAGGTTATGCGGAAGTCAAGGGGTAACGAAAGAGCTGATTCATTGGCGGGTAAAGCTATTGCTGATGGGATATCCGTGAGAAGAGGCAGGGCTGAGTTAGTTAGGAAAGTCATGGATGCATTACACAACAGTCAAGAAAATTCTGTGAGAGACAGTATACACAACAATAAAGTGGATGCCGAGAGAGACAGTATACACAACAATAAAGTGGATGCCGAGAGAGACAGTATACACAACAAACAAGTGGATGCTGAGAGAGACAGTATACACAACAATAAAGTGGATGCCGAGAGAGACAGTATACACAACAATAAAGTGGATGCTGAGAGAGACAGTATACACAACAATAAAGTGGATGCCGAGAGAGACAGTATACACAACAATAAAGTGGATGCCGAGAGAGACAGTATACACAACAATAAAGTGGATGCCGAGAGAGACAGTATACACAACAATAAAGTGGATGCCGAGAGAGACAGTATACACAACAATAAAGTGGATGCTGAGAGAGACAGTATACACAACAATAAAGTGGATGCCGAGAGAGACAGTATACACAACAATAAAGTGGATGCCGAGAGAGACAGTATACACAACAATTAAGTGGATGCTGAGAGAGACGGTATACAAGTACAAAATATGGTAAAATTAGGAGTGACCAGGGGAGAGGGAAGAAGGTGCGTGTTGACGGGAAATATCAGAAGACCCCACACCCAACAATTGACTGGAACACTGAGTTTATATACTCTGAAATGGTTGATGAAAATGCAAGCAGATAACTTAATAGGAGCACTCCTTGTGAAGTGGTGCTAGTTCCTAATCAGGAATCAAGCGTCATGTAGAGATGCCTAGGTCGTGGGATCATATAGACATTTGGAATACACATATATGTTAAACGGATATTACATAATTAGTAGCTGCGTATCCTGACAGACATCTTAAGAACACAAACACATGCTATCACAGTATGCGGTCTCCTTGCGTTTCAGAAATCGAGTGCATACACTGATAAAAGATGACGCGGCGATGATATTGCTAATATTGTAAAGGTAAGCTTGGACAATTTTTGTGGACCCTTCTTGCAGAAAATTGAGTGCAAGTGATAAACATGAAAATCAATATGATCTAATGGTTTAGAGGATTGTCTTAATTGCACTTGTATTTGCTATATGTACGCCACTAATCTCAATAGAGCATCATATCTCTTAACGAGTGTCAAGCATAACACGTCATTTCTTACCTTCAAGCAAGAATCCATAAGGATCTCTTGCGAAATGTACTTGTAAACAAATCGCCACGGTGCGACTTCGAATCCGCGATAGCATGAATACAAGGAAAACAACGACTATCCCCAATATAGAAATGTTATGAGGGGCATTCTGATATGTTCCATATATCCTTGTACCTCCGTCTTCAGTATATCGATAATGGGTGATAAGTGCAGTAAAACTGAAATTCAACATGCGAAAATAGGAAACACGGTATTGAAATTTTTTTAATCACTAAAACATATAATAACAACACGAGAATAGATGTTTCAACCAAAGGGCCTTTATCAAAAACAAAATGAAACATAACAATATAACGAGTAAGAAAAGCACTCTACATGTTCAGATGACAGAGTTAAAGCTAAATATGGATAATCATCGGAAGAGTGATAATTTCGATATATATACTCTTCCGGCGTGTGTCCATATTCATCTCTGTCATATTCACCGTTACAGTGCCGTTCCAATTCGTCGTATTGTTATGTTGTGAATGTGCTCTGGATAAAGACCTTTTGTTCGAAACGTAGATTTTCGTGTGTTATTATGTGTGTCCTTGCAGTGATAGTGTCGTCTTCATAAGCATGTTTTTCCCCCCAGGATGACTAATCCCCAAAATTTGACTTACAACTCGGAATAAGATCCGCTTGGAGTACACCATAAAAGCGCACATTGCCCCACCATCTGCCATTACATAGTTCTATATATATATATTTAAGTAAAAAAATAAGAAAGAAAAACTGAAGGATGCGTCGTGCCATTCGCGTAAAAAACGACGATACAGCACATCTCAGTTTTCTTGGTCACATCCTGCTGGTAGAGAGATCTAACGAGAGGTTGAGCACATCCTGCTAGTAGAGAGATCCAACGAGAGTTTGAGAACAAACGCTTAGAGAAGAGATATCACTATGATTTCTATGATTTCTTATGACATATGACCTTCAGTATGGTGCGTAACCGAGAGGTTAGGGCGTGGGTCTCACATCCGTGAAGTCTATATTCGAATCCAGTTAGCGATGCTTTTATTATAACGGAAGTTTAATTTAACTTACTATGCGCATGACGTGTCGACAGTAAGTACATGTCTTCTTTATCTCACATCATCTTCTTTCAAATCCTTAGAGGGAAATTATGTATTAACAGACTGAGACTGTCGGCAGCTACGGAAGACCTGGTCGCTAAATTAAATTGGAGCACATTAGCTATGTGTTTTGATTATTGTTTGACTTTCAGTTGCTTACTATTTACATACTTGGAATACGCTATACTGGGATACTGCCATATTTACATACTATTTACATACTTGGAATACGCTATACTGGGATACTGCCATATTTACATACTATTTACATACTTGGAATACGCTATACTGGGATATTGCCATATTTACATACTATTTACATACTTGGAATACGCTATACTGGGATATTGCCATATTTACATACTATTTACATACTTGGAATACGCTATACTGGGATACTGCCATATTTACATACTATTTACATACTTGGAATACGCTATACTGGGATACTGCCATATTTACATACTATTTACATACTTGGAATACGCTATACTGGGATACTGCCATATTTACATACTATTTACATACTTGGAATACGCTATACTGGGATATTGCCATATTTACATACTATTTACATACTTGGAATACGCTATACTGGGATATTGCCATATTTACATACTATTTACATACTTGGAATACGCTATAATGGGATACTGCCATATTTACATACTATTTACATACTTGGAATACGCTATACTGGGATACTGCCATATTTACATACTATTTACATACTATTTACATATTTGGAATACGCTATACTGGGATACTGCCATATTTACATACTATTTACATACTTGGAATACGCTATACTGGGATACTGCCATATTTACATACTATTTACATACTTGGAATACGCTATACTGGGATACTGCCATATTTACATACTATTTACATACTTGGAATACGCTATACTGGGATACTGCCATATACTCACATCTATTTTAAATAGTGTGTTATACAAGGATATGTGCCATACACCGATATTTATTTTAAATAGTGTGTTATAAAGGGATATGTGCCACATACTTGTGGCTATCTTAAATAGTATGATATACAAGGATATATGCAACATACCCGCATTCATTTTAAATAGTGAGCTACACAAGGATATATGCCATATACTCGCATTTATTTTAAACAGTGCGTTATATAGGGATATGTACCATATAATTATCATGTGACATATTCTTTCGAGAACGTGGTTCTCCTTATGGATTCTCTGAACCCTGCGATTCTGGGCGAGTTGACCAGCCGCAGCTAGAAAAATATTTAAACATTCTGATATATCACTGCACCATCGTCGTCTCGGGATTCCTTTTCCCCTGTTGACGTTTACTCTTGAGGAGTGAGGTAGCCTCGTTGATAGTAAGTTTGCTTTCTATCACTGGGTTACAGCATGCCAGGTTCTAAACCACGCCCGGACACACAAATCCGGATTGTGATTTCTCGCAAGATGTGCTCAACCTTTCCTACTTGAATTTGCTTGTATAAGATATTATTTGAAGTAACATTGTTCTGTCTCTATGTTATTTATGTTTACAAGAAGGCCTTTAGGTCCTTGTGTACGAATATGCATGTTCTGTGTTTGTGTTCCTGATGATACTTTAATACTCGTACCGGATGTTCGTTAATGTTGTAATAGTCTTGTTTCGATTGGTCTGTTCTGAGTGACTTGAGTACACAGGCTGAAAGTCTTGACCGCGCCACATCTTTTTTCGGGGATGTGGTTGGTCAAGTACGGAAAACCTGTTTACTTGTGTTGAAAATCGATTCGGTGCTGCTAGAACAGACCTGGTTCAATTCCCGTCAGTTGTAAGAATTATTTCTCGCTTGACACGATCAACTCAGTCGACTCAGCTGTAAATGAGTACCTGACGTATGCGTTAGGGGAAGTAAATACAGCAAGGAAGGGAACTGGCCACCCCACCTAATATTTGCTGCGGCTTAGTACATGAAGAGTTAACTTTATCCCCGACGGCAGGTTACTGCCATTGGAATACCTTTACCTTAAGCTATTAAACTTTCCATGCTGTTATGTCTCGTTATCTTTTTCCCTACGGAGCATCTTTTAATCGATCATTTGATACCAATACATTTTACGGTTCGTCGATAAAGCGACGCGGACACTTTTGTTGTTTTATTTAATCATTTTCGGTATTAATATCAACTTGACGATTCTGATAGAAAGTGTAATATGTCCACGTTACTTCTGACATTATTTCCATGTGTTAGTACATCAACTTTGTAAGTTATTGATAAGTTGTTAATATTTGTGCTATGTGACGCCATTTTCCCTTATATTTTCTATATATATATATATTTTCGACCGAACTTATGTTTTGTGAAAGCATAATTATTTTATTTACTTTGGTCGTAGTAATTATTGAATGCCAATCTGAAATAACTGGCAACACACCTAAGCAGATTTACTCAAATTTGTAAGACAAAAAATCTGTGATCGAAGTCTTAAGGCCTAATTTCAAATCTCAGAGAACAGATCCCATTATTTGGGAATAGCAAATATAATTGAAGCATTATGCCTATATATATATTATTTTACCAAATAATGTTAACTATGGTATATTTTCTTTGTTTGGGCGGCATATACTCAGAATAGTGCTTTATGTGGTTAACACCGGAGGTAGCCTGTTTGTTGCCAAGGCCCGAAAGGGGAGAAAAGAATAGCAACACTGTTTACCTTCCACGCATGCCGTAAAAAGCGACTAAGGAGGTTATGGGATGGAGTTGGCTGTCCCATCCCATATAGGGTCAGTGACCCAAAGCCAAGCTGAAGCCGGATGTGTCAGGCCGAAAAGCGCAGATATTGCAGCAATGCTGTAAACTATGGCACAGCGCATTCCACTCCGTTCTTCAGACTACACCCTGCTAATCTGCAGGAGTTTGAGAACGAACGCAGAAGAAGAAGAAGATACCGGAGGTAGTGGTGACTACATTACCAGAATCGTGACCTCCACAATTGTTATTGTTATTTGTGACATTTCTGCACTTTATTGGCGAAAAAAAACAAAAGTGAGGTTTGGGGCAAAAGAATATCTGTTGCAGCCTTTATGTCAGGGGAAAAGGTGGAGGGAGAGGGTGCTCATATATGCTGACTATATACCTACTGACGTTCATACTGCAGCCTCTATATCTGGGGGTTTTATATACGTTGACTCTATACCTGCTGGCTTTTATACCTTACACCTGCTGGCTCTATATACATTTGCTTTATAACAACTACCTGGCGTTATGCCTGTTAATTTTATATCTGCCTCATTTATAACTGATATATTTATATATTCTATCTTTAAAATGGAGATTTTATATATGCTCCCTTTATATCTAATATTTTATATATCTACAGGCCATTACAGCAAATACAGTGTCATTAAGAGATAAATTAGAAACGATAACATCAGACAGATAACCAAAACAATACCAGTATTGGAACACATCAAAAGACAACAGATCAAGTGGTTTTCACAAGCTTCCAAACTACCGACATATAGCATGCTACAAATGTCCATGACACATAGACATAACGGTTATAAAGCCAGAGGCAGACCATGTAAAAGATGGATCACAGAAATCAAAGAAGCCACAGGAACAAACTTACAAACAGCGCACAAGAAGGCCATCTCCAGAGAACTCTTCTACCCCTGACGCCGCAAAGCAAACAAGGGACACAGCGTATAGATAGATAGATAGATAGATAGATAGATAGATAGATAGATAGATAGATAGATAGATAGATAGATAGATAGATAGATAGATAGATAGATAGATAGATAGATAGATAGATAGATAGATAGATAGATAGATAGATAGATAGATAGATAGATAGATAGATAGATAGATAGATAGATAGATAGATAGATAGATAGATAGATAGATAGATAGATAGATAGATAGATAGATAGATAGATAGATAGATAGATAGATAGATAGATAGATAGATAGATAGATAGATAGATAGATAGATAGATAGATAGATAGATAGATAGATAGATAGATAGATAGATAGATAGATAGATAGATAGATAGATAGATAGATAGATAGATAGATAGATAGATAGATAGATAGATAGATAGATAGATAGATAGATAGATAGATAGATAGATAGATAGATAGATAGATAGATAGATAGATAGATAGATAGATAGATAGATAGATAGATAGATAGATAGATAGATAGATAGATAGATAGATAGATAGATAGATAGATAGATAGATAGATAGATAGATAGATAGATAGATAGATAGATAGATAGATAGATAGATAGATAGATAGATAGATAGATAGATAGATAGATAGATAGATAGATAGATAGATAGATAGATAGATAGATAGATAGATAGATAGATAGATAGATAGATAGATAGATAGATAGATAGATAGATAGATAGATAGATAGATAGATAGATAGATAGATAGATAGATAGATAGATAGATAGATAGATAGATAGATAGATAGATAGATAGATAGATAGATAGATAGATAGATAGATAGATAGATAGATAGATAGATAGATAGATAGATAGATAGATAGATAGATAGATAGATAGATAGATAGATAGATAGATAGATAGATAGATAGATAGATAGATAGATAGATAGATAGATAGATAGATAGATAGATAGATAGATAGATAGATAGATAGATAGATAGATAGATAGATAGATAGATAGATAGATAGATAGATAGATAGATAGATAGATAGATAGATAGATAGATAGATAGATAGATAGATAGATAGATAGATAGATAGATAGATAGATAGATAGATAGATAGATAGATAGATAGATAGATAGATAGATAGATAGATAGATAGATAGATAGATAGATAGATAGATAGATAGATAGATAGATAGATAGATAGATAGATAGATAGATAGATAGATAGATAGATAGATAGATAGATAGATAGATAGATAGATAGATAGATAGATAGATAGATAGATAGATAGATAGATAGATAGATAGATAGATAGAGATAGATAGATAGATAGATAGATAGATAGATAGATAGATAGATAGATAGATAGATAGATAGATAGATAGATAGATAGATAGATAGATAGATAGATAGATAGATAGATAGATAGATAGATAGATAGATAGATAGATAGATAGATAGATAGATAGATAGATAGATAGATAGATAGATAGATAGATAGATAGATAGATAGATAGATAGATAGATAGATAGATAGATAGATAGATAGATAGATAGATAGATAGATAGATAGATAGATAGATAGATAGATAGATAGATAGATAGATAGATAGATAGATAGATAGATAGATAGATAGATAGATAGATAGATAGATAGATAGATAGATAGATAGATAGATAGATAGATAGATAGATAGATAGATAGATAGATAGATAGATAGATAGATAGATAGATAGATAGATAGATAGATAGATAGATAGATAGATAGATAGATAGATAGATAGATAGATAGATAGATAGATAGATAGATAGATAGATAGATAGATAGATAGATAGATAGATAGATAGATAGATAGATAGATAGATAGATAGATAGATAGATAGATAGATAGATAGATAGATAGATAGATAGATAGATAGATAGATAGATAGATAGATAGATAGATAGATAGATAGATAGATAGATAGATAGATAGATAGATAGATAGATAGATAGATAGATAGATAGATAGATAGATAGATAGATAGATAGATAGATAGATAGATAGATAGATAGATAGATAGATAGATAGATAGATAGATAGATAGATAGATAGATAGATAGATAGATAGATAGATAGATAGATAGATAGATAGATAGATAGATAGATAGATAGATAGATAGATAGATAGATAGATAGATAGATAGATAGATAGATAGATAGATAGATAGATAGATAGATAGATAGATAGATAGATAGATAGATAGATAGATAGATAGATAGATAGATAGATAGATAGATAGATAGATAGATAGATAGATAGATAGATAGATAGATAGATAGATAGATAGATAGACATGCTTTTTACCTACTGGCGTTATCTCTGTTATCTGTATATAGACAATGTCTTAGCAGATTCTGACTAAAAGCATTTGGAAATATTCCCCAGGTGTGATTAAAAAGATAGTCCTTGATGGTGTGATTAACGAGTGCGTGTAACTAGCCAGCTACTGGAATCATTATTATGCATACTCGCAGTGGTTAGCGCATTGGCTTTGCATATGAGAGGTGTTGGGTTCATTCCCCAGGTGAGGCGGAAATGTTTTTCAGATCGCCACGGCTCCCGGGTTGACCCATTGACTTAATTGGGTACTGGAATAATCCGGGAAGTAAAGATTGCGAGGGAGAGGAGATGGCTACCTCCCTCATATAGCAGAGCCATTGAAATGTAAGATCGCTAACATCTCACACCCCCACAGCATTAATAAATGCTATGGGTTATTTTACTTTATTTACTATACTTGTCCCCATGCACTGGGAGACATTATTCATCTATAATTATGCTAATAATGTGTCAACTATACGTTGTATAATGTAACAACAATAATTTGTAAACTATACGTTGCATAAAGTAACAATAATACTGTGTAAACTATACGTTGTATAATGTAATAATAATGTGCCATCTTCAGCGTCTTCTACCCCTGACGTTGAAAGGGAATGAAGAGTTTAGCGAATAGACAGAATGTGTCGCCGTCGATTCAGAAAACTAAACTATTACGTATTTCATTCTCTCGAACTTTCTGTATACAGTCACATATGCATATCTATACATGTATAGATTTATATCCATATATTTTAAACTGTCAACATTACTCTATCTTATCTTATCATCTTATCTTATCTTATCTTATCTTATCTTATCTTATCTTATCTTTTCGTATCTTTTCGTATCTTTTCGTATCTTTTCGTATCTTTTCGTATCTTATCTTATCTTATCTTATCTTATCTTATCTTATCTTATCTTATCTTATCTTATCTTATCTTATCTTATCTTATCATCTTATCTTATCTTATCTTATCTTATCTTATCTTATCTATCTATCTATCTATCTATCTATCTATCTATCTATCTATCTATCTATCTATCTATCTATCTATCTATCTATCTATCTATCTATCTATCTATCTATCTATCTATCTATCTATCTATCTATCTATCTATCTATCTATCTATCTATCTATCTATCTATCTATCTATCTATCTATCTATCTATCTATCTATCTATCTATCTATCTATCTATCTATCTATCTATCTATCAATCTATCTATCTATCTATCTATCTATCTATCTATCTATATATATATCTATCTATCTATCTATCTATCTATCTATCTATCTATCTATATATATATATCTAATTATCTATCTTTTCGCTAAACCCTTTATTGTCTTTCAGTGTCAGCGGTAGAAGAGTTTTCTGGAGACTGCCATCTTGTTTGCTGAGTATATTGTGCAATTTGTCGCCTCTTGTATTTCGGTAGTTCATCGTTTTGTGGTCGGCCTCTAGGTTTGCCTTCACTGTATCTGTGTATCATAGCTTGCTGTGGTATGCTGTCTGATAGTAGTCTGCTGATGTGTGCAAACCATATGATCTGTTGTCTCTTAATATATTCCAAGATTGGTACCGGTTTTTTGTCGAATGTCCTCATTCCTCACCTGTCTCTCAATGATATCCCTAGGATTCTGCGCAAACATGACATTTCAGCTGTCACAAGTGTACGTTTGTCTTGTGATGTCGTTGTCCATGTTTGACATTGGTAACACAGCGTTAGCATACTAATCGTTTTGAATAGTCTCTTGTTTTTGTGTTTGTTTAAATATACATTTTTGTTTTTGAAGATTGGTGTCATTTGCCCTAGATATGCTCTAAGACATCTATTTTGTATTTATATGCTGCTTTTACCATCTGTTGTTATATTACTTCCGAATTATATGAATTCTGTTACCTGTTCCCCGATCTATATCCAAATATGATAGTATTATTTTATACTGTAACAGCCAACTTGTCGTATATTTAAAAAATTATAAGTATGTCTACCTTCAAATGGTGACGGTAGAAGGATAAAACGGGGCAATTCAATACATCTTAACTTCATGTCAAAGAGAAAGGTAAATATTAACTTTAACATTCTATGCTCAGAATAGAAGTCTGTGTATATTAGTGATTTACCTATTCTAGCCGTCATGGCACACGATGATAATGTTGAAATATTTATGTAAAATTGTTACTGGATAAATAAGAGATGTACTTTAGCAAAGGAAACAATATATTATGAATCGCATATAAGCACTGCTTGTTATCTCCCATTCCAACGTCACGTCCGGTAGGTATATCTGTTCAAAATGAAGGTAGATGATGGCTGGAATGTATAGTTTCTGACAGGCTAGAGGATATGCCGTTCATTTAATCTGAAGCATAAAAGCGTCAGTTAATAAAACTGAATGGAAATGTAGACTTAGTTAATACTGAGAAATGTAGACTTAGTTCATGTGTGAAATGTAGACTTAGTTAATACTGAGAAATGTAGACTTAGTTCATGTGTGAAATGTAGACTTAGTTAATATTGTTAAATGTAGACTTAGTTCATGTGTGAAATGTAGACTTAGTTCATGTTTTGAAATGTAGAATTAGTTAATACTGAGAAATGTAGACTTAGTTAATATTGTTAAATGTAGACTTAGTTAATATTGTTAAATGTAGACTTAGTTCATGTGTGAAATGTAGACTTAGTTCATGTGTGAAATGTAGACTTAGTTCATGTTTTGAAATGTAGACTTAGTTAATATTGTTAAATGTAGACTTAGTTCATGTGTGAAATGTAGACTTAGTTCATGTTTTGAAATGTAGAATTAGTTAATACTGAGAAATGTAGACTTAGTTCATGTGTGAAATGTAGACTTAGTTCATGTGTGAAATGTAGACTTAGTTAATACTGAGAAATGTAGACTTAGTTCATGTGTGAAATGTAGACTTAGTTCATGTTTTGAAATGTAGAATTAGTTAATATTGTGAAATGTAGACATAGTTAGTATTGAGAAATGTAGACTTGGTTCATGTTGTGAAATGTAGACTTAGTTCATGTTTTGAAATGTAGAATTAGTTAATATTGTGAAATGTAGACATAGTTAGTATTGAGAAATGTAGACTTGGTTCATGTTGTGAAATGTAGACTTAGTTCATGTTTTGAAATGTAGAATTAGTTAATATTGTGAAATGTAGACATAGTTAGTATTGAGAAATGTAGACTTGGTTCATGTTGTGAAATGTAGCAATGTAGCCTTAGTTCATAGTGTGAAATGTAGGCTTAGTTAATATTGTGAAATGTAGAATTAGTTCATGTTGTAAAATGTAGACTTAGTTATTATTGAGAAATGTAGACTTAGTTCCTGTTGTGAAATGTAGACTTAGTTCATGGATAGGGATATTAACGTTCATCCTCTCTTGAAAGGGTAGCTAATGTTCATCAAATTTCTCTAGGGATGGTTAACTACCATCAAGTTTCTTTACAAAGTATGCCCAAAGTGAAAATGTATTTGACTTATCAGGCAGTGGGGAGTAACTCTATGTGATATCAGCTCGCAGGACTACTACAAAGAAGGACTTGGTAAATATTGTACGCGAAATTTCGGCACATTTTTAGTAACCAAGAATCCGAGTGTCACCCTGTCTGTGACAGCAACACCCAGTCCTGTAAACCTACTCATATACAGTCTTCTTCTTTTTTAGCGATCCTTCTTAAAGTCCCGCTGGATCTTTCTTGTAGCAGGACAATGGTCCTACTAGATTTTCAGCAGGATATAATCCAGAGAATGGAAATTCGTTGTGTGGTCATTTTATTTGCGCCAATGACCTGACACATTGCTCTTCGGCAGGGTCATGTATATATCTAGATGTCCATCCACAAAATAAATGACTTAACTACTTAGTTCTGAAGATAACATGAAGATAACATGAAGATAACACAAACAAGTAAAGAAATCACACAAAAATGAGAAACAAGGTGTGAACAATTGTAAACAAAATATAGGAAGACCAGAAGTGATACGTTAGATAGATAAGTAGACAGGAAACAGCTGACAAGCAGTTGAAGTGAAGGTTGTTGTGAGCAAGCAGGAAAGATAAAAACAATGATCGAGATTTTTTCGGAAATAGAGCAAGTACAGACGAGAATGTCAGAGTACAATTCATTGACAAAAGAAGATGTATCTTGGAGAACTATTACATCACGAACTGGATGTGGATATTTGGTTATGTTAAATTTTGTGGATGTGGATATCGCGTGAGTCACGGCCCTCTAGATACAAGGGCAGTGCAGTGCCGACTAGTGTAGGCGATCATGTATCTCCACAAATCTGGTATTCTGTATCAGGATCACTGTTGACACTTTGCATGCCACGAGATTAAACTAGCTACAATTTTTTCACGCAGTCGCCATCGATATCTTTTGCTTTCTGTCTTGCTTGTTGAAACTATATTCTAAGGTCCTCCGCGCATGCGGTTGTGTCTGTGGGTCTCACCAATGGCTCACTAGACAAACCAACCATGCAACAGAAAACTTAGTAGATAACATATTTATATATTGAGGTTATCTTCTTATAGAAGATTCATGGCACGACATCTATACAATCCCGTAGCCGTAACCTTCGATAACAGTTATCATGTTGTTCCAACAGGCCGACGTTGTGCTTAAACTAGTTACGGGCACGGCGTGGGTTGGCGGAACAACAAAGAAACCTGTCGCGAGAGCCAGAGTTGTGCCCTGATGTCGACGTCTGTTTCGGCGGCATTGGACTCAAAAGACCATCGAGTCGAATTGCTGCTGGAACAGAGGGCGGAGCACTAATGGGAATGCCCCACGTGATGTGAGGCCAGTTTTCTAATCAAGAATCTGAAGACCTCCCTGAATCATAAAGTATCTAAAAATAAAAATTGTCTGTTTCTGATATTATTAAGTAACCACAGTCTTATATTATTTTTGTTTTCAATTCACCCTCGTCATATTTCCTATATTTCATTACATAATTGATGTTACTCACTTGAACTCAATTTTCACGAAAACTACATGATGCATAGCAACCATATTTTGCAGTTAGTCTTATACACGGCACAACCTTAGGAATTCATATTTTATAAATTCATAGGTAGATTGTAAAATACACACACCGTGTTTTGTTATACTAGTATTGCATAAGCATAAATATGGTGCTCAGAATTTACATTTTACTGTAATACACAAAATTATGGATGCAAAAGCGTATCCCAAATACGCATAATAATTTGAAATGTGAAATAGTTATCATTACTTCCTGTGTGCATGTAGAGCCGTTTTTTAAATCTATGATGATGACATATTCTTATGTTTTTGTGTGTGTCAGTGAAGATGAAAAGGAATATGTGTATTTGATCATTACATAAATAAAGGTGACTAAAAAATCGTTGTGAGAAGCAAAACAATGAAGTACTAGTTAATTTTGTTATAAGCCCGTGATATTGTTAGTGCTAATGTTACGAACTTTTATTTTTCCGGTTGCAACATACGGCTGTGAAACATGGACTCTAAGTAAAACAGCGGCAAAGAAGATCAACGCCTTCGAGCTGAAATCCTACAGAAAGATACTTAGAATATCATGGAAGGATAAAATCAGAAACTCAGATATTATAAATACACTGAATATTCCAGAGTGTTGGTTACTAAACACAATAACAAAAAGAAAACTACGCCTATTTGGTCATATAAAGAGACATAACTGTTTAGAAAGACAAATAATGGAGGGAAGAGTACCTGGGAAGAGGAGAAGGGGCAGACCAAGAAGACGATGGACTGACGACATTAAAGACAACATGAATACATCGCTAGAAAATGCAAGTCACATCGCCCAAGACAGAGAGAGGTTCAGAGAGTTCATTGGGAAGACAACGTTCTGGAAGGAATACGTCACATGACATTGTTAGTTATTTGGTCGATGTGAGAACAACAGAGATTGACATATCAACTATTTTATTCGGATTCTGAAGAATTGAAAATATCGACTATTTCTAAGGGCTGGATAAAATGCAAACTATCTCGCTGCCAATATGTCTCTTCTTCTTGAAGCACATGCTCTCCACATTTTCTCCAGTACTCAATATCTATTTGTGTGATGGCATTGCATGGTGTTTGTTACATGACAAAGTGTGAAAGTCTTGTATAGTTCAGTAACTTTATCTTTGAATGCAGCCCACACAAGTTCAATGGGATTGCGATGTGATTGGTAAGGTGGTGGCGGAAGAGAATTATGACCATGATCAGCAATAATTTTGTTAAATACAAAAGTCTTCGTCTTCTTTGTCCGTCTCACAAGTTCTAACAACTCTGGTTTCAATTTTCTGCTGCAAAAATATACATTTCTTTCGCAAGCCATGTCATGATTTCTTGTTTTGTGCTTGATGAAGCCATGTCATGATTTCTTGTTTTGTGCTTGATGAAGTGGGAATTTTGTCTTCATGCGCTACTACGTTATGACAGGAGACATTGTCCATAACAAAACACCCAGCGCTGGTAGAAGTGAGTTCACTAACCAATTCCTGAAAATAATTCCATTCATTTTGGTGTGGTAGTCTCTACCATATGTAAATAATGCTTGGAAAATAAATTCTGCCTCACTTACAAGACCATTGGCGTTACTGTCTACATGATCTATTACATTGTGTTTCCCTTTGCTGCTTGGTATTTCCCATTTCTTTGTCTAATCATGGTGTGATTGCCACTCTTTATTAAATCTATGATGTGCATTTATCCACGATTCATCCAGACATACTATGCCATAACCTTCCACCTTTTGCTGACGTATCTGCCTCAGACATTTGCATCGTGCAGCTATGAGGTGCGTTTTTTTCATATAATATATTCTTGACTGTAAGAGATTTCTTAAAAGTGAAACTGCTGCCCCTATGAAACCTCCATAGTGCGGTTAAAAAAATATTAATATCACAATGACTGCGCAGATGAACTTTCAGTTTATGAAGTATTACCACATCATTTGCCTGAAAAATATTATGCATATCAAGTACAATAACACCTTTGTCGAAATCGTCATTTTTCCTGTTCCGATCTTGCTGTCATTCATAATTTATATAATTACAATAATGTTTTAACCAACGGTTAAATTACATTTTGTTTACACCGACATCATGATGTGTTCTCTTGTTAGGATTTTTTAAATCTCATAATAGAAACGACCCATTCTAGCTTCTCTGCAAAAGTAACTGCACAATTGTGTAGTCACATTTTGCTTAGTAATGAATTTAGACTTCAAACTAATAGTGTAATAAAACTCTGAACTGCATATTTAATTGGCTAAATCGAAAAAGATACAGCAATAAAAACACGTCGAATATGCGATCAGCCGTTCCGTAAGCTGGAGTTTAGCTATTATAAGCAATTAAATCATCCAACAAGAATATAGCATAACCGAAATTAGATGACATGACAGTCGTCGTCGTCGGACGACGACTAATTGGTGACAATCTTGACAACACATCACATTGACCAATGAAAATCACGAAGATATTCATACCTAATAAATTCACGAAGTCTTTCAATCACAATGAAACCTCTCAATAAATTACAAACGACGACATGCACACTTACATAAATCATGATTTCCGTTCCATAGTGGTCGACTTGATGCGCATAAAAAAAACAACATAGTTGCGTTTCACAGCAGTATAATTAAATTCTTATAAAAATACAAATGTTTCCAGTCTATCAACATTAACGTTCATCTGCACTGGGAGAAAAATCCGTCACTGATGACGTCTTCTTATTTGTATTGTGCCTTTAATTGGCCAGTATATTTATACTTTGTGTCATAGCCAGTGAAATGTGGTGAGAAAATAAACCAATCAACAAATAAGTCTTATTTTCCCTCAAAACCGGGACTGTCGACAGAGTCGGGTATAATACTGTAAAAGGTTTGCACATTGCGTATATTCACAAAACATTTATAAATGTATAAGTTATAGAGACAATTTACTACTCTAGTTACATTTTAAAGGGCTTAAAAATGGTTTTATAGGGTCATGTAGAATCTCAAGTTGGATATCCTTTCGATCTAACACGTTAGTTTTGGAGAATAATCATTCTCGAATTATGAATTATGGAACTGACTATAGCTCGCCGCGCTACTCTGGTTGGGATACACTAGGAGGGTTGGGATACACTAGGAAGGCCGGGATACATTATGGGGGCTGGGATACACTAGTAGGGTTGGGATACACTAGGAGGGCTGGGATACACTAGGAGGGTTGGGATACACTAGGAGGGCTGGGATACACTAAGAAGTCCGGAATACACTAGGAGGGTTGGGATACACTAGGTGGGCTGGGATACACTAGGAGGGTTGGGATACACTAGGAGGGCTGGGATACACTAGGAGGGTTGGGATACACTAGGTGGGCTGGGATACACTAGGAGGGTTGGGATACACCTGGAGGGCTAGGATACACTAGGAGGGTTGCGATACACTAGGAGGGTTGGGATACACTATGAGGGTTGGGATACACTAGGAGGGCTGGGATACACTAGGAGGGCTGGGATAGACTAATAGAATGAAAGATGGTAATACACAAACGGATCTAATTTATGGAGAATTACAGTCTGGGACAAGATCTCTTGTACCTCTACTTCGGTACAAAAACGTATACATATGCGATGTGGATGATACAGGCATTGATACGAAATCTTGGGAACATGATATCATGGATCCTGTTGTATGGAGGGGAAATATCTGGAAAGGTATACAGAAAACGAGAAAGTGATATCAGTTCAAAGACTGCACGTGTAAGACTCACAACCGCACGTGATGGCACATGTAAGCACGTAATACCTTGCACCGTGGAAGACTCTTTGTGACTCAGATTGGTCTTGTGAGTCACGTCTATTATCCCCATAGATCGTAGTTATACTTCTTCTGGCACAGCAACAAAGCTATCGTCTGGAAAGGCCGAAGGTGCCCAATGCCATGGTTAGCTCAGTTTTCTTCTATAGACCCATATATCTATTGCTTCTATAAACCCATATATCTAGTGCTCCTATAGACACATATATATATTGCTTCTATATACCCATATATATATTGCTTCTATAGACCCATATATCTATTGCTTCTATAAACCCATATATCTATTGCTTCTATAAACCCATATATCTAGTGCTCCTATAGACCCATATATCTATTGCTTCTATAAACCCATATATATATTGCTTCTATAGACCCATACATCTATTGCTCCGATAGACCCATATATCTATTGATTTTATAAACCCATATATCTATTGCTTCTATAGATTCATATAGCTATTGCTTCTTTAGACCCATATATTTATTGCTTCTATGACTCATATATCTATTGCTTCTATAGACCCATATATCTATTGTTCATATAGACCCATACATCTATTGCTCCGATAGACCCATATATCTATTGCTCTTATAGACCCATATATCTATTGATTTTATAAACCCATATATCTATTGCTTCTATAGATTCATATAGCTATTGCTTCTTTAGACCCATATATTTATTGCTTCTATGACTCATATATCTATTGCTTCTATAGACCCATATATCTATTGCTTCTATAGACCTATATATCTAGTGCTTCTATAAATTCATATATCCATTGTTTCTATACTGTGTATTATTCGAAGTATGTGACATCTTGGCAAGAAGTTAATCTAAACACAAACATTGCTGGGAGTTCACTCACAGTGCTATGAGCTCTTTTGTAAGTGTCTGAGCTATAGGGTTTAAGTGGTAATACGAGAGTAAACATTTGTTTCACAGGTTATAAAGATCCGGAGCAACCAACCTTTGCTATGGAGTATGAGGTCTGTTTATAGAGGTATTCTTCTTCTTCTTGTTCGCAGTTTGACATATCTACACCCCCAGTCCGGTTTTTTAGATAAATGCTGCTGTATTTGAATGCTCATCAAGGCTCCCAGTTTAACATAAACTGGTCTACACAAGTAGACACGTACATCACTGAATCACAATCGTCTTATACGAGGTTTGATCCTAGTACCTTAGTCATGCGAGATGCGCTGTGTACCACTCTAATACAGAGCCGGATAATAAAAGATACATATAGAGATGTATAGTATAGACATATAATGAATGCCCTGTTGGGGACGACACAGTACTCATCATTATCAAGTACCGTTAAAAAGTCGTCTGCCTGAAATGGGCTTTTAAAATTTTCTGTTTCTTGCCTTACTGATTCACTTTGTTGGACTGTACCCTGTACGTCTCGTGATGTCAAATGAGTCTATTCTCAAGTCACTATGAATATGGACTGATCAATCGAGACACAGACAACAAAAACACACACATGGCACAGTTGTGTAAATTTCACGAGGACCACATGTACGTACCATTATGCATTCGCAATGACTACACGGACAAATATGCATTGTTATACAACAGGAATAACATATACATGAGCAAATGAAATGGAATCTGCTGAACGGTCCTGAGTCAAATATCCTCTACTGCCGAATACGGATATACCCGGCCATTCGCGCAAATAAAACGGCAACAGAACGCATTTCCATTCTCTGGATTACATCCTGCTGGAAATCTAGTAGGACCATTGTCCTACAAGATAGATTCAACGGGAGTTTGAGAATGAACACTGAAGAAGATAATATTGTCTATCTTATGATTTCTTCCTCAGTAATTCCTCGAGGTTTATTTATTATATTAGATAAAATATAACCGGAATTTGTAAGTCTTTGTGTCTTTCCTCAAACTGTTCTTGAACGATTTTGTTAACCATCATAGTGACGTTTCTACTATTTATTGATAAAATCTAATAATATTAACGACTTTTTGGTGTTCTACAGTAATATTTAATTTTGTGGCTTCAAAATTCGCAGTATATTTTTTGTATGCATTTCTCTGTTATTATATTTACATTTATTGGGGAAATTTCAACGAGCAATGTCTGTAGGAGGTAATGGTAGTGACAAGTATGCGATAATTTGGATACAAATGCGTCAATAAACAAAATGGGATGAAACCTTGGACGTGTAAGAAATATGTATGCATTGGCAGAGCGTAGGAAGGAAGATATACATGAAATCGTATATCTTGACGGCAGCAGGTGAGCGAAATTATAACGGAAACTTGAGGTACAGGTGAGAAGAGTTAGTTAAAAGTTATATATGAGCGGAGAGGGGAGGAGGAGATGACGATGCTGAAGAAGAATGATCTTAGCAGATCTTGATGATTTAAGGATTGGTGGAAAGAGGATTTAAGGATTGGTGGAAAGAGGATTTAAGGATTGGTGGAAAGAAATTTGAAGATGTTTATTTAAAAATATAAAAATTAGGGTTTTTCATAATTTGTCATGACAATTGCTAAATTACAGCCAGGAGCAGTCTTACGAGGGAGATAACGGCTGTAACGGAGACTTGTCATGGCTGATTTCACAGGTCTATTTTCACGCATGCATATTTAATGACTCTTCTTCTTCTTCTTCTGCGTTCATTCTCAAACTCCAACTGGATCTAGCTGGATCATGGTCCTGCTAGATTTCCAGCAGGATGTAGTCCAGAAAATGGAAATGCGTTGTGTCGCCGTTTTATTTTCGCCAATGGCCCGACACATCCGTCTTCGGCGGGATTTAATGACTCAGTATGATCTGTAAAGTTGAAGCGCCGTCCGCTTAAGTCGATCGCGGTAAACGGGTGGATTTATTGACACAGATCTATGACAAGACAGACTACCATTATATTCTCGTGATATCTCTAGGAATAATGCAATATTTATATACAAGATATTAACAGAACAAGAACTCATTCTATGTCGCGGTTCAGTGTGTATCTGTATAAAGACAACGAAAACACAAGGGGGTTCCAGTGTATTTGTTATTTTATTTTCTTTTGTTGTTGTTTTTTTGTGTCGTTTTATTGATAAAGATCCCAATTATACAGACATGTATAATACCTCAGTAACTTCTTTGTTTGTTATTTGTCATTTACATTTAATATATTTAGTATTTAATAGTAACAGCTTGTACATTATATTTAGTGTTATCACTTCTTTGTTTTGTTTTCAAACACTCTTCAATCTGTCGAATATCCTCTGATACTTTGGTTACTATTTTACTTTATATGCGTACCAGGATATGTGGGGGTTAAAGGCAATGAGTGAGAAGACACACTGGCGAGCATGGGAACAGCGGCAATAGATACTTCAATGAATCGCTTTAAGTTAATGGGTTACGGAAATACGTCAGCACAGATTTTCAAAAACGTGAATCATGGTCGCTCTCAAGACTGTGCGAGATTTGTGAAAATAACGGAACAGTCTGACAAGAGAAACATAACAGATATAAGAAGAGAATGATAAATCAGCATCGAACTGGAACTATCGATCACTACACTCTGATGGATTTGTTGAGACGTGGACCGGAGCAACTATGGGGACTTGTCCGATTTGCACTGATGACAACCTGCAGTCATAACTCATGAAAATTGTGCAGTAAATATTTCGTGATTTATTAGATTTTAATATTTCGAATGGAGATGTGATTGATAGATGTCATATGAAAATCTGAGAATGCAGTGAGGAATGGAGGTGCAGGTGTATATATAGAATATCCACACAAGCCTAGAGATACAATCAGAACACCGACAGGAAAATTCTGCAATAATTATGATGCAGAAATCCAGGCAATTAGTGTAGCAGCTAAAAAACTGCTGAACTCCAACTCTGAAATACAGCCTGTGGTATTCCTGACAGATGCAAGGTCAGTGCTTCAAGCTCTTCAGTCTGGAAAACTAACAGACTTGAAAAAAACTACTTAGCGAATTGTCTTACCAGTATAGGGTAACCATGCAGTGGATACCCTCTCACTGTGGAATACCAGGAAATGAAAAAGCAGACCAACTGGCTAAGGAAGGTGCTGCCGAAGACCAACCAGATATACCAATCACCTACCATCAGAAAAAACAGATGATCAAGTCAATAAGAAAGCCACAAACACCAACACAAGATAATTATCACATTATGAACAGATCAGAACAAGTTATAATTCTACGTCTCAGAACAGGACACAACCGACTACGCAGTCACATGTATACAAAGTTCAAGATTGGCAACACGGCCATGTGTACATGTGGACAGGCAGCACAGAGTGCCAAACATATACTTCAAGAGTGTTCTGAGCATGAAACGCTGAGGCAGACATATTGGCCAGAGGAAACAACACTGGAATCAATGCTCTATGGGACACTATATGAACTACAACAGACAGTGAGTTTTATTAAGGAGACAGAATTGCAGATATAGACATGTTTCAAGTGAACGAAAGAAGAAGAAGAAATATGAAAATCTAGGGTTTCAAATGGAGATGTGAATGATATATGTCTCATGAAATCTTTGGTTTCAAATGGAGATGTGAATGACAGATAACATATGAAATGTTTGGTTTCAAATGGAAATGTGAATGATAGATATCACATGAAAATCTAAGGTTTCAAATGAGATGTGAATTATAGGTGTCGTATGAAAATCTATGGTTTCAAATGAGATGTGAATTATACGTGTCGTATGAAAATCTAAGGTTTCAAATGGAGATGTGAATGATATATTTCTCATGAAATCTTTGGTTTCAAATGGAAATGTGAATGATAGATGTCTCATGAAAATCTAAGGTTTCAAATGAGATGTGAATTGTAGGTGTCGTATGAAAATATAAGGTTTCAAATGAGATGTGAATTGTAGGTGTCGTATGAAAATCTAAGGTTTCAAATGGAGATGTGAATGATAGATTTCACATGAAATTTTTGGTTTCAAATGGATATGTGAATGATAGATGTCATATAAAATTCCAGGGTTTCAAATTGATGTGTAAATGGTTTAGTAGCTTACGAAAGTGGATCTCTTAAAACGGAGTAGTGACGTATTGTGACTTATGAAAGCTGAAAGTTTGAAACTGTGAAGTGAATAATTGTAACGTGTCGATGATACAAATACAACAGTTTTTGTGTGCTAGGATTGTAAAATTACAAGAGTGCAGCTATTCTTTCATTTTCCTTGTAGCGCTGAAGCTAGCCCATAGGGCAGAGGTCAGATCTCTACAATTCTGTCTGTTCAAACCTCTTCTTTGCAGTTCTTGAATAGTATGAATATTGTTTGTTTTACTTTCTCTAAGTATTGTTCTTAAGAGTGTTTCTTTTGGTCTATCCCTGGCTCTTTTGTCTATTGTGCAACTATAGTTGATTATATATATATATATATATATATATATTCTTTTTTTTTAAATAAATACAATTTTTTTTTTAATTGGCAACATTATTGCAGTGCTAATGGATACCAAATTTCAAACATGTAACAAAATTGTGTTTTAGAGAATTAATGTTTCAACCTTGGCATGAAGAACCTTTCAGATTGTAACAATGAAATAATGTTCATTAAATTTGGTTTGGATTTGTATTATCTGTGACTGTGGCCTCCGTTTAAGTAAGCTGCATAGCCTCCATGGCCTCTATCAGAGAACGACATCTCCGTGACATGGATCCGATTACCCGTTGGATCTGTTGTTATGGGATGGCTGCCCACTCTTCCCGCAGTGAAAGAGACAACTGTCGGAGATTGACTGGAGCCACGTCTCGCTGGTGGAATCGTCTCTTAATGTCATCCTATAAGTGTTCTATGGGTTCATGTCTGATGACATGGCTGGTCACGGAATGGTCTGGACGTTGTTGTCATTGAGGGGAGGGGGAACAGGATGGTGAATTTTGCCACATGAGGTCGAGCGTTATCCTGCTAAAAAATCGACAATCATGCAGCCAAAATTGGAAAGACCCGAGAACGAATAATTTCAGCTATATATCGTTCGGCACGCTGGCGTCCTTCACTTTGCACCACGTCACTTCTTCCCACGACGTTAATCGCCTCCCACATCAGTACAACTTCACCACCACGTGGAGTAACCTCATCAACACTGTTCTGGGCGTAGATATTCCATAATTTGCGGAAAACTCTTCTCCGCCTATCGTATCGCTGGAGTACAAAAGATGATTCATCACTAAACCAAATCCGTCTAAATGTCATTTTCAACGGTCCTTTCACAATGCTAAATCGCCTACGCAGTCGGTTCTGGAGATGTCAGTCCGTAAAACAGGACCTCTGTAGGGTGTTCTAATCCAAAGACCAGCGTCGTGCAGCCGGTTCCTGACCGTTTGATCTGAAATTCGAGAAGCTGCTGGCATTGACTGGACTGTGGAGGACGCAGATGCAGATCGCTTCCTAAGGTGACGCAGCGGCATGAAACAATCTTCTGCACGAGATGTGTCTTCCACTACGGATCCGGTCTGCCACTGAGCAAGTTTGTTCACATCGCCTCCAAATGCAACTAATGTTGATTCTAACCACATTAATTTGTTTGGCCACTACACTTTGTGATTGTCACGCCTCTATGCGTCCAATGATGATGTATCGTTGTTCTGTAATGAGATGAATGTTGCCCATTGAATGTTCAACTGAATTTATTCGTAAATATATACACATTGCATATTTTCCTTGGTGTCTGAAGAACTTTTGAAGCTTAAGAGCTGATTTTGAGAGAGTTTAGTTTAATAAATGCTATCAAGGCAGAAATTAGAAATAAACGTGATACAGATCTACTGGATAAATTGATAAGAATTAAACTTCATGTTGTCTTATAGAATTAAACTCCATGTTGTCTTATAGAATTAAACTCCATGTTGTCTTATAGAATTAAACTCCATGTTGCCTTATAGAATTAATATTGATAAAGTTTAGACATTCTGGAAAAAATAAAAACATGTAGAAGTGGAAAGATTTTTAAAAAACCTTCCTCGCAGATTTGTTTAGATAAACGCATTACATTTATAATGCATGCATACCTGTAATATGTATATGCAATTAAATATTTATGTGTGGCCCGCTTGGATTAGTGTCATGAATTAGTGGATAAATAGTGGCGGGAATGTTAATATGATATAACAAATTGAATGAGTTTCAAAAGTACTGAGTCCTCTCTCATGCGAAGGTCACGCAACTTTTTTTTTATAGAGAAAGGTTTGCCTAAAAGGTTTCTGCGCAAAAATTATAAAAAACGGTCAAAAGATGTAGAAGATTTACTTCATTGTACTCGGGTTGCCCCATGTAAACTCCGTTCCTCTTAACGAAGCGGCACGCCGCCTGCAGAGAGCACCACTTACGGAACGTAACGCTGTAGCTAGAAGTAATAGCCGGAGGGGGGAGGTGATATGATTATATATACAGATGGGTCGGTTGAGAGACGCATCAGGAGTGCCTGGGCCTTCAGGGCTCAAAGGTGGGGGGAGACCATCAGAGAGGAAAGTGGTGCATTCGCACTAGAATAAAGGAATTTGGTTTGAAATGTGGTGTCGCTAGAAAGGAGCGGTTTCGTGGCCAAGAAAGATTGATGGTCAATCAATGACGTACTGGGACTGTCAGTCAACGTGTAATGGCGGCTACACTCAAAGAGAGATCTGAGTACCTATGGACTTGCCCAGAGTGCAGTAACGATGATCCAACGATTAACTAACTATAACTAACTGACTGACTGACTGACTGACTGACTGACTGACTGACTAATAGACCGAGGGATTTCCCCCCAAAAATCAACTTCATAAACAGGAGATCGTGAGTGGGATTCGAACCCTTGAGCTCAAAGCGAACGGCCTAACAACTACAACAAGGAGACTTCCGCAGGGAATCTATTAAAGATGAATGTCTGTTCACATATCGTTTGTTTTAGTGAGAACATTGGTTGCGGCTTATGATAGCTTAAGTTTACAATTTAAAAGAGAATAGTGAATGATTGGCGAAAGTCGATATTTTAAAATGGAGTACTCAACTATTGCGGTCGTTTATGATAGTTGCTATTTTAAAATTAAGCAGTGGATGATTGATGACTTTTGAAAGTTGATAACTTAAATTTGAGTAGGGAATGTCTTCTTCTTCTGCGTTCGTTCCCAAATTACTGCTGTTTAGAGGGATGTAGGTTGGAGGCATCCGATTTCAGCATGGCCTCTGGATCATTTCGACTCTTATGGAATGCTACAACAAGCTCCACCCGGAACCTCCTTAGTCCGACATATCCTTCTTCTGCGTTCGTTCTCAAACTCCTGCAGATAACATGACGGAAAAGCTAACTGAGGCAATACGTAGGGCAGCAAAAGAAGCAATATCAAGAGGGGCAAGAAAAAACTACAAACCGTACTGGTCCAAAGAAATACAAAGGCTTGAAGAAGACCTGAATATGGCCAGAGAATTAGCAGAAACAGAGAAGAGTTCAGAAAGCAATATAGCTCTCAAGGCAGCCTCAGCTAAATGCAAGAGAGTGGTAAAAACATCAGGAAGGAGGAGCTGGATCGAAAAAACCGAGAGCCTTAACATGGACAAAGATGGAAACAAACTCTGTAAACTTGCCAAGGCATTGAGTGATGAAAACAGTAGCTGACGTCCAATAACACTTTAATATAATAACAAAATGCACACGGGAAAAGCAGCAGCAAACATTTTCATTAAAAATTATGCAACTGTGAGCCAGATAAACATACCAAAAGAAAGAAAAAAAGAAAATGGAGGAGTGACCCTCAGACTAAAATACGGGAAAGATGTTACTGTAGCCATAGCTACAGGCAAGCTCTCGACCAATTTTAAAGCAGAAATGGAAGCTCTCAAGAAAGCAGCAGAAACTATCTTACAACACAAAGAACAAGTGCACAGGAATATTGTACTACTAACAGATGCACTCTCTGTCATAACAGCACTGAAGCCACACAGGAACACTGAACTGAATGAATTGAGGGCAGTTCTAGTTCAGTTGTAGAATAATTTCCAAAGAGTAGTGATCCAGTGGATACCGTCACACTGTAACAGTGAAGGGAATGAAGTTGCAGATAGACTGGCCAAAGAAGGGGGGAAGTTACCTCAAGAAGACCATCTAGTCAGTTATGAAGAAGTGAAGACCATTATTAAAGGCAACTATAACAAAAAGTGGAAAGAAGACCACCCCAAATATAATGCAGATGACGGGTATTACCAACTGTCCAGAAGAGTTCAGGTTATCCTGCTGCGCCTCAGAACTGGTCACAACAAAATGAGACATCATTTGTACACCAAATTCAAAATAGGTAATACTGGGCTCTGCCATTGCAGCCTTGCAAATATGACAGCAGAACATATCCTACAAGAATGTCCCCAGTATGCAGACCTGAGAAACAAGACATGCACCCCCCCCCCCCCCCCAATCAGTGTTGAAGAGAAACTGTATGGCACAGTGGACACTCTAAAACAGACAGCAGCCTATATCATAGAATCCGGAGTCCCAACCTGACTGAGTAATGAAGAAACTTCTGCAGATTAGCAGGATGTAGTCCGCAGAACGGAATGCGTTGTGTCATGGTTTACAGCATTGCTGCGATATCTGCGTCTTTCAGCCTGACACATCCGACTTCAGCATGGCCCTATATGGAATGGGACAGTCAACTTCATCCAAAAACCTTCTTTAGTCGCCTTTTACGACATGCCAGAAAGGTAAACAGTATTGTTATTCTTTGCTCCCCTATCGGGCCCTGGCAACACATGGGCGAGTCCGACATGATTTCAGGTAGTGTCGCTATTTTGTGCAATATACAGATGAGTCCTTACAATACACGGGCGAGAGCACTGAAGGATTGTGGCTTATGAAATATGTTAGTTTAAAATTTAGTAGTGTATGAATGGTGGCTAATGAAAGTTGATATTTTAAAATTAAGTAAGGAATGAATAGTGGCTTATGAAAGTTGATAGTTTAAGATGGAGAAATTAATGAATAGTGGCTTATGAAAGTTGATAATTAAAATTCGAGTAGTGGATTATTGGTGGCTTATAGTATAAAGTTGAAACGAAACTATTAAAAACATTAATTGACTTATAATCTTCCAATATGAAGAAATTGAGCACTGGTATGCTTATAAACAAGGTGTCAGAATTCTTTTTTTTTTTCAAATGTAGCATGAAGGTCGGAGTATGTGCTCATGTTCTCAAACACCGTCCTATTCATTACCCTAGTGCTTCAACTCTGGTACATAAACTTTGGTACTCTATATCTCTAGTACTTCATCTCTGTTACTTCAAATTTGGTACTTCATCAACTGTCACCACTACCACTCCACCCCAAGATCGAGATGGAAGTTAAGAGACAAATGATCTGCAGTATATTTCTATCAACACTGTGTTACCAGCGCCAAACCTGGTCTCTCTCATCTTAACATTACAGAAAGATAGTGACATGTGAGATAAAATGCTTTAGGAAAGCTGCCGGGGCCACCAGGCTTGATAGATTACGAAATGAATATATCAGGAAAAGAATAGGTATAATATCTTGTACAGATTACATAGAGAGAGAACAGATCAAGTGGTTTGGCCACATTATGAGAATGCATCACGACAAGTTGTCCGTACAAGAATATAACCAAATGAGATCAAGGTACAAATCCAGAGGAAGACAACTGAAAAGATGGATAGAAAGCGTCAAGAACATCCTGAACAGACACGATCATAGCACAGTCAAGGCGATACATCTGACTTAAGAACGCAAGCTCGAGCTCCAATCACCCCTACGCTTAACGTCAAGAGTTGATCATAAACCACCTGGGGAAAGACAATAGACAATATGTTTTTCCGACTTTGTGGCGAAATGGTACAGAGCGCGCCTGTGACGGCCAAGGTACCAAGTCGATCCGCACCACAGGCATTTGAGTATCCGGACCGTTCAGAAAATAATGGCAAAGTACTGAACGTATTTATATTGTCTAGGAAATCGCTACATCCCAAAAATGCTGGGTTGATGGCTACGTTCTGAATAAGATACGCTGCAAATTGTTTTTTAAATTTATGTTTGGTACTTTATGTCTTTTACTCTATGTCCAGTACTTTATGTGTGATACTTCATGTATGGTACTCATTGTACTACAGACGCTGCCTACGTAACCGCACTATTATTGTATAACAAAGACAAAAATCTCTCTTTAATTCACACAATATGCAACCGCTGTTTCCTTTTTTCTAAAGCTATTTATTTAGCAAATCCATTGTATTTTCAAGATTGAATAGCTTCTTGTGTGATTTGACATTGTAATTTGAAGATTGAAAAATCGATACTAAGGCTATAACAGTGTTCTTTGTGTTTAATATCATCTGGATATAATTCTTACTGCTATGAAATAATATGAGGCGTCCATATTATGGAGAAAGTGGCCAGCAATGTGATGTGTAAAAGAAAAAAGTAAACGAACAATGAAATGTATAAATTAAGAGGAGGAAGTAATCGATCATTAAAATATGTGAACTTATAAAGTAAAGCAAAATAAAAAGCGTGTGAATTTGCCAAAAGTAGAGAAGAACAAAAATGTTTAATTTTTAGAGTAAAAAATAATAATGTGTGAATTTGTCAAAATAGAGAACTAAAGTTTGTGAATTTGACAAAATGAACAGGACTACAATGTATGATTTTGTCATAATAGAGACTAACTAAATTGTGTGAGCTTGTCAAAGCAGAGCAAAACTAAAATGTGTGAACTATGAAGAGACTATATCGTTAAAGTATCTGTATAATTAAGGAAATGTAACCAGCTAATACGATTGTGCTACCTACAATTGTGAAGATTAATTGCTACCTTCAATTTCACTTTGCTGAATGGAACTAATAACATTGAGTCATTAACGTTTATCTCCATAACCCAGTGTGGATTACGACAAGATTGAACAATCCACATCAGTTCGGAAGTGAAAGTAAAAGTCATTTCTGGACTAATATTCTGGAAGGCATCACCGGAAAGCGTGGCAGAGAGAACCATGCTAAAGAGCGTCGGAGCCAGGACACATCCAGTGACACTATTGACCATTGGAAATGATTTTGAATATTTGCCACCATAGGTTGTACTAACACGCATAAAGTCCCGAAAGGGAGGCATTCCAGTCTGGCAGTGTCCAAGAATCATCACGTCCTGCCAGAAGTTCAGCATATACGTCTGAGACATTCCAGTGTGGAAGTGTCCAAGAATCATCACGTCCTGCCAGAAGTTCGGCATATACGTCTGAGACATTCCAGTGTGACAGTGTCCAAGAATCATCACGTCCTGCCAGAAGTTCAGCATATACGTCTGAGACATTCCAGTGTGGAAGTGTCCAAGAATCATCACGTCCTGCCACAAGTTCGGCATATACGTCTGGGCCATCATTATTTCTTGAGATCTGTGACTAATCTGAAAAGATGCCACATCTTGCATTTCCCACAAACTATGAATGGGCCACAAAAGGACAAAGGTTCAATGTTCACTAGATGAATCTCTTCGTTATCAATAGGGGATATTTAATGGAAGACAAAAGTAAGACGAAGCATGACATGTTGTAACAATGCATTTTTCATAAGTAACAGGTGGCCAACCCATCTCCCTACTTTCCTTAGTCATCTCCCAGGACATGCATGAGAAGAAGACAGTGACCTTATTCTGTGTACCATGAACTAAAGTCCAGTCGCCAGATGCCTCATGGACGAGGTGAGCAATATAGAAGAGACGACACAATCAGGACGTGAAAAAATACAAATAGTTATGAAGAAAGTGGTACAGGGCCCTGCAGGGGATCAAAGAATAGCAGGAACCCTTTTATCCACCGAGAGTGTCGAGAAGATACAATAAAGGAAGATTTGGAAGGTGTTTGGCTATCCAATGAAAAACAGGGTATAAATGACCCAGAGGCCATGTTGAATTTGGATGTGTCGAAATAGAAGGCGTAGATATCGCAACTAAATTTATAAACTATAACACAGAGCATTACGTTCTCAGTACTACACCCTGATAAAGTACACGAGTTAAAGAACGAACACAGAAGAGAGATGTATTACCTATCAAAAGACGCAGATTTAAAATGTAAAAATTGCATACATCCATTACAGTCACCTTCCACTAATACACATCCTTTGATCCGTTCTGAGTACGTATTCACGACTCATTATTTTGTTTACGGTAGTCACAAATTAATACCCTTCTTACGAATTATTTCCACACTTTCACTGAAAACAGATGAACCGTAAACAGAAAAGCATGCTTGTCTGTGTTAGTTTGTCTATGTGTTTACTTAAAACTTGTACTTGGTTTGTTACCTTCCAAGTGTTATTATTGAGTTTAGTCTGTGCTAATGCATTATGTCATTACGCGTTAAGTGGGTTATGTTACCTGTCATGTGTTGAAAACGCCTGAATTAGATCCTAGAACAAGGAGCGCCAGGAACAAATGTTCCTGAGTAAGGAGAGTTAGGAATGAGTGTGCCAAAACAAAAAGCGCTAGAAGAAGTGCGTCAGAAACGAGTGTGATAGAAACAGCCTGTTTTGACATCTCTTCGATACATTTTTTCGGAACTAGATCTGATTTGGGGTAGTAGTATGACGTTCGTTTTATGCTCAAGAAATCGGGTCTTTTGAATCCGGCTCGCGATGTCTTCTTTACAAAGGTTTATTTCGGGTTGATGAAGATACGCAGTAACGTACTGAGTTGTACTGTCGACATGCGACGTAATGCTTTGTTGAGAGGGATGCAATACATGTTGTTCGTCCATCACAGGTGATGATGACCATTTGTTACATCCACTTTTGAAAATTCAATATTAGTTATGTCCTCGATTATGAGTTCGTAGATGGCTAATGAGCCCTATTCGAGCTGTAAATTTCATTGGACAGTTCGGACATGGAATGACGACAGTAGATTGATCTTGGTGTATTCGTGACTTTCTAGCTGCTCTCCGCTGTTGAGCTGCTGCATTTTTCCTCTTTTCACAAGATGATGCGCTCTTTTTTTTATTGTAGAACGCCATGTAGATCTATTTTGTGTAAGTTCTTCCCATGTATCGTGGTCTATTTCAAAGGCTTTCAATGAATCCTTTAACGAGTCCTTGTAGCGCTTCTTTTGGCCACCTTGAGATCGTGTGCCCTTCTCCAGCTCACCATAGAGAAGTATCATTGGCAGACGATAGTCTGGCATATGTACCAAATGACCTGCCCAACGAATCTGTGTCTGCATCAGGATCGTGTCAATCCTGGGGATAACAGCTCTATCAAGGACAGTTGTATCTGGAATCGTGTCTTGCCATCTGATGTTCATGACTTTTCTGAGTGAATTTGTGTGAAAATGATTGAGTTTTTTCACATGACGTCTATACACAGTCCATGTTTCACTAGCGTATAACAGCACTGGAAGTACCACTGCTCTGTAAACTTTCAGCTTAATCTGTAGGTTAATACAATTTCTACGCCAAACATTTGCGTACAATCTGCGGAAGCACTGCTTGCTTTGGCGATCCTTGTATACACTTCATCATCAACGTTGGCATTTTGTGATAACGTACTGCCTAGATATGTGAATCTATTCAGAACTTTCAGTGCTACACCAATCACCTTTATGTAAAGGTATAAAGCAATACATATGAGATAACTCAAGTACAACGAATTTCACTTTTTACACGTTTTCATCGTTTTTGAGAATCATGCTGTCCTAATGAAGAAGGCGTTCGCTATGTGCCCAAGAAGTCGGGGTTAGAATTCCGCTTTAAACGTCTTTATTACAAATAATTTTTTTAAAGATCCCTAGGAATTAAAGCTTTATACTACAGAGTTGTAGTGTTCCGGTTCCGGTCTAAGTAATGGAGGGATGCTTTTTCTTTCTTGCTGAATCAAGAACTGGTTGATCATTAATTTAACACATTAATATCGTAAAAATTAAATATCCGTGTTACTCAAACGGATTGAAGGATTTCCATATTTAACATGGAAATCTATGACATCCGTCCTATGTGCCATCTTTGGTCCTAGAGGAATAACTAACTAACTACAGATTTTCGTGCAATTAATGGTATTTTAGGCAGACGGCGAGCCGTTTCTTAAGACGGACAGGGTACATACTAGAGTCTTCTAGGTAGGAAAGTTCTTCTCAAAGCATTGGACATCGCAGAGAGTTTGTCTTCTGAATATTTTTTAAAAAAAATACGACCAAGCACAACTTAGCGACGTTATCAGCATGCTAGAACATCAGAGTATTCATAGTAAAGAACTAAGAATAAATCGTAAAATATATATTAATAACAATATAATAATATAATATAATAATATATTAATAACAATATAATAGTAATATATATATATATATATATTAATAACAAAGAACACTTATAATCAAGGGATGAGGAACTTAATGAAATATAAAAACTACTATTTTCCGATGATCAAAGTCTAATATACAAAGATGAGGAAAATTTGCAAAATCGCATCAATGCATTGCTATTAGCATGTCAGAAGTACAACATGAAAATTGACGTACAGAAAAAGAGAAGTTATGAGGGATGCAAAGGGAACGCAATGCTCTCGGCGCAACCACCTGAGAGGTGTGACGTGAGTAGGTGATAGACGTGAACGACAATCGTCTCGGCGAAGAGGCACTACACACCCGCGTGCCCAGCGACAGATAGACATGCTGTCACGAACTACGGAAGCCTACCCGAATTAAAGGCATGACGAATACGGATGTCCTGGACCTCGGACGTTCAGACCACAGAGTGGCTAACCATTGCGCAAATAACACAGTTCTACTGTGGAACTTGCAGCACAACGTATTTCACGCTCCTCGGCTGAAATCACACGAAATATCTGTTGTGGTTATATGAGAGCGAACGCAGAAGAAGAAGAAGAAGAAGTTATGAAAATTAGCAAGTCTGCAACATCAATCGATATAAAAATAGATAACAACAACGTGAAACAGGCCAAATAATATAAATATAAATGCAGCATTTTTTTTCGAAAATGGAAGACCAGACAGAGAAATGGAAACACTGTGCCAGAAAGCAAACACAGTGACCTACCGACTTTTACCATTACTTCTTCATCCAAAGATCAAGATGGAAATTTAAATGAAACATAATATCTGCAATTTTTATACAAACGCTCTGTTACCAACGTCTAACATGGTCATTAACAGCCTCGCAGCAGAGGAAAATCGTTACATTTGAAATTAAGTGTCTGAGAAAAGCTGTATTGGTTACTAAGTCGGGTCTTTTGAATCCGGCTCGCGATGTCTTCTTTACAAAGGTTTATTTCGGGTTGATGAAGCTACGCAGTAACGTACTCTCGACATGCGACGTAATGCTTCGTTGAGAGGGATGCAATACATGTTGTTCGTCCATCACATGATGATGATGACCATTTGTTACATCCACTTTTGAAAATTCAATATTAGTTATGTCCTCGATTATGAGTTCGTAGATGGCTAATGAGCCCTATTCGAGCTGTAAATGTCCTTGGACAGTTTGGACATAGAATAACGACTGTAGACGGATCTTGGTCTATCCAAGGTTACTAAACTAGATAGATAAGAAACGAAGAAATTAAGAAAAGAGTTGGTATACTATCATGTATTGAACATATTGAAAGACAACATGTTTGGTCACCTTGGGAGAATGAAACCAAACCAAATACTAAGGAAAGCATATAACAAAAGAATACCCGGTCGTAAAGCCAAAGGTAGACCAAGAAAATGGTGGATAGAAAGTGTCAAGATAACTTAGAACAAACATGGACTAAATGCAACCACAACACATCTATCCTTGGAACGACAGCTAAAGCTCCCACCCCTACGCTTAACGGCAGTGTGATTACGATCGACCATCATTCCACTGGGGACAGACAATCAAGTAAAGTAAAGTAGGTTCTTATTCGCAGTTAGTGCATACCTACATATGTTATAGGTAATTAATCTAAATATTATTTCAATAATTAATCAATAATTAATTTAAATATTCATTTTTATAGTTTACATAACTAACCCTAACCCTAAAAATATGTATATTTAAATTAATAAATGATAAACATACATTGATAAACATAGCAAAGGGAAATAATCAAATAGTAAGGCACTAATTCCAAACCAGCTCCGTAAAGTTAACCCATAGCATTTATTAATGGCGCAGTGGTGTGAGCTGCTATCTCACATTTCAGTAGCTATGCTATATGAGGGGGTAGCTTTCCAGATTAATCCGGTACCCAATTAAGGCTACGCGGCCCCGATAATCAAGTAGGAACATCAATCAATCAATCAAGTGCCATGCCGACTGGCGTATGCGATCATGTTTCTCCACGACTCTCTGTCTCTTGTGTTGTCAATAAGCTCGATTAGAGAGCTTCCACCGTGCCACGATACAAGCCCATCTAGTAACTTTTCTCTTTGTCGACCTCTATCTCTTCTCCCTTTGATCTTTTTAGTGGTTATTAAGTGTTCAAGCTGTGTTCTTCTGAGCACATGCCCTAGAAACCTTGACTGTCTGCCTCTAATGTTTGATATGATTGATCTTACGCCAGCATCAATGAGAACCTCTGCATTAGTTTTCTTGGCTGTCCATGGTATTTTCATCATTCTTCTCAGAAACCATATTTCTGTAGCCTCCAATTCACTTTGAATTTCCTTAGTAGGAACATACTAACAGATAAAACAAGGAGTTAGGTAGGGATGTGTGCTATCACCATATTTTTTAAATTTACCTATACATGGAAATTATCATTATCCGTATAAAGTGCCATCTCTGCGTCAATGTTTGGCCTCCACTACAGTCTGGATTGCGCACTCTAATATACTCAATTCTGTCTAGTTCACTCCTACTTATATCTCTGTTTACCTCCTGCTCGACCCCCTCTACTCTAAAGGTCTTCAATAAGGTGTAATATCTTCTAATTTCCAATATATTTTAATTGATGTATTTTTATTTTTATTTACTAATTGTTTTCTTTAATGCACCTTGTGGTCAGAACCGCTTTATTTTCTTCTCTTTTCATGAAGTTTTGCCTGTTCTACTATATATTCACATCTCCAAGGCATCAATTCTGTTTCCTAGCTTTTTGTTCATTATCTATTTGCACGAACTATATTTCTGTCTGCTTTAGTTTTTTTCCTATTATCCTTATCTTTTCTGTAGATTACTTTGCCAGTTTATGATATCATGTGTTTCCATTAATGTTCATACAATGTACATTGTATTTTTACTACTGGAGAATTTCATTAATACATATTCTCTGTATTATGAAAGATGATGTTTGTTGTAGTATTATTTGCAAATGGTGGAGAAAATTTTCTATTTCTTGGGAACGAGTGTAGCAAGCGGAAAGACACGACCACGTCTGCTTTTTGAGGATTTCTATCACGGAAATTCTATGGACATTTCGCATTACACGTGCATTCTTGGAAAACAGGTTCCAGACAAACTTCGCCATTCGTGCTAATAACAGCGTTTACAGGCTGCGCTATCTAAATGAAACGTGGTCAAATAACATAACAGGAAATAACGTTAAGAAATGATGCTTTGACATGATGAATGACATCACTTAATAACATTAGCGCGGTCGTTAGCGTTGTCATTAGCGTAGCCATCATAGTTGTTTTTTAACGTTTTATATAAATCATCGAAGTAGAGGTATGAAGTTTCACGTCCGTTTGTGTACACAAACACACACATACACATGCACACACATGCACAAACATAAACATATACGCACACACGTAGAAGACGTATACTGAAAAAAGCTAGATAAAATATTGTGCCAAAAGTAGATTAGAGTCAAAATTAGAGTCAAAAGTAGATTAGAGTCAAAATTAGAGTCAAAAGTAGATTAGAGTCAAAGTAGAGATCAATATTGAAGAAGGAATATGCATGCAGTTGCGTCTGCAGGTCTCACCAATGGCCCACTAGACAAACCACTCATGCAACAGAAAACCTTAGTAGGTGATAAACCGTTATACTGAGGCTCTCTTATGGAAGGTTTGTGGAATGTCATCTATACACTTATAGACCCTCTGAGAGTAGGAAGTTCCGTCAATAGGCATTGCACTAAGCCGAAAGCTGAAGTATCATAGGTATGAAAGTTCAGAAAAGCCACCCTACTGCACACAGGACGTAAGAGATAATCGCTCGCAATTCCCGGGGTTCTCAAAGAAACAAACAAGAAGCAACATTTTTAAAATATGTTTTCCCCATTTACTTGCTGATTCCTTACTGTTTGGTCTAGTTCAGTCTTTCTCAAAATTGTGTGCACCATATTTCCTTTTCGTATAGATCAGTGTTTCTCACATGTTTTTGTGCCATATCCACCCTATGTAGAGATCAGTGTTTCTCACATGTTTTTGTGCCATATCCACCCTATGTAGAGATCAGTGTTTCTCACATGTTTTTGTGCCATATCCACCTTATGTAGATATCAGTTTTTCTCAAATGTTTTTGTGCCATATCCACCCTATGTAGAGATCAGTTTTTCTGAGACTAACTGGAATTGAACCAGTCCGTTCAACGGCACCAAATCGCCTAGCAACTATTAAACACGCGTTCTTCCGCTCTTGTCTAACCGCATCTCCAATAAAAGATGCGATTTCATCAAGCCATTGAAACCGTGCACACAAAGTCACCAGAACGGACCGATCGAGACAAGGACTATTACAACAACAACAAACATCCCGTACAGGTATTGAAATATCCTCAGTAACAACAAACATATAACATAATATCCATATTAGTTATACAAGGGCCGATATGTCTTCTTGTAAACATGGATAACATATATAGACAATACAATTTTGCTTCGAATAATTGTTTATACAAGTAAATATAAGTAGGACGCCAGAGGACAATTTAAAAAAATTCTTGAGACTAACTGGAATTGAACCAGTCCGTTCAACGGAACCAAATCGCCTAGCAACTATTGAACACGCGTTATTCCGCACTTGACTAACTGGCTTCCTACTTATTTTTCAGTCTTTCTGACATGTTTTTTGTGCCATATCCACCCTATGTAGAGATCATTGTTTCTCACATGTTTTTGTATCATATGATGATATGCCTTTATATTGAGGTTATCTTCTTATAGAAGCTTCATGGCAAGTCATCTATACAATCCCGTAGTCGTAACCATCGATAACAGTTACCATGTTGTTCCTACAGGCCGACGTTGTGCTTGAACTAGTATCGGGCACGGCGTAGGTGGGTGGGACAACAAAGTTATCTGTCGCAAGGGCCAAAGTTGTGCCCTGATGCCGACGTCTGTTTAGGCGGCATTAGACTCGAAACACCATCGAGTCGGACGGCTGCTGGCACAGAGGGCGGATCACTTATGGGAATGCCCCACGTGCTGTGAGGCCAGTTTCTAATCAATAATTTTTTTTATCATGTTCACCCTGTGCATAGATCAGAGTTTCTAATACGTTGCCGTACCATCCAGTGTGTAGCGTGAATTTTTAGAGAGGGAACGCCAAGAGACCTTTTTGTTAGTAAGTAGGCAGCCCCCACCCCCCTCCCAGTTGTGTGGAGCAACACTGAAACACATTTTTACTTCCCTATATGCAATAGTTACTAGTAGTTTGTTTTTTTTAAATGAGAAAAACACCGTATATAATCTTGTAAGATATTACAAAATATAAAAGTAAAAGAAAACACTAAACAGCAATATGTTTCTACAACAATAAGAAGAAAACGATGGATTCATATTGGACATGTACTTAAAATGTATGAAAACAGACTACCACTACACGCATTAAAATGGGTACCAGATGGCAAAGGAAAAAGAGGAAGACCAATAGCAATTCTTCGCAGAACATCAATCAAGGGTATGACTATCGCATGGCTCTCAAAACAAACAATAATTACACACGGTTGCCGCACATCGACCGAACTGGAGAGCTCTGGTTTCTGCCCTACGCACCGCGTTCGGCGCTGGAGGAATAGATATATAGATAGATAGATAGATAGGCAGGCAGGCAGGTAGTCGGGCGGGCCAGCGTTTGGGCGGACGGACGGACGGGCGGGCGGACGGGCGGGCGGGCGGACGGACGGACGGACGGGCGGACGGACGGGGGGATCGGGTGGGAGGGCGGGCGGGCGGACGGACGGACGGACGGACGGACGGACGGACGGACGGACGGACGGACGGACGGACGGACGGACGGACGGACGGACGGACGGACGGACGGACGGACGGACGGACGGACGGACGGACGGACGGACGGACGGACGGACAGACAGACAGACAGACAGACAGACAGACAGACAGACAGACAGACAGACAGACAGACAGACAGACAGACAGACAGACAGACAGACAGACAGACAGACAGATAGATAGATAGATAGATAGATAGATAGATAGATAGATAGATAGATAGATAGATAGATAGATAGATAGATAGATAGATCTAATCTATATCAAAAGATAAGTAACAATATTTGAGTATGGTAAACGTACCTTTTTTCGTAATCCAACAGTTATCAGTTCAATTAAGTACACACACAAAGAAATACTAGCGTTTGGCTTATGGAAAGTGTAGCTGATGGAGGCTCAGGTTTTCAGTTTCAAATTCTCAGACAACGTGTCATCATATATTATTTATAAAAGTACGATTTGTCTGAAGCCAGCGTTCTATAGCCCAGTGTGGTGGATATTTACAGATCACCGTGTTTTTCAACTTCTGCATTACCAGGCACTACGGGACGTTTTTTTAAAATTCCTATTGTCATAATTTTGTTTTCCATACAAAAGATTGTTAGTGTCAAAGTTTCAGTGTAGTTTTTCAAATACATAGTTTTTATTGACGCCAAAGGCTTTTGGCTTCAAACTGCAAGGGCTGATACTTAGTATGTTTCTCATAGGCGGGTAGTCCGGCTCTGTGGCGAAGTGGTACAGAGCGCGTCTGTGACGGCACATGTACCGAGTTCGAACCTCACCACAGGCAATTGTGCATCCGGACCGTTCAGAAAGCAATGGCAACCTACTGAACGCATTTATATTGCCTAGAAAATCACCACAGCCAACAAATGCTGGGTTGATAGCTACGTCCTGGATAGGATATGCTACCAATTTAGGCGGGTATAATAACAAATAAATCAGCTATAATCTTTCTGTAATATTCATTCATTCATTTTCCTTTTGCGCTGAAGTTAGCGCATAGGGCAGAGGTAAGATATCTCAAATTCTGTCTGTTCAACGCTATTCTGTGCAGTTCTTGAATAGTATGAATATTGGTTGTTTTACTTTCACTAAGTATTGTTCTTCTGAGTGTTTCTTTTGGTCTACCCCTTGCTCTTTTGCCTGTAGGTATCCTTTCAAGAGATTGGTGGTGTATTCTGTTGGTGTCTGGTAATATTTATAGCAAATAGATATTAATTTGTGTGAGCTATTTATGTTATTTAAAAGGGACATCGAAGGTTTGTGGCGTCTATGACTTTACGACACTGGTACCATCTCCATCCTGTGTCAGCGTTTCTCAAACGTTTTTTGTGTCATCTTCACCCTGTGTATATATCTGTTTCTCAAATATATTTGTGCCATCCCCACCGTGTATATGTGGTTTTCAAACATTTTTGTGCCAATTAAATCCCCCTCCCTACGTATAGATCAATGTTTCTCAAAAGTTTTTGTAGCAACCTCACTTTTCGTATACAACAATGTTTCTCAAATGTTAATGCCCAGGTTTAGAATCCACTTGCCATCTGTGGTTGGAAATAAAAATTACTCAGGTGGTTCACCCAGGCACCAGAAAGTAGGATACCAGTGCTTATATTCTGAGAAGGTCGAGGAATAGCGTCATCGCTATTGAGCAAATGTGTTAGACAACGGTAGTCAGGCTGTTTTTTCTTGTTAACCACCGACTAGGCAGCTGATCACTTATGGATCGTGCGATATGACGCTGTTTCATAATTCATATTACCTTTATTATTTTATCTTTAGTACTAACTCACACGGATAGGTTCCCGTGTGTGCAGCCGAGACCCGAAAGGGTAGCAAAAAAATAGTATAACCTTTTTACATTCTATGCATGTACCAAGAGAAGACTGAGTAGGTTATGTTGCGGGGATGGCAATCCCATCCCATGTAGGGTTAAAGTGACAGAAACCATGCTGAAGTCGAATGTGTTAGGCCGAAAGTCGCATATAGCGTAGCAAAATCTGCAAAGAATGACACAACACATTATGTTATCTGGATTACATCCTGCTAATCTGCTTTAGTTTGAGATCGACCGGAGAAAAAGAAGAAGAATAGATGCTAAAAAATCATCTATTGTGTACATTCATGTACACCACTTCACAATAGATGTTTCAAATTATATATTTTGTACATTCATGTACAACACTTAGTCGAATATATTACTGTGATAGCGTGTTAATGGCAAATTAAATCTGAAAGGTCAGCGATCGAACACAAAACATATACAAACATTGACTAGCCTGAATGTGACTGCGCTATTGAAACATTGACACAACAGGAGTGTTGCTAGATGAATGTGGTGATGAAATCCGTTGGAAGCGACAATTTATTAGATCCACGTTGACCGAATCCAAGCGGCTGAATAAAGTAGAGCTTATTCCCTGCGGAGATTGTTTTGTTCTATTGTATGTGTCCTCACGCATCAACACGTTAGAGGTGTTGGCCCTGTGCAGACACTAGTAAACTCGCCAGCGCCTCCTATCGCTAGTGGACAAATAGTCAAGTATTCATTTCACTGTATAATCGTGATTGCATTTTAATATGATTAACGTGGTTGTGAAAGGCGGGAGGGGGGGGGGTGTAGTGGAACTGGCTATGACTTCTGTACATTTCAAATTGCAAGGCAACCGCGCTGTCTTCCGTACACTGTTCAAATACCTCCAACTTATGTGATTTTATTGTAGATAGATGATGTATATTGCCTTTATGTGATTTTATTGTAGATCTAGGCTGTTTCCTGTCTGTATGTGATTTTATTGTAGATCGATGATGCGTCGTGTCCGTATGCTGCCAAAGTTAGTTCCTTAACTCTTGTTCTTTCATGATTGTGTGGTTCTTCTGTTTCTTGTGGGTAGTACAGTTTTGCAAGACACTGGGAGCGAACAGAAAACATACACAGATCGGCGTTTAGCAGAAAAAGCATATATCAAGAACATAACGAGACATACGACGAATACAAGACAGTACTGTATGTGATAACATTACAAGACAGTACTGTATGTGATAACATTACAAGACAGTACTGTATTTGATAACATTACAAGACAGTACTGTATTTGATAACATTACAAGACAGTACTGTATGTGATAACATTACAAGACATTACTGTATGTGATAACATTACAAGACAGTACTGTATGTGATAACATAACAATACTAAATGAGAACTGAAATGTCCTAAGGTAAACAACTGATGGTTCTCAAGCGTATACCAAAATGGCCATTCATGAGGAGCACAATTTAATGGAGTCATATGCATATTCTGGACATTCTCATGCGCTATTACTAACTAATAATTTATCTTTATGTTGATTGTATTGGGTTATCTGGCTATAGACATTACTTCTGTGTTTTTTCTGTATTGATCTTCATGTTGTGATTGAGGCAGTTTTCGTTGAGTAAGTTTATGTGATCTTGCAGCTCTTCACTTGAACTGTGGAATAGGCACTGATCGTCAGCAAATAGTAGTTCAGTGACATCATTTTGCTGACAAGTGTCTGGTAGTGTTTTTACTGTTTTGGTAATATTATCCATATAAAAAATAAACAATAATGGTGGTAAGACATACCCATGTTTAACTCCTGATGTTGCTGAAAGCCACGTTGTAAGTCCTGTACTTGTTCTAACTATAAATTAGGGAGCCGCGTTAGCGCAGTGGTTCATCCTCTCGCATATGAGTGGTCCGGAGTTCATTCCCCAGTTGAGGCAGAAATGTTTTTCAGTTTGTTTAACACCCTTAGCAATCACGTGCTCACTAAGTTAACTTCAGAAGACCTGCACTTTTTTAAGAATGACATTGTGTTGTTAAAAGTAGAACTACTCAGCAACATTTGAATTTCGACAACAACAACAACGTTAACAACAACACCAGCAACAACAACGCCAACACCAACAACACAAACAACAACGTTAACAGCACCAACAATACAAACAACAACGCCAACACCAACAACACAAACAACAACGTTAACAGCACCAACAACACAAACAACAACGCCAACACCAACAACACAAACAACAACGCCAACACCAACAACACAAACAACAACGCCAACACCAACAACACAAACAACAACGTTAACAGCACCAACAACACAAACAACAACGCCAACACCAACAACACAAACAACAACGTTAACAACACCAACAACACAAACAACAACGTTAACAACACCAACAACACAAACAACAACGTTAACAACAACACCAACAACAACAACACGTCGTACGTTTACTTTTCGCTGCCCATGTCATTCTCAATATCCATCTGTGGTATCTCAATTCGAAGGAAACAATGAACTTGTCCCTACTTTATTAAGTGTCCACGTTTCACTACCTTAAATTGATACTTGGATATACGTTTGCTGCAATTCTTGCAATTTAGCTTTCATCATCTCATGAACTTTTTCATTCCTGTTCTCAACGCAACAGGGGTTCTCCTAGTCCAGTTTGAAACCTCCCCCCCCCTACCACCACCATCTGAGGACTCACAAACACCAAACCTAATTTTCTTCGTGAATGTCAAACTCGTCTTTGCTTACACAGTAGGAACATCGTCACCATCATTAATGTAACACTACTGCGCTTCGTAATTATTTATTGTACTCATTGTTTATATTCTGTTTTACTTTCTAAATGTGCTGTCTATTCTTTAAGTGCTAATAGCTTTCTTCTTGTATACATTAATCAGGTTTCGATCAAGTTAACAAGCGGACTTTCGTAATGTGATTTATAAACCTTACCATAACTTTCACATGTTACTGCATGACTACACACAGGCTCCTGAAGCGTCTGCTGATAGTATAATTTATGCATCTAATGTGGCTGTTTTCATAAAGATAACTCACGCTTGAGAAAATATTTGTTATTAATAAAGATCTATACCTGTTAACGGGCGTATAAGAATATTGCTCAAACAGTGAGTCAGATATTGTAGCAACGCTCCAAATTAGAACTACTTCGCATTTGATTAAAACAGCAGTTCTCAAAGTTGTAAAAGTGGGTGAGAATTTTATGCAGGTTCATGGATGTTGATAACTGTAGAGTAGGGGTACGTAACTTTTTTAGACGGCAAGCACTGACCATATGTAACTGTTAGTTCTCATGTGTATCTTTTAAACGCGCAGGAGTGAGCAAATGTCCTTACAAGAGCACCAAGGGTCTCTCAAGCACAATGTAACACTACTGTAGAACATGATTAGAGGACGTCTTCACTTGTTAATTAGAGGACGTCTTCACTTGTTAATTAGAGGACGTCTTCACTTGTTAATTAGAGGACGCCTTCACTTGTTCACGTCTTCACTTCTCAATTGGAGGACGTCTTTACTTGTCAATTAGAGGAAGTCTTCACATGTTAACTAGAGGACGTCTTCACATTTTAACTAGATGACATTTTCACATGTTAACTAGAGGACGTCTTCACATGTTAACTAGAGGACGTCTTCACATGTTAACTAGAAGACGTCTTTACTTGTCAATTAGAGGATGTCTTCACTTGTTAATTAGATGACGTCACTTGTCAACTCAGGACGTCTTCACATGTTAACTAGAGGACGTCTTCACTAGTTAACTAGAGGACGTCTTAAATTGTCAATTAGAAGACGCATTCACTTGTGTTTTTTAGGGCAAAGGAGTTGCATGATTAGACGATTTCAATACCAGTACACTGAGAATCGCGATAACCTAGTAGATAGTGAGCTTGCTTACAGTCACAAGGTTACAGCGTGCCAGGGTTAGGGCAGAAAAAACGACATGTTTTTTCTTGCCTGCCACGATGGCTCCTCCTGTCGATCCAGCTCTGTAAATGTGTACCTGACGCATGAGTTGTGGAAGGTGAACGCAGCAAGGAAGGGAACTGACTACCCCATCTAATAGTTGCTGCGGCTTTGTTCTTGAAGTGTTATCTTCATCCCCGACGGTAGGCTGCTGCCATGGGACCTATCTTTACCTTATTTTTACACTGACTGAGTAATTCTATTACAGGACAGTGGAGCGGCATGATCAGACAATAACAATATCAGGACAGTGGAGCGGCATGATGAGACAATAGCAATATCAGTACATTGTTACAGGACAGTGGAGCGGCATGATCAGACGATTTAAATATCAGTACCTGTTGCAGGACAGTATAACGGTGTGATCAGACGATAACAATATCAGTACACTATTATATTATATATATATATATATATATTAGACAGCTGGTAACAGAATAGAATTGGGTTCAGGACATCAATTGTAAAGATAACTTTCTAGAAATAATATATCACGTGATTCTTCTTCTTCTTCTTTCGTTCACTTGAAACATGTCTATATCTGTAGTTCTGTCTACTTAATAAAATTCGTTGTCTTTTGTAGTTCATACAGTGGCCCATAGAGCTTTGATTCCATTGCTGTTTCCTCTGGCCAATATGTCTGCATCAGTGTTTCATGCTCAGAACGCTCTTGAAGTATATGTTTGCTACTCTGTGCTGTCTGTCCACATGTACACATGAACGTGTTGCCAATCTTGAACTTTGTGTACATGTAACTGCGGCCTCGGTGATGATGATGATTACAGGATAATGGAACGGTATCAGACAGTAACAATATCTGTACACTAGTACAGGACAGTGGAGCAGTGTGACCAGAGACAATAACAATATATGTACACTAGTAAAAGTAACCCATAGCATTTATTAATGCCGTAGGGGTGTGAGATGTTAGCGATCTCACATTTCACAGGCTCTGCAAATGAGGGCGGTAGCCATCTCCTCTCCCTCGCAGCCTTTACTTCCCGGATTAATCCGGTACCCATTTAAGGCTGGGTCGACCTGGGAGCTGTTGCGATCTGAAAGCATTTCCGCCTTAGCTGGGGAATGAACCCAGGGCCACTCATATGCGAAGCCAGTGCGCTAACCACTGCGCTAACGCGGCTCCCTATGTACACTAGTACAGGACAGTGGAGCAGTGTGACCAGAGACGATAACAATATCAGTACTGACTAAATTAACCGTATCAGAAGACAATGTAGTGACACGATCAGATGACTTCTACACCATTCTACTTGCAGATTAAGGCATGCACACATCAGAAGACAATAGAGTGGTATGATCAGAGAACGAATGTAACTCGAATAGACTGACTTACTAATCAGGTGATAACAACAACATTTTGAAGATGTATATTTGGTTGAATATTGTATTAATTTAGCACGGTTAAACGAGAGGGAAAAAAAGCTCAGAATTGCACAACATAAGCATCAACATGAGACCTGCAACACCTGGTAAACGGATACGCCGAAATGAACACAGATAATTTTGACTTCACCAAATATACAACCACGAGTGATGACTTTGCCATACTGCTGCTGTATTTACCATCTCAGATACTCATGTATATTTTATTTTTCATTTTGGCTTCATTTCTGTTGAAGGTATTTTCATTCACAGACGTTTCGAGAAATTTCTCTCGTGCAATATTGCAGCTAGCAAAACATCGTTTATTTTACAGTGTAATCCTAGATGTGAATATCAAAATTGGTCTAATTGGCTAATGTACTGACTGCCATCACGAAGTTTTCAACTTATGAGCGAAAAAGGTCATGTCGGAAACACATTTATGTGTGAATGATGAGGGAAGACATTTATGTGTGAATGATGAGGTAAGACATTTATGTGTGAATGATGAGGGAAGACATTTATGTGTGAATGATGAGGGAAGACATTTATGTGTGAATGATGAGGGAAGACATTTATGTGTGAATGATGAGGGAAGACATTTATGTGTGAATGATGAGGGAAGACATTTATGTGTGAATGATGAGGGAAGAGTCTTTTATTTGATCACAGTATTGTAGCCCAATTACTAAATCAAAATACTTATACAACCCAAACCCCAATTTGGTCGAAGAGGTGTCACATTGGAGCCATCAGCACAAATACTCCCGCAAACATCCCTATACCTAGGAGTATATATATATATATATATATATATATGGGGCCTATATGTGAAAAGTAAATAAATGTATCGATAGTTAGATTAGATTTATAAATCATTCTAACGTCAGATATATATATATATATATATATATATAGATAAATAGATAGGTGGATGGATGGATAGGCAGACAGGCAGGCAGGCAGGCAGACAGATAGACAGATAGACAGACAGACACAGACAGACAGACAGACATAGAGATAGATAGATAGATTGGATAGATTGGATGGATGGATGGATGGATGGATGGATGGATGGATGGATGGATGGATGGATGGATGGATGGATGGATGGATGGATGGATGGATGGATGGATGGATGGATGGATGGATAGATAGATAGATAGATAGATAGATAGATAGATAGATAGATAGATAGATAGATAGATAGATAGATAGATAGATAGATAGATAGATAGATAGATATAGATAGAGATATATACATATGCATATATACACTTTACTGATAACTTTGTTGGAGATAACTCAAATATAACACACACAAAATAAATATAATAATAAGTTATTTACCAATACCAATGTTAAACCAGCAGTAGCATTGTGGTTAAATTTAAATCATGTGACTTGCATTCACGATATGACGTTTTGGATATCAGATATTGACGTCGTGAATACAGACACATTTCCTCAGCAATTCCTTGAGATCAATTGCAGTTACCGAGCTGCATGCTATGATTTGTATTCACTCTATGCTACGTAATGCGCTGTTAAGTGGGGCAGAAAACACGAGTAAGCGCGAATACAATGAGGTCAATCACACTTGGGTTTAATTTTTTAGTAAACAAATATAAAAGACATACCAACAACCGTATCAACACTGGAAAATATGCTTTATATATCTCAACATACATAAAATACGTTTTTAAAATCACATGAAATTTATCTCACTAAAATTCGACATTTGCAGTTCATCTCAAAAGTCCATTCATTTGCTTGTATAATTGTCGGTTCATACGAGTATTATCCCAAGAGTCGACTTAGAAAACTTCACTTCAATATTTGCTCAAATATGTTGTTCGTCCATCACAAGTAATGATGACCATTTGTTACATTCACTTTTGAAATTCAGTTTGAATTATGTCCTTGATTATTAATTCGTAGATGACCAATGAGCCATATTCTAGCCGCAACTATCATTGGACAGTTCGATCATGGAATGACAACTGTAGACTGTTCTTGGTCAAATATTAATATAAATCTGACCAACAAACGACAACCATACAATATAAATCTGACCAACAAACAACAACCATACAATATAAATCTGACCAACAAACGACAACCATATAATTATCAGATTTCTAAACGTGACAACAAAAAAAAAAGATGGTTCCAGATGGTAGTCATGTATCGGCCCCCTTCTGCCAGATTTATTGCCACTGCACCATGATTTTGTTCTATTTTTGGCTGCGATAATTAAATGAAAGTCATGTTTAGGCAACTGTAGCTCTTTCTGACGCAAACTAGGTTGTATTTACAGAAATATTCTTTGATTTAATTTAAATACTAGGTCAAAAATTAATTTCTTGAGCTATTTTTTTGTGAGGAAGCAAAACAACAAACTAATCTAATAAATAATAAGAACACTTCTCTGAAGCGAACCAAAATTTTAAGAAACTAGATTTGTTAAATTTTACTATAAAGAACTTAACATGGCAACCCTGATAATTTTGTGTGTGAAACAGGTCACGTACTTTCATCTCTTACGTTTACAACTAATTAAAACATGTTTATAAAGTTATCTCCGCCCTTGTGATGCCGGGGCTCGAAAGGGGAGCAAAGAATAGCAACACTGTTTGCCTTCCACGCATGTCGTGAAAGGCGATGAAAGGCGACTAAGGAGGTTATGGGATGGAGTTGGCTATCCCATCCCATATAGGGTTAGTGACCCAAAGCTATGCTGAAGTCGGATGTGTCAGGCCGAAAGCCGCAGATATAACAGAAATGCTGTAAGCTATGACACAATGCATTCCGTTCTCCGGACTACATCCTGCTAATATGCAGGAGTTTGAGAACGAACGAAGAAGAAGAAGAAGCAGAAGTTAACCTAAATAAGCAGCTGCCCATAAATTACGTCAACAATTATGGGGATTGGGGGTTATGTTTGACTGCGGTTGATAAAGGGAAAGGAGCGAAGTGACAAAATTTTATGTTAATAATGTTGTTTGTTAATACATAAATTAAATTGTTAAAGATATATAGTACACACATTCAATTATAAACTATGTTTTACAACTATACCCTTACGAAAAAAAGTTAAGAACCAGTTACTGTAAATGAACCTAATTTTGTTTTAAATTATTTCATAAATTAAATTGAAATTAACTCTTGAACAACATACATTCAACACGTTCTGTATGACTACCAGCAGAGTACGTGACACTATAGTTAAAGTCAGAAACATCGCTGAGAACATTATGCATAGACGCCAAACTTTTGGTTCTGCAATTATGTTTGAGCATGAAACAAAACGTGATATTTAAATAAAGAATGATGCATTTGGGAGACTATAGTTAGTTAGTTGTCGGACCATCATCACTGCAAACTGGACACGTTAATAGTTGTTCCGATCTCTCCCCGAGTGTATCCACCATTACACTTCTGTTGACAGTACCGGTCCTATGGTGGTTGACCATCATTCTTCTGCGCCCTTCAAAATGTTCACTTCTAGCAACACAGCATTTCAACCCTGATCTTTAAACTTGGCCATCAAAAAGTGTTGGTCCTGAGCTGCACTCACACAGTTTTCTTTAGAAGCAACACATTTGCTGCATAACAACGCACACCAATATGCCTCAAGGTTAGCAGGGCTACATTTCGCTGGCTGGAAATCTAGTACGACCGTTGTCCGGCTTTAAAAGATATGCATTGTGGACGTCAGCGCTAAAACTACTAAGTTTCCATGTGCTGATGTGCTGCTTAAGCTAAAATCTTGCCTTAAAAGTGCCGCTCTTCTCGACAATTCGCATAGCATTACATGAATTTACTGTCCTGGTTATGCTGGAGTCAGGGGAAAAGAAAGAGCCGTTGCATTGGTTGGTAAAGCTTTGGCGAACGGCACCGAGATAAGAAGAGACAGGATTGAATTGATTAGAGCAGTCGTGGATACCCTACGAGAAGACGAGGAGGAAGTCGAACGTGACAATGTACATATTCAGAGAATGGTAAAATGGGAGTGACTAGAAGTGATGGGAGAAAGTTCTCCCTCTCTGGAAAGATCAGAAGAACGCATAATCAGCAACTGACAGATACTGAACTTATACACTTTTAGATGGATGACGGAACGGCAACCAGAGCATAGATGGGAATGCCCCCAGTGCTGTGACGTTTGTTCCTAATCAAGAATCAAGAAATATGCAATAAGACATCTAGTTTGACTGTTATTCTGCTATACGAAAGTTTGTGGTCATCGTCGATCACGACGGACGAACATCATACGAGAGAAGCAACTAGAAATTTAGTAGGACCATTGCTCTATTTATAAGAGAGATCCAGTGGGAGTTCGAGAACTAACGCAAAACAAGTTAATATTTCTTGTAAATTTAGTTGAACCGAGAGTTGTCTTTATTTACTTCTTCCATCTTTAGCGTTTCTATTAGCAAACTCATTCCTTTCTATTCCTACATGCACGAGTACTCCCGCTACATGCACGAGTACTCCCGCTACATGCACGAGAACTCCCGCTACATGCACGAGAACTCCCGCTACATGCACGAGAACTCCCGCTACATGCACGAGAACTCCCGCTATGGTGATTGAATGAGTCAACTGATTGAAAATAACAATGTACTACGTATGGCTGGGAGCGTATTTTCAGCCACAGACGTGTGTCTAATTTGGTTTTATCAAAGCTTTCTTTTACCACAATAATAATGGTGGGTGTGATTCGGCGAACCACAACATTCCGAGTCGTTAACTTATGATAAGTAGTAAGATATTCAATGTATTATTGCATCAGCTAATGACGTTTTAGCTAGTCAATGTTTTTTGTATCAGCTAATGACGTTTTAGCTAGTCAATGTTTTTTTGTATCAGCTAATGACGTTTTAGCTAGTCAATGTTTTTTGTATCAGCTAATGACGTTTTAGCTAGTCAATGTTTTTTGTATCAGCTAATGACATTTTAGCTAGTCAATGTTTTTTGTATCAGCTAATGACGTTTTAGCTAGTCAATGTTTTTTTGTATCAGCTAATGACATTTTAGCTAGTCAATGTTTTTTGTATCAGCTAATGACGTTTTAGCTAGTCAATGTTTTTGTATCAGCTAATGACGTTTTAGCTAGTCAATGTTTTTTGTATCAGCTAATGACGTTTTAGCTATTTCATGTACTATTGCATCAGCTAATGATGTTTCAGCTATTTCATGTACTATTGCATCAGCTAATGATGTTTCAGCTATTTCATGTACTATTGCATCAGCTAATGATGTTTGAGCTATTTAAGGTACTATTGTATCAGCTAATGATGTTTCAGCTATTTCATGTACTATTGCATCAGCTAATGATGTTTCAGCTATTTCATGTACTATTGCATCCGCTAATGATGTTTCAGCTATTTCATGTACTATTGCATCCGCTAATGACGTTTCATCTAGTTAGTGTATTCTTGTATCACATAATGACGTTTTAGCCAATCAATGTATTGAAATTGTATCCACTAATGTACCAATAATAAGGGTTTAATTAGTCAATTTATCTCTGTATCAATCATCGTTTCGAAATCTTATTACTGCGATGAATCTCCAGTAAGCTCTCTCGCATACTCGGAAAAAAACTGCATTTATCTTTCCTTTCCACTAGTATATCTAATGTATTTGTCATCGTCGCACATTAACTCCCCTTTCTAGTAAGTCTTCATCAACAGGCATACCTTTTTAAATTCCAGACATGTTTTATTTATCTGATACCTGTCTAAGGGGAACCACAAAGGACTTAGACATTATTTTTGGCTAAGGCCAGGGATTTCGTTTAATAAATTTGTGATATTAAATTTCAGCAGGAGTCGCGCTTTTTACCTGCATGAAAATGAAATACCATACGCACGCACGTATTCACACTTTAAATGAACACATGCAAGCATTATATTGAACACAAAGTCTAGAATGATTTTCTGCACACACTATACATTTGTCCGGCTGACTGCCCACAAGGACTTTAATCTGAGACATCAGATTATGTTTGTTTGTTTCTAGAGTCAGACACACCCTTTTCAACTTTCAACCGTGGAATGGTTTTCCTTTGGTTATATCGGGGCATATATCGTGGCCCAATGGCCTGGGTTGTCCTGTTAGGGACTGGTGATTTAACCTCGGGTCTTGTCTGCGTGCCCTTATAAAGACAAAATATTGGGGGATTGGGCTTGTTGCTAGATGGACTTGTTTGTTGTACTCATCAGACTATGTTTACCGGAATAATTCCGTTGTAGCACAAATTGTTGTGATTTCTTTAAACGTTTGACAGAATCTCGACAAGTTATCATTATATATTTGCCTTCTTACAACAAACACAAATAGAGAGAATGACTAGGACATTCCATTTGTTCTCTATGAAGATTGTGATTTATGTTAATGATCTACAGTACCAACAAGCATCACGTTACATAATTTCATTTTCCTTTCTTCTTCTTCTTTCCCCTTCATCTCCAACACTTTCTTCAGAATTCTTAGCAAAGACATTGATGCCATTTGTATCTGTTTCGGTTTAACGGCTCGTGTTCTGTGTTTATTTTTTGAGTATTGCAGTTGTTTAGAGAAGCTTCATTTATTTCATTTTTTAAATCCTCCAAGTCATTATCATTTTCAACACAAGCAGTACTTCATCCTAAGCTAACCCTGACTCTCTGGTTTTGCACGTTTGATATCTGCGCACGGAAAACTGACTAATATTTCCGTTTTTTTGCGTCCAGTAGATCACAGACAAGTGCCTTCCTCCTCTTCTTCTTTAACATTCGATATCTGATAACAAAAACAAATGTGCATGTTATTTCTGCTGGAAATCGTTTTATTCCGTTACTCTGGCACTAGCTGCCAATAGTGTGAACTATTTGTAAAATTACTTCACTATCTGTCGAAATTCTTTGATATTTTTTAAGATTTCGTAAATATAAATATATTTATAGATATAAAAGCTTAGTTTTAGTTTTCGTTATTGCCTTAGATAGCTTCCGCTTAATCCAGGACATTTAACATATTTTTCAGTAACAAAATCCCTGAACTGAACAATAATAATAATAACAATAATAATAATAAAAATGAGTGGTCAGCAGGTAAGTTAAAAGACAGGAATTCAGAAGACCGTTAGAGAAAATGTTTACTATCTCGACATTGTGACACAGTAGAATATTGGTATCGCATGCTGCGAAGAAACACGCCATACGGCAAGGTCTATCTGAAATTAATGATAATAAATGAGACACAATGTATGAGGAAAAAAAAAAAGAAACTCAGATATTATAAACACATTGAAGATTCCAGAGTGTTGGTTACTAAACGCAATAGCAAAAAGAAAAGTACACCTGTGTGGTGATATAAAGAGACACAACTGTTTAGAAAGACAAATAATGGAGGGTAGATCACCTGGACGGAGGAGGAAAAGCAACAACGTCACGCAGGATGTATTGTAGAAACAATTTGATTCCTCAATACAGAAAAATATTACAGAAATATCTCTAGAATATTGCGATACATTAGAAAACATGGGATGGTGATGAAGTAATTCATTTCTGATAAAAGCATATGTCCTCTTCTGTTGAGTAACCAAGGTGACACTCAATGACATAAGGTTTTCTCTCTTTAAGGTATAGTTGAGTAACCAAGGTGACACTCAATGACATAAGGTTTTCTCTCTTTAAGGTATAGTTGAGTAACCGAGGTGACACTCAATGACATAAGGTTTTCTCTCTTTAAGGTATAGTTGAGTAACCGAGGTGACACTCAATGACATAAGGTTTTCTCTCTTTAAGGTATAGTTGAGTAACCAAGGTGACACTCAATGACATAAGGTTTTCTCTCTTTAAGGTATAGTTGAGTAACCGAGGTGACACTCAATGACATCAGCTTTTCTCTATCAAAGACATGGTTGTGTTACAAGGGTTTATAAATGCATGTCTATTCTCTTACGTGAGGCATTAGGCAATCCAGTACGGTAATATTGCAAGGTCATCACATACTGCTAGGATATATATATATATATATAGATAGATATATATATATATGGGTCAATTAGTTTATAATTCTTTGTCAGATCTGTTGACTTATATCTGTAGTGATGCACAACTAGCATTCCTCGCTAGCTAGAGGTCTGCCACAACAGGGCAAAAATATAATGTTCGTAATGTGCATTGGCGGCTTGTATTCCGCTGTCATCCATGGAATAGCGTGGGATTGAACGATCAAAAAGATGACATACTGAAAGAACTGAAAGTGATGAAGAATTGGTTGAATAACAAAGTCGATCATATGTACGTGAACGCCCATATCCTTACTCTTCGTGTTCTGTTGTATGTTTTAATTTTGTTTCAATTTTGGTCTTGATAAAGGCTTTTGGTCGAAACGTCGATTTGTGTGTATTATTATGTGTGTCTTCAGTTATTAATACAACTTCATTACACTATTCCTGGATTTACATGTATAACAAAGTGTTCTCTCTCACTCTCTCACTCTCTCTCTCTCACTCTCGGAATCTATAAATTGTTAGTCATCGGAAATATCACGACATTCCAGGCAGACAAATGCTTCAGGGTTCCTAAACTCTAGAAAGGCACTTATTTCATAGATTTCCATGTCTCTCTTTTCATTGCAATTTGCTTTAGATCTTGATTAATTTCTGTGACGACGTAATATTACTGGATATACACTCCAAACGTGTCGTACCCCGAAGAGCTATCACTACTCAATCCGTCGATGCCTTACAACAAAAGCAGAGAAAATCTTAGAGAGACAGACAAAACATGCAGGCAGACACACAGACCAGACAGGCAGACAGATAGACCACACAGACAGATATACAGATATTTTGGTACTTTTAATGTGGCTGTAAGTTACCCCTGTAAGTTACCCCTGTAAGTTACCCCTATAAGTTACACCTATAAGTTGCCCCTATTTTTGTGTTACCTGAAGATACTGATAATAATATTATAGGACTTTTATTTCTCCGAATCTCCTACTAGTTAGAAGACTTGTTAAAGATGAAAAGGTAGGTTCTTAAAGCAGATTAAACATATGCCCTTAGCAGGTGTCACCATGATGGATATCATCTAGATTCTGACGTTTTTGTGCAATTCTAGAAAGTCCCATGATGAGATAGTTTTGACTATATTTTGTTCCGAGGGTTCCTAAAGTCACATGATGAGATAGTCTTGACCAGATTATGTTCCGATGGTTCCTAAAGTCACATGATGAGATAGTCTTGACCAGATTTTGTTCCGAGGGTTCCTAAAGTCACATGATGAGATAGTCTTGACCAGATTTTGCTCCGAGGGTTCCTAAAGTCACATGATGAGATAGTCTTGTCCAGATTTTATTCCGAGGGTTCCTAAAGTCACATAATGAAATAGTCTTGAATATATTTTGTTTTCATGATTCCGAAAGGGGGGAATAAAACAAAATCACTATGGCTATGCATATACGATTCCGAATGGCGAGAATGGCTGCTTATCCAGCGACCCATGGGCTCATGCCCTTTGACCCAAAAGGGGAGAATAGAACAACAACACAATGACTATGCATATCGTAATAGATGACTAAGGAGATGTATGAAGATGACTCTGGCTGTCCTATCCGAAGTAGCCAAAAATTCATTCTGAAAACGAACGTGCCGGATTGAGCTATGACAGTTGAGCTGTGAAACATAAAAAAGCACATTCCTTTTCCTGGATTACATCCTGCGACCTAGGAGAATTTCGAGTACGAACAAAATGGATAAAGAAGAAGAGTGTTAAATGCTAGGATTATAGGATTACCAGTAAGATAGAGGTAGGACTATGTCATTTATCCGGACAAGATAGAGGTATGACTATGTCATTTATCCGGACAAGATAGAAGTAGGACTATGTCATTTATCCGGACAAGATAGAAGTAGGACTATGTTATTTATCCGGACAAGATAGAGGTAGGACTATGTCATTTATCCGGACAAGATAGAGGTTGGACTATGTCATTTATCCGGACAAGATAGAGGTAGGACTATGTCATTTATCCCGACAAGATAGAGGTAGGACTATGTCATTTATCCAGGCAAGATAGAGGTAGAACTATGTCATTTATCCCGGCATAATAGATGTAGGACTATGTCATTTATCCCGGCAAGATAGAGGTAGGACTATGTCATTTATCCGGAGAAGATAGAGGTAGACTATGTCATTTATCCGGAGAAGATAGAGGTAGGACTATGTCATTTATCACGGCAAGATAGAGGTAGGACTATGTCATTCATCCCGACAAGATAGAAGTAGGACTGTGTCATTTACCCGGACAAGATAGAAGTAGGACTGTGTCATTTACCCGGACAAGATTGAAGTAGGACTGTGTCATTTACCCGGACAAGATAGAGGTAGGACTATGTCATTTATCCGGAGAAGATAGAAGTAGGACTGTGTCATTTACCCGGACAAGATAGAGGTAGGTCTATGTCATTTATCACGGCAAGATAGAGGTAGGACTATGTCATTTATCCCGACAAGATAGAGGTAGGACTATGTCATTTATCCGGACAAGATAGAGGTAGAACTATGTCATTTATCCCGGCATGATAGAGGTAGGACTATGTCATTTATCCCGGCAAGATAGAAGTAGGACTGTGTCATTTACCCGGACAAGATAGAGGTAGGAGTATGTCATTTATCACGGCAAGATAGAGGTAGGACTGTCATTTATCCCGACAAGATAGAGATAGGACTATGTCATTTATCCGGACAAGATAGAGGTAGAACTATGTCATTAATCCCGGCATGATAGAGGTAGGACTATGTCATTTATCCCGACAAGATAGAAGTAGGACTGTGTCATTTACCCGGACAAGATAGAAGTAGGACTGTGTCATTTACCCGGACAAGATAGAGGTAGGACTATGTCATTTATCCGGAGAAGATAGAAGTAGGACTGTGTCATTTACCTGGACAAGATAGAGGTAGGACTATGTCATTTATCCCGGCATGATAGAGGTTGGACTATGTCATTTATCCGGACAAGATAGAGGTAGGACTATGCCATTTATCAACTTGTCAGAGATTTAACTTTTAGTACATTCATATACGAATGTGTTTGTAGATAAATTTACAGTAACAAAACACATACGTATTTATCATTGCACATAAAAGAAAGAAGTTATAAAAAATTGAAAGGCCAATACAAGATTACTACCATATGTAATGAACAGAGCAGAAAAAATAAAATTATCATTATACGCCTCAGAACAAGATACAATTGAATCCGCAGGCGGGTGAATACAAAGTTCAAGATTTGCTATACAGCCATGTGTACATGTGTCCCAAATAATAGAGCAGTTCTTCAGGAATGTCAGTAATATGAAATGTGATATCACAACTGTGATGGAAGAACTTAACGGACCCCTGTACAAGTCGCAAAACACAGTCAGAATTATAGAAGGGAAAATCAGAAAGCAGAAGACTGGAATTTGAACCAGGTCTTATCAGATTACACATATTTGCCTCGTAACATGAGTAAACACATTTTTCGAATTCGACCACAACACACTCTAAAAAGTATGGGATTTTAGTCAAGACTTTCGACGTTATTTTCTAATGTTACTGGAAATAAGGATTGGTCGACCGACACAATACACAGACTGCACATGTATGTAAATTTATCGTAGACCATAAACATTTAACATTAGTACGTGCCATTAGATCTCAGTACTACAAGCGCCAATAAACAAGATTGCTTTAAATGTGACATGGAAAAATGAATAATATAAATAGAAAGCATCCAGGAGTTATAGAAAAAATTCAGAAAGCACGAAACGGGATTTGAATCTATTTTCAATAGTTCGTTCTATTTTCAACTATTCGCCTCGCAAATTAAGTCAACACTTTTTCTTAATTCGACCACACAGCATATCTAAAAAGATACGATTATAGTGACGACTTTAAACGCGTTCATAGAACAGACAAAACTTCAGCTATATACACTTTTCCAGCAAACGAAAGAAGAAGAAATTATTTCACGTGAATATAAATTAAGAACGCACATACATACACATATAAATTCTCTTACAAAAGTTTGCCTTACCGTATAGTCCTGTACCCTTTCTCTCCATTAGCCGTCAGCTGGTATTGTTTACAGACACTTGACCAAACTTCTCTATTTTCCGATTCAATGTTATCCTATTTATGTTTCTTAGTTAAACTCATTTCCTAAAATTCTCTCTTCGGATTAACCATGTGACGGGATTCGTGGAAACAAATAGGTGAGCTACACATCACTGCTAAGCTAAATATTTTCTTTAAAGACACGAAGGCAATGAAGTGGGTACGAACTGACAGGTATATTCCTGCTTTCTTACACATCAATTTTTGTGTAGTGTCATACTTGGAATAACACTAAATGAGTTTATATTTTATAAGAGAGTTTAACTAAATTTAAAATTAACCTATAATTTAAATTATCCGCCGTGAGTTGTTGGAAATTAAAACACAAGTTTGTATTAATAAGAAATGATATAATTGTCAGAAATGAAACATCTAACCTAAGAGTTTTATAAAGAAAACGTAAAGAACAGTGCAGGAAAATCTCCTGTAATATTTATACACGAAAATTGTTTTCACCATTATAAACGTTTCCCGTTTTCTCGCAACCTGCCTTGCTGTAACAGATTGGGAAAAAGGAAATCGGAGAGGAAAAAAACACAAATTGTAATTTTCTCCATGTTTGCGTTAATGTCTCCAGTGAGGTGTTTAGAAAACGGCTATGTGAAATGTTGGTGTTGGATTATACGGATTCAGTGCAGTGTTCCACTCAGTTGATAACTCGACGTTCAAACCGTTCTTGTACCTTCTGGAGTTTCATCAACAGCAATTATGTTAATGATGCGCCAATCGCGAGGTAGTGGTAATAGTCTCTCCGCGTATTGCGTTAGAATGAGTTACATATATCCTGAAATGAATTTCCAGAAGTTTCGTTTGGATTTTAATAGCGAGGTAGGGTATGTGTGTGCTTAATAGATCTTATTGAAAATATCATGTGTATATATGATAAGTGTTTGTATTTATGTGATGATGAGAGTGTGTGTATGGTTGACATGTTGTGCATGTGTGTATGTGTGTATGAGATGATGAGCATGTGTATGTCATGATAAAATTATGTACATAAATATCTCATTGTTTTCATAAATTTTTCTTAATTTGTTCTTTGAGGCAATCGTTAGTTATGAAGTGTTTAGAAACTCTCAGAATTAAGTTGTAAATAATAATATATACTTTTATTCAGTGACTTTCATACTTTCATTGGGGAGCCGCGTTCGCGCAGTGGTTAGTGCACTGGCTTCGCATATGAGTGGTCCTGGTTTCATTCCCCAGTTGAGGCGGAAATGTTTTCAGATTGCAACGGCTTCCCAGGTCGTCCCAGCCTTAAATGGGTACCGGTTTAATCCGGGAAGTAAAGACTGCGAGGGAGAGGAGATGGCTACCGCCCTCATTTGCAGAGCCTGTGAAATGTGAGATCGCTAACATCTCACACCCCCCACAGCATTAATAAATGCTATGGGTTACTTTACTTTTTTTTATACTTTCATTGACAACAGCATAGTTAGACTCCACACACATCTAGAATACTCACATACCTAGGTTCCTATATAACTAGACTCCACGAACATCTAGAATACTCACATACCTAGGTTCCTATATAACTAGACTCCACGTACATCTAGAATACTCACATACCTAGGTTCCTATATAACTAGACTCCACGAACATCTAGAATATTCACATACCTAGGTTCCTATATAACTAGACTCCACGAACATCTAGAATACTCACATACCTAGGTTCCTATATAACTAGACTCCACGTACATCTAGAATACTCACATACCTAGGTTCCTATATAACTAGACTCCACGAACATCTAGAATATTCACATACCTAGGTTCCTATATAACTAGACTCCACGAACATCTAGAATATTCACATACCTAGGTTCCTATATAACTAGACTCCACGTACATCTAGAATATTCACATACCTAGGTTCCTATGTAACTAGACTCCACGTACATCTAGAATATTCACATACCTAGGTTACTATATAACTAGACTCCACGAACATCTAGAATATTCACATACCTAGGTTCCTATATAACTAGACTCCACACACATCTAGAATACTCACATACCTAGTTTCCTATATAACTAGACTCCACACACATCTAGAATACTCACATACCTAGGTTCCTATATAACTAGACTCCACACACATCTAGAATACTCACATACCTAGGTTCCTATATAACTAGACTCCACACACATCTAGAATACTCACATACCTAGTTTCCTATATAACTAGACTCCACGTACATCTAGAATACTCACATACCTAGGTTCCTATATAACTAGACTCCACACACATCTAGAATACTCACATACCTAGGTTCCTATATAACTAGACTCCACACACATCTAGAATACTCAAATACCTAGATTTCTATATAACTAAACTCCACGTACATCTAGAATATTCACATACATAGGTTCCTATATAACTAGACTCCACACACATCTAGAATATTCACATACCTAGGTTCCTATATAACTAGACTCCACACACATCTAGAATACTCAAATACCTAGATTTCTATATAACTAAACTCCACGTACATCTAGAATATTCACATACCTAGGTTCCTATATAACTAGACTCCACATACATCTAGAATACTCACATACCTAGGTTCCTATATAACTAGACTCCACGTACATCTAGAATATTCACATACCTAGATTTCTATATAACTAAACTCCAGGCACATATAGAATATTCACATACCTAGGTTTCTGTATAACTAGATACCACATACATCTTGAATATTCACATACCTAGGTGTCTGTATAACTAGACTCCATGCACAACTAGAATACTCACATACCTAGATTTCTATATAACTAGATGCCACTCACGTCTAAAATACATACCTATACTTGCCACATAACTAGACTCCAGACGTGTTTAGACTCTACATGTAACTAGTCACGTATATTAGAATACACGAATATCTAGACTATACTCATATATATGATCTATATATATATCTAAATTTCACACACAAGTACACCCAACCACACACGTGAACGCGCACGCACGCACACATACACGCGCACACACAAAGACATATGTATATATACCAGCTTTATATGTGAATACGCTGTTGCCCTTGTTTTCGGCATCAAGGATAGAAAAGTTCTCTGGAGATGGCCTTCTTATGCGGTGTTTGTAAGCGTGTTCTTATGGCTTTGATTTATGTGGTCCACCTTTTACGTGGTCTGCCTCTGGCTTTATAGCTATGATGTCTATGTGTCATGGCCGTCTGTGGCGTACTGTCTGTTGGTAGTCTGGAAGTGAGTGAAAACCACTTGAACTGTTGTCTTTTGATGTGTTCCAGTACTCGTATTGTTTTAGTTATCTGTCTGGTTTTATTTTTTCTAATTCAATCTCTTAATGACACTCTGAGTATTCTTCGTAGACATGTCATTTCTGCTGTCACTATTTTTCTTTTGTCTTGTGCTGTCATTGTCCAGGTCTGGTAGCATAGTGATGGAATAATAATAGTCTTGTATAATGCAACTTTAGTGTCCATGTTTACATTTTTGTTCTGAAAAATACGTGTCATCTGTTCCAGGATCTGTTATATTTTGTTGTATCCATTTTGTATCTCTTTACTAGTTTTCCCTTCACTCGATGTAATGCTTCCTACGTAAATAAACTCATGTACCTGTTTAAGGTGTTTATTATCGATGGAGATAGTGATATTTCTGTCTTTCTTTGCTATTGTCATTATTTTGGGCTTTTCAGGATTAATCTTCATGTTGAACTTTTGACATGTTGTGTAGATTTTGTTCATATGGTCTTGCAATTGTTCTTCTGATGTCGCTATTAGTACTTGGTCGTCTGCAAAAAGTAATTCGTTCAATTTGTCTTTCATGTTATCTTCTTCGTTGGAACTTGTTAGTTTACAGATGTGGTCGATATATGTTATAAAAAGTAGGGGGGGGGAATGGGATACACCCCTGGCAAACTCATGATTGAACTAGTATTGTAATTGAATTAGTGAACTAGTATTGTGAGTGAACTAGTATTGTAAGTGAACTAGTCGATGTCATGTACATTTTAGGACCAAGAATAGGTCAGCCTAACATGTTCTTGGTGCAATGATGTTTTAGGAAATATTAAAAAATAAGTAGATTGTCATTGCTTTCTGGGTCCACCCGGAAGCTATAATTGCCTGAATTCGACCAGATGAGTTTTATAGCTCTCTGCATAGAGCTGGACAAATTAACATATGGACATATGAGCTCTGTACCTCTCATTATAGAACCGTACAAGTAAAAATATGGACAGATGAGCTCTGTTCTTACTTTAGAGCCGGACAAGTGAACATATGGACAAGTGAACATATGGACAAGTGAACATATGGACAAGTGAACATATGGACAAATGAACTATGTTCCGACAATATTAGGGCAATTTAGGAATAACACACATACAGAGTGGTGTACCGTTTTTCGTTCATCACAGTTGATTATGATAATACTGTATGTACAGTATATGGAATTCTATTAGTTATATCATTGCCTATGATGCCGTAGGTGGTTTGATTCTTGATTAGAAATCAACATCATGGCACACCACACCAACCATTCCCATAATTCACCGCTCTCCCGCGCTAAAACCGGGATATCTATAGTGTATAGTTTCTTCTAAATACGTTCAGGCAGTGTAGAAAAATCCTTACAGGATAAAGAGTTAATATAGGCAATTGTACGACCATGAATACAAGCTCTCTTTACTACGAACACCATCATATCCAAAACAGTAGACCCACTTGATTGGGTAATGTCGCTTTACGAATCACATACAATCTACGTTTTGGCCAGTCGGTCTGTGTCAAATAAATAATGTTTAATACAGGTTTGTTAGTAGAGATTTCGATGTATGTTTTTAGTAACTTATAAAGCATTACAATGTATTTTCACGTTTCAATGATTGGATTACAAGTTATCTGAAGTATCACATTTTATAGTTTCACACAACTCTTTAAAAATTTACTGAAAACTTTAAAAAAACTAACTGAAACACTACTAATACAAATATATGACGATGAACATGTACACTATGGCAAGGCTAGATGATTCACATCCGGAGAGCAGCAATTATCTTCTCTAACCTTGTGTTTATTTAGTCGACGTTTCCGCACCTACTGTAAAACTCAATTGATACTGTTTTCCACCACTGTATTTTTTTTTATTTCAGAATGTGCTTTATATGTTTAAATGTTAGTATTTATTCTGGTGTTAAAACTGTTTTATGATATGCCTGTTAATTGCATTCACCGACATGGATAGACGGATACGGGACTTCGAATACAACATATTGACGAATTATACGGATTTATAGTATAATTTGACTGTGTGCAAGGCATGTTGTTATATGGACTGTGAGGTCAAAAGTGGTAAACATTGATACCACCAAATGGTTACAAGCAATCATGTGAATGGATGTCTGCATACAAAATGGCGGAACATGCCTTCTAAATACGCACACTGATCCCATTCGAGAAGAAGGACGCCTCACAGATCTCATATTAGTAGATGAATACTTTATAGATCACATTTTAAAAAAAAGTAAAGTAACCCATAGCATTTATTAATGCCGTAGGGGTGTGAGATGTTAGCGATCTCACATTTCACAGGCTCTGCAAATGAGGGCGGTAGCCATCTCCTCTCCCTCGCAGTCTTTACTTCCCGGATTAATCCGGTACCCATTTAAGGCTGCGTTATATAGATCACATATTAGTAGATGAATACCCCATAGATCTCATATTAAAAGATGAATGCCTCATAGATCCCATATTAAAAGATGAATGCCTCGTAGATCCCATATTAAAAGATGAATGCCTCGTAGATCCCATATTAGACGAAAAATTTGGTACTCATCAACTCCATGAACATTGGATGGAGCTAAACTCATCAATGCAGCCCACAATGACGATGATATCTACAAGCTTGGAAGGCAAAATAAAACCTCGTTTGGTTCTTCTTCTTCAGCGTTCATTCTCAAACTCCTACTGGAACTCTCTTGTAGCAGGACTGTGGTCCAACTAGATTTTCAGCAAGATATAGTCCAGAAAATGAAAGTGCATTGTGTCGCAGTTTTATTTGCTCCAATGGCCAGACACATCCGTCTTCGGTGGAATTATATTTTGTATTTAGAATTTAATATGTATTTAGTATTTATTATATTGTTATATTTAGAACAGATTACAACATGCTCAAACAACACATGTACGGGAAGTATGGAGTTGATGACACTGATATGTGTACATGTAGGCAATCACCAGAAAACAGAATTTATTTTACAGAACTGCTTACTATGCAACACCACAAAAAGAAAACTATGATCGCGTGAAACATCTCTGATGAACAAGCTATAAAGTCCTTGTCTCGGGGCTGGTGACCACAGTCAAGTTCATTGATGAAATCCACATCATCATTAGAGTTTCAACTGAAGAACGAGGAGGGAGAAATAGACTATATAATTTTTGTCTGAGTTTTCGAAAAGAGTATTTCTTCTTCTTCTTCTTCAACGTTAATTCTCAAACTCTCGCTGGATCTCCCTTGTAGCAGGACCATTGTCCTACTAGATTTCCAGTCGGGTGTAGTTCAGAGAATAGAAATGCGTTGTGTAGCAGTTTTATTTGCGCCAATGGCCCTACACATCCGTCTTCGGTGGTAAAAAAAGAGTATTTCAAATTCAAGCAATTTAATTGGTAAATAAAAACATATTTGTTGACGTCAACATTTGTCAAACTACCCCTTCCCCCTTTCTTCTTGTCAATAAACAACTGTCACACACTTTCAGACCGCATCTCTTTCTAATTGCTGACTAATCTATGTGCAACCCTTATGGATAAGCTGACAAAGCAAAAAACAGTCATGTAAGTAGGAAGGAAAGATTAAGAAACCTCCAGAAAATACAGCTGTATAAGTCGAAAAATGGAAGAAACTATTAAGAAATTACACAGCAAATACAGCCGTGTAAGTCGAAAGGAAACAATGAAGAGATGTCAAAGCATATACAGCCGTGTATGTTGGAAGGAAACAAAAGAGATGACAACGGAAATACATCCGTGTAAGTTGGAAGGAAACCTTCAGAGTTTACAAAGGAAATACAGCCGTGTATGATGTAAGGAAACATTCATAGTTTCAAACTTTCCGCAACAAATAACAGTTTAGTACCACGTACCACACATCATTGCAAACAGATGAAAATATAAAAATATATATTACGGTAACTTTAATCACGATCTTCTACAGAAAACGTCATGAGGAGAGCCCCAAAGCAGTGTCACCTCTCTTGGCTGATTCGACTTTCCAGTGCTTTGCATTGGTTGTCGACTCAAAATATATGCAAAATAACCATTGACCAATCGTGTTACCCAAAATAAGTGACGTTGCTTAGGATCAGCGCTAAGAAAATATTCTGAAGAAGCTGAATTAGAGTTACGATGCTTTGAAACGTAACAGAATATGCTATAACTGCATGTTATCATCAGCGCATACCATACAAGTTCTTAGGTGCTCCGAGCCCCGTCAAAATAAACCCATCGGTGTGTATTGGTTCACAGTTCCATTTCTATATTGCTTTATCTATCTCTATGTAAATATATTATGTTTATCTTTACACACAGTTGCAATTTGTATACCAATCTCCCGAAATCCTGAAAGCTTCCATGATTCATTTTTGAAAATATGCATCAGAATATGACAACCCAGTGCTCAAATCCCGACCATCAACAATCATTAGCAACTGTCGTCAGCAGTCTAAGTATCAACATTACAAAGTAACACCCTGTGTCATAAACTTAAATGAAAACATTCACAAAATCAGTTACATCTGGTATTGTCATTCAAATTTTCGGATATTTTCGGTGCACATAATTCTATGACATTTTTACATACGAGTGCTTGTGTAAGTCTAGAATACTCCAAAATGTGTTTGTGTTTAGGGTTAGAAACAAAATACATGCAGACGGTAAATTTCAGTGTCACTTTCACTGAAGTTTACGATTTTTTGGTAATTTGAATAAACATATTTCGTTATCACTTGCAGGTAGGAAGTAGGAATGTGTGCGGTAAGGAAAGTGTAGATAATAACTAGATAATGAATAAAAATGTAGTGAGGTAAGAATAAATAATTAATGTTAATTATCAAATTGTTAGAAGTAGTTTACCAGATAGCGTAGGAGTTGAGATCAAATTGTTAGAAGTAGTTTACCAGATAGCGTAGGAGTTGAGATCAAATTGTTCGAAGTAGTTTACCAGATAGCGTAGGAGTTGAGATCAAATTGTTAGAAGTAGTTTACCAGATAGCGTAGGAGTTGAGATCAAATTGTTAGAAGTAGTTTACCAGATAGCGTAGGAGTTGAGATCAAATTGTTAGAAGTAGTTTACCAGATAGCGTAGGAGTTTGAATTGTTTCTGTTTTATTTTGATTTACGTGTCACTTCATTTTTTGTGAAATGTAGTCAGTGATGCAAGGTTTTTGTTTCAATATATCTCGAGATTATTGGCTGTTGTTTGGACGTTAGAGTTTCTCGAAATAAATATGTTGCTACTTTTAAAATGTAAAATTACATGTTTATAATGTATACAATATTATAGTTAAATACACATGTTTCACACTCTCAGCTGAATAACTCAGAATCATCATCTATCATATCCACTATAATAAAATCTGGGGAACACAGTGTCCACGTCTATCATGCCCGCTTTAGTAAAATCTGGGGAACACAGTGTCCACGTCTATCATGTCCGCTATATTAAGCTGGAGAAACGAAATATGACATAAACACTGGAAAAGATCAGTTTATATAATCACTATATATCCGAAAGAAGGCAACAAGAAACACTGCACACATTTTCATAACAATAATCATTGATAATTCATGTCATCAAAATACTTCTCAATACAATCATTAAAACAATTGAGCAACTTATCGATAAAGAAATCACTATAGTCCGAAAAAATGGTTTTAGACAAAACAAAGGTACTATGGACCATATCTTCAATATTTAAAATATAATAGACATGTGTAGAGAGTTCAACACAGACGTATACACCTGTTTCATAAACCACGTAAAGGATGTTCAGTGTGTAACACGCCAGAGATTATGAAACATAATGAAAAGCTTGGGCTCCCCCCCCCCCCCACTGTATCATATCGCTCATTAAACTGCTTTACAGTAACAGGAATATGTCCGTCTCGAGGGAGAAACATCTGACTAGTTCGAGGTCCTGATAGGAGTCGGGTTATGATGCATTGCCTCCTCTCGCCATATCTGTTCAATATATATCTATAAAACATATGCGAAATGTACGAGAAAACCCACATTATGAATTTTCAACCTCTTGGAAAAGAGATTCCAGAAATTAGGTACGTAGCGATACCACATTAATATCAAGAAGTCCACACAGGTTTTGAACATATGTTTATTTCAGTTAAACATCAAAGTGACAACAGAAATGACATGTCTAGGAAGAATACTCAGAGTGTCATTAAGAGATAGAATTAGAAACGATAACATCAGACAGATAACCATAACAATACCAGTATTGGAACATATCAAAAGACAACAGATCAAGTGGTTTTCACACGCTTCCAGACTACCAACAGATATCATGCCATAAATGGCCATGACACATAGACATAATGGTTATAACGCTAGAGGCAGACCATGCAAAAGATGGATCAAAGAAATCAAAGAAGCCACATGAACAAGCTTATAAACAGCGCACATGAAGGTCATCTCCAGAGAACTCTTCCACACCTGACGCCGCAACGCAAATAAGGACCACAGCGTATAGATAGATAGATAGAAACATCAAAGCGATGCATACAATTTTGTCCCCAATGCAAAAACAGACACAAATAATGCATATGTACAGAAATTAATTGAAAATGTCAGCAGCTTTGAATATCTCCGGTCAACCATCAAAATCACAGGAGATTTTTCAGCAGATATTAGAAATTGATTACCAACGGTCCAACAAAAAACATCTCAGATGAAACATCTATAGCAAGGGACAAACAGAAAATTAAGTAACAACTACATTCCAGAGAAGCTATATTTGTTTCCAATAGAAGCATATTATGTTTGTGAGATGTGGACAGTTACATCTTCAAATGAAAAGAAAATATAGGCATTTAAAATGAAATTCTATAGAAAAGTCATAAGAAAATCATGGACAGAAAGACGAAGCAACGCAGATGTCCGCATAGAACTGAACACAGAAAAATACAGAATACTTAAAACTATCATTATGCACGTATTTTGGACATAAAAAGACACTGGTTTAGAAACACTCAGGGGTTACGTTTTCTGCACTCTCTATTAAATGTAACGACGGTCTTTCATACATGCTGAAAGAATTGAGCAGGTACGGACAGTGAACGCTTTAACATGTCCAAGCTTTAAATCAGTGTTTCCTAACTCACAGGGTGGCATTTGGCTGTTCAGGGAGGGGGGCGATTCAAACACGTATTTGCGCTTAGTTTAGGGAATAATTCAACTTTTGAATATAACAAACATTTATATGTTACCAAGGGTAGGGGGACATTCAGATATTTGGAAGGACGTAAATGGCGCATGGTAGAAATAAAAGATTGGAAAACACTGCTTTACATTATGAAGTGAATTTGAAATGCTTAAGGTTTAGATAACTCACTGTTACTTATAACTATACTAAAATACTATTAAATAAGTGCAAATAATAAATGCAAACATTAATAGTAAATTGAAAAGAAAACAACAAAGACGTTGAGACTTAAAAGGTCGTAATCAGTTAACATATTTTGACATGTAGGGTTCTAGACTTAACATCCAGAATGACACATTACATTAATTAAAAGATATGTCTATCTTATTGAAACATACAGTGTTGTGATATACGAGGCGTGTTCAAATGAAAACGGGACTTGTTACACCACGCGTGATAGAGCGCACTGATATTGATGACATTTTGCACTAGTAATGAGTATCCAATAATTTACATACGTTCACGTGTTCATCTTCCCAGCATGAAATTGAACTATCGGAAGGTTGGCGAAACATTGGCAAAGAAGAATTGGGAAGTTCTTCATCACCCAGCCTATAGTCCCGATTTATCCCCGTGTGATTTCCATTTGTTCGGACCGTTGAAGAAAGCACTAAAGGGACAGCGATTCAACAGCGACGCAGACGTGAAGACAGCGGTGACCACATGGTTCAGAGAACAGCCACGCAACTTTTTCTCGGACGGCATTCGACGTCTACCTAAACAGTGGGATGCTTGCCTAAATGCATACGGAGATTTTTTCTGATGAACCCAGGTGCATTCTTATTCACAAGTGGTTGCTTTGTTCAATTCCGTTGAAAATATTAAATTGCGTATGATACTTTTTAAATAAATCCACAAGTCCCGTTTTCATTTGAACACGCCTCGTATTTCATATTTGTTATTCCTCAATTTATTTTTGCGTGCAATTATTGTTGGTAAATGTCCGAGCTTTCAATCGGTTACATCTGTATTGAATTGAAAACACATTTCCCTCCCTTCTCTCTGTGCGTTGCTTCGCTTACACCTGCATATCTAGAGCTGTTACAATAAATGCAACATGTATCTACATGATCAAGAAACGAGAGATGTTAGAATTACATAAAGCAAAGGAAATGTCTTTATTAATTTTAATAATTACGATAAAGTGAAATTACTGTATGGAAACGTATCGGAAAATGGGAGTGGCATTATGCCAGAATAATGAAATTATTCTTTGAATGGCGACATACCTTCGGAGAAGCCATGAGCGCCAGTGAGTGCATTTTTGCATACTGAAATTAAACTATTTTTGCATACCGAAATTAAACTATTTTTGCATACCGAAAGTAAACTATTTTTGCATACTTAAATTAAACTATTTTTGCATACCGAAATTAAACTATTTTTGCATACTGAAATTAAACTATTTTTTTCATACAGAAATTAAACTATTTTTGCATACCGAAATTAAACTATTTTTTCATTCTGAAATTAAATTAAACTATTTTTGCATTCTGAAATTAAACTATTTTTGCATATTGAAATTAAACTATTTTTTCATATTGAAATTCAAATATTTTTGAGTACTGAAATTTAACTTTTTTTGCATACTTAAATGAGATTATTTTTGCATACTGAAATACTACCGATTTCTGCATACTGAAATGAGATTATTTTTGCATTCTGAAATACTACCGATTTCTGCATACTGAAATGAGATTATTTTTGCATGCTGAAATACTAACGATTTCTGCATACTGAAATGAGATTATTTTTGCATGCTGAAATACTAACGATTTCTACATACTGAAATGAAATTATTTTTGCGCACTGAAATGAACTACTTGGGCATGGTAAAATTCTACAAATTTCTACATACCAAAATGAAACTATTTTTGCACACTGCCATGCTGCCGTTGAGATAGGTGCATAATATATATCTTATCATTGTATAAAGTGCCGCAAATTTTAATGTGGCCGCCATTTAAAGGCCGGGCTATGGGCTTTATTATTACTATTACTATTCTTATTATTATTAATATTCCTGCTGTTATTATTATTCCTATTTTTGGAATTATTATGATAATTAATTAATATTAATATTATTATTAGTATTGCTAATACTATTACAATTAATGTTATTACTATTATAATCATTATCATTATTACTATTACTATTATTATTACAATTACGAATACTATTACAATTATTATTATTATTGCTATTACACATATTATGATTACTACTACATTTATATATACTATGATCTCAGTCCAACCCCCGTTCTGTCAGTCAATGCTTCTTGATTCTTAATTAGAAACTGGCCTCACAGCACGTGGGGCATTCCCATTAGTGCACCGCCCTCTGTTCCAGCAGACATCCGACTCAATGGTGTTTCGAGTCTGATGTCGCCGAAACAGACGTCGACATCAGGGCACACCTCTGGCCCTTGCGACAGGTTTCTTTGTTGTTTCGCCCACCCACGCCGTGGACGTAACTAGTTCAACCACAACGTCGAACTGTCGGAACAACATGGTAACTATTATCACAGGTTACGACTACGGCATACAGTCAGTGCTTATCTGCGTGATAATTTTCAATGCCTCTGTTTATCAGTTTATGTTTATCATTTAGTAATTTAAATATAATTATATTTAGGGCCAGTGTTAGGATTAGTTATGTTTTTCAAAGCTAACCCTAACCCTAACTCGAACCATAAACATTACTATTCGATTAATTGTTGATTATTTATTTATATAATATTTAGATCAATTAACCACAAAATAGGTAGGTAGGCGCTAATAAAAATAAGATAGAAAACGGGGTTTGGACTGCGATCATGGTTAGTTTAGTTTGTTCCTTTCGTGCCGAAAGCGACACATAGGGCTGAGGTTTTGGTTCTCCATATGATGCGGTCCTGCAGCTTTAGTTCCTGGATGGTCTTACAGCCTATTAATTCCCCTTCTTTAAGAATGGTGTTTTTTAAGTGTTGTTTTAGATCTTCCTCCTTTTCTTTTACCCTCAGGTGACCAAATAAGGTACGATCATAGTGCCCAATTAATTATTATTACTATTACAATTAGTGTAAGTATTACTGATATAATTATTATTATTACTATTACAGTTATTATTATTATTATTATTATGGATATCATTGTTATTATTACTATTACTATTGTTATTATAACTATTACAATTATTATTACTATTGCAAATATTATTATTACTATTAAAATTGATACTATTAATATCATAATTATTATTACTGTTGTAATTATTATTATTATTATTATTATTATTACAATTATTATAACTACTATTATAATAATTATTATTACTATTACAATTATGATTATTACAATTACCATTATTATTACTATTGCAATTATGATTATTACTACGACACTAATTATTATTACTGTTACAATTATTATTATAACCTACATATTGTATTCATATTAATTAAGAAATGACATTGTGAGTTGCAAAACATGTGCCTTTTATCCCAGAAGACAGCACCGTTGATTTCGTGTGGGGAGATGGGTAGAGGGTTTCACCCCCAACGCCGGCTCCTTTTTAAGAAGTAAGAACATGACATTTAGGATGCAAATCAAAAAGGATAGTTCTCCCCTGATAAGCGACAATAAAAAATCTCACAAAAGCGAGAAATAAACTTTTCTTAAAGTAAACATCACCATCTTTCCCAAGATGTTTCTACGGTCCTTAATAAATCTCCGGAATGGCCGACTTAGAAATCGTTAGTAGTGTGAAAATATTTTCAGTTGAGCTGAAACGAGCCTTGAACAACTGGACTAGGGGTCAAGTTAAATAACATCTGACCTACCACCTACAGTTGAGTTTACATAAGCCTTGAACTACTCGACTACGAAGCAAGGTCACTAACACCTGACCTACCACCTACCGTTGACATGAAATGAACCTTGAAGTATTTGACTAGGAAGCATGTACACTAACATCTGACCTACCACCTACCGTTGAGCTGAAACAATCCTTGAAAAACTCGACTAGGAAGCATGTACATTAAAATCTGACCTACCAATATAGGAATATGTCATGGGCAGAGAAGAAGCAATAAGTTCCTACAAGGTATAATAGTACTCACGGAGTATTCATTATGAGTACTCACAATCAAACCAAAACTTACCCTTATTCATCATCAAGTGCCGTCTTCGCAACGAAGGTTGGCTGCAACATACTATATTAATCAACATCCACTGTCTCTTGTCTTGGTGGTGCACTCTGCTAGACTTTAACCTGTTCATATTGTGATGCTACTCTCCCATTTGTATCTCTGTCTACCTCTTGCTCGCTTCCCTTTGACTTTACCCTCAAGTAATGTCTTCAATAAGGTGTCATGTCTTTTAATGTGTCCAAAATATTTTATTTGCCTGATCTGTATTTCCCGTAATAATTTATTTTTCATATTGGGTGTTGTTAGAACCTCTTTGTTAGTTTTTCTTCTCCTCCCATGATGTTCTGCCTATTCTTCTATATACCCACATCTCGAAGGCATCAATTCTGTCTTCTAACTGTTTATTTAGTGTCCATGTTTCTGAGCCATACATTAAAATAGAATAGATGTAGCATTTTATAATTCATGTTTAATTTATTATTAATGTGTTTAGATGTAACTATTTTCCTAATGTCTTTGAAGGTATTTTTAGCCATTCCTATTCTCCATTTAACTTCTGTTTCACATTTGCTGTTTTATTTAACTATGTATCCAAGATATTGATAATGTTTTAGTATCAATAGACCCTTATTAATGACATGCTAATCTTCGGCTGCGAAGGAGGAACAACATCACCCTCAGATATCTGACGGTCAAGGAAATACTATATGTAAATAAATGTACATATACTGTATTTAAATATGTTTTAAACATTACTGATTTAATCCTTCTCCAAATTACCTTTCCTGAATATAACCATATTGTCCATACTTAGCGACATTCGAGACAACACTGTTGCCTATTTATTTCCACAATATAAATTATCATCATTTGATCTTGTCCACATTTCTTTATGAAAACTGTTTCGTCTGCCATATTTCACGCTGTGTTTGTTGTACTCCCGACTGTTTATGTTTTACCCCCTATCGCTGTTGCTAGAATATTATCTAGTGATCTCAAATAATATGAAATGTACATTAACAAGAGATTGAGTGATAGCGCATTAAATTACATTTTTAGGAAAAGATGTTAGATGAATCTATAATAGAAGAACATGCTGCTATAATTGCTCAGTCAAAGCTTTGGCATGAGAAAATGTAATGCAATAGAAGCCTAGACCAGTAGTTATGGTTGGTTGGTTGGTTGGTTGGTTGCTGATCCAGCGGTCCATGGGCTCATGCCCTTTTACCTATTGTTATTAAATGGCATTATATTGCTGGGAAGTCTGTGGATTTTCGGCCCACCCTGGGACAGAGCCAGAGAATAACTATCACACCTCTATGAAGGTATGTTTCAACCTATGCACTTCTCCTAGCCACTATAGCCAAGATAAGGTTCACTGTGCTCATTCCCCGCCACCAATTGACTTTTGGATATGGCGAACTTCTCTATTGCTCCAGGCATGCAACCAAATGTTCAAGTCAAAAGGATTGTCACGTCCTGAGTCACTGTGCCCTATGATGGGCCTAGCCATAGGAAAAAACAGTGCTGTCAGTTTCCTCCTCCCCAGTGCTGCACAGTACATCTCTGGCTCCCTCCCAACCACAGTGGGTACATACATATTTATTCAGGTAAACATGAAACACATTTCAACAACAAAATAAACGCACAATTGTATAGATGACGTGCCATGAAGATTCTATAAGAAGATAACCTCAATATAACGGCATGTCATCCACTAAGGTTTTCTGTTGCATGGGTGATTTGTCTAGTGGGCCATTGGTGAGACCCACAGACGCAACCACATGCGTAGACCAGTAGTTATCAACGGGAGATATGTAGTCACATGAAGCAGTGGTTCTCAACCAGTTTTGATCGTGACTCCCTCTTAAGAATTTTTGTCCCATGCGACTAACAATACGTCGTTGACTTATATTATTTCCGAGCAAGGTTTATTTTATGGTTTGGTCATCTGGAAAGAATTCCGTGTGATTCATTAGTTTATAAAGCATATATGAAGAGAGGAGAAGCAGAAAGAAGAGCCTAGGGTAGACCTAGAGTATGCTGGAGCGACAACATCAAAGAGACATTACATGAACACCAAATAACATTATCTGAAGCTGCCAGAAAAGCAAGAACATTGTATATCCCTCGACACTCGTAAAGGGTAAAATAGGAAAGAAGAAGAATGTTTATTTTTGCGATTAGTAAGGTTTATATTAGTCCTGAACAAGGTTTGTTTTTGGTTATTAGCAATATTTATGTTAGTGCAGAACAAGGTTTATATTTGTACTGAGCAATGTTTATATTAGTGATGAACAAAGTTTATATTAGTGATGAACAAAGTTTATATTAGTGATGAACAAAGTTTATATTAGTGATGAACAAAGTTTATATTAGTGATGAACAAAGTTTATATTAGTGATGAACAAAGTTTATATTAGTGATGAACAAAGTTTATATTAGTGATGAACAAAGTTTATATTAGTGATGAACAAAGTTTTTATTAGTGATGAACAAAGTTTATATTAGTGATGAACAAAGTTTATATTAGTGATGAACAAGGTTTATTTTGGTTGATTAGCACGATTTATATTAGTGATGTACAATGTTTACTTTAGTGAATAGCAAGGTTTATATTAGTGGAGAACAAAGTTTATTAGCACGTGATTAGCAATATTTATATTCGTGATGAACAAGGTTTATTTTGGTGATTAGCAAGGTTTATATTTGTGCTGAGCAATGTTTATTTTAGTGATTAGCAAGGTTTATCGAGACTGAAGCCATCAAGACAGCCACTGAGTTAATACACCAGTTAATACAACAGTTTGATCTCATTAAACAACAACCATTAGATACAGTCATGTTTAATATTTGATGTCTGTTTTGGAGGCACTTTAACAGACCCTATAAATAAAAAATCAAGATATTCTCTACCTGCCACGAGCAGCGTATATCTGTACATATTAAATCAGAGTCGCACTTGTGTTGCCGGGGCCCGAAATGGGAGCAAAGAATAGTAACACTGTTTACCTTCCACGCATGTCGTAAAAGGCGACTAAGGAGGTTATGGGATGGTGTTGTCTGTCCCATCCAATATAGGGTCAGTGACCCAAAACCTTGCTAAAGTAGGATGTGTCAGACCGAAAGGCGCTGATATCGCAGCAATGCTGTAAACCATGACATAACGCATTCCGTTCTCCGGACTACATCCTGCTAATCTGCAGGAGTTTGAGAACGAACACAGAAGAAGAAGAAGAAGAAGAAATCAGAGTAATACTGCCATGAATCCCTGGACACAACGATCTAACAAGAAATTAAACAGACAGACTTGCAAAATAGAGGCGGTTCAAAACAATGAAAGCAAAGACATTGTAGCATGGGAACAGTAAACCAGATTATCGGAAACAACGCTAAGGAAATATGGCTGAGCAATTGGGCAAACGGTCTGAAATGTCGAAATATATTTAGTGAAATGGCAGGGCAAAGGACAATCACATTATAAATAAACTCTGCAGAAATCAAGAATCAATAGCCATTTAAACCGTATCAGATCCCAACAACTACATATTTGTAGATACTGCTTTCATTCCAGCGAAACATTGGAATACATCCTTATTGACTGCATTTCCCCTTCAACTGCTAGAAAAAAAGTTTTACAGACATCCTTAACAGTCACTAACTCAGTGGATCTACTAAATAAAATAAACCAACTTCAGAAGACATGTAGGCTTCCAACTTCAGGCTACCATCAGTAGAACTACCCCCCAGGTATTGGATATCAACAACACCACCAACAATAACTTCCTTCCCCAATATAAAATACTAGCTTGTGGTCTTTTATTCCACACTATAAGATACTCGCATACGTTCCTTCATTCCCCAATTGAAAACACTAGTATATGTTCCTTCATTCCCCAATAGAAGACACTAGTATATGTTCCTTCATTTCCCAATAGAAGACACTAGTATATGTTCCTTCATTTCCCAATAGAAGACACTAGTATATGTTCCTTCATTCCCCAATAGAAGACACTAGTATATGTTCCTTCATTTCCCAATAGAAGACACTAGTATATGTTCCTTCATTCCCCAATAGAAGACACTAGTATATGTTCCTTCATTCCCCAATTGAAAACACTAGTATATGTTCCTTCATTCCCCAATAGAAGACACTAGTATATGTTCCTTCATTCCCCAATTGAAAACACTAGTATATGTTCCTTCATTCCCCAATTGAAAACACTAGTATATGTTCCTTCATTTCCCAATAGAAGACACTAGTATATGTTCCTTCATTCCCCAATAGAAGACACTAGTATATGTTCCTTCACTCCCCAATAGAAGACACTAGTATATGTTCCTTCATTCCCCAATTGAAAACACTAGTATATGTTCCTTCATTCCCCAATAGAAGACACTAGTATATGTTCCTTCATTCCCCGATATAAGATACTGGTATATGTTCTGTCATTCCCCAGTATACGATACAGGTAGGTGTTCCCTCAATATAAGATGTTCCTTCATTCCCCAATATAAGATATTCGTATATGTCTTCATTCCCCAATATAAGATACCCGCATATATTCCTTCATTCCCCAATATAAACACACACACACACATATATATATATACATATATTCCTTCATACTCCCATATAAAATACTCATACATGTTTATATTCTTTCATTCCCCAATATAAGATACCGGCATATATTTCTTAATTCCCCAATGTAAACCACCCGTATATTTTCCTTCATTCCCCAATGTAAACCACCCGTACATTTTCCTTCATTCCCCAATATAAAATACCCGTATATATTCTTTAAATTCGCCAATATAAACCACCCGTATATATATATATTCCTATATCCCCCATTTTATAAGACCCACATATGTATTTGATATTCATTACATAACCTTGTAATCTAATATAGAAGTACCACATGTTAATTCCATCAACAGTGAATTCTAACCTAGGAATTCCATGGTGCTCTCTAATCTAGAAGTATATTATTATCATTAAAATTTCACCTCGCATCATTTTTTCATGTTGCCATGGTTATCATAACAATATTCAATTTAAGGAAATGCGTGATTGTTTTCTGTTTCATGTACCTTAGTTACGGTACATATTATGAAAATATTGTCATTAAACAAATTTAACTACAACGTTAGACAGTTTGTAAATCCATTCTGTACTGGAAGCCAGTAATTTCCAAAATGATTATATTGTTAGTAGGATTAAATGTCACTTGAAAGTACCTGAGTATCTTTCTCTGCCTACCTACCAATCACATTCCTGCCAACATATCTACTTACCCACCCGAAGGCGTACTCTCTATATATCTATTTGTCTGTCTGTCTACCTAGCTACCTACCTACCTGTCTATCTATCTATCTATATATATATATATATATATATATATATACTTTATCTATCTACCTACCTGTCTGTCTATGTGTGTATGTATAAATAGATATATGAATGTGTATGTGTGTGTGTGTGTTTGTGTGTGCGTATACGGGTGTGGCTGCATGTGTGTGCTTTCGTCCATCCCAAGTGATTAATACCGTTTTGTTACATTCACTTTTAAAAATTCAGTTAGAATTATGTCCATGTCTAATAGTTCGCAGATGTCTAATAAGCCATATTCGTGCTGCAAAAGTCCTTGGACAGTTCGGGCATGGAATAACCACTGTAGTCGGATTTTGGTCAGTCCGTAGCTACTCTCAGCTTTTGAGCTGCTGTATTTCTCCTCTTTTCCCAAGTCGATGTGCCCTTTTTGACTGTAGAAGGCCATGTAGATATATTTTTTTCAAGTTATTCCCATGTATCTTGTTCTATTTCAAAGGCTTTCAGTGAGGTCTTTAACAAGTCCTTGCAGCACTTATTTTTGCCACCTCGAGATCGTATACGCTGTGGCAAGCAATATATTGATGAAACTGGCCTAAGACTGAACGACCACTTCTGCAACAAATTTATGCCAGTAAAAACAGAACACCAACTTCTATGGCCAATCACTTCAACGATGATGGCCACCGTGGTGTCTTGATATTCAGGTCACTGCCATCAGATCCTGCACCACCGATGATAGATCTAGATACCCACAAGCCATTTGGACTCAATTCCGACCACTCTTTTTGCCTAGTTCTCGGTCGGACTGATCTTTGTCTTTATTCATTTTGTGCCGTCATTTGCGTCATCGTTTTGTTCTATTCGGTTCCACCTATATTAACATGCCTGTGTACTTCCTGTTCGCATCCTTCCTTTATCTCACATCCATATTTCACTCGGACACGTTTGTTGTGGTGTAGTCATTTCTACTCGTCGTCTTTTTATGTTTTTATGTTATGTGCGTATCTTGACCAAGGCCTTTTGGCTTGAAACGTCCATTATGTCATCTGTATGATTATATTCTGTGTTTTGTTGTTATTTCACTTAAGTATCCGACAGCGATAGTGTGTCCGTCGTCATCCAGTAGAACTTCATAACCTGTCTCCCACGTGAGTATTGTTTGCTCCTGATGGCAGATTTTAGTGAGCGATATTAGATAATATAGGAAGCCCATGCTTTACATTATGTTCCATAATTTCGTGTGTGTTACATAGTCAAAGGACTTTGAGTAGTCAATGAAACAGCTGTATATCTCTGCTTTGAGCTCTGCAATTCTCTATTATATTTCCCATGTTGAAGATATACTCCCTAGTACCACTGTTTTGTCTAAAAACCTACTTGAACTATACTGACTTCTCTGTCCAAATGTTGTTTCTTTCTTTTCATGATTATCTAGAGAAATATCTTCCAGGCATGAATGATCATTGCAATTGTTCTGTAATTTGTGCAGAGTTTTTAGTTGTCCATCTTCCGAAGTGGTGGATATACACTGAACTTTGTCAATATTTTGGTTATATTTCACTTCTTCAGATCTTAACACAGAGGACATCTATTTGGACATTTAATGATTGTCCTCCTGCTTGTGTCATTTCAGCAATTCAATTTAATCAAATCCTCGCACTCCGATGACTTGCTAGTTTTTATGTTTTTCAAATTTCTCTACGTAATTCTTCTGTGATTGGTTCTGGCTGAAGTTATATGTGTCTTGTTGTATTTGATTATCTGTATTTATTTGGCTCTTCGTAAATTTTGCAATAGTATTTCTTCTTCTTCTGCGTTCGTTCTCAAACTCCTGCAAATTAACAGAATGTAGTCAGGAGAATAGAATGCGCTGTGTCATGGTTGACAGCAATGCTGCGATATCTGCGCCTTTTGGCCTGACACATACGGCTTCAGCATGGCTTTGGGTCACTGACCCTATTTAGTCCACCTGTTCCTAATGTCTTTATATTCTGTTAGTGTGTTTCCAGGCTTTTCTTCAGTTTCTCATGTGGCTGGTGCAATTTTGTTGTGTTATATTTTCTTTAAACTATCCTCTTTGTTATATATATATATATATATATATATGTTTTGATAAACGATCGTCAACGCCACGGTCCTGTCACGACACAAGATGATGATGTGTATATGTATTTCCTTAATTCGTTTGTTTAAGACATCAAGAAAACGCCGCTGTGCTTATGGATAAATCAAAAAAAGCATTTGTATAATACTTTGGAAACTCCATACGAAACATACAACATTATTCTACATTTGGAAATCAAGTTTATAGATAACCGCTCCAAGGATCTGTACAAAATAGAGGTTCTTGTCACCGACCACTCAAGCGAGACAAGATATATCAATTAAATAAGTTCTTGTTACGCCAGGCATCCAAGAGAGAAAACATACATTCAATTAAGTAAACGTACCGACATATTTTGTATACTTCTGTATCATTATATTGATATGTAAGCTCTCTTTCTCCTTGACAGGATCGATCAGATCACGTGTTCTCTTGGATTTCTCTGTGTTTCTCTGGTATTTTCATTACTTTCTTCAGTCTCTTATTGATATATTTCTTCAGAAATTCTTGAAATGTTCCTTTACTAATTTTTATCATTTGAGGTCTAATTAAGTTCAACTTGTTCTAAAGTAAATTATTTATTTAAGAGATGTAGATTAATAACATTAATAACATCCTTAATTGTAGATTATTAACATTAATAACAGCTTTAACTGTAGATTATTAACATTAATAACAGCCTTAACTGTAGATTATTAACATTAATAACAGCCTTAACTGTAGATTATTAACATTAATAACAGCCATAACTGTAGATTATTAACATTAATAACAGCCTCAACTGTAGATTATTAACATTAATAACAGCCTTAACTGTAGATTAATAACATTAATAACATACTTAACTGTAGATTATTAACATTAATAACATCCTTAACTGCAGATTAATAACTTCAACAATGTTTTGGCAATTGTTGACACCTCACCCCTTGTCAATAACTATCAATACTTCAAGAATCCGCCCGGTTTAATTATGTAAAAAAAACTTACACCCGCTACGCACCACCTTTTCCAAAAAAGTGTGTCATTGCTGATGTCAACTTTTGTTATAACCTATCACTGTCCCTTAAAATGTTAACATAATTTATGGACAAACACTTCGCTGAGTTAGCCTTTTTTCATCATCCATATGGCATACATTCATAATAGAAATGAACCTGCAGAGTGACGTCACACAAACTATGAAAAAATTACAATCGACGATTCCATCGCAAACTACAAAATAAAATTACGATCGCAGATTACTTAAAAACTGTAAAAGGTAGGCACATGACACGTGATTAAACATGTAGAACTTATCCTAATTTACATGTATGGGAATATTTATGGTGTCATGTTTTTCCTCTATATGGCCGGTTCCATAATTGACGTCCGTGTATCTAACAAGCGGTTCTCAATTGTTGTCCATCAAGACGTTTTACGATAACATCCTAATTATTATTTGTTGTAAGATATGAATATCATTGGATCACCGTCGTTATTTGTTCCAATATAGAAACCTTAACTAGATCAATATTGTCATTTGTTCTATGATCGCAATCTTACCCGTTTAGCATTATCATATTATAGGAGTCTTACTATAAATTATTTCAAAATTGTCATTTATTCCATTATCTGATTCTTACTAGTTCAACATTGTCAGTTGTTCTATTATAGGAGTCATACTTTTTGGAACATGGTCATTTGTTCTATTATAGGAATCTTACTAGTTTAACATTGTTATTTGTTCTACTATAGGAATCTTTTCTAGTTTAACTTTGTTATTTGTTCTACTATAGGAATCTTTTCTAGTTTAACTTTGTTATTTGTTCTACTATAGGAATCTTACTAGTTTTAACTTTGTTATTTGTTCTACTATAGGAATATTACTAGTTCAACAAGAATTGAGAATCTAACAAGAAAATATGGCAGCACTTTCAGGCTCTCACAACCATCTGACGACAGTAACTGTGTGTCTCTATCCTCAGTAACTTAAAGGTCTCTCACAAAACTCTCACGACAGTATCTGAGTGTGTGTGTGTGTCCATGTTTCTCATAAATATCTCACGACAGTATGTGTGTGTGTCTCTGTTTCTTACAACCATATCAGGAAAGTAGCTGTGTGTGTGTATGTGTGTGTGTCCATCCTCAGGTTGGATGTAATTTTCATGGAGTGTTCGTTTTAAATGTTTTAATCAGTACATCTTTCCGTCCACCTGTAAAGTGTGATTGTAAAATGTCTTTAAAAGGAGACATTTCGACCTAAGACTTCCGTCCCCTTGTTATTATACTTGAGCTTGTTGAATTTGTATCTAATGGTAAACTTAAGTTATGGTCGCCCGTGTGTTGTCGGGGTCCGAAAGAGGAGAAAAGAATAGCAACACTGTTTACCTTTCATGCATGTCGTACGAGGCTACTAAGGAGGTTATGGGATGGAGTTGGCTGTCCTTCATATAGGGTCAGTGACCCACAACCATGCTGAAGTCGGATGTGTCAGGCCGAAAGGCACAGATATCGCAGCCATGCTGTAAACCATGACACAACGCATTCCGTTCTCCCGACTACATCCTGTTGATCTGCAGAACTTTGAGATCGAACACAGAAGAAGAATAAGTTATGGTACCAGGACTAATCATTATTGTACCACTCATGTAGCATATTTCCTAGTGATGATTCACTTTTCCTTTAATTTTCCACAGTAACACAATTTATCTTGATCCAGAATTCCTGGAAATCAGAATAGAACGTTCATATCTTACCACATCACATGCCTAAAAAGAATACCAGGAGGTATACGTGTACATTTTGAATTATTTGGACAAGTAGAATATTATAATTCATTAATATGTTCATCTACTGGTCGCTTGTATTTATGATGTCCGTGCTAAGTATACACGCCAGATGTATGAGGTCCAGGAGTGGTCAAGGATATCCTCTGAATATTGGTAAGTGTTATTGGATAATTTTTTCTCGTGTGTACTGCGATGCTTTCCACTTTTACAACCATACTATATGGATGTGACCTTTTAGATGGGTGTTAAGTAAATCAAAATGCATGCCACAATTTTTAAAACTGCGGCATATTTTTATCACATGAATTCGCGTATACTTGACTGGTGTATGTATTGATGTGTGTCATTCTGTCAGATCAGTAAAGTTAGTTACAAAAATGAAGTATTTTTCATATGAATGATTAATACCCCTTCTAAGGCGCCACGCCCACGTAGTAGATGTTAACGGGGAAACAACCATTCTGTTATCTATACTATGAGTTTATCTTTTCTTTTTATAAGTATCTATGTTTGCATTTCTTGCACCACCTTTGTTTTATCGTTCTCGATTCTCTTTTTCTCAGTTTATTATTTTGTCTTTCTCTCGTCTTCGTTTATTTATGCGTGAAATTTCTGAATACGATACCAAGCTTATTTTCTGAAACAAGTAATGCATTCATTAGTGGAAATCAAATACGAGTGTTGGCATTTCAGCTAAATCCATTTCCAAATCAATATATTATTATTTAATTGTTATCCCCCATTGCGTTTAATTTAGGACAATGGTCCTAGTAGATTCCCAGCAGGGTGTAGTCAAAAGAATAGAAATGCGCTGTATCGTCGCTTTATTTGCGCTAATGGTCCGACACTTCCGTCTTCGATGGAGTTGAAGTTGGATTGAGGGTTAGTTTGAGTTAGACCCTAATCTTGTGAAAACCACCGTGTATTATAGGAGCTTGAAAGCAACTATTTTTATATTTTGTGGAGTGATTGATAACAAGTGCAAGAGTGTCTCTTCCAAGAGTTGTCGAGTTCGATAGGGGAGTGAAGAATTATATACTGTATGTAACCTGCCATGCAAGGCCGTAGGAGGAGACTAAGGGGATTTTCTGGGGGCAGATTTGGTTGTCCCATCCAAAGAGGGTCATAGTAATTCAGCAGCAATAAAGTAGGATGCATCAGGTCGAAGTACGCAGATATCTCTGTCACGCTGTAAATAATTACACAACGCAGACTACATCCTACTAATATGCAGGACTTTTAGAACGTAAGCGGTAATAGAATAAGGAATATTTAATAGAGTCGTGAAGGAAGCTACTACAAAATGTTAGATATATTTTCCGCAATTAATTAATGTGTTCCTGTCCTTACGTGTAGTCTACATTTTTGTACTCGTACTTTTTATTCATCTATTTTCAACCCTCCTGTCTACGTTATGTCTTATATGCAACTTTTATTTACGTTTCTGTAACTTAATCTACAATAGGTCTATTGGCGACAAGTAACAACGATCAAAAGACACACAACATCATCAAAAGAGAGCTTATTTTGACAGGGGAAGTTGCCGACTGTTTCCAGGTCCCGAAGTATTTTACTCTAGCCATCAATCATACACTTAAGATACCACAGCATGGTTGGACGAACATACAATCCGGCATTAATGAAGGTCAGTTCAAAGAATTGTCTTATTCTAAATAAATGTGATATTCTAAATAAATGTTCACAGTTAGATTCTCTGAGTTGATAGTTGTTTATCTATAACCAATTCCTGTTTAGTAATGTTTCAGAGCAACAGTGTGATAATGAACATCTGCCTCTCCCGGGCGAAATCCAGCCCTCCAAGACATTTTATAACTAACGCATCAGGATGATTTATAATTACTGCCATATGATCGTAGTCTAACCCTAGGTTTTCGTTATTGTCTCCCATTACAGTAGTGTCTACCTAGGTATTATGTTATTAGTTTATCTAAATATTATTTCAATAAATAATCACTAATTAATTGAAATATTTATTTTTTGCGATAATGGGTTAGGGTTAATTTTGTTTTACATAACTAATTTTCACCCTAACCTTAAATATAATTATATTTAAATTAATAAATGATAAACATAAACTGATAAACATAGGCAAGGGAAATAATCACACAGGTAGGCACTAATTGGGGCAACGAGAGTTGGTCTGCGATCATAGTACAAAAATTACTATATTCAATTCCTTCTGACCCAGGATAACCCCAGATCACAAGCTATCTCAGCCATGAAAATACCAGATCACAAGCTATCTCAGCCATGAAAATACCAGATCACAAGCTATCTCAGCCATGAAAATACCAGATCACAAGCTATCTCAGCCATGAAAATACCAGATCACAAGAAATCTCAGCCATGAAAATACCAGATCAAAAGCTCAGCCATGAAAATACCAGATCACAAGCTATCTCAGCCATGAAAATACCAGATCACAAGCTATCTGAGCCATAAAAATATCAGATCACAAGCTATCTCAGCCATGAAAATACCAGATCACAAGCTATCTGAGCCATAAAAATATCAGATCACAAGCTATCTCAGCCATGAAAATACCAGATCACAAGCTATCTCAGCCATGAAAATACCAGATCACAAGCTATCTCAGCCATACTGTATAAGATGATTCCATTCAATAATAAGGGAGGGAGGTGGGGGGGGGGGGGGGTGGTACTTTTAAGTCAAACCACTAGCCCTAAAGTAATAACTGAAAAACATATTTTCTCGCTGGTAAATGCAAATAAGGTAAATAGGTTACTAGAAAACTGTCAATATAAAATAAGAAAATATAGAAAATAACAATAAAACAAAGAACAAATACAATTGTCAACGTGTCGGTCCAATTGGGACCTTTATCAAGACAACAAAAACAGTTAAGAATACAAAACTATCACGAATTTAACAAATATTTTCTCGCTGCCAGCTTTGGTTGGATATTTAAAAAATAGAGACTTAAAACAAGACAAACCTTACGGTGCTGAGAACGTTTTCAGTGCTCGACATTTAGAGATTTCAGTATTGCACATCACGCTGGGGGGGGGGGGGGGGTGAAACATGATCTCCAGCCATGATCATGGCCCTAGCTGCCACAATGTACACGGTTCAAGGGTTATGACATCTTCCTCTACTTCTTCTACTATAGGCAGTAATAGGCTGCAAGATCATACAAGAACTAAAACTGCAGGTAGCGGACCTCAATACATGGCGAATCAAAACCTCTGTCCTATGTGCGGCCTGCGGCACGAAAGGAACAAACAAATAAATACAAATTAATTCTTCCACCTTCGATTATTCCCTGCAGTATTGTTTTTGACAAAGAATCATGTCGGCATACATGCCCAAACCATGTACGTTTTCTTCCTTTAACTATGGGAAGCAATGGTTCTTGTGGGCCCCATTGCAATATTTCAGCGGGGAAGGGCTTAGCTGGTGATGCCCATCTCTTCTTTAGTTATCCTTACGCTGTGATTACATAAATGCGCCTTCTCTCGCGGTCTTCATTGCACTGTACAGATGATGACATTACATCTCTTTTGAACTGTGTGCTGGTCTATTCAATGTCACTGACAGTTAAATAGTTCACAAACGCTTACACCGTACGATTCCAGAATAAAGACTTCTATTAGATCACCTATGGATGGTGGGGAATGCATAGCTGGCTGTTCCATCCATACCAGTAACCAGTGTGCAGAGTTGCGTTGCTATGGACACGTCTGAAAGAAAAGGATGCTTGGCAGAGGTGATGAAGCTCCAACCTGAAGCTCTAGCCTGAAGCTGAAGCTCAAACCTGAAGCTCTAGCCTGAAGCTGAAGCTCAAACCTGAAGCTCTAGTCTGAAGATGAAGCTCCAACCTGAAGCTCTAGCCTGAAGCTGAAGCTCGTCTGAATTTGAAGCTCCAACCTAAAGCTCTAGTCAGAAGATGAAGCTCCAACCTGGAGCTCTAACCTGAAGCTGAAGCTCCAACCTGAAGCTCCAACCTGAAACTCTAACCTGAAGCTCTAACCTTAAGCTCTAACCTGAAGCTCTAGCCTGAGGTGAAGCTCCAACCTGAAGCTCTAGCCTGAAGCTGAAGCTCGTCTGAATTTGAAGCTCCAACCTAAAGCTCTAGTCAGAAGATGAAGCTCCAACCTGGAGCTCTAACCTGAAGCTGAAGCTCCAACCTGAAGCTCCAACCTGAAGCTCTAACCTGAAGCTCTAACCTTAAGCTCTAACCCGAAGCTCTAACCTGAAGCTTTAACCTGAAGCTGAAGCTCTAACCTGAAGTTCTAGTCTGAATTTGAAGCTCCAAACTGAAGCTCTAACCCGAAGCTCCAACCTGAAGCTCTAACCCGAAGCTCCAACCTGAAGCGGAAGCTACAACCTGAAGCTCTAACCTGAAGCTCTAACCTGAAGCTCCAACCTGAAGCTGAAGCTCTAGTCTGAATTTGAAGCTCCAAACTGAAGCTGAAGCTACAACCTGAAGCTCTAATCTGAAGCTCTAATCTGAAGCTCCAACCCGAAGCGGAAGCTACAACCTGAAGCTCTAACCTGAAGCTCCAACCTGAAGCTGAAGCTCTAATCTGATTTGAAGCTCCAACCTGAAGCTGAAGCTACAACCTGAAGCTCTAACCTGAAGATCTAACCTGAAGCTGAAGCTCCAACCTGAAGCTCTAACATGAAGCTAAAGCTCCAACCTGAAGCTAAAGCGCCAACCTGAAGCTCCAACCTGAAGCTGAAATTCCAACCCTGCATGTTGCGGATGTGTAGAAAAGTCGCAAAACTGATATAATTTACTCTGAATGTGAGATTTCTTTTCGAAACTATGCAAACCGCTGAAAGTTGGAATATGACACCCAAGGGTATCCAAGGATGTTATTAGAGAAGCCAAATCATTGCACATAGGAAATAAGAGCTAATTGTTTATAATTCATAGGATTGGTACAACATTATATTTATAGCCAAAAGCGCTAATATAACAAAATTGGACTAATGTACACGGTTGAAAGAGACGTTTCCAACCATACATTTCTACTTGGAGATCATGGACAGAGGTAAATAAGCTGTCTCAAAAAGAATTTGATGCTGTACCACATACACATATCTGTATTGAGCACAGAATACACTGTTTTAGTATCATCTCACCTATGTTGTGCCGGGACCCTTACGGGGAGCAAAGAATAGCAAGACTGTTGCCTACCATGCATGTCTTAAGAACCAACGAATGGATTTTTGAGGTGTTGTATGCTGCCACATCCCATAGAGGGTCAAAGCGATACAGAAGCCATGCTGAAGATGCATGTGTCAAATCGAAAGGCGCATATATCGTATTTAAGATGTATTCCAAGGCACATTACTTACACTCTCCAGACTACATACTGCTAATCTGTAGGAGTTTGAAAACGAATGCAGAGGTAGAAGAAGAACAACAACAAGTATCATATGTAATATTTTCTTATGTAAGTTTATGTGTTCCTCCAACGCTTACAGCGGACAGTTTCTTCCATGAATTGCAATTTTTAAAAGAATAATTGTATTGTGGTAGATGTCTACTGACAATTTTGTACTTTTCTGTCCCAGTTCTATCGACACAAGGATCCAATAAAATACCACTAACTTTAATAATAGGTCCGTATTACTTGAATATGGCAATGATTTTACAAAAAATGGAAATACCTTACCTGGTGACGGATTACAAAGGTAAGTCAGCTGTTTTAAACGTGGCTGTCTGTTGTTTTTTTCCCCCCTAGCTATGGCATCATGATGATGATGATGGCATAACATTAATAATCACAGCAATGGAGTAGTCTCACAGTTGTAGCAATGGCGTACGTCAAATAGACCTTGCGATAGCGTAAAGTCTCACAATTGTAACAATGGCGTACGTCAAATAGACGTAGAGATAGAGTAAATTCTCACAGTTGTAACAATGGAATACGTCAAATAGACGTAGAGATAGAGTAAATTCTCACAGTTGTAACAATGGCGTACGTCAAATAGACCTTGCGATAGCGTAAAGTCTCACAGTTGTAACAATGGCGTACGTCAAATAGACGTAGAGATAGAGTAAATTCTCACAGTTGTAACAATGGAATACGTCAAATAGACGTAGAGATAGAGTAAATTCTCACAGCTGTAACAATGGCGTACGTCAAATAGACGTAGAGATAGAGTAAAGTCTCACAGTTGTAGCAATGGCGTACGTCAAATAGACGTAGAGATAGAGTAAAGTCTCACAGTTGTAGCAATGGCGTACGTCAAATAGACGTAGATAGAGTAAATTCTCACAGCTGTAACAATGGCGTACGTCAAATAGACGTACCAGCTGTGTATCTGCTGTACTTCTGGTTCTCTATCATACTAAACTACCCAGTATTTTCTCACATTGGCGCCATCAGTCTAGTTCTCCCCTCAATATTCATGTACATTACACCAACCTTGAACATTGAAAAGTTAGTTAATGAAAGGGATAATATACCTATGTAGCATTAATGCACTTTTAACTGTTATCCATCTTGATTTTAAGAATAAACACATGATGATGGCAGATATCTGTTTACGGTTTTTCTAAGAATAAACATATGAAGATGGGAGAAATCTGTTTACAGTTTTTCTAAGAACAAATACAGAATGATGGCAGATATCTGATTACAGTTTTTTTTAAACTACAGATTACAGTTTCAAATATGGACAAAACATTGATTGTCGCCCCAATTTTGATCCTGGCCTTTTCACATACGGACATAAGGCAGAAACATTTAGGCGTCCCCCAACCTTGAACATAATCTAACTTAGGTTGGTTAGTTGGTTGCTGAACCAGCGGTCCATGGGCTCATGCCCTTTGACCTAATGCCATTAAATGGCATTATATTACTGGGAAGTCTGTGAATTTTCGGCCTACCCCGGGACAGAGCCAGAGAATAACTATCACACCTCCAGGAAGGTAGGTTTCAACCAATGCACTGCTCCTAGCTACTGTAGCCAAGATAGGGTTCACTGTGCTCATTCCCCGCCACCAATTGACTACTGGTTATGCCGAATTTCTCTATTGCTCCAGGCATGCAACCAAATCTTCAAGTCAAACAGGATTGTCACATCCTGAGTCACCGTGCCTCTATGATGGGTTTCAGCCATAGGAAAAAACAGTGCTGTCAGTTTCCTCCTCCCCAGTGCAGCACAGTACATCTCTGGCTCCCTCCCAACCACAGAGGGTGCATACATATATATAACATGAAAAACATTTCAACAACAAATTAAAAGCATAATTGTATAGATGACATGCCATGAAGCTTCTATAAGAAGATAAGCTCAATATAACGGCATATCATCCACTAAGGTTTTCTGTTGCATGGATGGTATGTCTAGTGGCCATTGGTGAGACCCACAGACGCAACCACCTGCGTAATCTAACTTAGAAATATGAGAATTGGGCAGACACAAATGTGATGTTTCTGCCTTGATCCTTATCTAACTTAGAAATATGAGAATTGGGCAGATACAATTAGGGGTAGTCATCTCCAAAGAACTCTTCTACTCCTGAGGCTGCAAGGCACAAAGGGGTATACAGCGAAAATAAAGCAACAAGACAATTAGGGGTGTTTTTGCCTTGATCCTAACTCATAAATATGAGAATTCGTCATACTTAAATAGGGGTGTATCTGCCTTGATCCTAATATAACTTATAAATATGTGAACAAATATAGATATTTGGGAGAGTTCCAACCTTGATCTTAATCTAATTTACAAATATGTGAATCAATATAGATATTTGGGAGAGTTCCAACCTTGATCCTAATCTAAAAATTATGAGAATAAATATAAATATTTAGGAGAGTTCTAACCTTGATCATAGTCTTATTTCATCATCATCAAGTGCCGTCTCCGCAACGAAGGTTGGCTGCAACGTATCTCCATCATATCCTGTCTCTTGTCTTGGTGGTGCACTTTTTTTAACTTTATTATTTTATTATTTATTGTTATTATTATTATGGTTGAGTTTTTGGTCATCGTCGATCACGACGGACGAACATCATCATCAATGTTACTCTCCCACGTGTATCTCTGCCTACCTCTTTCTCGCTTCCCTTTGACTCTACCCTCAAGTAAGGTCTGCAATAGGGTGTCATGTCTTTTAATGTGTCCAAAGTATTTTATGTGCCTGATCTTTATTTCTCTTAGTAGTTCTTTCTTCATATTAAGTGTCTTTAGCACCTCTTTATTTGTGTTCTTCTCTTTCCATGATATCATAAGTCTGATTTACTGAGTTAATATTCAAATATAAATGTTAGAGAGGACGTTGCATATTTCGTAGATAGAAAATAAGACAACTGTTTGTCGCAAAAGAAAACATGTTCAATGTCTGTTTGCCTACATCTCTGCATGGGGGATATGTGAGAACATAACAGTAAGACATTGAATCCAGAACATACATCATAAAACATATACCTGTAATGGTAAATAGTGTAGGGATTTATTCTTCCTTGCAAGGAAGCCTCCTAATATAGTCATAGCATGTACTTGAAGCATAATGTAACATGCTGGCTTGTTGGATATTCTATTAGTAAGAAACACAAACTTTCCACGTGCATATTTTACCATTTTTAATTCAGCATTTATTACAGACTTTTTTACATCAGCACATTCCTTTTATCTGTGTGCAAGTTGAATAAATTATCTTATTCCTGAAAAATTGCCCTAATTTGTGAGTCATACGTGTATAAACAATTTTCGAAAATGTGCTTTTCAACAGTGTATCTTGACTATCATTGTAATGACCCCAACGTGTATGACAATGATATTGAATGTGTGGAATGTGTTGAGGTTGGTTGCTGATCGATCGGTCTATGCACTTAGACCATTTGATCCATATGCATCGCGCTAAATCGTTACAGATAACTCAAGAAACGGCTGCACATTTTCTCTTCTATTGATGTTCGTCCGTCATAATCGACGATGACCAAAAACTCAACAATAAGTAATAAAAAAAAATAAAGTTAACAGTGCGTTTCTAAGTGACTAAAAAGTCGAATGCGCGCACAAAGTGTTCTTCAACAGAATTGACAACTGTCTATGGGACGTTGAGATGTTTTTTCTTTTCTGTCTTGCAGTATCTTATCTGCTCTCTTCCGCAGCTAGTGCTCCCGTTCTAAGGCTGTAACGCCATGCTGGTCTATCCTGAGCGAGGCTCTCACAAGTGCCTACGTCAATGTTAAGATGTTTCAGTGATGACTTGAGCGTGTCTTTGAAGCGCTTTTTCTGTCCACCAGCTTTTCGAATTCCTGCCTTGAGGGCTCCATAATATATTTGTTTTGGCAGACATGAGTCCTACATACGCACAAGATGGCATGTCTAGCGTCTCTTCTATTACACACAAAATAAACAACATTGAAGATATGAAAAGGATGATGATGAAACAATTCGTATTTAGAGAAGCTAGCTATTAACAACTCATAGCCTTTGTTTCAGAAGCATAGGTCCTCCTCAGTTGAGTAACCGAGGCGATACTCAAACTCATACGGTTTCCTGTCTCAAAAGTATGCTTGTGTTATGTAGGTTTAAATATGCATGTTTAGTTCTCGATACTTTTTCTAGATTTAATCCAAATACAACGCAACCTATAGTTCAGGCACCTGCAAATCACGCACAATGCAGTAAAGATAAAGAACATAATACTGAAGTGCTCATTAGAGTCAATATAATAATCATTTATACAATCCTGAATAAGGCCAAAATGAGATGGGTCGAAACGTGTTGTGCTCATGCCTGACAAACGTATTCCAAAAATCTAAAGTATAATGAACTCATAAAGGGAAAACGACTGGACCATGAACAGAAGAAACATTTCAATGACTTTCTCAAAATGTATCTAAGGAGCTTTAACATCAACACCACAATATGTAAGTCTGTCGGTCATTATCGCCCAGTGTGGTGCAGTAGCACCATCAAATTTACTTGCATCGCCGAAAAGTAACAAATCTCAGAGCACCAAGAAAACGTGCATCCTGAAAATACAGAACCACAAAAAGACACAGACGCCGAATTCTGACCATACGTGTTGGTAATGTGGCAGGGGATTTTATGTCAGGATTGGATATTTCAGTCTTCTCCGTACCAACCGGTGAGATACAATATGAATATTATTAGTCCCCTAATTTAAGCATTCTAGTGTGGAAGCATCCCAGTATTATCATGTCATACCAGGAGTACAGCATCTAAGTCTGGGCCATCACGTTAATCATTCTTAGGTCAGATCTGTTAATCCATAGGTAGTGATGAGACGCCTAACATTCTCCGCCACTTAGGAATTTGCTATAGAAGGACGAAGGTACAATGTTTCCTTGCCTGCATATCTCCATCAATTATGAGGACGATTCGATAGAAGACAATAGTACGACATGGAGGCAAGACTTCAACGACTATGACTTTTTGAACAGATGACAAGTTGTCATCCCATTCACTTTCACAAGCGCATGCGGTTGTATCTGTGGGTCTCACCAATGGCTCACTAGATAAACCAACTATGCAACAGAAAACCTTAGTAGATGACATGCCTTTATATTGAAATTATTTTCTTATAGAAGCTTCATGGCACGTCATCTATACAATCCCGTAGTCCTAACCTTTGATAACAGTTAACATGTTGTTCGACAGGCCGACGTTGTGCTTGAACTAGCTATGGGCACAGTGGATGGGCGGAACAACAAAGAAACCAATCGCAAGGGCCAGAGTTGTGCCCTGATGTTGACGTCTATTCGGCGGAATTGGTCTCGAAACACCATCGAGTCGAATGACTGCTGGAACAGAGGGCGGAGTACCTATGGGAATGCCCCATGTGGTGTGAGGCCAGTTTTCTAATCAAGAATCAAGAAACCACTTTATTTAGTCACCTCGTATGACATGTCTGCAAAAGGAGACAGTGGTCTTATTCTTTGCATGCTAGACTATGAAGTCCAGACACCGGTTGCCACACTGGTGGTGTGAAGATGTGGTAAATGTCCTAATTTACATTACGGTTGTGTTTCTTGTAACTGTATACATCAAATATTCTTCTACTTCGTCAGCGTTCGTTCTCACACCTCTGTAGATTAACAGGATCTAGTCCAGAGAATACAATTTGCTGTGTCGCAGTTTACAGCTCTGCAGTGATATCTGCGCCTTGTTACCTTTCAAATCCAACTTTAGCATGCCTTCTTGGTCACTTTGATGCTATATGGAATAAGATAAAATCTCATAACATCAATACTCGCTTCTTACGAGATGAATGGAAGGTAAACAGTTCTGCTATTTTTTGCTTCCTTTTCGGACCTCGGCAATACTCGGACGATATAAAGCATGTAGACTTTTCGGACATCGACAATACTTGGACGAAATAAAGCATGTAGACTTTTCGGACATCGACAATACTCGGACGATATAACGCATATAGACTTTTCGGACCTCGGCAATACTCGGACTTTATAACGCATATAGACTTTGAAATACTGAAATTCTATTGCTACCTTTATTTCTGATGAAAGTATGTTGTGCCTGGAATACTAATAGGTATGCACAAAATTTCATGAAATTAAAACTGTTGTCAATTTATAAACAGCAACAGAGGAAACTCTTTAAACGCAATATAATAACGCATCGCATTATTTTAAAATATTTTTTTTTACTAAATGAATATTCTCCTTAATTATCGGTGTATCTTGTTTCCAAGGCTTTGACTGGATAGATATCAATCGAGTACAGGATACTGTCAACTGGAGGACTATTGTGGAAATGAGACCTTCGGTGAAGGAGCAAAACCTTGCAGTACTGGATTTATTTATGTACCGAAACTGGAAACGCGCCATGATGATTATGCCCGAAAACACAGTAGACAACCAAGGTACGTAACTGTGTGTTCATGTCAGCACTTGACAAATTTATGTCCCCTTGTTATTTTTCCACGTAGTCACGTCAGGCGTACTGTTATAAATACATATTTTAAAATAAATCTTCAGATCATGCTTGGTCTATTTATAATATTTAATTAATAATGTGTGAAAGTGCAGTAAAACGAAAAACCCATCGGTAAGGAGCAGAGTCTCTGGCAAGTAATAATGTCGTTTATTATATAACAACATATAGAACTATTATTCTTATCACTCATTGATCACCCTAAGTGATGATAAGGGTATGTTAAACAGATTGAAAAATAGATCATACGAAATAAAAGCTGAAAAACAAGCAAGTTTTCGTTAAAATATACGTTCTATGGAACACAGTTTGGAGATCAGTATATTCATTGAGAAACACCAACTTCAGAATGAAATCTATCAGAACTTTATTGATTTCACTAAGACATTCGATCGAGTATGGCAAAAAGGTTTATGGAAAAATATGAAAAAGTTTAATTTTCACAGAAACATAATACAAATCATTGAAGCATTATACAACGTAGGAACTAGGGATGTTTTAATCAAATAACAATTATAGTGATATATCATGGCAGTGTTGCAGATCAACGAGAACATCTCATGGTAGTGGTGCAGGTCAACGAGAACATCTCATGATAGTGGTGCAGGTCAACGAGAACATCTCATGGCGGTGGTGCAGGTCAACGAGAACATCTCATGGCAGTGGTGCAGGTCAACGAGAACATCTCATGGCAGTGGTGCAGGTCAACGAGAACATCTCATGATAGTGGTGCAGGTCAACATGAACATCTCATGGCAGTGGTGCAGGTCAACGTGAACATCTCATGGCAGTGGTGCAGGTCAACGTGAACATCTCATGACGGTGGTGCAGGTCAACGAGAACATATCATGGCAGTGGTGCAGGCCAACAAGAACATCTCATGGCAGTGGCAAAACGTCAGAAATTTGTTTGGTTGAGCCACGTTATGAGACACAGTTCCCTTTCCAAAACTACCCAACAGGGAATAGATGAAGCAGTTAAAGATAAAAGATGAAGAAGAAGAGGGGGTTAAAAGAAATTATGGATTGATAATATTAAAGACTAGACAGGATTAAGATTCTCCATAAGTAAACAAGGATCGGAACTGAGAACCGGGAGGCGTGGCGGAAGTATGTGTGGATGTTTCCAGAGATGCACTCTTACGACGACTGGATGGTTATGGGTTTGATGATTATGATGTCATTGATGGCACAATTCTCAGAAGACATAGAGTCAATCGAATAAGGCAAGTCACAGATATATCTGTATTGCTAAGTAAAAATGGTAAACCCTCGGCGACTGTGGTTTTCAGAAGATTTCTGAATTGTCAACATGTAAATTCGCGACAGATTAGCTAATTAACTAGCAACCTTCATTAACACTTTAGACGTATTCGTTTATCTGGCGTTTACTTTGATGCATTTTTCAAAGTTTTAAACTGTTTCAAAACAAGTTATACTAAATATATGAGCATATGGCTCAACTGTATAGCTATACTAACACATTTGTTACCAGCTACACTGAGATATCATGTATGGGAGTTTTATATCAATTAGCAGCACTGCTGAACTACGAGAACATCAATATGATCTTCAAGAGAACATGAATAAACATAGTGTTCATGCCGACACTGTGCTACTAATGCCAGACCTGGACCCTGACAGAGAGACTAGAACAAAAACTCGACGTATGTGAAATGAAGTGCATGAGAACAGCACTTGGGGTAACAAAAAGAGATAGAAGAAACAATGACACTATAAAAAATCTGATAAAAACAATATTGTGCAAAGAATATATAGACACACAAAAGATCAAATGGTTCCGCCACTTAATCAGAATAGAACCAGATCATATTCTTACGATAGCCTTCAATAACATTTCATCTCAAAAGAGAAACAGCGAAAGACCAAGACGAAGATGGATATATGACATCTGAGAAATACTAGACCACATAAGCAGCAATATGGCAGCGGCATCACAGTTAATTAAAGAAAGAAGACTTCGGCTCCTCGTGATGCCTAGCGGCACACATGGACGGGGATAAGACACTGAGCGTCAAACCTAAAGCTGGACTGATCACTGGAAATGTTATCCAACCTAAATCTGGACTGATCACTGGAAATGTTATCCAACCTAAATCTGGACTGATCACTGGAAATTTTATCCAACCTAAAGCTGGACTGATCACTGGAAATGTTATCGAACCTAAATCTGGACTGATCACTGGAAATGTTATCGAACCTAATGCTGGACTGATCACTGGAAATGTTATCCAACCTAAATCTGGACTGATCACTGGAAATTTTATCCGACCTAAAGATTGTCCATATATTTTTTCTACTGCTATCTGTCTATGGTAATCTCAACATTCTTTTAGAGTAACACATCTCTACTAAGGCCGCATACGTCTATTTTCAATTCTTCTGATTGTCCATGATTCACTTCCGTACATCAGTATTGGTTCAATATAATTGCCAAGCACTATTTTTCCACATCAGATGACAAAGATATCTTACATGGAATGTTCTTCATGTGGAATGTCACACTTGCTATTTTACTTTGAGGTTTTTATTTTCTACATTTCTATATGTTTGCTATAAAAGTACCCACATATTTGAATATGTTGAATTACTTCATACTGGTCCATTCTACTTTCATAATAAATTATGGAGGAGATTTCTTCTTTGTTGTTATCATTACATCAGGTTTTCCTACTATTCATAATTTCCTACGCTTCACTACGGGAGCCGCGTAGCGCAGGAGTTAGCGTACTAGCTTCGTATATGAGTGGCCCTGGGTTCATTCCCCAGTTGAGGCGGAAATGTTTTTCAGGACGACCCAGCATTAAATGGGTACCGGATTAATCCGGAAAGTAAAGACTGCGAGGGAGAAGAGATGGTTACCGCCCTCATTTGATAAGCCTCTGAAATGTGAAATCGCTAACATCGCACACCCCTACGACATTAATAAATGCTATGGGTTACTTTACTTTACTTACTACGCTTCATACGGCTGCGCTATCTCAGGAGTCGATTTCTAGTGAGTCCTCCACAGTCGAGTAAATGCCAGCAGCTCGTCGAATTTCAGACCAAACAATCAGGAACCGACTGCGCGACTCTGGTCTTTGTGCTGGAAGACCCGACAGAGGCCCGTTCTTAGGCACGGACGTCAACAGAACCGACTGCAGTGAGCGAACCAGCATCATCAATGAACCTGTGGAAATTACTGGAGACGGGTTTGGTTTAGTTCAAGTCCGCAAGTTCCTTCATGCCAAGGTTTAAATATTATTTCCGTCAAATAAATGTTTGGTACACGTTTGAAATAATGTTGCGTTTCTTTTCTTGAACAGTATATATATATATATATATATATATATATATATATATATATAATCTACCAGAGTGCCAGAACCTAGCAGAACAGATGCTGAACAACAGTTTGTCTGTCATACCTTACGCTGTTGATCCCAGATCTCCCACCGTAAGCTCATTACTACAAGACTTCATGATGAATACCAGAATTTACTTTCAGACACAGTTGTTGGTCTGTAGCCCAAGAGATGACAAAGATAAGCTGATAGAAGCTGTGATAGCTCAGGTATGACCATCTGATAGAAGTTGTGATAGCTCAGGTATGACCATCTGATAGAAGTTGTGATAGCTCAGGTATGACCATCTGATAGAAGCTGCTTTAGCTCAGGTATGAGGCCTTCATTCGTTCCTTTCCTTGATTATTCGAGTGTTTTCTGTTGACCAGTATTTATATACTTGGAATCTCATGTCAAAATCGGTTAAACTACTCTAAGTATATAAATAGTAACCAATGGAAATAATGACAATAATTTTAAAAACGTACCGAAAGAAGGCCTAATTAATTCAGCTAGAATGTCTATACCGTCCAGAGCCACGGTTCAGGTATAACTATTTGATAGAAGTTGTGATAGCTCAGGTATGACCATCTGATAGAAGTTGTGATAGCTCAGGTATGACCATCTGATAGAAGTTGTGATAGCTCAGGTATGGCCAACTGATAGAAGTTGTGATAACTTAGGTATGATAATATTATTTTCATCTTACTTTTAGACATTAAGGATGGTGAAGGTAAAGGTAGGTTTCATGGCAGCAGCCTGCCGTCGGAAATGAAGATAACTTTTCAGTACTAAGCCGCAGCGACTATTAGGTGGGGTGACCAATTCCCTTCCCTATTGTCTGGACCTCTCCTAACTTATGCGTCAAGTACTCATTTACAGCTGAGTAGACTAGAGGAGTGGTCGTGTTAAGGAGAAATCACAATCCGGATTTTTTTGTTCGGACGTAGTTCCGAACCTGGCACGGTGTAACCCGGTGATAACAAGCAATCTATCTAGCTACCACGCTCCTTAAGGATGGCAACTCGGTTCATAGTGAACTAGGGATCTCCCTGATTAGGGGATCTCTCCAGTTTAGCCGTTCACTTCGTGCACAAGGGCTTGTGGGTTCGAATTCTTTTCACGATGTCTTGTTTAAAAGTGGATCTTTTCGGAGATCTCATAGCATTATCACTTGAAGCTACGGAGTTACGTTCTATGAGCGGTACTGTCGTCAGACTGCGTTGGTAAGGAATTCCATGCCTTTCAATCTTTTCATTAAATTATTTTCCTGTTCAATTGATCCAGTGTTCAATTTCTCAAATGGTCAAAAATCACAAAAGACTTCTAGGTCGATCCAGCTGAAGAAAATGGGCACCAAATTGGGGAAAAGAAAGGCAGCAGGCGTGATGCTGACAACATCATCTCGAGATCTCCAGTGATTATGAAACATACAGGAAGAGCACCATATTACCAACACGTCTCAATGGCGTGGACAAGGGGAAAACTTTTACTTTACTTACCAACATTGCGATCTCAAAGTCTCCAAGTTATCATACAGCTATTATTTTATTGGTTCGTATTCGCTGACTGTGAAGCGCCTCGTCAGAGGATAGACAAACAATGGGTGACCCAAGCAAAGTATCAGCTCGCCTCGTCTCATCTCATGTACCTCCCTGAGTGGAAGGCTCCTCCAATAGGCGTTGCACCAATCCGAAAGGTGAAGTCTCATGAGTATGAAAGAAAGTTCATGAACATTCCCACTGCACATAGGAAATAAGAGCTAGTCTCTCATAATTCTTGGGGTTCTCAGACACACAAATAAACATCATTATGTTTTTGTGTAATCTATAGGCTTTGCCATTTGGAATACTCAAAGAGAAAGACGTCACGTTTGTCTTGGTAGATCCGGTAAGTTTTTACAATGTTCAAAAAAATATCAAAGTCTCTTCTTTAGTAACATTTCTACTACATTCATTACAAACTTCATCAGAGTTCATCGTGTGCTGGAAAGAAATACCTTCAGTTTTGTACCTAGACTTTTGTGCCTGGGCTTTTGTACCTGGACACGTGTGTTAGAGAGGAATATTAGTAGCAGTAGCGCCGTAGAAACATTTTTAGTAAAGAGTGTATTTTACGAAAACATTTCATGCCCGTTTTCATGTTGACGAGAAATTTGATATTTTGGAAAAAAAAAGCTGAGGAAGAGGGTTTAACCATCTTTTCACTAAATTCCTGATTTATTTTCTGATTTGTAAAGCGAGAAGGACAGTTTGAATACACTTTCCCCCTCAACGTCCCCCCTCCCTTACCTACGGACGTGAACATCAGACATATTGACAACATGGGCACATTGACTATGGTAGTTCAGTGCATCACACTAACATTTTTATTTCACTTCATAAGAGATATAGCACGAGAAAGTAAGACCAGTGTGGATGATGATTCCTTTTCAATGACCACGATTAAAGATCAGGGTTTGAAATGCGGTGTTGCTAAAAATGAACATTTTGGAGAGTGCAGAAGAATGATGCTCACCAAGCAGAGGTCCTGTACTGTAATTACAGACGTGTAATGTCGGATACACTTAGGGAGAGATCGGAGCAACTATGGAGGTGCCCAGTTTGCAGTAATGATGATCCGACGACTAACTAATTAACAACGCCTATTGGGGGGGGGAGAGGTAAACATCGCTTATTGGGGGGGGCAGAGCGGTCAAAAAAATGGTCAATTATGTACCATGAATTCGTATGACTGGTCACGCAAAAGTAATTATGATGATGAAAAAACATGATTTTACACTGTAAACACACCTTGGCTATGCATACAATTAATGAGCAAAGCTGAATAGTTTCTTTTATATCCGTGATTGCTTCTTCTTCTTCATTCTTTCTCGTATTCCCAGTGGCTAACAGGATGTACTTAAAAAAATTACACAATGCAGTGCGATATGATTGACTGGAGTTAAATTTTGTATGAATGTGGGCCACGGGACAGAAAAGTTTGAGGACCACTAGTTTAGTTTATACATCTATATACATATTTATATATATATATATGGATAAGTTCTGCAACCGAGTACTGTCTGGGGGGGGGGGGGTATGGAAATCTCAACGACTTCATTGATTCCAATGAACTTTTACACGGCGTCTCATTGGGTAATAATATCGCCCATAGTCTATATGAGAGACTTTAAAATGTTACAATTACTATTCAAAATCAATATCTATGGATTATTGATCGAATATTTTTCCAGTAACAACATATTCTCTTGATCTTAACCTTCATAGATTCTGACATTCCTTGCTAAATATATAACATTTATATATATAAACTATTCTACGAAGGCAGATGGTGTAGTGGAATAAGACATTGTTTTGACCTTACTGATTAATGTTCTGTGTTCGATCCTATAGACATGGCTTTCTTTTCTTTCGTCTACATGTTTAGAAAGTAATAATATAGTCGTCACTGCATTATCAATTCGCGCCTGTTAGTATTTTTTTTAAATAATTGTATCCATCAAATAACATAGGCCTACATGTGCCAGTATATGAACATATTTTGCACTGTAAGTAGGGGCCTAACAGAGTTTTTCTGGTTAGAAATCGGTCACTTCTAAAGGACCGGAATACCGAATTATTAACAAATTAAATTCTACACAGGTTATATCTTGGCGTTTTCAGGAACATGATATGTGTTTTGTTGGGCCTATTAATTATAAAATATGCTGACATTTTTTTTAAATGTTTGTTATAGTACTTTAAAAAAAATTCTCACCTGGGCAACACTGGGTATTACTTTTAGTTAACTAATATAACAGTACCGAAAGCAGACCTTCCCTGCGAACAATTGAAGAGGAAGAAGAGAACATAGGAAAGTATTGATTTATATAATATCATAAGCTGGGCAAATTTCTAAGTTTCTTCATACTCAAACATGGAAATGATAAAATAGGGAGACATATAGAATGTTTGGTTCGGAATTCCCAGATTTTGTGTTTTCATGATCCCTTTTTGGTTGCTACTTATCACCGCAGTCGTCTTTCAGTTTCCTCTGTTTTCTATGTTGTAGACTGTGATGTTCGTTTTGTCCATGTTGGTGCTGTGTTATTTTCTTATTTTATTTCCCCCGTTTCTTATACCTATTTATTGCCCTTCCTTACTGCTTTCATTTATCTTCTTCCCAATTTTCCCTTCTACATTTTCAACCCATTTCATATTATATATGCGTTTCTTATTAAATGTATTGTTTGTCAGCTGTCTTTTATTCTGAAGAAGACCTTATTAACGAAGCGTCGTAACCATAAAGGTATTTGCTCATAAATTACTTCCAAAAAATATAAAGGTATTTGATCACACATTACTATCACAAACTGTAAAGGTATTTACTCACACACTACTACCAACAACTATTAAAGTCTTTGTGACACATTACTAACAACAACTATAAAGGTATTTGCTCACACATTACTACCAAAAACTATGAAGGTATTTACTCAAACATTACTACCAAAAACTATGAAGGTATTTGTTCACACATTACTACCTTTAATTATAAAGGTATTTACTCAAACATTACTACCAAAAACTATAAAGGTATTTGTTCACACACAACTAACAACAACTATAAAGGTATTTGTTCACACACAACTAACAATAACTATAAAGGTATTTGTTCACATATTACTACATTTAATTATAAAGGTATGTGTTCACACACAGCTAACAACAATTATGAAGGTATTTGTTCACACACAGCTAACAACAACTATGAAGGTATTTGTTCACACACAGCTAACAACAACTACAAAGGTATTTGTTCACACACAGCTAACAACAACTATAAAGGTATTTGTTCACAAATTCCTACCTTTAATTATAAAGGTATTTGCTCACACATTACTAACAATAACTATGAAGGTATTTGTTCACACACATCTAACAACAACTATAAAGGTATTTGTTCACACATTACTAACAACAACTATAAAGGTATTTGTTCACACACAGCTAACAACAACTATAAAGGTATTTGTTCACACACAGCTAACAACAACTAGAAAGGTATTTGTTCACACTCAGCTAACAACAACTAGAAAGGTATGTGTTCACACATTACTAACAACAACTATAAAGGTATTTGTTCACACTCAGCTAACAACAACAAGAAAGGTATTTGTTCACACACAGCTAACAACAACTATAAAGGTATTTGTTCACACATTACTAACAACAACTATAAAGGTATTTGTTCACACTCAGCTAACAACAACTATAAAGGTATTTGTTCACACATTACTAACAACAACTAGAAAGGTATTTGTTCACACAAAGCTAACAACAACTATAAAGGTATTTGTTCACACACAGCTAACAACAACTATAAAGGTATTTGTTCACACACAACTAACAACAACTAGAAAGGTATTTGTTCACACATTACTAACAATAACTATAAAGGTATTTGTTCACACACAGCTAACAACAACTATAAAGGTATTTGTTCACACACAGCTAACAACAACTATAAATGTATTTGTTCACACATTACTAACAATAACTATAAAGGTATTTGTTCACACTCAGCTAACAACAACTATAAAGGTATGTGTTCACACTCAGCTAACAACAACTATAAAGATATTTGTTCACACACAGCTAACAACAACTATAAATGTATTTGTTCACACACAGCTAACAACAACTATAAATGTATTTGTTCACACACAGCTAACAACAACTATAAAGGTATTTGTTCACACACAGCTAACAACAACTATAAATGTATTTGTTCACACACAGCTAACAACAATTATAAAGGTATTTGTTCACACACAGCTAACAACAATTATAAAGGTATTTGTTCACACACAGCTAACAACAATTATAAAGGTATTTGTTCACACACAGCTAACAACACCTATAAAGGTATTTGTTCACACACAGCTAACAACAATTATAAAGTTATTTGTTCACACACAGTTAACAACAATTATAAAGGTATTTGTTCACACACAGTTAACAACAATTATAAAGGTATTTGTTCACACACAGTTAACAACAACTATAAAGGTATTTCCTTGCGCATTACTTTCATAGAACTAGAATATGTTTTTCAATATTACATTTCATTGTTTGACAAATCGATTTTCCTCCCAGAGCTCATCACTACTACCTGTTTCTGGAGCTAGCAGCATGTATCGTCTGGGACTCTTCTCAGCCCAGTGTGAAATTCTGGCCTTTCGCTACGTCGCTCCAAGTAATGAGGAGCCCACTCACTTCAGCGATGACGACGCCACAGCTAGCGATGCTGCTATAGTGACATCTTACGCTTTAAGCAAATACATTACATCACAGACTGTCGTTTCTGATGATTACTCTCCAGAAAGATTTATGAAATCTCTGAAATCGGTAATTGACAATGTACACAAGTTTGTTGTTTTTTTTGGTATTAAAATATGTTATAAATTTTTGTAACGTCTTCTTTATCAAGAACATCATCAGAATGTTGATGACAATGCAATCCCTTCGGAACCTAAACCTGGAAGCTAACAATTGTCCAGGATAAGCATAGAGGTGTCATTTATGTTCACCTTTGTCTACAAAAGCGCAAGAAGAACATTCATTGTATTAATTGAAAAGTACATATTTTTTGTGATTTACTATTCTTTCAAAGGCGGACTGTAGTCCAATTTGGTTATACCAGAACGTTTGACAATCACAAATAATGTCAGTCGCAGTTCAGTTAGTTCTTCCACAACTCTTACAACAACTCTTACAGAAACTGAAAAAAGAAATCAGTTAAAATTACTTAACGTAGACTATAAGACAAATATATTCATTCGGAAGCAAACAAAACGAATTTGCAGGTTGTCATCATAAACCACATTTGGCGGTGGTGGTACTGCATAAGCTAACACGATCTGGACATGTAACGAGTGACTACTCACTGTTTATACCAGTTTTGCAATGAGCAGTTAGGGATGAAGAAGAAAAGACGTTCAGAGAAAATCCTAGATTGACAACGCCAATAAATAGTCCAAGCATGATTATTCTATACTTGTATGAATGGCTGAGGACAGATGTGTTTTGATGGATTTTTTTTTCGCTTATGTCTCCATCGTTACGGTCCAGTCGCATTATTATTATTATTTCATAAGGCCTTTCTATTATTCCTACAAATACAGATGAACTTTTTTAAGCCGGCCATACAAGAAACTGTAAAAAACTGATCAGCATTAGGACGTGGTCAATGTACGGAACAAGGCCGTACTGTAATTATACTTTGTAGAGCGCGACGGGACCATGACAATGTAGTCAACTTTCGAAGGTTATACTGTAACACTATTTCTAATATTAATTACATCATTATTCATCATCATCATCAAGTGCCGTCTCCGCAACGAAGGTTGGCTGCAATAATCTCCAACATCTCCTGTCTCTTGTCTTGGTGGTGCACTCTGCTAGACTGTAACCTGTCCATCGTGTAATGTTACTCTCCCACTTGAATCTCTGCCTACCTCTTGCTCGCTTCCCTTTGACTTTACCCTCAAGTAAGGTCTTCAATAGGGTGTCATGTCTTTTAATGTGTCCATAGTATTTTATTTGCCTGATCTTTATTTCTCTTAGTAGTTCTTTCTTCATATTAACTGTCTTTAGCACCTCTTTATTTGTTTTCTTCTCTTTCCATGATGTTCTCCCTATTCTTCTATATACCCACATTTCAAAGGCATCAATTTTGTCTTCTAATTGTTTATTTAGTGCCCATGTTTCTGAGCCATACATTAATATGGAATAGATGTAGCATTTTATAATTCTCATTTTTAACTTGTTTGTAATTTGTTTAGATATTAATAATTTCCTCATGTCATTGAAGGTACTTTTAGCCATTCCTATTCTCCTTTTAACTTCTGTTTCACATCTGCCATCATTTGTGACTATGTGTCCAAGATATTGATACTGTTTTACTTGTTGTAGTTTCTCTCCCTGTATGTTTATGTTTACCTCCTGTTCTTCTGTGTCTTTGCCGATTATAATGGTTTTATGTTTTTTGAATGTTTATATCCAGTCCATATTCATTACTTGATTTATTGACTTGATCTATTAGTCTTTGTAGTTCATGTTCACTTTCTGCTAAAAGAACAGTGTCATCTGCATATCTAATGTTGTTTATTATTTTCCCATTGATCTTGAGTCCTGGTATTTCTTCTATATTTTTAAAGATATTCTCTGTGTAGATATTAAATAGTCTTGGTGATAAAATGAATCCTTGTCTTACCCCTCTTCTTATTTCTATGTACGGTGAGTAGCTGTTTTCACACCTTATTGATGCAGTTTGTTCCCAATATATATTTCTAATCAGCCTGATGTCTTTTCCATCTATGCCTAATTCTTGAAGACATTTGATTAATTTTTCATGTTGGACTCTGTCAAAGGCCTTGCTGTAGTCTATGAAGCAAATATAGATACTTTTTGGACTTCTATATAACATCATTATTACATAAACATAAGTAAATATACCAAGATAGGACTGTTATAATATATAACTCCAGTACAATATATATATATATGTGTCATTGCGCAAGATTGGATGTAATAAAAGCTCTAAAGAATAAATTAAACAAATGTGTCAATAAGTGTCTTATAAAATCTTATTAAATATTTGTTTTGAAGAATTCAGATCAAACAAGAATTAAGAGAAAACACAAAACTGCATTATGTATTTACATCTTCTTCTTCTTCTTCTGCGTTCGTATCAGGATGTAGTCCGGAGAACGGAATGCGTTGTGTCATGGTTTACAGCATTGCTGCAATATCTGCGCCTTTTGGCCTGACACATCCGACTTCAGCATGTCTTTGGGTCACTGACCCTATATGAGATGTGATAGACAACTCCATCCCATAACCTCCATAGTCGCCTTTTACGACATGCGTGGAAGGTAAACAGTGTTGCTATTCGTTGCTCCCCTTTCGGGCCCTTTCGGGCCGTGATACACACGGGCGTATCTACAACTATAAGAAGAGGATGGTTGGATTTATGTTCGACATTTAGTTAGAACAAATGAAATAATACTGCCACTACAAGCATTAAAATGAATATCAGATGACAAAAGGAAATAAGGAACACAAAAATCTTCACAGAAAAACCATTATAGGCTGTGGGTCTCAACAGCATTAACAAAAGAACTACACAGATTATCATGACATTGATGGAAGTGATGAGCACTGGTTTCTGCGCTGAAGGATCATAGACAGATAGATGGAGACACATACATACAAGCAGGCGAGCGGGCAGACAGACAGGATACAGATAGACAGACAGGCAGATAGATATATTAGATAAGATGGAAATAGAGATTAGATAGATGATAAATATTAGATAAATTATGTATATATATATATATTATATATAGATAAAAAGATAGATATATGGATTAGACAAAATACATCACAGATGAAAAATCTATGGCAAGGGACAAACAGAACAACAAAGTTACAACTATTAAAAAGCTATATATTTCCAGTGGTAAAATATGGTTGTGAGACATGGGCAATAATACCTGCTATGGAAAAGAAAATATCGTCATTGGAAATGAAATGTTATATAGAAAGGAACTAAGAATATCACAGACAGAAAGACAAAACAACGCAAATGTCCGCAAAGATCTGAACATACAAGAAGAATGGCTCCTCAAAACTATAAACAAACACAAACGAACATATTTCGGACAAATACAGAGACTTGAGACTGGTTTAGAAAATGAATCACGGAGGTCAAGGTTTCAGGAACAAGAACACGAAGCAAACCAAGATATCCCATGATATCGCGAACACCACAAACCAAGATATCACATGATATCGCGAACACCACAAACCAAGATATCACATGATATCGCGAACACCACACTGGAAGAAACTGTGCAGCTTGCACAGAACCATATAGACGAACAACCATGCACACAGTTAAAATGATGTTAAAGTCTGTGAACAAAAGAAAATTGGATGAACAGATGGATCATGGGAAACACTGGGAGGGAAATCTATAAATATATGACCAGTCCAAATCCTAAAGACAACATCGACCTTCTGGGAAGGAAAGACCAGAGTATCAGTTTCTTATTTCGCACACAACATGTGCAGCTTAACAATAACCTGAACAAAGTATAACCACAACCAACTTAAGGTTGCCAGCTGTGCACACATCCCTGTGAAACTGTTGACCACCACCTTTTTGAATGTCCAGCACTGGATGACTTCAGGAAAATTCATCCAGAAAGAGGCTTACATCGTGACAGTGAGGACAACAGTGAGGTTCTGCAAAGAACACGTCACATAGATATAGACTGGTATGTTTGATATAGTAAAGCATAATGAGGTAAACAGGTTACTAAAACACTTACCTTGCCTATTAATAAAAAATATATTTTAAAAAAAATATATATATATATAAAAACATACAATAAAACTAAACAGGACAATTCTCCACGTATCGGCTCAAATTGAACCTTTTTCAAGAGACAAACAGCAGAAAACGACAAAATAAAAAACAAAATAAATGACTATATTTCATCAAGCCCCGTCTCCATAGCGCAGGGATGGCAACGCATCTAGTAAAAGAGAAAATGCGTGCATTCATTATAAACAAACCGAAAGTGGGAAATTAGAGGCACTGTAGATGAGTGCAAGAATAATAAAAGAAAAAGATAAGAAAAATACCCCTTTTGTCACTTTATCAGACAGGCAGGTTTTAAGAACATAGTCACAACAGGCAAGACTGAAGGGAACAGAGACAGATGGGGACGTGAGAAAATATTCATGTGACAACCTAGCAAAACTTGGAAACAACGATCCTGATAACAATACTGTGAACAGAGAACCATGGTCACCTACGCCAACCAGAATGGCATATGATAATGATAGATGAGTAATGATGAGGTTGTGTGGTGGTGGGGTGAGTGGGTTTGGGGAAGAAAAGATACAAGAAGAATCAACATTTGAAAACGCATGGAATGAATGTGAAACCAATTGTTTGATATGTAGGTAGATCGTTACTCCTACAATTGAATCCCCGTGTAGTACACCGATTAACAACATATTTTCTTACTTAACTCCATTTTAAAATCCGCAATTAACATTAACCTATATATCTTCCTTCATTAGACAAAGGCGTTGGACTTACATCGGCCATGTTCTCAGAATGAACAGCCTAAGAATTCCCCAGCAATCACTATATTGGGTGCCACCTGGAGTAAGAAGATGAGGGAGACCTAGAGAAACTCTACGAAGAACCATTAATAGAGAATGCATGTCAATGAACCTAAACAACACGCAACAATTGAAAGACCTGGCAACACAAAGACAGAAATGGAAGGCTATGGTTTCTGCCCTATGCGCCGCCAATGGCCCTGGAGGAACATAACATAACATAACAATTATATTTATTCTTTATTATTTGTACTGTATTTTGTCACCAGACTCGACAAAATGCGCAGTGAGAACATCAGAAATAAAATAGGTATCACATCATGCATCGAATAGATAGAGAAACTACAGATAAAATGGTTTGGACATATCAGGAGATTTAACGATCAACTTCCCATAGGAACTTATAACAAGATGCAACCAGAATACAGAGCCATGGGCAGACACAAAAAAAGATGGATAGACAACACCAAGACCATCTTGAATAAACAGGACCACACCTCAACTAGAACAACACACGTGGCTCTGGAACGCAAACTACATCTCCTTCACAAACCCCTACGCTCAACGGCAAGGGTGGAAGCTACGACAATACCGCCTGTGATAGACAATAAACAATTGACTATATATAGGGAATTTCTACAATCACGTACATATTTCATTGGTCTGGATCATGTTGTTATAATGGGATTTGGCTGTAGTTCTACAAGCATTACTGCCACTAATACTAATACTACTATTACCTATAATTTTACCAGTAGTATTTTACATTACCTTTAACATTTTGCACCCTTCAATCATTCAATCACAGGTCCACATTCAAGATGGCAGAACTGGACATGTTGAGTTTGATGAACTAGGGAGAAGAATAAATTATCATCTCAGCTTGTACAACCATGGAGGAGAGGACATGTACAGACTGGTACAGCAGCACTTGTCAGTGTCCACATGTTGATCAATATGTTGCATAGTTCGTTCTTAAACTTCTTCCACTGGATATCTCATGCAGCAAGACTTCTTCTTCTTCTTCTGTTCAGAATTTCCAAGCCTTTGCATACACGCCTCTGTGATGGTAACATTGTTCATACTGTTTTTATTGTTTTCCCCTGTTTGTTTTATATATTCTTGATAACGACTTCACGGTTCGAAACGTTGAAAATGTCTTGTGTATCGTTATTTGTATTTTTCCGTGTTTTCATCCCATAGTCCCTTAATGATAGTCTATCAGTTGTCATCAATTTAAGTTGTTAAAACATGTGTTCTACGTAAATACTATTTGTTATTCAGTTTTGCAGTAGTATTACTTATTATTGTTTGTCATATTCACAGAATTAAGTCTATAGAGCGGAATGTGTTGTGCTATGATTTACAGTTCAAAATCGACAACTGTGTATTTAGATCAGACACATCCGACTTCAGCATGATATGTGTCACTTTGGCCCTCTATCGAATGGGCAACCAACTGTATCCCACAATCTCCTTAGTAGCCTCTTACGATATGTCTGCCAGGTAACAATATCGATATTATGTGCTCTCCTGTCATGCTCCTGCAAGACATGAACGATGTAGCAGGATAATTACTCTCATAGATTTGCAGCAGGATGTAGTTCAGAGAATGGAGATGTCTCATGTTGTGGTTTTTCTCTCCAATGGCCGACACATTGATAAATTCAGTGGTTTTACAACTCCGCTGCGTATTTTATCAATTCAACGGAACGTTGCCGTTCCTAGTCACATCACTAGTAGTCTGCGTGTCAGAACCTGTTTATCAGCGTCGCTCATACGGCACGCTGACATTCGTCACCCATCCAAACTATGACACGTAGTCACCGGTAGTCATCGTTGCTTGACATTTTTGCAGCATTCTGGGCCAATTAACCTTATTGACTTTAACTTTAGTAGGTAAATAAATTCCACCAGTCCCCACTCTATTAAGGCGTATATACGATGTTAGACCGGTATCTTTCATCGACCAGCCGGCATACTTGGTCAGCATCAGGCCTGCCGTCTTCACTTTCCCAAAAGATCGGATACATATTTTTATAGATTGGGTCGACAAGGAGGGATTAATAATTCATAAAATAGTTCAAATCTCACGTAACATAAGCTTCTTACAATATAACCATTTAAATAATGAAACTCTACAAATATCTTGGAAATTGAAGAAGGAAGCCAGAGGATAAATTACAAATTCTTGAGACTAACGGGAACTGAACCAGTCCGTTCAACGGCACCAAATCGCCCAGCAAAACTCGTACACAGGTTTTTTCCGTACTTGATTAACAGAATCTCCAAAATAAGATGCGATTTTGTCACGACATTCAAATTGTGCACTATAAAATTAAATTGGAGTTATGTTTTATCGGCAGCTCACCCTCAAGAAGCATGTAGAAAATGTTAAAAATAAAGCACTGAAGCTGTTACAGCTTCTGAAAAGGCTCACTGGCACATCTTTGGGATCAGACAAGGGTACCCCAAGAAGACTATATCTTAGTTACATTCTGATTTAGAATACAAGGTGCACTCCTAACAACATGTTCCAAGAGAAATGTAGAATCTCTAGACAGAATGCAGACCAATGTCCTACGCATTATTAGTGGAACAATGAGATCTACACCAACGGCTACATGTGAAATACATACAAATATAGAACCCCTTCAGATACGGAGATATATGTCTCCAACGAAGACCGCTCAAATAAACATCTTGTAGAAAACTGGTAACTAAACCACAGTCAGTCAGTCCTTAGCCATGTCAATGAAATATAAGACAGCTATCAACTTCCAGACAATAAACAAGGAATTACAATTTCCAGAAATCAAGACACTATTAAGATATAATGCAACGAAAAGTGCTGATCAAGTAAGACTCAAGAAAGCAACACAGAAAACAAGAGACACCTACTCAGAACAATGAATTCCTGTCTATACTGACGGGTCTTCTTTCAAAACCACTATCAAGGCACGTTATGATGTCTATGTAGACAAAACAGTGTCTATTTTCCAAAACATAGTCCACAACATTGTGATTTTTACCGACTCTATGTCTGCGCTTCAAGCACTAGAATGTTTATGGCCATTGTAAACGTGAGCTAGTTGAAATATATCACCATGCACACTTTATGCATCTTGTGAAATAAGCATAGTTATGCAGTGGATTCCTGGCCACTCAAACACACTTGACAATGACAAGGCGGACAGACTAGCAAAGAAGAGAACACAACAAAAATGGCCATATACACGAACATACATGCACACAGTTAAAATGATGTTAAAGTCTGTGAACAAAAGAAAATTGGATGAACAGATGGATCATGGGAAACACTGGGAGGGAAATCTATAAATATATGACCAGTCCAAATCCTAAAGACAACATCGACCTTCTGGGAAGGAAAGACCAGAGTATCAGTTTCTTATTTCGCACACAACATGTGCAGCTTAACAATAACCTGAACAAAGTATAACCACAACCAACTTAAGGTTGCCAGCTGTGCACACATCCCTGTGAAACTGTTGACCACCACCTTTTTGAATGTCCAGCACTGGATGACTTCAGGAAAATTCTTCTCCTTCCAAGACCAGATAAATGGAACACCTTATATGGAACAAAACAACAGCTTACAAACACATGCATATATCGCATAATTGCATTGGGTCAAAGCGCCTGACTGCATAGACCGCTGGATCAGCAATAACCAACCAGCCAATCAACAAATGAAATCTGGAGTGGACATAACGCACCACCATCAGGATTGAACTGTAGAGCCTTAATGGTATAGGCTGCCAGTTGCACATCATAATCTAGACGTGTGGTTCTGAACGTTGGCCATATGGACCTCCAGATATTACGAAAACTTTGGATGAAAGGGCATGGGATAGGGTACTGCAGTTTATATTGTGAGAAGCAAGTAAATAGGGGTGGCATGGGATGGGGTACTGCAGTTCATGTTGTAAGAAACGAGTAAGTAGGAGTGACATGGGATGGGGTACTGCAGTTCATATTGTGAGAAGCAAGTAAATAGGAGTGACATGGGATGGGGTACTGCAGTTCATGTTGTGAGAAGCCTGTAAGTAGGGGTGGCATGAGATTGGCTACTCCACCATGGTGCATCAGGTTAAAAGATGCAGATATCACAGTCAAACTGTAAAAATGACTTAATTGTGTTTTCTGAACTACATTCTAAAAACTGGCAGTAGTTTGAGGTGAAAGATATGGGTAACGTAATGTCATTGGTACTCTTTGATCGTTCAGCAAGAGAGAAGTGCCTTTTTGTGTGCATCTTCTAATCAAATGTATACATCCATCATCATCAAGTGATATACTCTTTCCGGAATGTAGTCTTCCCTTTGAATCTCTTGAATTATCCGTTGTCTTGAGCAAGTTGCCCTGCCTCTTTTAATGACATGTGCAGGCATTCTTGAATTTCCTATGTCCATAGGGGTCTTTGGCGGCCTTTGCCCTGTTGCCCTCTATCATCCCTCTAGTAACACTCTCTCCATGCCGTCGTGTCTCTTAATGTGACCGGGGAAAAAATTACTATGTGAAGGTAACTATTACATACAAAACTATTACATACAAAACTATTACATACAAAAGCACTACATCCGAGGACTAGTACGCAAACATAACAACAGGTGAACTCCCATTCTCCTAATTTCCCAGAAAAAGTCAGTAACACCCCACCTCCTATGCGCACACAAGTTGGTGATTACTTATAACACATACCACATACACATGCCAATAACACATACTTTGATCTTGTAGAGATCTGAAACTCAGTGCATTTTTCTTCGGGGCCTTATAATGCACGATTATTGAAGGTAGAGTATAACATATCGTCGAGATCTGAAGCTCATTGTACAGATCTCTTCCTAGCCTTACAATGCACGGTTATTGAAGGTATACGCCCGTGTGCTGTCGGGGCCCGAGAAGGGAGCAAGGAATAGCAACACTGTTTACCTTCCATGCATGTCGTACAAGGCGACTAAGGAAGTTATGAGATGGAGTTGGCTGTTCTATCCCATATAGGGTCAGTGACCCAAAGCCATGCTGAAGTCGGATGTGTCAGGCCGAAATGCGAAGAAATCGCAGCAATGATGTAAACTATGACACAACGCATTCCGTTCTCCGGACTACATCCTGCTGATCTGCAGGAGTTTGAGAACGAACGCAGAAGAAGAATTGAAAGTATAGTACACCATATAAAGTGCCGGATTTACCTATAAGCTAAGCAAGCTATAGCTTAGGGCCCCCATTATCTTACAAAACATTTTTATTTCACTATCTATATATTCTTAATCGTTAAAGGGCGCCCATATCTCATATAGCTTAGGGCCCCATATCTCAAATAGCTTATAGGCTCCATATCTCAAATAGCTTAGGGCTCCATATCTCAAATAGCTTAGGGCTCAATATCTCAAATAGCTTATAGGCTCCATATCTCAAATAGCTTAGGGCTCAATATCTCAAATAGCTTATAGGCTCCATATCTCAAATAGCTTAGGGCTCCATATCTCAATTAGCTTAGGGCCCTATTAAGTCTAAATCCGACCCTGATCATATCGTAGAGATCTGAAGCTAATTGTACATATTCTTCTCAGCCTCAGAATGCACGATCATTGAAGTTAGAGTATAACATATCTATTTGCTAGTATCCTGCGGTACTTCTTCTGTTTTAGACATAAACACCTGCTGGATAACACAACAGGTCCGCTGAGATTCATGCAACGAAATGTGTTGTGTCATGGGTTACAACTTTGCTGTGACATGCACCATTTCTGACTAGCACATCTTATTTCGTGTGGCGCATTACCGAGAGGTTAGAGCGTTGGTCTCACACTAGTGAGGTCTAGAGTTCGATCTCAAGTAAGGACTGGGTTTTTTTCTGTCGTAGGATAAATTTAAAATACTCACCCTGTACATGACGTGCCGACAGCAAGATGTGGCCTTTACCACACACCTACAATATCCCTCCAAGCAACTCCTTAACGAGTAATATGCAGTATTTGACAATTTTTGACATCTTATTTCAGCATGTTATTTGGGTCTCTTTAACCTATTAGTTTGAGTAGTGGACTATATTCCCAAAACTTATTAGTAGCCTCTGACGATATGCATGGCAGGTTTAAGTATGTGCATTACTTGCTCAGCTTTCAGGAGCAGGCATACACAGACTAATGTGTCACAAATGGCTACTTAATGTACACCAAAAAATGGATTTAAATGCATATAACGTTAAAGAAATACACACAATTGATGTTTCGACCAGTAGCTTTTTAACAACATACAAATAAATATGGAAGAGAAATTGTATTGCTTTCATTTATTTAACGTAAAACTACATTTTAAAATGTTTTTGTTTATATTTGTCATGTGAGGAGTAAGAAACATTGAACTGATATAATATTCAAGTTAATCAAGCATACATATTACAATGCAGCAACAACGAATAATATGGCTGATGATTCACGTTCGCTAAGAGAAACACAATAAAGGAAGACATGATTCTTAAGATAATTAGGTAAGAAGGATGGGTGAACGTAAAGAAAATTGTGAACGCCCTTTCTCTGCAATAACAAGTAACAGAATCGTAAAACGGTTTGACGTGAATATATGAAAACGGGAAATGCTTGTCAGAAAAGATTAAGATTGAAAATCGCTGAATAATGCAGAATGTGAAAATAAAATTGTATTTAATATATCAGTTCACCCTGCCTGTAAAGGTTGTAATACTTCAACCTCCAAAAGAAATAAATTTAATCTTAATCTTGATAAAAAATGGCAAGATGCCGTGAAGAATTCACCCAAAGAATGGCTAATAACATTGCAACTCAATTTGGAAACTATTTGATATGATTAATTGCGTTTGAACATAGTTTTCAAATATCTTTACATGTAGCTACGTTTGAACATAGTTTTCAAATATCTTTACATGTAGCTACGTTTGAACATAGTTTTCAAATATCTTTACATGTAGCTACGTTTGAATATAGTTTTCAAATATCTTTACAGGTAGCAACGTTTGAACATAGTTTTCAAATATCTTTACAGGTAGCTACGTTTGAACATAGTTTTCAAATATCTTTACAGGTAGCTACGTTTGAACATAGTTTTCAAATATCTTTACACGTAGCTACGTTTGAACATAGTTTTCAAATATCTTTACAGGTAGCTACGTTTGAACATAGTTTTCAAATATCTTTACAGGTAGCCAAATGGAGTCCACATTTTCCGAGCTATGAGACAAGACTGAACGTGACCGCAGAGGAGAGTAAGAAGGAAGAACCAAGTGAGATGGGAATATTTCCAGAAATTGTAGAGATTGTTGTTGTTGAGGTAAATTCAAAGCCTGGTGTTTTCATACATAATGTTCATAATGTATATATCAATACATGACTTGAATAGGGAGTGTCAATAGAGAACATCAACAACAGAGAACATCAATAAAAATTGCAAGTGAGATTTTGAGCAGAGAGCATAAGTAGAGAACATCAGCTGAGATCTTGAACAGAAAGCAAAAAAAGAGAACGCCAACTGTGATTTTGAGCAGAGTACATCAATAGAGAACATTAACAGAGATTTGGAACAGAGAACATTAGCAGAGATTTGGAACAGAGAACATTAGCAGAGATTTGGAACAGAGAACACCAACTGAGATTTTGAGCAGAGTACATCAATAGGAAACATCAAATGAGAACTTTAACAGAAAGCATCAATAGAGAACACCGACATTTTGAGCAGAAACTCAATAAAAAATATCAACAGAAATCTTGAAGACAGAGTCTATTGAATATTGTTTTTCCTTAGGTGATTTGTTATCCACTCTTGCCGTTAAGCGTAGGGGTAATTGGAGAATGAGCTTGCGTTCTAAAGCCAGATATGTGGACTTGACTGTGCTATGCCCGTGTTTGTTCAGGATGTCCCTGAAGTTTTCTATCCATATTTTCCGTGGTCTTCTTCTAGCTTTGTACCCTGATCTCATTTGGCTATATGCCTGTACGGACAACTTGTGGTGATGCATTCTCATAATGTGGCCAAACCAGTTGATCTGCTGCATTTCTATGTATTCTATGCAAGGTATTATACCTATTCTTTCCCTGATGTCTTCATTTCGTAATCTATCGAGCCTGGTGACACCTGCAGATTTCCTCAAGCATTTCATCTCACATGTCACTATCTTTCTGTAAGGTGAAGATGAGGGAGACCAGGTTTGGTAATAGTAGCACAGTGTTGGTGGGAATATACTGTAGATCATTTGTCTCTTAACTTCCAAGAGAGAGTATCAATAGAAGAGACAGTATCAATAGAAAACATCAAGTGAGAATTTTAACAGAGAGAATCGATAGAAAACATCAAGTGAGATCTCAAACAGAGCATCAATACAAAATATCAGCTGAGAATGTCAAGAGCGAACATGAGAAAAGAACACCAATAGAGAATATCAGCTGAGATTCTGAACTTGGAGCATCAATAGAAAACATCAAATGAGAATTTCAACAGAGAACATTAACTGAGAACATCAACACACAGTTTCTTCACTCAACATCACCAGAGAACATGAACTGTGAATATTAACATAGAACATCAACAGAGAGCCTCATTCACACATCAGCAACAGAGAACAACAATTGACATCATTAACAGAGAACATGAACTGTGAATATTAACATAGAACATCAACAGAGAGCCTCATTCACATATCAGCAACAGAGAACAACAATTGACATCATTAACAGAGAACATGAATATAGAGTGCATCACATCAGAACTTTATCATACAATTTATATTTCTTTCAAATCTACATTTATTAATTTATTTGTCTGTCTGCTGGCATCCATTTTCAAACTTCTGATGTATCTCTATTTTAGCAGGACAATGGTCTTACTAAATTTCCAATGGAATTTAGCTCAGAGAACAGAAGTGCGCTGTGTATCCATTTTATTTCCACAAATAACACGACACATCAAACTTCGGCAGATTTGTATTAATTATATTCGCGACATTGATTTTCTTGCATATTAACCTTCTCTCAATGCAATATCTTAATTCTCCGTGAATCTTGCATATTAACCTTCTCTCAATGCAATATCTTAATTTTCCGTGTGATCTTGCATATTAACCTTCTCTCAATGCAATATCTTAATTCTCCGTGTGATCTTGCATATTAACCTTCTGTCAATGCAATATCTTAATTCTCCGTGAATCTTGCATATTAACCTTCTCTCAATGCAATATCTTAATTCTCCGTGTGATCTTCTTGCAAATTAACCTTCTCTCAATGCAATATCTTAATTCTCCGTGTGATCTTCTTGCATATTAACCTTCTCTCAATGCAATATATTAATTCTCCGTGGCGTATGAGTTAATTAATTCATGTTATGTTTTCGAGATAAGGGGTTCGACATCCGACAGTAACTTCCTATTTACACATACATTTATTTTCGGAGATCCCTGTGAATTACTTGAAGAAACTGACTTGAAAAAGTTAATCCTCTATGCTTAAGTCTCATTTCTCTATTATGATATATCCCCAATTACCCTAAATAGTTCTTACTATTTGTGCGTATTTATAAATTATATTAACGTATACCTATTTATTATTAAAATTAAATGCTCGTACCTTGGTCGGTGCCTATTATTATTGTGTATGTTTATTTTTTTCTCTCATTTGTTCTTTGATTACATGATTATTACTTGAGTTCTTGTACCAAAAATGTACAAGATCAAAGGGGATTAACGATTGTGATGACTAGGTAATTAATATTGATTTAATAACAACATATTTCTAATGTCATAATGAAATAATCCATTTATCTGTGAGCAGCTGGGTCTTGATAACCTAAGGCCTTTCTGAGAAAAGCACATTCTTCTAAGGTGTTCAACCGAGGACACCAGGACTGATAAAGTGGCCTAAAATTTATGGATGTTTAAGAGAACTCTGCACTGGCTTCGCAAATGTATAGTCCTGGATTTATTCTACAGTTGAGGGGAGATGTTTTTCAAAGCGCAACGGCTCCAGAGCCGAACCAGCTTTAATTTGGTGCCAGGTTCATGCGAGAAGCAAAGACTGTGAGGGAGAGGAGATGGATATCGCCCTCATATAGCAGAGCCACTACAATGTGCGATCCCTAACATCTCACACTCCTACAGCATTAATAAACATGTTGTGGTTTAACTTTATTTTGAAGGGGGGGGGGGGTGGCGGTGTTTTATGATCATGAATATTTATATATACATGAATATTAATATATACATCATGAATATTAATATATACATCATGAATATTAATATATACAACATGAATATTAATATATACAACATATCAAAACAAATTCTCAAGCAGCTTTTTAAGGAATAAAATAGAATCGTGTTCATGAGAATGTAAACGGACTATAGTATCATTAGAAACCCCTTCACCATATCTTTGAGAATGTAAACGGACTATAGTATCATTAGAAATCCCTTAACCATATCTTTGAGAATGTGAACCGACTATATTATCATTAGAAACCCCATGATACTATCTTTGAGAATGTAAACGGACTATAGTATCATTAGAAACCCCTTAACCATATCTTTGAGATTGTAAACGGACTATAGTATCATTAGAAACCCCTTAACCATATCTTTGAGAATGTAAACGGACTATAGTATCATTAGAAACCCCTTAACCATATCTTTGAGAATTTAAACGGACTACAGTATCATTAGAAACCCCTTAACCATATCTTTGAGAATGTGAACCGACTATATTATCATTAGAAACCCCATCATACTATCTTTGAGAATGTGAACGGACTATAGTATCATTAGATCATCCTATCATTGATACAAATCTTATAAATTTCTACAATTTATTGACAGGAACGACCATTTGTTATAGATCGTACCAAGGAAAAGGAGGTATATCGTGGTATCAACGACAAAGACAAATATGAAGGATTCACAATTGACCTCATCAAGAGATTAGCAAAGGAACTTAAATTTCAATATAATATTCGTTTAAGTCCAGGGAATCGATACGGATCAAATCTTTCTGATGGTACCTGGGACGGGATGGTTGGAGAAATCCTGTCAGAGGTGGTTGAAATAATTCTTTTTTTCTAGATTGTAATGCAACATTTGTAATAGAAAATTTGTAATGCAACATTTGTTATCAAACAGCACTGTTTTAGATCTGTTATTTAGAACACGTGAAGCGATGTGTGTATATTTGTTCCTCGTGAAACATCCTGATGTATATTTGTTCCTCGTGAAACATCCTGATGTATATTTGTTCCTCGTGAAACATCCTGATGTATATTTGTTCCTCGTGAAACATCCTGATGTATATTTGTTCCTCGTGAAACATCCTGATGTATATTTGTTCCTCGTGAAACATCCTGATGTATATTGTTTTCTCGTGAAACATCATGATGTATATTTGTTCCACGTGAAACATCCTGATGACAGACAGAAATCTGTCAACGAGATCAGGATTAAACGTTTATTATTTTAACGTAATTTGTTTTAGTTTATATGGCCAAAAGGTAGACGAAGAAAACGGTGGATACAAAACTTCAAGATAGCCTGGAAAAAAATGGACTTAATGCAACCAAAGCGACTCATGACTTTGCTTTATTTTTATTAAGACATCTGCCTGCTTCGTACCGACTATATTGGCCGCCCTCCAATGCTTCTACCGAACTTACTGGCTTCATTGTGTGTCGATAGTGTTGCTGCATGTGTTGGCACAGAGGTGTCGGAGATATTGCCTGTTTTTTTGCGGTCAAATCTCTTTCTATCTGTTACTTCCACATTGACTGACACGATCCCCAAAAGGTTTAGACAGAATCAACACAAGCCGCTGTATTTCTGTTACCAGGGTGCGCCACGAGGAGGCACTTTTGGGATCTTGGTTATCTGTTAACCCTGGGTCCACCAAGAGCAATGCGTTCCCATTGCACCCCATCTTGTATATATATAAATACAGCGATATTATAAATATAAACCTAAACGTACAGAGAACAACAGTTATATCAACAGACATCAACAACAAAAAAGGTGATAATCAACATAGACAAAATAAAACTAGAGTGTGTAAACAAATTCGAATATCTGGAAGCAAATGTAAACAGTTCCGGAGATTGATTCAGTAGAGTTTAATTTGCGTGTTGCAATTGCGAGTCTTCTTCACAAATGAGAAAGCTGTGGCAAAGTAGTAATGATGACACTAAAATAACCTTTTTAAGAGCATGTTCTATCCAAGTACAACACATAGAATGCGAGACTTGGACTTTAAACAGGACAATATCAAGAAGAATATATTTATTTGAAATGAAATGCTACATCAAAATCCTAAGAATATCATGGACAGAGAAAAAGAAGAATATTGAAATTTCAAAATTGTTGAAACGAAATGAAAGGTGTTATCTAAATACTATCATGATGTTCCCCCTTCACAAGCGAATATTAGCATGGCATGAAAAACAATAAATGTGATATCATAAGAAAGAAGCAAAATTATTTTGGACACTTAAAAAGAAATGACGACATCGATAGGCTGATTCTGGAGGGAAGATTGTCAGAAAAGATAATAGGAGGATGACCAAAACGACGATGGACCAGCAACATCGAAGAATTTATGACCATGAACTTATGGCCAGTACAGGCCTGCTTGTCCGGGACAGAGAGGCGTTCAAAGTATTCACGATAAAGACAGCATTCTGGTAAGAATATGTCACTTTACATATAGGCCTATGTAACATATATTATAGTCCTTATTTCTTAGTTTTAAACATTAAAAAAACGTAGAGATAAGGACTACTAAAGAAAGGTCAGTACGCTATTGGCAATCATCATCATCAGGTGCCATGCCGGGTGGCGTAGGCTGTCATGGCTCTCCACAGCTCTCTGTCCACAGTATTATGTATCAAAGTCGTTGTTGTTTCTTTGCCGTGCCAGGTTGTCAAACTGTCTAATATTTTCTCATGTTGTCGCCCTCTTTCTCTGGTGCCTTCAATCTTGCCTGTTGTGATTATGTTCTCTAAACCTGCCTGTCTCATGAAGTGGCCAAAAAAAAGAAGATTGCCTTTTTCTTATATTGTTGATTAAGGTCCGTTTCGCATGTAACTCTTTCAACACCTCTACAATAGTTTTTCTGGCAGCCCATGGTATTCTCAGCATTCTTCTCTAGAACCACATCTCTGTTGCCTCCAATCTTCCACTTTCCAGTCTATTTATTGTCCAAGACTCGCACCCATATGTTAGTATAGGGGTTATATAGCACTGCAGAACTCTCTCACCTCTAATGACAAGGTCATATTACACAGTATATTTTTCATTTTTCTGAATGTTGTTTTTGCCTGTCCTATTCTGCATCTTATTTCTGTTGAACTTCTTTCATCTGCTGTAATCATTGTACCTATATATTTGAATTGCTGGACCTGTTTTAATACTATATCATTCACTATGATCTTGCAAGGTGTGTTATTTTGTTTATTTGAAATAACCATTGGCTATACGTTACTAAAATAACACCCGATATTGAAAAATGTGTGCACACCTTTCCTCAGCATGAAGTTGTTGGCAGCGTAGATAACTGAATATTTTTCCTTATGGTTTTTTTATTTTTGCTTTGTATAGAACGCAAACTGTAGAATGAAAATTATTCACGGAAAACTGGGTTTATTAATATGAAGAAAAAACTTAATTAAAAAAATACATTCGACGTTACAATATCATTTATTAGTTTGAACAGTTTAAAATTTTTTCTCGCTGTTCAAATTAAAGAGTAATGATTGTAATTAGCAGATGTGTTTACGTGTTTACAATTTGTAGCAGAACTGATACATACAATAATTACGTATAAATATTGTACTTACTTGAACTACACATTATTCTAGCTAGAGTAGTGTACACACATTTTCAAAGTCGGGTGCTATTTTAGAAACGAGTCCCTATTGTTGGTATAGATTACCATTATATAGTCCCTATTGTTGGTATATTGTTACACAAAATAAAACTGTGGGAATTCCCCGACGTACACATCTCATTATATAAGCATGCAATCTAATACGTTGTTACTGTTTGTTTACTGATTATATATACAATAAATAAGTCAATAAAGTGAAACATTTCTTGTGAAATAAATATTGAATATTCTATTGTGATTCAGAACGCGACACTAGCATGCGGTGCAATCTCCATTACTTCAAACCGGGAGTCTGTCATCGATTTCAGCTTGGGCGTGTTAAGTACAGGTGTCAATATTCTGGTGAAAAAACCAAAGGAGAGCTTAACCATATTTCAGGTGAGATTGAATGGTTGATGTTCAAGCTGAAATATGATAAATTCAAGTTTAATCAAGATTAGTATCGTGACTGATGTTGAACAACATCAAAGTATTTTATTTCTTATTTTAATGGTTCGTCATCGCCTTCTTCTCTGATCGCTCTCAAATTCCTGCAAGTTGTCAGGATATAGTCCGAAAAACTAAACGTGATGTGAGGCGATTTGTAGATGTGATTCGATATCTGCACCTTTTGGATCTGCCATATCCGACTTTAGCATACCCTTTTGAGTCGCATTGCTCGTATATATGTTACAAAAACATAAAAACAGTCACATTCTTGTATACAGACAACAAAATATGAAATATGTTACAAAAACATCACAAACAGAGTCAGTGCAACCAAACAGAAATGTTACAAGCACATGAAAAACACAGAATCAGTGCAACCAAACAGAAATTTGTCTTGTCTAAAAATCTATTCCAAGGTGTAACTTCACCTTTGTGGCATTCGCATACGGTACAATATATGCGCACATACTGTCCAATGTATTTAGTACAATAGATAGCAAATACTGTCCAGTGTATTTAGTACAATAGATAGCAAATACTGTTCAATGTATATATTTGCTCAATTCTGTTTAAACTGTTTGTGGTTTGTTTCTATATTCTCTTCCCTTCATATAGACATTGTTTTCGAAAAGATTGTTCTGTGTAATTGTCTTATTTGTTAAACTGAGTTACGCTACTAGTTTTCTTTTTTTAATGATTCATATAATGGGTATCTATTTTTTAGTTGGTTAAAGGCTGTTCGTTGACAATGTAATGACTGCGCACAGTAACGATATCGCTAAATAATTAAATATATTTTCTATAATGTTCTGTAAACTACAGGAAACTCAAATTGTTAATGGTCGCTGACTTTGCGGATATAATCAATGGAAGATCAATGCATATATACACATGTCTTTGCCATGTTTGTGCTCTGTCATTATCTCTCTATGTATGTTTTTTATATGTCTGCAGTCTTTTATCCTGATGAAGGTTTTCTATTGAAATCCTTTTCCGTCCGTGTGTTTCGTTTTTAGTATGTTGTTCCGATAATTGACAACACTGCACCATATTTCCGAATACATCGATATTTGCCTTGTGTTACCGAATCCTTCACATTTCCAGAGCGTTTAACTTTTTTTGAAAGTGATGAGTTATATCTAGATATGGACATGTCCTGTGTGTATTGATATTGATCAGTCCACTAACTAATCTCGAAGTACATGTGCAAAAACCCAAGTACAATAAAGTCTGCTATCTGGGTAAATACAAGTAGAATTACATCTGTGATCTGGGTAACCCAAGTACAATGACGTCTATTATATGCGTAAACCCAAGTACAATAAAGTCTGCTATCTGGGTAAATCCAAGTAGAATTACGTCTGAGATCTGGGTACACCCAAGAACAATGACATCTATTATATGGGTAAACCCAAGCACAGTGACTTCTGTTATCTGGGTAAATCCAAGTAGAATTACGTCTGAGATCTGGGTACACCCAAGAACAATGACATCTATTATATGGGTAAACCCAAGCACAGTGACTTCTGTTATCTGGGTAAATTCAAGTACAATGGCGTCTGTTACCTCGAAGCACTCAAGTACAATGGCTTCTGTTATCTAGGTAAATCCAAGTATAATGAAGTCAGTCATCTGAGCAAACAGAAGAACATTGAAGTCATTTATCTGGGTAAACAAGTATAATGGTCTGGTATCTACTCCTTATAAGCCATATTGTGATTGAGACATAAATTGCATGAAAAATATTTTCTTTTATTTTAACTGCAGTTTATGATGCCCTTCTCCTTGGAATTATGGATGGCGATTGTTGGAGCAACCGCCACTGTTAGTTTGGTATTCTTCGTAATGGACTATTGCAGTGAAGATAGAAGGTTCACAATAAGGGTAAGTCAGAATTGTTGTCATCTTCCTCCAGAAATATATTATTTAAAAAATATATAGTAAACCATATTAGAGTCACAGTGATTTGTAGAATTAGCAGTCACGGGAGAACAAGAGTTTTATGAAAATGCTGACATATTTATTACATGCTTATGATTATTTCCCTTGATTGGAATGATATGATTATTTCCCTTTTACAGCATGTCATTGATGGTTGGTTGCTGATCCAGCAGTCCATGGGCTCATGCCCTTTGACCTAATGCCATTAGATGGCATTATATTGCTGGGAAGTCTGTGGAATTTCGGCCCACCCCGGGACAGAGCCAGAGAAAAACTATCACACCTCCAGGAAGGTAGGTTTAAACATATGCACTGCTCCTAGCCACTGTAGCCAAGATAGGGTTCACTGTGCTCATTCCCCGCCACCAGTTGACTACTGGTTATGCCGAACTTCTCTATTGCTCCAGGCATGCAACCAAATGTTCAAGTCAAAAGGATTGTCACGTCCTGAGTCACTGTGCCTCTATGATGGGCCTCAGCCATAGGAAAAACAGTGATGTCAGTTTCCTCCTCCTCAGTGCTGCACAGTACATCTCTGGCTCTCTCCCAACCACAGAGGGTGCATACATATATATTCTGGCAAACATGTAAAACATTTCAACAACAAAACAAAATCATAATTGTATAGATGACGTGCCATGAAGCTTCTATAAGAAGATAACCTCAATATAACGGCATGTCATCCACTAAGGTTTTCTGTTGCATGGATGGTATGTCTAGTGGGCCATTGGTGAGACCCACAGATGCAACCACATGCGTAGCATGTCATTGATCATTGATGTCACTGGTTGTACCCGATTTCTATCCATTTCTCTTTGTTTCTCCATTTCGCGTATTTTTTTTTATATTTCCAGATCTAACCATGAAATTATTTTCAATTATCAGGAGACAATCTGGTTTACTGTCGGGACGTTACTGAAGAGAGGTTCAGATTTTGCTCCCGTGCCTGTGTCTCAGAGAATTTTGACTGCTGGGTTTCTCTTCTTTGTACTCATTACTTTGTCCACCTACACGGCCAATATGGCTGCCTTTCTGACCACAAAGGTAAGATGTTCAATAATGTAATATTAAAGAGAGCTGGGAAAGAAAAATAATTTATAGAAATAACACTAAATATGAAGGTTATAGAAATAACACTAAATATGACAGGTTATAGAAATAACACTAAATATGAAGGTTATAGGAATAAAACTAAATATGAATGTTATAGAAATATCACTAAATATGAAGGTTATAGAAATAACACTGAATATGAAGGTTATAGAAATAACACTAAATATGAAGGTTATAGAAATAACGCTAAATATGAAGGATATATAAATAACACTAAATATGAAAGTTATAGAAATAACACTAAATATGAAGGTTATAGAAATAACACTAAATATGAAGGTTATAGAAATAACACTAAATATGAAGGTTATAGAAATAACACTAAATATGAAGGTTATAGAAATAACACTAAATATGAAGGTTATAGAAATAACACTAAATATGAAGGTTATAGAAATAACACTAAATATGAAGGTTATAGAAATAACACTAAATATGAAGGATATAGAAATAACACTTCTTCTTCTTCTTCTCGTTCGGAGTTTGACATGTCTACACAGCAAGCCCTTTTTTCTTAATAAATGCTGCTGTAATTGAAATCTCCTCGATGCTCCCATACATCTTTCTGTGTATATCCATCTCGTCAACTATTCAGTTTGCATGGTGACATGGTTGCTGGTGCGCCTCTCGTCCTGGCATCTCTGACTTCAGCGACTGTGCTTGCTTGGGCAGGATTGTGACCCTGCTCGATATTGGGTTGGCCCGACCAATCTTAGTTTCCAGCCTCTGTTGGCTGGACTAAGCCCCATCTCCACGTCAAGGACATGGCCTCGATGGGGAGAAATAACACTAAATATGAAGGTTATGCAGGAAATTATGATTTCTGTGATTCAATAAAATAACTTAAGGGCAAGGATAAGGTCAAATGTAATGAAATAACCTAAATGACACTAAGGACAGATGTGTATGATGTAATGGAATAACTTAAATGACAATAAGGACAGATGTGTATGATGTAATGGAATAACCTAAATGACACTAAGGACAGATGTGTATGATGTAATGAAATAACCTAAATGACACTAAGGACAGATGTGTATGATGTAATGGAATAACCTAAATGACACTATGGATTGTGATTTTCCAGATATAATACCGAATGTGAATCATCTTAATGTCTCATTATCGACAGATCAGATCAAACATTAATCACTAGTAAACTTTCAGTAAATGATATGCCAATAGAGTGAGGTTTTTCCTGTTGGGGATAGTCTGAAATTATAATTATTGCAGTAACGCATGATGCAATATTCATAGAACCTAGCATTTTCCATCGATAATATAGTAACTAAATGAACTCCAGTAATGACCATCATCAGAACTGTCAACGTGCTTATATTGTCCCGGCTATGAATAGGTGGCATATAGAGTGTGGTTTTCACGGCTATGAATGGGTGACATATAGAGTGTGGTGTCACGGCTATGAATAGGTGACATATAGAGTGTGGTGTCACGGCTATGAATAGGTGGTATATATAGTGTGGTGTCACGGCCATGAATAGGTGACATATAGAGTGTGGTGTCACGGCTATGAATAGGTGGCATATGGAGTGTGGTGTCCCGACTATGAATATGTAGCATATGGAGTGTAGTGTCCCGGCTATGAATAGGTGGCATATGGAGTGCAGTGTTCCGACTTTGAATAGGTGGAATATGGAGTGTAGTGTTCCGGCTATAAAAAGATGGCATATGGAGTGTAGTGTCCCGACTATGAATAGGTGGCATATGGAGTGTAGTGTCCCGACTGTTTATAGGTGGCATATGGAGTGTGGTGCCCCGGCTATGAATCAAAGTAAAGCTCAATAGTAAATGATCAGAGTAAGGCTCCATAGGAAATAATAATAAAACTTGTTACAACAGACATGGTTTCTTTACGTATAATCCTCGAGTAGCAAATAGAGACAGACTCAGGAACAAGAACATCAGAAGACTAGCAAACACAATGTCAATCATGGATTACATCATAAAACAACAGATTAGGTGATTTTCGCATGCTTCCAGACTACCATCAGATAGTGCCCCTCAAAAAGCCATACAAACATGATGGGTACAAATCCAGGGACAGACCTTGCAAACAATCATCATCATCAAGTGACATATTCTTTCCAGAACGTAGTCTTTCCTATGGATCTATTGAATTCTCAGCGGTCTTGAGCAAGTTGTCCTGCATCTTTCAGTGACATGCTCAAGCATTCTTGAATGTCTTTTGTCCAACGGCGTCTTGGTCGGCCTTTGCCCCTGTTGCCTTCTATCATCCCCTCCAATAACACTCTCTCCATGCCGTCGTGTCTCTTAATATGACCGAAAAAAACTATCTTTTTCTTTAATATAGTGTTCAGAAGCCAGCCTTCCTGGACGTTAATTGTTCGTAACACCTCCTGGTTTGTTTTCTTCGCTGTCCATGGTATTCTCAGAACTCTTCTATAACACTTCAATTCAAATGATGTTATTCTCTTGGCCACTGTTTTATTTATTGTCCATGTTTCACATCCATATGTCGCCACAGGAAATACACATGTTCGTAGTAAACACAATTTGGTTCCTATGTTAGTACCTTGCCATAGTTTTTTTATCTGTTTTAATTTTGCCAGCGCCATTGCCGTTCTTCTCTTGATCTCAACTGCGCATTCCCCCGCATTGTTTATATTAGTTCATAAATACTCAAAATGTGTCACTTCTTCCAAATTGCAGTTCTAAATATTAATTTTGGGTCTTGATTTAGTTTTGTCAGTTGCCATTATTTTTCTCTTTTTCATATTTAAGAACAAATTTTGCTGTTCGCTGAACTTTTGGGTTGACTTAATTATATTCAGTAGGTCGTGTTCGTTCGTTGTTAATAGCACTGTGTAGTCTGCATATCTAATTTCTGGTATCTGCATCCCTCCTATATTTATGGGTCTGAAATCAGGCTTCATTTTTTCTTGTCTCATGTTTCTCATTATATCTTCCGCATAGATGTTGAACAAGTATGGAGACAAGGTACAGCCTTGTCTTACTCCTTTCTGTACATTGAAGCACTCTGATCTTCAATCAATGGATTACAGAAATAAAAGAGTCAACGAAAACAAACTTATATGAAGCACACAAAAATACCTTCTCCAGAGTATTTTTCTACCCCTGACGCTGCAATGCATAAAGGGGTATAAAGCAAAAAGAAACAAATAAAAGAAATAAAAAGGCAATTTGAAATTACACTTACATTGTTGTACTGCGTGTACTACATGCCTCGGAGGCTATGTTTCACAGATTCACAGCCTCTATTATATTTTATGGAAACAAAGCTCTAATATAACCAAATCGGACTATCGTCCACAGTTTAAAGTGGCACAACTCACCATAATAGGATCATTTTGGAAGAGAAGATGCGAAGTCTATTTATAGAGATGCGGTTATTCAAACACGGATACTCTAGTTGCCAGGCGATTTGATGCCGTCAGAACGGACTGGTTCAATTCCCGTTGGTCTCAAGAATTTTTAATTGATCCTCTTGCTTCCTGCTTGAATTTATTTAGGATGAAACTAACCCAAATATTATTCTAATTAAAGCATAGTGTTCTTTGTTTGGTTGTTTGTTTGTTTGAGAACCTCAGGAATTGTGAGCAATTAGCACTTACTTTCTATGTGCAATGGGGTGGGATTTCTGAGCTTCCTTTTATAACCAAGAGACGTCGGCTTTCGGTTTAGTGCAGTGCCTATTGAAGGAGCTTCTACTAAGAAGGGTCTATAATTATATAGATTGCGTGCTACAAAGCTTCCATAGAAGAACCTCAATATAACGGCATGTTATCTACTAAGGTTTTCTTTTGCATGGGTGGTTTGTCTAGTGGGCCATTGGTGAGACCCACAAATGCAACCACATACGATAAAACATAGTATAAATTTCACAGAATTTTATATTTAGATATATATGCCTACATGAAACTAGGCAAGAATTCTTTCCATTCAGGAGACATATTCTTTCGAGAAATCGATCCTCTTTACGATTTTTCTGAATTCCTCACAAACATTAAGTAATTGATCAGCCGCAGCGAAGAACGTGTTTAAACAATATCAAGCATCAGTTATTCATCATCATCTTAGTTGGCCGTACTTTATCTGTTACCAGCCACCATGCATTCCATTACTAATTTATCCATGAATTTACGTCGTTTTGTATGGCCAAACCCTGTACATTTGTTTTACAACTTGTCTATCACGTTATAATGTTGTTTAAGAGCCATATCTCTACGACGTTTAATGTTCCAATCGCTTCTTGATTCACCTTATTCGCTGTCCATCATATTCTCAAAATCCTTACATAACATCTCATTTCGAAGGAAGTAATTGTCGTTGCCACTGATTTTAACCCCTCCTATCACGTCGTATATTAAAATATACATTATCATATTACAATATATTAAACCAACGTATATTATATGGAGTCCGGCTCTGTGGCGGTGTGCAACCGTTTGTGACGGCCAAGGCATCGGGTTCGATCCTCGTCACAGGCAATTATGCATTCGGACCGTTCAGAAAGCAATGGCAAACTAATGAGCGTATTTTTATTGCCTAGAAAATCACTACAACCAAAAATGCTGGGTTTATAACTACTTCATGAATAGAATACGCTACTAATATTATATGGAAGTATATCCCAACTGATGAAGCGACAAATCATCTTCAAACTTGAATTAGCTGCAAAAATTAGCTGCAAAAAATAGCTGCAAAAATTAGCTACAAAAAGGTGAAACTTGCAGCTTTAGGTAGAATAAGAAAAATCTATTTTTTTTAAATGTGGGGAAAAAAAGAATTTCCAAATATCACCCAGCTCCAGGAACTCAATGAAGTGACTTGCAGTAAATATGTATGTGTTGTGTCAATGATTATAGTCAGACATGCTGTTTCCTTCGTTATACAAGAAATATACAGTGTAATTGACTAATATGTTTCCCTCTGTACTTTATCATACAAGTTACTTGGAAAATTATATTGTTTCACAGAATTTTGTGGACTCTATTGATTCTTTCGAATCTCTAGCAAAAACAGAATCAATCGGAGTCAGTACAGTTAAAGACTCAGCAACCATGGACTTCTTGAAAAAAGGTAATCATGTTGTTGGTTATTTAATGTTATTTGTGATCCTAGTGCAACATAACAAAAAAACTAACATCAGAGATTTTAGATGAGCAATGTGTAACAGCAAACCACCATCAGAAATTGGGGATGATTAATGTGGATTTCTCAAGGCAAAAGCACAAACACCGTTATACATCGTTTACTGTCTCCGCACCGAAGGCAGGCTGCATCGGAACTCCAATATCTTGTTTCTTGCCTTGGTAGACTGTGTCATTTTGATCTAAGTATGTTTCCCTCCTCTTTGTATCTCTTTCTACCTCTTGTTATCTGCCCCTCGACTCTATTCTTACGTGATGTCTTCAATGATTTTTCATGTCATTTAATATGTATTAAATATTTAATGTGTTTGAATTTTATTTCCGCTAACAGTTCTTTTTCAATACGAGTGTTGTCAGAATTTCTTTTATTTTCTTTTCTTTACATGAAGTTCTCCCTATTCTTTATATATATATATATATATCTCAAGGTCACCAATTCCGTCTTCCAGTTCTTTGCTCATTATCCACGTTTCTAGTCATACGTTAATGTAGAATAGATATAGCATTTTCTAATTCTAATTTTTTTAGTTTGAACATCATACACATCTTGATAATAATAACAGAAAAAATGTACGGAAGAATACAGAAATATGCATGTGTGCTTTATTGATTTCATTAAAACATTTGATGCAATGAAACATGAAGAAATAGTTAGAATTTTGTATAATTGAATGGTTGTTTCCTAGTACCCATATGTTTTCCCTGAATTCAGTCTGTTTCTTGGTTAGAACGTCGTAAATATTCGTCTATTTAGAAGTTTCTATAGTATCCCATTCTGAATCAGTAATAGGACTAATAATTCTATATCTCCTACATATTTATATTTACTCTATTGTCTTGAGATAATGTTGGAACTCGTTCCTACTAAAATTATTAATAGGCTTATGACTCATTCAATGTCACACAATAGTTAAATTACTATAAATTACAATCATCAGGTACACAACAATTCTATCTATAAATGAGTCGCTGTAAGAAATAGCAACAGCTGCAGAATTTTAGTTAGAAAATCATAGGATCGTATAAAACGTACAATCGCATGCAAAAATCTGTGTCGTTCCGCTTACTGGTTATTGTGATAAATGGAGGTTGACGATAAGCAATTTGAAATGTTAAATAATTCTCCATTATTCACTACTAAATGGTATATGTTTGCTTATTATTCATTTATCAATGCATATGTTAACAGCCACGAAACCAGTATATGGAACCATATGGGCAAAAATGGAGAGGTCGGGAGGTCTTGTTGATAATTCCCTTCTGGGACTTGAATTAGTTAGGAAAGGAACACATGTCTTCATCTATGATTATCTCATCAACGAAGCCGCAGAAAGAGATAACTGTGACGTGATGACAGCAGCGGCTCCTATTTTACTGCAGGTAGGGACACTGTAAAATGCACTACTTAAATCATAGTTTTTATTTGAGTCTAATAACTTACCAATTGTCACCAATACTTAAATACCCAACAGTCTGCATGGCTACAAAATAATAATTGATAAATAGTATTTTTCTATACCAACTCTGTGTTACCAATATTAAACATGGTCATTGACAGAAACACTAACAAAAAAGATCACAGTTTGGGGAATGAGATTTCGAGGGTAGCTATAAATGTCACGAGAAGAGACCGGCGGAGAAAGACAGATATCAGGAAAAAGGTAAAGACTATCTCACGTCAAGACTACATCGAGAGGCAGCAAACCAGATGATATGGTCACGTCATGAGAATGGAACCTGCGCAACCAGCCCTTCGTGTATGCATTGGCAGAAGACATGGCTACAAGGCATGAGGAAAATCAAGAACTAGATAGCCAGAGACAATCGAAAAAACATTAAATGGACACGGACTTACTACAACCAATGCAACTCCAAATTCCCCCCCCCCCAGCCCACGACGCTTAAAGGCACAAATTAAAATGACAACAGGCAGGCAGGCAGACAAACAAGACAGACAGACAAGATATACAGACAGATAGATAGATAGAATACTCAGAACAAAGATCAAACTCATAATAAAAATATACAATATAAAATTTAAATATGTCAACAAATTCTAAAATCTAGGAGAAAATATAAAAAGCACTGGAGATTGTGCCGTTGAGATAAACATACTCGCAATTACAACAAAAACATTAACACAGATCAGAAAAATATGAAACAGTAGTAAGAATGACAAAAAAATAACCCTTTTAAGATCATGTTTTCCCAGTGGCAATATATGGATGTGAGACGTGGACTTTAAACAAGACATTATCCAAAAGGAGAAATTCATTTAAAATAGAGTGCATAGAAGAATGTATGAATATGTCTATGACTAATTCAGACCTCCTTACCCGGGGCAGAAAAGCATTCAGAGTATCCACAACACGGACAACGTTCCGGTAAGAATTTGTTACATGATATAATAACAATAATAATAATAATAATAATAATAATAATGATCAGACTCATAACATTTGAGAGATCTACATAGAGAGTGGTGGTTCTCAGCATTTTTCCCATGACATTCTTTTTTGGACAAAGTAACATCCGTCGTCCGCTTGCCAAAAAAGAACCATTGACTTTCTATACAAGTCATTAAGGGTTTACCACTATATATCTTGTAGTTTATCGTTCAAATATTTATATTAATGCAGCCCCGTTAAATTGTCAGAGGACTCAATTTTCAAAATATTTTCTTCATGCTCCCCTCAACCCTCCACACGTATTCGTGGACCCAGATGTACCATATTTAGCCACGCTGAGAACCGCTGCTATACATGATATGATTCAATGATTTATTCATATTTCAGGAACATGGTATCGGCATGAAAGCTGGAGCACGTTTCAAATCTTCTATTAACGTCGCTCTCCTTAAGATGAAAGAGGAAGGATTCATGTCTAAGATAAAGAAGAAGTTAGTATACGAACCACATGTTATGTCTCTATTGTATTGAATGTTTTATGTATATGTGTCTGTTGATCTCTATGTCTTGAATGTTTCATGTATATGTGTCTGTTGATCTCTATGTCTTGAATGTTTTATGTATATGTAAGTGTCTGTTGATTTCTATGTTTTGAATGTTTTATGTATATGTAAGTGTCTGTTGATCTCTATGTCTTGAATGTTTTATGTATATGTAAGTGTCTGTTGATCTCTATGTCTTGAATGTTTTATGTATATGTAAGTGTCTGTTGATCCGTAGATTAAAGCCTTTGAGATTAAATACTGCAGAAAGATACTTGGAATATCATGGAAGGAAAAAAAAAGAAACTCGGATATTATAAACACATTGAATATTCCAGAGTGTTGGTTACTAAACTCAATTGCAAAAACAAAACTATACCTGTTTGGTCATGTAAAGAGAAACAACTCTTTAGAATGACATAATGGAAAGCAGAGCACATGGGTGGAGGAGAAAGGGCAGACCAAGAAGATGATGGACTGATGACATTAAAGATAACACGAACACGTCGTTGGAAAATGCAATCCGCATTGTACAAGACAGAGAAAGTTTCAATGAGTTCATAGACATCGTAGTGCCAGAAAGGCTGTGAAAACTTTGTCTCAGCCACAAAACCTCCTCAATAACGGGAAAAAAGGTAATAATAACAAAGTATGTATCATATTTCATTTTTGGATTACTGTGTTTGTTTTTAATGTTTTATGCGTCATTCCTCAGTGTTTTATGAGTCATGTCTTTATGTGTTATGCGTCATTCCTCAGTGTTTTATGAGTCATATATTAATGTTTTATGCGTCATTCCTTAGTGTTTTATGAGTCATATCTTTATGTGTTATGCGTCATTTCTCAGTGTTTTATGAGTCATATCTTTATATGCGTCATTCCTCCGTGTTTTATGATTCATATCTTTATGTGTTATGCGTCACTCCTCAGTGTTTTATGAGTCATATATTAATGTTGTATGCGTCATTCCTCAGTGTTTTATGAGTCATATCTTTATGTGTTATGCGTCATTCCTCAGTGTTTTATGAGTCATATCTTTATGTGTTATGCGTCACTCCTCAGTGTTTTATGAGTCATATATTAATGTTTTATGCGTCATTCCTCAGTGTTTTATGAGTCATATCTTTATGTGTTATGCGTCATTCCTCAGTGTTTTATGAGTCATATCTTTATTTGTTATGCGTCATTCCTCAGTGTTTTATGAGTCATATCTTTATTTGTTATGCGTCATTCCTCAGTGTTTTATGAATCATATCTTTATTTGTTATGCGTCATTCCTCAGTGTTTTATGAGTCATATCTTTATGTGTTATGCGTCATTCCTCAGTGTTTTATGAGTCATAGTGTTTTATGTGTCACATCTTAGAGCTTTATATATGATATCTCAGTGTTTTTATGTCATATATCAGTGTTAATAAGAGCATATAACAATAGAATATCCCGACATAAAGCCAAAAATAGACCAAGACAACAGTGGATAGAAAACATCAAAATAGCCTGTAACAAAGATGGACTTAATGCATCCGCGGCGACATATCTGGCCTTTTGAACGACAGTTAAAGCGTCTATGGTCTTGCAGCCTATTATTTCCCATTCTTCAAGTATAGTATTTTTGAGTGTTGCTTTAGTCCTTTCTCGTCTTTTTCCCCTCAGGTGTCCACATAAGGTTTGTTAGTTTATTTTGTTTCCATCCAGTCTTAAAACGTAACCCAGGTATTTCCATCTGCGTTTTCTTATGACGTTTGATACATATTTTTGGTGTGTTTTGTTTCTTAAATCACTGTTTGTGACGAAATCGCTCTATCAGATAAAGAATTAATAAACCTCTGTTTCGGCCATTTACGATTTTGATTATTAGGAAACAGATTGCCGACCGTACGAGGAAAACAACTACCTCCATCTTGAACTGACCATAGCAAGTACGAGAACACTACTTCCATCTTGAACCAACCATAACAAGTACGAGGAACACAACTACTTCCATCTTGTACTGACCATAGCAAGTACGAGAACACTACTTCCATCTTGAACCAACCATAACAAGTACGAGGAACACAACTACTTCCATCTTGAACTGACCATAGCAAGTACGAGGAACACAACTACTTCCATCTTGTACTGACCATAGCAAGTACGAGGAACACAGCTACTTCCATCTTGAACTGACCATAGCAAGTACGAGGAACACAACTACTTCCATCTTGAACTGACCATAGCAAGTACGAGGAACACAGCTACTTCCATCTTGAACTGACCATAGCAAGTACGAGGAACACAGCTACTTCCATCTTGAACTGACCATAGCAAGTACGAGGAACACAACTACTTCCATCTTGAACTGACCATAGCAAGTACGAGGAACACAGCTACTTCCATCTTGAACCGACCATATCAAGTACGAGGAACACAGCTACTTCCATCTTGAACTGACCATAACAAGTACGAGGAACACAACTACTTCCATCTTGAACTTGACCATAGCAAGTACGAGGAACACAACTACTTCCATCGTGAACTGGGTTAACATTGTTGTACCCATAATAACGCAGTTTTGCATGTAACATATTTCAGTGTTGTATGTAACATATTTCAGTGTTTTATGTAACATATTTCAGTGTTGTATGTAACATATTTCAGTGTTGCATGTAACATATTTCAGTGTTGTATGTAACATATTTCAGTGTTGTATGTAACATATTTCAGTGTTGCATGTAACATATATCAGTTCTGTACGTATCATATCTTAGTGTTGTACATATAATATTTCAGTGTTGCATATAACAACATGACAGTTACTTTCCACTCATCCTTTCATGTTTTGTCATATTTATTGTTCCTATTGGCATGTTTAATATTTTCGCTCTATTTTATTTTTGTCACAGATGGTGGGATGATAAAAGGAAATGCGATCTTGGTAGCGAGACTCAGAGAACGGGCCAGGTTCAATTTGGACTTAATCATACAGCAGGTAATATTTGAGATTGTTCATATATTTCTTAAACAATTATGCGGCGGAAAGGAGAGGTGGAGTGGTGGGGCAGATAGGAGTCTGTAAATGTTGATGAGGGTCATTCAGAATATGGAACGGGTTTTTTTTACGTTGATATCTCCCAGGACCGGATTTAGACTTCATAAACTTAAGGCTTTCCTGACGTGAGGCATTGGGACAAATAATGTTGCAATATATTTAAGTATATATGACAATTGGTCCGGAAAGTAGGGGCTCTAATCTATACCTTGTGTAGCTTATACGTAAATAATGCACTGATATCTCTAATATGGCACCCATATGACCCTGACGGTTACGGACTAAATTATTACTACTATTATCATATACATTATTATTATCACTATTACTGTTATCATCATTGTTTTATTATTCTCTCTTATTATTATCATCATCAAGTTGTTATTATTGTATTCTTGCTATTGTAATTATCATTGTTACTACTATTGCTATAATCTAAAATTGTATAATGTATTTCTACTATTAGTATTTTTGCTATTTCTAATAACTGTGTATTTATTATTATATTATTGTTTTTATTGTTGTTATTATTATCTATCTATCTATCTATTCGCTAAAACCCTTTGTTGCCTATCGGCGTCAGTGGTAGAAGAATTTTCTGGTGACGGCATTATTATTATTATTATTATTATTAATTGTATTTGTATTTGTTTCATTTTTATTATTGTTACTACTATTGATGTTAGTATTTACTATTTTTGTTGATATTGTTCTTTTTGTTGTTCTCATAAACATCCTTCTTATTATTGTTACTCTTAATACTGTACTCCATCATCATCATCATCATCATCATCCATCCTCCTCATCATCCATCCTCCTCATCATCCATCCTCCTCATCATCTATTCTCCTCATCATCATCATCCTCATCATCCTCATCATCCTCCTCCTCCTCCTCATCATCATCCATCATCATCATCATCATCATCCTCATCCTCATCCTCCTCATCCTCCTCCTCATCCTCATCCTCATCCTCCTCATCCTCATGTTCATCCTCCTCATCCTCATCCTCCTCATCCTCCTCCTTATCCTCATCCTTATCCTCATCCTCATCATCATCATCCATCATCATCCATCATCAATCATCATCAATCATCAATCATCATCATGTACTGTTATTATTATTATTATTATTATTATTATTAATTGAACTTAAATGTGTCACCTCCCACCTACATTTGATTTGCACCTTCATCTCGAATCACAAAAGATACACATGATTTGCACATGATACAATCAATTTGAATGCTTTACTGATCGATCATGATTTATTACTGTCCACAGGTGTTTTCATTGTTGGTCTATTTGGTGTTTGTGTGTCCGCTCTATTGTTTCTTGGCAAAAAGATCTACTTCCTGATTCTTGGAGCATGCCAGAGAAGGATACAAAATGCAGAAAACAGAAGGAAAGCAAAGCAAGACAACAACGCAAATAATCAAGCCAAGATAGAAGGACATCAGTTATTTGAAAGGGAAATTGACAAAGCTGTTTAGATAACAACAAAAGCACAACGATGATTTATATATAAGAATGTTTCACCGTATTTTCTTTATCAATAAATTCCTAAATTGTATGCTTGTGAACAGTTTCATTATCATCATGTGCTATTGCGGGCAGTGTAAGCAGTCATTGATTGTCACAACGTTATATCTTCAGTTATTGTGTATCAAGTCTGCTCCTCAGTCTCCACCGTGACATTGCACATTGTCCAGTTATACAGTTGACCGTTGTCGGCGCTTGAAAGGCGAGCAAAGAATAACGACCCTGTTTTCTGTTATGCATGTCGTTATGTTTTGAAACCACATCTGGACAAATAAAAGAATCCGGGTTGTGATTTCTCGCTTGACACGACCACTCCTCCAGTCGACTAAGCTGTAAATGAGCGATGTGCGAATGAGTTAGGGGGAGGTAAGGAAGGGAACTAGCCTCCCCACCTAATAGTTGTTGGGACTTAGTACATGAAGAATTATCTTCATCCCCGACGACAGGTTGCTGCCATGGGACCTACCTTTACTTTAAGGGCAGCTAAGGAGTTTTTTTAGTAGTTTTAGCTCCCTCATCTCATAGAGAAAGACTTCATATCGAGATAGACATCAAATACAGATAGACATCACATAGAGATATACATCACATACAGATAGACATCATATAGAGATATACATCACATACAGATAGACATCACATAGAGATATGCATCACATACAGATAGACATCACATACAGATAGACATCACATACAGATAGACATCAAATAGAGATATACATCAAATACAGATAGACATCACATAGACATAGACATCACATAGATATAGACATCACACAAAGATAGACATCACATAGAGATATACATCACATACATATATACATCACATACAGATAGACATCACATACAGATATACATCAAATAGAGATATACATCAAATACAGATATACATCACATACAGATAGACATCACATACAGATAGACATCACATAAATATAGAGACAAAATCATAGAGAGTCTAAATGTACAAGAAGCATTGCTGAATTCGGAAGTGGCACCTCGAAAGGAGCAGATATCGCAGCAAAGTTGTAAATTATGACACAATGAATTTTGTTCTCTGGACTACATCCTGCTAATCATCAGGAGTTTGAGAGCGATCGAGAAAGAAAAAATAATAAACTATCCAGTAGTTTCTTTCTTTTCATTTCAGCGTTTCATATTACATATTAGAGCCTGGCACATGATGTTAACTGTCACAATCACAGGCTGAAACTTGAACATTACAGCCTGGCACATGATGTTAACTGTCACAGGCTGAAACATGACGTTAACTTTGACAGGCTGAAACACGAACATTACAGCCTGGAACATGACATTAACTGTCACAATCACAGACTGAAACTTGAACATTACAGCCTGGCACATGAAGTTAACTGTCACAATCACAGGCTGAAACTTGAACATTACAGCCTGGCACATGAAGTTAACTGTCACAATCACAGGCTGAAACTTGAACATTACAGCCTGGCACATGATGTTAACTGTCACAATCACAGGCTGAAACTTGAACATTACAGCCTGGCACATGATGTTAACTGTCACAATCACAGGCTGAAACTTGAACATTACAGCCTGGCACATGATGTTAACTGTCACAATCACTGGCTGAAACTTGAACATTACAGCCTGGCACATGATGTTAACTGTCACAATCACAGGCTGAAACTTGAACATTACAGCCTGGCACATGATGTTAACTGTCACAATCACAGGCTGAAACTTGAACATTACAGCCTGGCACATGATGTTAACTGTCACAATCACAGGCTGAAACTTGAACATTACAGCCTGGCACATGACGTTAACTGTCACAATCACAGACTGAAACTTGAACATTACAGCCTGGCACATGACGTTAACTGTCACAATTACAGGCTGAAACTTGAACATTACAGCCTGGCACATGATGTTAACTGTCACAGGCTGAAACATAAACATTACTGCCTGGCACATGACGTTAACTGTTACAGTCTGAAACATGAATGTTACATATTGACGGAATAAATCTTAGATAAAATAATAACGTATTGTAAGATGCAAATATAATGTAATTGTAAGAGGCTGATATGTCATAATTTTAAGAGGCAGATATGACGTAACTTTAAGAGGCAGATATGTCGTAATTTTAAGAGGCAGATATGACGTAACTGTAAGAGGCAGATATGACGTAACTGTAAGAGGCAGATAAGATGTAACTGTAAGGGGCAGATATGTCGTAATTTTAAGAGGCAGATATGACGTAACTGGAAGAGGCAGATATGAAGTAACTGTAAGAGGCAGATATGACGTAACTGTAAGAGGCAGATAAGATGTAACTGTAAGAGGCAGATATGACGTAACTGTAAGAGGCAGATATGGTGTAACTGTAAGGCGCAGATATGGTGTAACTGTAAGAGGCAGATATGGTGTAACTGTAAGAGGCAGATATGACGTAGCTGTAAGAGGCAGATATGACGTAGCTGTAAGAGGCAGATATGACGTAACTGGTGGGCAGATATGGTGTAACTGTAAGAGGCAGGCATGAAATTACTGACAGGCACTTATGGTATAACTGTAAGAGGTAAATAGGACGTAGCTGGAAAGCAGATATAATGTAACTGTAGGAGGTAGACATTACATTACCGGCAAGCATTCAATAGAAAATATGAATTAATATATGAATGTTTGTTTCGTTTTCTGTCATCAGAAAATTAGATTCTGTGACAATACGAGTTTTTATTTCTACATAAAGGAAAGTCATATAAAACACATTGGGAGAAAAGAAATACATTCTGTAACTCATTGTGAAAGAAGATATGGGAAATAATTTGAGTGTTACTGTAAGAGAAGATATGAGAGATAATATGTGACATATTGACAGATGATATGAGAGATAATATGTGACATATTGACAGATCATATAGGAGATAATATGTGACACTTTGACAGATGATATGAGAGATAATATGTGACATATTGACAGATGATATGACAGATAATATGTGACACATTGACAGATGATATAGGAGATAATATGTGACACATTGAGAGAAGACATGAGATAATATTTGAGACATTGCCAGAGATGATATGGGAAGATATTTTCTAAAATTACTATCAGTAAAGCATGAGGAAGATAAACTGAAACATTGTCAGAGAAGATATGTATGATACTACAAAATTAATTGTCAGAGAAGATATGTATGATACTACAAAATTAATTGTCAGAGAAGATATGTATGATACTACAAAATTAATTTTCAGAGAAGATATGTATGATACTACAAAATTAATTGTCAGAGAAGATATGGGAGATAATCTGAAACTCGTTGTCGGAGAACATATGAAGCTCGAAAAGAAAACAATAATGGAAAAATGACTTAAAAATCATTGAAAGATAAAAAGAACAAAAAAGAACATCTGAAACTCGAAGAGATAAATTTCAAGAAAGATTATTCGAAACTTTTGTGAGAAAATACATATGGAGTGACATATTACTTCCGACGTCGGTAGCTGGGTTAATATTAAACTGCCACAGTATCTTCTACATATTGCATGCTAACGCAATGAAACTGTTGAGTAAGTAACTTCCCATAAATTAACTGTGTATAGTAGATGCCATTTGTGACAATATCAGTAGTGCTGTTATTATTGTTATTATTACTATTGTTAATGTTGCAATTGTGTTTTACTTCACACACTTTGCGTATACAAAGGTGTTCAGTGATTTTCTGAATCGACTCTAGCAACCCCATAGTAATTATAACTCTATCAGCAGATGGTGAAGAACCTGTGTGATGATAGTTGTCTTGACATTTTGATTGTATATCTTTCTCATTAAGAGACAGAATTAGAAACGATAACACAGACAGATAACCAAAACAATAACAGTATTGGAACACATCAAGAGACAACAGATCAAGTGGTTTTCACAAGCTTCCAGACTACCGACATATATCATGCCCCAAATGGCCATGACACATATAAATAACGGTTATAAAGCCAGAGGCAGACCATGTAAAAGATGGATCACAGAAATAACAGGGTGGGTGGGTAGGTGGGTGATGGGTGGATAAGATGGATAAAATGGATAAGATGGATAAGATGGATAAGATAGATAAGGTTAGGTTAGGTTAGAGTAGATTAGATTAGATTAGATTAGATTAGATTAGATTAGATTAGATTAGATTAGATTAGATTAGATAAATCATTCTGGTTCTACTCCTGATCGTCTTTCTCTGCTATCTCTCTGAGCTATTCCAAATTTCTTCAAACGCTTAATAATAGTATCGTCCACCTTGGTGTCCTCATTCACACGATGCATACAATGGAATTCAAAATTCCCTTTCTGTCATTATCGACACATGATTCTTCATCTACGGCAGTGAAACATTGGCAACATATATGCACCAAGAGACGACTAAACAGCTTTCATGTGCGTATACTTCTTGAAGCTACATGACAGGACAAAGTCACTAACATTGATGTATTATTTAGAAGCAAAACAATGTCACAGTATTTTATATATGTACTCATGTACTCGACTTCCAGTAGTGACGTCCGTTGACGGAGGGTGGGTGTTTCTCTTATCATGTCTGGGTCATTCCGTCGATCGTTGGATTAATCAACTAACATCGTAAAGTTCAGACCGATTTGTGTAACAGAAGTCAGTTCATCCATTGGAGTGAATTCAAATCGAATGATAAAATCAGAGAAGAGACACATCAAAAATTCATCACAGATGTTATCAGGAAACGCCGTTCCTCCTACATCGGGCATGTCCTCCGCGCAGACATCAACAGAATACACCACCAATCTCTTGAATGGATACCTATATGCAAAAGAGCCAGGGGTATACCGAAAGAAACACTCAGAAGAACAATACTTAGAGAAAGTAAAACAAACAATATTCATACTATTCAAGAACTGCACATAATAGCTTTCAACAGACAGAATTGGAGAGCTCTGACCTCTGCCCTATGCGCTAACTTAAGCGCAAGAGGAAAATGAATGAATGAACTCATGTACTCACTATAGCAAAATTGAAGTCTTCAACAGACGAAGCTTAGAACATGTTAATGAAGTTTCGCTAATCTCTGGAAACAAACATAACCATCATCATATGACACATTCTTTCCAGAACGTGGACTTTCTTATGAATTCTCTGAACACTCCTCGATTCTGGGCAAGTTGACCACCCACAGCCAGAGACATTTTTAAGCAATCTGATATATCACCGCGGCGTCGTCGTTTTGGTGCTCTCTTCCCCTGTTGTCATTAACTTTTAATTTATCTATGCTGTTATGTCTGTTTATATGACCAAAAATATAACACAGCTTTCGTGTTATGATGTTGTAAAGGAGCCGGCCCACTTCGATGTTTATTGATCATAACACTTCTTCATATGTCGTTTTAGCTGTCCACGACATACGTAAAATTCTTTTATAGTATCTTATTTCGAAAGTAGCAATTCTCTGTGCTATTTTCAAAATATTCAAAATATAATTACAACGCATATTACTTCTGTAGTTTGCCATTGCTTTCAGGAGAAAATCTGGTTATCGAATAGCACACAGAGAAAACACATTCATTTTCTACGCCTATTTTAGCCAAAGTTCTAGTCATAGTGTGTTATTACACACAAAATAATACACACAAATATTGACGTTTCTATCAAAATGCCTTTATCAAGCTTATACACATAACACTGAACGACAAGTAAGAACGGCACTAATGAAGTTCACATTACATAGCATAATATTGATATAACTCAAAAGGGTTTGAACTAGAAGGTCAGAGGAGAAACAACACAAACAGAACATATATGTAGCAAATCTTAAGCACGTGACGGATCCTATCATCAGAGAAGTACGACTTAATGGCAGTCATCTGAATATCGTATGCACTTTTATGGTCCGTGCTACTAAGTGGTGTGTCAGGAGTGCCGTTCTGGTTTTTGCATGCTATACAGATGATCACAGAACCGGTTTGAGAGCCTCCTTCTAGTCGCATCTATATACGACATGGTGCATTGCTTGCAGATGATGGCATAGATAGCGTTGTGGGACATGTGAAACTCTCTACAAGGGTGAATGTGACTTTGAGGAATGTGATAGACTGAGTCTATCATATAGACAAAGATAGACAAAGGCAGAGGTGTATCATATCTTTTGTTGCAAATGGTGCCGAAATGATGAGAATTGTCAGGCTTAAGATGACTCAGGACGAATAAATCTCTGAGGGTCAAGAAATGTATGCAACCTACAAATGGGAGAGGAGGGTCTCGCAGACAAATCACGCGTCTTGGGATCCGACTGAAGAAAGAAAGTTGTCGAAGTAGGACATGACGGACAGAAAAGCCATTAGGGGTGAAAAGTGAGAATAAGTTAAACCCTGTCCATGGAGGAAGACTTCTGAGTGTTATTGTGGGTATCCTGGCAGGAGATGCTAAATTCTTTAAACAGGGTAGACCTAAGTAACATGTCAGGGGGGATATACGACGACGGGTAACATGTCAGGGGGGATATACGACAACGGGTAACATGTCAGGGGGGATATACGACAACGGGTAACATGTCAGGGGGGATATACGACAACGGGTAACATGTCAGGGGGGATATACGACAACGGGTAACATGTCAGGGGGGATATACGACAACGGGTAACATGTCAGGGGGGATATACGACAACGGAAGAAATCCATCATCGTATTATGGGTTGTTTCGAGAAAGGATGAATAACTACACAGAAGCTGCAGGTGGTGGAAGTTGGGAGAATAGCAGAAAATCGCCGATAGGCATATGGATGAGAGGAGATGTAGAGAAGAAAGCTATGGGCATCAGTCTGTATGTAGTGTACCGATGTGCTAAGACAGGAGGGTTAGTTTGCGATGTATATATCAAAGACGTTCACTTTGAGGTAGAGATCTCATATGTGAAGTGTTTTTTGATGCCCAATCTGCACAGATTCCAATGGCTGGAACACACTCAAAAGATGGAAGATTGAAGAATACCAAAGGATCAAGCTTATGGAGAATTAAAATCTTGGAAAATATTTCAACTTTGGCCTGTACTTCTTCGGTACAAAGACATATGCTAACGCGATTTGCGAGACACATACATTGATATGGAATCAAGGAATAAGATGTCATGAATCGTGTTGCATGGAGGGAACAAGATGTCATGAATCGAGTTGCATGGAAGGAAGAAGATGCCATGAATCGTGTTGCATGGAGGGAACAAGATGTCATGAATCGTGTTGCATGGAGGGAACAAGATGTCATGAATCGTGTTGCATTACGATGGTGCAAGTTGGCCTGAGATTCCGTGAAGATGATGTGGGCTGTGGAAGACACTGTGTGAATGATCTACAGGAACCATCAGCAAATTGGTAGAATTTCTCTGGAAGAGACTGTTGTGAGTTATGCGCATGTGATCATAAGAGGAGTGACACTACATTCGTAAGCTTACATCAGGACAATGGCACAACTCCGTCAGCGATTCTACAGTCCGACTTTACAAGAGTAAAGCAGAACGTCACCTTCGTGACAATACGCACCCTCACGAGACAAACACAATATTATCACATACTGCCCCCACCCACTCTAGAATCTAGCACTCTCTGATTTTGATCTCTTTAGCTTTATTTAAAAATGCGCTACGTAGGACAAATTGTACATGTGTTGGACGGATGATTCAAGCAGTGAATATGTGCTTATTAGGACAAAACCTTGTACCAACAAAGCATACATGGACTTGTTTCGCGCGGGCGCACTTGTTTCACGCTTGCATAAAGACGAACAACTTGATGATAATTTTGTTGAATGTCACGAGATTTTTACAGGACATATCCATGTTTGTTGTGTACACATTTACTTACATTTTGAATAAATAATGTTTATGAGAAAAGTCATATATTGTATTACTTTCTGACCTCTTATCATAGATGACTTATTATTACTTACATGAAAAGTTGTTGAAATTCTCTTATAGAACTGAATACAATTTCGATACAGGATTTGTTTAGTTTAGTTCTCTTGATCGACGTAGATGCACACATTGTCATACGCAAAGGTGCTCGGTCTTTGCCAGCACATGACGAAGAATATTCATACTGATGGTTCCAGTACCTCGCTGATTACACACACACACATTAGAGACCTCCTCATTCGCTGTGTTCTGCTCTCCCCGAAGTAATTCTGACATAAACACAAGTTTTTCTCAGCTATGACCATGCATACCTCAGAGTGAGTTCTGACATAGACCACCAGTTACACAGTGAGCTCCCTCGTGTGATGGGAAGCAGGTTCAAGAGAGGTAAGTCTTGGATAGGTCGTACCGAGACACCGTTAAACAAATTTGTGCACCAGACAGCATAATTCCTGGCAAGAAATGGATACCTATTCCTATGGTCTTTCAGTAGAGAGTGCAGGGAACACAGCGCTGTGAACGGGGATGCTGAGATCAAGGCACTCATCTGCGACCATATCGACGACACATGTGTTGTACTTTACACGGACAGATCGGTCAACCGTCACTACTGCCAGATCACAAGGAAGAACAGTACAAGAAGCCATTGCAGCGTTTACCGTAACAATAAGCAGTTCAACATAGGAAGTATTTGCTGTAACGCAGGCACTTAACTGGCTGGAATCGCAAGCATATCCCCCTGCCTGCATACTAAATGAATATGATTCAGAAAGTCAAAACAAGTGACGTACGTAGGGGATGGGTGGAGTCATTAGAGAGAGCTAAAATATTTGCTTCACTGCGAAAACTCAACACTGCAATGACCAAGCTATCACTAAGTAGAATACCAGGGCTTACGCTTTATGAAGGTTGAGGAATTACGCCCTCGCTACTGAGTAGGTATAGTTATATACTGAGTAGGTATAGTTATATACTGAGTAAGTATAGTAGTAGATTAGACAGTGACCTTCTGATCTACTACTGATTAAGCAGCTGAGTAATTAATGGGAAACTGTGTACTATGGCGCAAATTTATGACTCAGTTACCACCATTATAACTTTACGAAGTTATATTATGAATCATCGATGATTTATTAATAAAGACACAATAATAATGCAGCAAACGGGATTTGAACCAATTCCGCTCAGACGACACCTACTCGCCTCGCAAATTGTGTCAGCACGTTTTCGGTATTACACCACGCCGCATCTCTAAAAAAAACTATACCATGTTAATCTTCCAACGTGTATATTCTCAAGATACCTTGAATATGAACCGGTCAATCGACACATAGAGAGTAAAATATTATTCATGCTTCAATATTGTATTATTTATTTACCCATATCACATCTGACGCAACATTGTTTATGTTCAAGTAATATTTATGTTTATAAGTAAGCCAGCATTGTTTATGTTCAAGTATGATGTATGTTTATAAGTTAGCCAGCATTAGTTATTGTATTACCGAGGCCTCCTGACACGTGCTAATGTTAAATGAGTGTGGTTTTCGTGGAGTTTACATACATGTGCGGTGTGTATGCTAATGTTGTTGTGTGTGTGTCAATCGGTCGGTTCATATTCATAGTAGCTTGAGAATATGCACGTAAGAAGTCTTGACTAAAATGGTATCTATTTCAAGAATATGGTGAGGCAGAATGAAAACATATTGACTCAAGTTGCGATGCAAGTTGTTGCCATCTTAAGCGTATCTTGTTCAAATCTTGTTTGCAGATTATGATTGTTTTTACGAAGTTAGATTGTTATTTTTCACTGCTCAACGACTTCGCATTCTCATAATAGCTGGTACCCATTTCCTTAGACTCTGATGTCCGTTTAATAATTCTACAAGTTAATAGTTTACAAAGCAATGCCAAACAACTGAAAGTACATATTGTGGTAAATCAATACACTGTAAAATTTGGGGTTTGTTTGAAAAGTTCTAAATACACCAATCTGCCGAAGACGATGTGTCGGGCCATTGGCACAAATAAAACGGCGACATAACGCATTTTAATTTTTTGGAATACATCCTGCTGGAAATCTGGTAGGACCATTGTCCTGCTTTAAGAGAGATTCAGTGGGAGTTTGAGAACGATCGCTGAAGAAAACAGAAGAATACATCAACACCTGAGTTGTGGACTTTTTGTCTTGATTTGGTTTAATTATACAACTTTCTTCAGATTATTAGGTCCGTGTAGATGTTCATACCAGTTGATGATAAGAATGATAACCTTATTGGCCAACCACAAGAGCATACAACACAAAAATGGATACAATAAGATACAGAGGAAGACAAACAGGAACGTGGATTGAAAGAGTTACCAACTTTCTGAGACATTGCAATATTACTGAATATCAGACGCGCTGTAGCCCGAAAACCGATCGTCAGATCGTCATTCAATCCTGAGACGCTTTACAGCAAAGACAGAAAAAGGCAATAGATCGATATATATATATATATATATATATATATATATATATATATATATATATACCAATTGACTGATCTATGGGTTGACCCGTGCTTTTCGTTGGCAGGCGACATAAAGTATAAGCTACGTGATCAAGGGGTGTCTATAAATTAGATTCAATAAGGGCAGAGTTACCAACATTTCAACTTTTTAATATTATGCGCAATTTCATTCCAATGTCTGTTATAGTATGCAACGCTTTCGCGGCGACACTGAAGCCATGGACTCTTGCGAATCGTGTTGCCACAAAAACAAAATGGCAAATTTCATTTGGAGATGTCTGTTTGTTGATCATGCCGGCTACAAACTTGGGTACAGTACAAATAGGCGTCACCACATAGTCCGTGTGTTTCTCTTGTCTATATTTATAAACTTCATATTCATCATTTAGCAATCTTAAATATAATTATTTTAGGGCTAGAGTTAGGGCATTGTTTTTGACAATGATATTTTTGATATTTATGCTAGCACTGCTTATCTGCCTCTATTTTATTTTTGCAACATTCCAACTTTTTAATAGTATAATATTATTTCATGTTCTGCTAAATAATGTATACGATAAATTATATGAACAACTGTTTGTCAATACTCGACCCCCCCCCCCCCCCGCCAATAGCTTTCAATAAATTAGGTATAACCCTGCTTAATTGCAACGAAAAATCACTCCTCCCCAAAAAGAAAATTAGACCAAAAAGGTAGTATAAAAATACATATTTCTGATTTTTCGAAAAACAAAATAAAAGGAAACACTATAATACGTGTATTATGCCAAAGTCGGATGTCATGAATCGGTATGACCCAGCTTGCATAAAAACAAACTAGCAGCACAACCTACTACACGACTCTAAGCTGGATATCAGAGATCCAAAGTAGAAGAAGTAGAATTGCTGTATTAAAAAATACTATTGACGTCAACTTTTCTCAATGTCAAACCACTATCCATTGTTAATAACTCTTTAAACTTTTTCGGAAATCTTCCCGCTCTAATTTTTGACATAATTTATGGACATACAAAATAACATATCATATCAGTAAGATGAGTGTCTTACTTCGGCTTTCCATGTCCGGTCGTACATATGTACTGAAGTAAGGTCAACCACAATCACATAACCCGAAGATCCTGGTAACTATATAACCAGAACCGCAACATCCAATATGTTTTCTTGTTGAAACTCTGATGCCACTCAATTGGACTAAAGTTTGCCGTTGAAAACATACCTCACTATAAAAAACCCATAATAGTTACATTTTACTAAACCACAAAACATAAAGAAAGTTTACGTTCTCTGCATCGTTAGTAAAGTATATATTCTAAATTGAATACACTAAAAACATACATTAAAAAAATGTGTTCTATATCCCATACAGTTACAGATCTCTTTGAAGCTGTTATAAAACATGCCATGCATGAAATAATCGTACGCATAACAAGCACAGTAAATTCTATGTGTTCAAATTGCGTGGTCAATGAACGATGCAACAACATGAAATGATTTGAGTGTTGCCCGGCGGGAGAGTTGAGTAGGTATAGGAGGTAAGCCAATAGGGATTCGATGTCTAGATAATGGAACAATAAAATGACACATCCATAGGTACCACTTAGTGCTGAATATATGTATACAGGTATATATATATATAATCATCGCAGCCGTTTTCCTCCCATACATTTTCTTCCCTTACTATTCTTAAAGGTATTTTTAAAAAAGGGTTTTTAAAAGCCGTAGAAGATTGACTTTACTGTACTCGGTTTCCCATATATACTCCGTCACTCTCAACAAAGCGGCACACCACCTGCCAAGAGTACCACTCATAGCACGTAACTCTGTAGCTTCAAGTGACAATCCGCAGGGATCTCCGAAAAAAAATCCACCTTATAAACAAAACGACACGAGCCGGATTCGAACCCGTGATCTCTTGAACACAAGGCGAACAGCTTCAAAGGACACTGCGCCAGGGAGATCCCCTGGTATGTCCCATGGCAACTCTTCTTGTACTAAGCCACAGCAAATATTAGGTGGAGTGGTCAGTTCCTTTCTTTGCTGTCTTTGCCTCCCCTAACTCATGCATCAGGTACTCACTTACAGCTGAGTCGACTGGAGAAGTGGTGTCAAGCGAAAAATCACAATCCGGATTAATATTTTTTTGCCCGGTCGTGGTTTAGAATTTGGCACGCTGTAATCCAGTGATAGAAAGCAAGCTCACTATCAACGAGGCTACCACGCTCTACTACTATTCTTAGATCTTTCTTATCAACGTTGAGATTTTATAGCAGTTTTATAATCTCTGAATGCTTCACCTTGTTAAATGCTTTGCAGTAATCTATGACGCACAGATATAGGTTTTGTACGTCTATGGCCCTCTCCATTAATGTTCTAACTATATTTATAGGGCAATTCTTGTGCCTTTTTTTCTATGAATCCGCATTGTTCTTAGTAACTTGGACTATACATACGCGTAGTTGTTTTATAAAAGAAATAAGCGGGTAAAAAATTATGTAGTTTTTTTGTTTTGTTTTTTTGTTTGTTTGTTTTGCGTTCGCTCCATTGTAACCCTCACGGATATCCGTGCGATTTCCGCCGGGAGCGTGATTACGTTGTTCACCGTTATGCGCCTTGTGGGCCTAGCACATCCGATTTCGGCATGCCTTGACAATTCGGGTGGGCTATCCTTAGCCTGTGACAGCCTCTATATCTGTCTCCAGGCACACGTAGTGGCGACTCTTCGCCCAGACGATTTTTGCTCTCGTCTGACTCGCACGAGGTGTTCCACTGTCTATGAACTTGCCTCGTGTATTTGGACGTGCTGTGCCTGTGACCATTGGGTACTGAACCGTTTCTCATCCGTGAGCCTGGTTCCTTAAGGGGAGAACTCAACAGAGGAGTTGGACCCTGGCTCTTTCGCCCTCTTAACCGAGGTGTCATTCACCGACATCGTGTACCCCTTGTCCAAGTTCGAGTCTCACACCACGCGTTTGAGAGCAAGGCGTTCTCGAGCTGAGCGTCCTTGTCCCAATAGCGCCTGAGCCCATCAGGTACTGAACCCTTTCTCTCTTCAAGTGTATTTCCGGTGTAGGAAAACCTGACAGTAGAGTTGGGCCAGGGCTAAATCGTTGTCCCTTTTGTGCCTGAGCCCATCGGGTACGGAACCTTTTCTCTCTGCAAGTGTACATCCGTTATAGGAAACCTTGACAGTAGAGTTGGGCCAGGACTACCATCGTTGTCCCTTTCTTGCCTAAGCCCATCTGGTACAGAACCCTTTCTCTTCGCGAGCATATTTCAGGTTTAGGAAGGTTCGACATAAGAGTTGGGTTAGGTCTTCTTGCTTTACCAAACGCCAATGGATGGATCTGGGTCTCTGCCTGTAAGGAACACAGGTAACTAGAAGCTCGTCTCGAGCTGACGGAGCTTGTAGTTCCCCTTTCCTAGGGACTTTTCACTTTCTATTTGCAGTTCGCGCTGCCCTCTAGCGCTATTCTGTCCTTTCATTGTTTCATTGTACTCGGTATGAAATCTATTTGTCTCTCGCCATGCATCTACCTTTACGTGCATTTTACATTGGCCGCCCCTCCAATGTTCAGACTGGACTGACTAGCTTCACTGTATGTCGACAGTGTCGCTATATGTGGTGATGCTGGTGGTGTCGGAGATATTGTCTGTCTCTTGTGCAGTTAAATCTCTTTCCATCTGCTACCTCCACATTCTCGGACACGATCCCCACATGATTTGGCCAGAATCAGCTCGAGCTGCTGTATTTCTGTTTCCAGGGTGCACCGCGTGGAGGTACATTTGGGATCTTGGTTATCTGCTAACCCTGGGCCCGCCTAGAGCAATGCGTTCCCTTTGCACTCCGTTTTTTTTTTAAATTACGTTTATTTATAATTTAAAAGTGTTTCTTATGTACGACTCAAGACGAACCAAAGTGATAACATACACCCAAGATAACACTGAATAGAAAGCCCTAGAACCCGCATGCCGCAGTTGATTCTGTCAGAGCAGCAACAAGTACGCCTAAAGACGAACCACCTGATAATGTGGTAACATACACCCATGGTACTAATTCATACAGAAGTCCTATGTTGTGTGTTGTTGTCAACGACACAACATATTAGAAATATCAATAAACTGTGAAATCAATATTCTTTTTCTCTTTAAGTCCAAACTATTGTACTCGCTACAAGTTTACTGAAATATTCAACAGAACACGCATAGATACAAGGAAATACTGCAATATATATCGAGATTGTAAGTAAGCGTATATGTCCTCGCTTGTTAACAAGTTGATCCATTAATATTGGCCAGGTAAATGAGTGAAGTAATTACAAATGGTTTTTTCCTAAATTGCTCTACTGTTTTTGAAAAAAAAATATGCATTTTAATGAATGAGTTCAAGGTCTAATCTTGAACATCAATCAACAAATAGGATATACACGTGCTGTGTGTGCGTGTTATTGTGTGTGCGTGTTATTGTGTGTGCGTGTTATTGTGGGTGCGGATTCGTTTTGGAACACTTCTAAAATTGGTCCTGGATTCATTCACCAGTTGAGGCGGAAAAATTTTTTCAGATCGCAACGGTTCCCGGGTCGACCCATCCTTAAATAGGTACCGGATTAATTTGGGAAGTAAATACTGCGAGGGATAGAAGATGGCTACCGTCCTCATTTACAGTGCCACTGAAATGTGAGATCGCTAACATCTCACACCGATACAGCCTTAATAAATGCTATGGGTTACTTTACTCATTTCTTTACTTCTAAAATACGGTCGCACACATGAAGACGTTAGGTATTAAGTGTTAGGTATGTTAATTATCCTCTTCGCACACAGGACACTCCATAGGTCACCGCTTCAGTAAATCTCTCAGGGTATAACGGCTGATGGTTCCGGTTCTATGTTGGTTCACTGCCCGTTTTTAAATCTGTGCCAGGTGTTCTCTGTGGACGTGAGTTTTCGTAGTTATGCCCGCACTTTAGCTATCTCTGACTCCACCCATCTCTAAGCACGTCACCTGTTTTGACTTTCTGAATCATATTCATTGAGTCACTCACCCGTGTGTTTCATGGACCCGAAAGGGGAGCAAAGAATAATAACACTGTTTACCTTCCACGCATGTCGTAACAGGCGACAAAGGAGGTTATGGGATGGAGTTGGTTGTCCCATCCCATATATGGTCAGTGACCTAAAGCCATGCTGAAGTCGGATGTGTTAGGTCGAAAGGCGCAGATATTACAGCAATGCTGTAAACCATGACACAACGCATTCCATTCTCCGGACTACATCCTGCTAATATGCAGGGGTTTGAGAACGAACGCAGAAGAAGAAGAAGAAGATTTAGTCACTTAGTATGCACGCAGGGAATAGGCTTGCGATTCCAACTAGTTAGTGCCTGCAATTCGGCAAATACGTCCATTGTTAGACTGCTTGTTGTTGCGGTAAATGCACCCATGGTTTCCTGTACTGTTCTTTCTGTTGATGTTCAGTAAAGGCCCATGCGCACTAGTGGAGACGGATGACCAACCCAACCGTGTAAATCACAACACCTGTGTCATCGGCACGCTCGCAGACAGAGGAGTGCCTTCAACTCAGCCTCCACGCTCAACGGGCTGTGTTCCCTGCACTCCCTATTGAGTGTAATGACGGTTTTGGCTGCCTCTTGAAAGACCATAGAAAATAGGTATCCATTCCACGCCAGGAGTTATGTCGTCTGGGGTGCAGATCTGTTTAAAGGTATCCTCGGTCCGACCCATCCACGATATACTCATGTTGAGACTGCTTCTCTTCACTGGAGGGAGCTCACTCTAAGGTATGAAGGTGCACGCCAAGCATTTCTGTGAGTTATGCTCGGATAATGAAGGAGAAATCCCATATCCACATTGGATGTATCCCTTGTGTAACCAAGGATGATCCGCATCGCTTCAATCTGAATTCTCTCCAGCCTCTCAAGCGGTGATGGTGACTGGCGGTGATTTACAAGCAATATTCAGTTTCACAAGCAATAGCAGTATGCCCTGTCAGATATACAAGCAATCATCATTTTTACGAGCAATCCAGTTTTACAATCAATTATCAGTTTTACAACCAATAGCAATATGTCTGCTGTCAGGTTTACAAGCATTAGTAGTATCTCTGTTGTCAGAATTACAAGCAATCATCACTTTTACAAACAATCATAAATTTTACAAGAAATCATCAGTTTTACAAGCAATCATACATTTTACAAGCAATCGTCAGTTGTAAAATCAATTGCAGTAAACTAAACGCTGCTGCAATGATTAATAGGCCCGTACATTTCAGATTCAAATAACAATTCAAATCCTCGTACATCTACAATGGCCACCTCAGAAAACCCGGTAAACTCTAATACACGCTAGCAAGTACAACGTTTGTTTACTTTAACTAAAATATGTTTATTTAAGATTGATATTGAACAACAAACGGGTCTTAACCGGTAATACAAATGTTGATGGCTCCACCATCCAACACAATCTAGGTCTGCAAATTTAATTAAAATGCCACAAACATCACACACGGAAGAAAAACAAAAGTGGTCAACGCAGTTTCGGCTAAATTTTTCTACCAATAATTTAAATCGCGCTGCGCTATAAAACTATAGCTGTGCAAACTGGCAGGATATTTTTCTGCGCATTGATCGAACAAAAACGCATTTCTCATTCCATTAGTTTGTATTATTCTCGGATGTAACGCAAGAATAAGGTTAGTCGTGTTTAATAATGATTGTGTTTAGATTTTGCATTCGAACTTTACATCTTGTTTATTTCAATTTCAAGCTATTGTAACCTTTGCGCAATGGGAGTGTTTGTCTTGAGCTTAATATTATACACAGATGGCTCATTCTCTGGGGAGGGGTACACGATAATTTTATAGATGAATTGCTGTGGGGGCTTCCACGTGGTAAAGATGGTAGGCATGGTTCTGACCGCATCACCCTTAAGTATGCTGTTGTTCATAACAAACACTAGCCTAAAACCTTGTTCTTCAATACACTTGATTCATGGCCTGGCTGCAGTAAAGACCTGTGTACAGAAAGTAAACATGACCTGGCCCCAGTAAAGACCTCTGTACAGAAAGTAAACATGACCTGGCTCCATAAAGACCTGTGTAAAGAAAATAAACATGACCTGGCTCCAGTAAAGACCTGCGTACAGAAATTAAACATGACCTGAAAGAATGATTTGTTATTATTTCCTTTCCTGTCGTTGGTCGATTTTGGCTATGTCTGGCATAGGAGTGCAAATACATGCGTTGTGGCCAACGAAATTCACAACAATCAATAACGTAACGAATAACGTAACTTGTTTACTTTCTGTACAGAGGCCTTTGCTGACTACGAAGACCGTAATATTTTTTCTTCGTTATTCATTCATTCAGGTGAGAATGAATGAATAACGAAGACAAAATTTTTTTTTACTTTTTTTTTTAAAACAAGGTGAAAGTTTATTTGAAATTAAATAATGGAAACGTGTCGCTGGTACTACATAGACGGTGCTCTGTTGTTAGGATCTACCTATGTAATAAACTTCCGGTAGTGACGTCCGTTGATCAAGTCTAGGTCATTCCGTCGATCGTTGGATTAATCATCTAACATCGTAAAGTTCAGACCGATTTGTGTAACAGAAGTCAGTTCATTCCAATTCTTTTTTCATTCAAATAGCTTTGAACAGACAGAATTGGAGAGATCTGACCTCTGTCCTATGCGCTAACTTCAGCGCAAAAGGAAAATGAATTAATGAATGAATGTAATAAAGATATGGTAGAACAAATATAAATGCGCAGAAATTATAGTCCTTACAAACACAAACAATCAGATGCAATTAAGGCTACCCAAAGCTACCCAAAATTTATGTTTGAAGCAAACGTTGAAGAATGAGATAGACAAAAGATATCAAAAAAATTTCTGACTATGGCAGTCGAGAAGCGGAAAGATTATCTTAAGACCGGCAAGAGTTACGAAAAACTGGGATGACTACTACATCCTAAATGCCAGGATATGCTACCTGATGATGATGTTAGTAATTCCAATAGCAATATACGAATGTGAAATATGGACACCTAATAAATAAGAAATACTTTGAACAGCAACTAAGATGATGTAAGACATTCTTATTTCGTGTTTGCTAAAATTGTATTTCTATCAACTTGACTGTGTTTTGTAACTCGTGCAATCATCCGTAGAATTTTTCTTCCACTGTTATTTCATACAAAATGTGGATTCAAGCATTTTTTTTTTACCTAAACAACATTATAGCAAGAAAGCTAAGTTTTTTTTGGTGACATATAAAGAGACATAAAAGCATGGAACAAAATTAATAATGGAAGGTAAGGTTCAACTCGTCCAGAATTTGGAGTAGGGTAAATCATTGATACGGAAGACTACTTTCTTAGAAGAATATGTCACCTGAAGGAGATTATGATAGGAAGTATATGCTAGTGACTTGAATAATACAAATCTGTTCCAGTGATATGTTTTCTATTGACATTCACAGGCATGGAATACAAGTTCCTGATGTGTCATTCATTTTAAAACAGTGTCAACATTGTCTTGCTAAAAACAAAAACGTATGTCAATATTAGCCAAGTATATTTGTGTTTGTCATTAAATACATGTGTCATATATGTCACAATGTGATGTTCTTTTATACAGGATGTCTACATGGAAGATTTTGAAGGAGATAGAGCGAATAGGACACGATTGAATGATACGTTTATTAAGTACGCAGGCAGTGGTTCTCAAACTTCATAACGTCGCGACCCTTTAATACAGTTCCTCGTGTTGTGGTGACTCCCAATCATACAATTATATTCGTTGATACTTCATAATATTTGGTCTCCGGTGGTCTTAAGCGACCCTGTGAAAGGATAGTGCGACCCCTTAAAGTGGGGTCGCGACCCACAGGTTGCGAATCGCTGGAAGTGTATAATTGTTATGTGCACTGACGTCACACAGAATCGGACTGAATACCCACAGTTCAAATGAGGTAGTGTCACCACAAATGTAACTGAGTGCAAGATGACACGTAGAACCACTATATAAGTAAAATAGAGAGGTATTTATTAATGTAATCATATTGTGGTATATTACACTATAATAGAAAGCGCTTTTCAACATAATTTTTTTTACCAACGTTGTGATATCAGTGTCAAACTTGGACATTAGATTATAGAACAATTCATAAGATTAACACCACTGAAATGAAATGTGTGAGACGTATGATTAGAGTTAGCTTGAGAGACAAAATTAAGAATGAAGCACTAAGGAAAAAATTAGGGATCAAGTCAACAATACAGGTTGTCACGGACTAGAGAAGCCTACCCGAATTAAAGGCATGACGAAAACGGATATGCTGCACCTCGGACGTCCTGACCACAAGGGGCAAACTGAGGTGCAAATAACACAGTTCTACTGTGGAACTTGCAGCACAACGTACTTCACACTCCCCGGCGGAAATCACACGATAAATTCGTTGTGGTTATATGAGAGCGAACGCCGAAGAAGAAGAAGTGGTCAACAATAGAATACATCCAGAAACAACAAGTTAAATGGTACGGCCACATGACCAGATAGAAGGAGCAAAGTATTATCCAAAAAACATTTAACAAACGATACGAAAACAGTCGACCTATTGGACGCCCTCGTAAAAGGTGGATAGATAGTGTATTAGAGACACTCGGAAATATAACAGCAGAAGAGGCAAATAGAAGGGCAAAAGACTGTGCACTCACTCTCCCCTCAACATCGAAAGGTACACGAGGACAGAAAGAAGAAGAAAGAAGAAGTATATTTTGGTGTATCGCTTTCAGGTGGTCTGTAGGTTTTACAGGTTGCATACCAGAGAACACAGCATACCACATTATATTACTAGTAGATTATATGACTTTATAGTGAGGCTTTTTCTCCGATGAAAGTCTCTCCAACATTAATATTCACAGTTTCACAGTTGTGTATTTCGTGTTGTATATTCTATTGTCTACCAATTAAAAGTAAAATTTTGTCTGGGCTCAAATTCTCACTTTTGTTTTCTAACAAATAATTCCAATAGATGACGATAGATATGACAAATGACACCAATCTTCAGAAAAAAATGTAGATTTAAGCACCTTAAGATTTATGCAGATTTCCAGCAGGATGTAGTCCAAAGAATGGAAATGCGTTGTGTTGACGTTTTATCTGCGCCAATGGTCCGACACATCCGTTTCGGCGGCTATACATATTTAACACGTACAAGCCTTAATATATGTCTGACCTAAGAGTTATGATATCATTTCGTCAAAACAATAGGCAAAATCTAATGTATAAATCATGTCAATAAAATAATGCTGCAGGTTAGCGAAGAACACTCGAAATTCCAATTTAGTCAGCCTCATGGAATATTGATCATATATTTCATCAACCTGGTATGTCTACACTTTATGAGTAGACCCAAGTCACAGATGGTTGCATATATTGTTGCACACGTAACAGATTCTTGCTTGTCTTTGGTAAATATCAGTAAATTAAACAGTATATTATACGTAAATCGTGTCGTTTTTTCTCGTCGTTTTTGGTTTTGTTAAAGTAGTCTTTATTTAGGCCATTTTGTCGAAACGTCTATTTATGTTTGTGACTATGCACGTTTTCAATGATTTACAAAACTTTCATTACCTTGCTAAAAGCTTTGCCAACAGTAAATGTAACATATTTTTCATGTCTTTGTTAAATAAGACTAGGGTAAATAACAGACAAATCGTGTTCATATGCCGCTGAAGGAATGCATTTATTATTCACGTTATAAGAGTAGATACTGCAGGCAACTTAAACAAATGACGTATATAGCCAAATTGATTCCAGTTTTGTTAGACGATATTCTAGTTTGTGTGTATCCTGACGTCATATTCCATGTTGTCACGTTGCATTCTAAATATTCTTTTATATGGCTGGAGGTCGCAGTTTTTTAAAATATCAAACATCGGGACATCACGACATTCTATGCTTACAACCCCCTCTCTCCCCAATATCTCAGGCTAAACAAAATCAGAGCGATAGTCCGGATGTCACGTAAAGTAAAATATACATATATTAAGAACGGTGTGCTTGTATGTTTCTCTGTGTGTGCGTGTGTGTGTGTCTATGAAATCATACGTGTTTTCCAGCGCTAACATGACACACAAATGTGCTGTGCTATATCTGGGTATGACACTATATACATTACATTTATTTCAGTTGCGATGTCCCTGTTTATTGCTTTTATTCACCATAAAACATAATGACCGCTTCCATTTACTTACGACCGATAGTTTAGTTTTAAACTGGTATCTAATTCACATACGGGTCAGTTATTCCATTTTTGGTACCTACCTCGTTTATTAAAACACGAGCGATTCCGGTGCTTGTGATTCTTCTTTTGCGTTCCGTTCTCAAACTCCTGCAGATTAGCAGGATGTAGTCCGGAGAACGGAATGCTTTGTGTCATGGTTTACAGCATTGTTGCAATATCTGCACCTTCGGCCTGACACATCCGACTTCAGCATGGCTTTGGATAACTGACTATATAGGTGGGGCAGCGAACTCCATCCCATAACCTCCTTAGTCGCCTTTTACGACATGCATGGAAGGTAAACAGGGTTGCTATTATTTGCTCCCCTTTCGGGCCTCAGCAACACACGGGCGACAATCTACATCTAAACGCACAGAAAACAGAAATTATGACAACAGACAAAAGAAAGATCAAATCGAAAATCAACATAGACAATATAGAACTAGAATGTGTAAACAAATTAAAATATAATATCTTGGAACAAATATAAACCATTCCGTAGATTGTTCAGTCGAGATTAGGAGAAGACTCGCAATTGCAACACTAAATACAAATGAGAATGATGTGGCAAAACAGTAATAACAGCACTATAGTACGTAACTCTTTTAAGAGCATATGTTTTCCCAGTGGCAACATATGGATGGGCGAATTGGACTTTAAATAAGACAATATCCAAAATAATAAATACATTTCAAAGAAGTGCTACAGAAAGATCCTATGAATATCATGGACAGAGAAAAGGAGAACATTGGAAATTTGAAATTACTGAAACTAAACATAGGGTAACTTCTAAATACCATCATCAGAAGGAAACTACAGTATTTTTAACATTTAAAACGATATGGTGGTATTGAAAGGCCGATTCTGGATGGCAGAGTGTCAGTCGAGAGAGGAAGAGAAGACCAAAAAGATGATGGACCAGCGACATCGAAGAATGTATGCACATGTCTCTGGCCAATGCTGACCAGCTTGCTCGGGAAAGAGAGGCGTTCAGATTATCCGCGACGAAGACAACATTCTGGAAAGAATATGTCACTTGAAAATATATATACATATAGATATATTGTGAGACTATATTGCATTAAATACATTAATAACTCTTATTAATGAAGAATACTCGGAGTGTCAATAGGCGGTATAATTAGAAACGACAACATCAGACAGGTAACCAAAATAATACCAGTATTGGAACACAATAAAAGACAACAGATCTAGTGGCTTTCATACGCTTCTAGACTACCAACAGATAGCATGTCACAAACGGCCATGACATATAGACATCACGGCTATAAAGCCAGAGGCAGACCATGTAAAATATGGATCACAGAAATCAAAGAAGCCACAGGAACAAGCTTACAAACTGCACACAAAAAGACCATTTCCAGAGAACTCTTCCATCCCAGACGTCGCAAGGCACATAAGGGCCAAATCGTATAGATAGATAGTTTAACTCTTAATGGATGAGCTCTAATAACATTTTCAGTAATCGTTCAATCGACAGGCTATGTTATTACTGAGTCTACTGAGAGTTAATTTGTTAATGAATTGTCACAAAAATAAAACATAATTCTTCTAGCATATTCCCTGATATCATTTAATACCCATAATGCAACACTTATTGATCTGTCAACAGATTATGTCACAGAAAACATCGTCATATTGACTTGTCCTCAGGACACAATTTCATACTCTCGTTAGCTTCATCGTGATTTTGTTTACTCTGTGTTCGACCAGTGTGGACATTCTGTGGATCGATTTCGAGAATTGCTATTTTGTACGAGGTAAAATTCGATGGTCTTTAAGACAAGAGTGACGAAGTGAAATGGCAGTGAATGAATGTGAAGTCCATTTTGAAATGATTTGTGCAGCTTCTGAGATTATAGATTGAACATGCTGAGATCAACATCGTTAAACTTCCTGTCTTTAGCTTTGTACTGTTAGATTTCTTGCTTGGAAGAGCCGCAGCAACGATTCAGGAATATTAGAATATTGTAGAAATTCTTCACTGTGCGTTTTACTTTTCAACGTGGATTTATATTTATGAGAATGTTTATTTATATGAGCATTTTTAAATATGTGTTTATGTTTTTATTTATCATCACCATCAAGTGCCGTAACGACTGGCGTAGGCGATCAGGGATCTCCACAATAATTTAATTCCAGTATCTATTAGAAGGGAGGGTGGTTGTTGACTCTTTGCCATGTCATGATGTCAGATTATCTAATATTTTATCACGCTCTTGTACTTGATCTCTCTTGTCTTAAATTTTGATTCTCGATTAGGAACAAGCGTCACAGCACTGGGGTCATTCCCATATATGATCTGCTTGCCGTTCCGTCAGCCATCTAAAAGTGTATAAGCTCAGTGTCCCAGTCAGTTGCTGATTACACGTTCTTCTGATCTTTCCGGAGAGGGAGCACTTGTTCCCTTCGCCTCTAGTCACTCCCATTTCTACCATTTTCTAAATATGTACATTCTCATACTTGATGTTGTAGTGGAGTACGCAGCTGACTTCTCACAAAATTTCTTGCCATTTTGGTAGGCCACGAAACCCCAACAATATCTGTTTGTTTCTTGTGTTACTGAGACGTCTGTTTAAATTATTGTGTCGTGTCGATTCTAACTTCTATCTTCTATCTTGCCCGTTGTAACTACGGTCTCCAGACATCACTATCTCATAACATGTCAACAAACTAAGGATTGTCTCTTTCTGCTATTTTTTAAATTCTATTATAAATTGCTAAACATCTAGTCTAATATTGACCATGTATAGATCGGTTTGTTAAACATCTAGTCTAATATTGGCCATGTATAGATCGGTTTGTTAAACATCTAGTCTAATATTGACCATGTATAGATCAGTTTGTTAAACATCTAGTCTAATATTGACCATGTATAGATCAGTTTGTTAAACATCTAGTCTAATATTGACCATGTATAGAGCGTTTTGTTCTATGTAATCTTTGGTTTCTCACAACTTGTTTTGCTGAGAAGCTCCCTTGGGCCAGATTGTCATTCTGTGAACAGCGAAACTGGGACATTTCTGTAGTATGTATTCTGGTGTCTGTGCTGCTGCCCCGCAGATGTATGCTAAATGTATAGTGATTTGGATAAAGTGTGCTTTTTTAGTTAGCAGTATCTCGCTCTTAGTCGAAATATCGTGATATGTTCATTTCGGATCAATTTGTTAATGTCTTATTTCTCGGGGCTATAATTTCGGTATAGTTCTCTTCGCGGAAATATGATATTATTAAAAAACCCGATCTGGCACGTGAATCTATCAGCACCTCATCGCTACTTTTCTAGCTGTCCATAATACTCTCAGAACCTCCTCGTTACTTTTCTAGCTGTCCATAATTCTCTTAGCACCTCGTTACTTTTCTACCTGTCCATAATACTCTTAGCACCTCCTCGTTACTTTTATACCTGTCCATAATACTCTCAGAACCTCCTCGTTACTTTTCTACCTGTCCATAATACTCTCAGCATTACTCTATAGAACCATATATATATATTGCCTCTATTTGTCCACTATTCGATTGATTTATTCCCCTAGACACACATGCATACGGTAGAATCGATGCTATGTAGATATGATAAACTCTCCTCCTCACTACAATTAATTGTTACATATTACACAGTATGTTATGCAATTCATTTACATGCTGTCTTTTCCTGCACTATTATGTTTCTTGTTTCCGTTGAAATTCTTACATTAGAAGTCGTATTTATTCCAAAATATTTGAATTAGTGGATCTGCTTGAGTAATGTCAATTACGTTGATCTTGCAGGCTAGAGGAATGTGTTTCTTACAAACAACTATCACTTCTGACTTCTTAAGTTATTTATTTATATATTTTATTTACACATTTTTTCTTGTTTGTGTATATATTCCATTTATAAGAAATGTAATTTCCATATTAATTATTTACGTTCATGAAATATATGAAACATTTTTCCCCCTATTATTTTAGCGTCCCGCTCCCCAAATCACCAGCTGTCAAGAAACCAGGGTCCCCTCCGATCCACACTGATTTAGTTTGTCAAATACTCGTTCACGCCCACTAAATAATATATTCTAGCAGAAAAAGTTGGAAAATAATACATGAAATAATTCGTTCACAATCGTTCAAAATGTCGGAGATGTAAACAATTTGATTGTTGTATAAAAACAGTTTTGGTACGTCTTCTTTTGTCAAACCCCAGCCATCCTCCCCCAAACCCCTGTTAATAGGGCCTACGTATTAAATTTACCGACCCTTCCCCCCCCCTTCTTTAGTTGTTGCTGTGATTTAAGGACAGCCCCTTACATGATTAATAAGCTCATCCTTTGTTGCTTTTCGTTATGAGTGTTATTGGTGTTCTGGCTGAAGTTTATCATCGGCGCACACCGGACAAGTTCATAGGTGATCCAATTCTGGCCTCAATAAATGCTTCAGCGTGTAGCTGTTGACATTTCCAGTTCGATGCTGATTTATCCATCTCTTCGTATACCTATTTTTTCTCCTTAAGGGTTGATCACAACGTTTCACAATCTCACGCAGTCTTGTTCCTATCTTTACATCAAACTCACACAGTCTTGTTCCTATCTTTACATCAATCTCACGCCGTCTTGAGAGCGACTATGATTCACACTATTTCTTTCCCTTTTCTTCTAACAGATCCGTCTTCAGCATGGCCTCTGACAACACTTTAATCCTTTATTGGATGAGACAGTCAACCCCACTCCAAAAACTCCCTTAGTTGCCTCTTACAACATGCGTGACAGGTCACAATGTAGCTATTGTATCTATTTCGGATCCAGGTCTCTTACATGCGTATGTAGCTCTTGTTATCATAAATTGTTTACCGTCATGTTGAATAAATCTTTAATTAAAACAATTTCCTTGGTCCCCTTGGATGCTTCAGCGTTCTCCACTACTATAATAGATTATATATATATATATATATATATATATATATATATATATATATATATATATATATATATATATATATATCCTATAATGCGTATATTTCACTTCACAATCTCGATCAATAACAGAGAACTCTTAACTATTTGAACTAGTCAACGTATTTCAATACCTTGCGACTCATTATCGGAAACAATAGCTTTTAGTCATACGGATGTTGTCAATCCCATTAAAGAACCTGGAACAAATGGAGACCATAAAATTGAGGTGTAAACCAACAAACAGCAATACTTTGTGATTTAGTCTATGTATCTCCAGTGACAACATAAGGATGTCGATCTTGAACAATCACCAAATAAAGTGAAAAACTAAAACAGCAAAATATAAAAAAATTAAAATGTTACAAAATAATTCTCAAATTATCATGGACCAAAAATATCATCAATATGGACATCTTGAAAGAATTGAATGTAAATGAAAATTGATTAAGCAATAATCAACTCTCCAGAAACTTACAATATTTTGGCTATATCAAATGACACAAGACACCAGAAAAAACTATAATATACTCTTTTCGCTTTAAGAATGAAGTGGGTCAAAACACACCCCGACATTACTCCGTGATAACAGGTGATTTTTAAACAGATGATTACATCTAAAAGCAATATAATTGAAAACATTTAAAAACAACTAAAAAACAATATTTAAACAACATTTTAAAAAACATTTAAAAACGAAATTTAAAACAATATTATTGGGCACTTAACAATTGATTAATGAGTTCTGCGTCCAACAACCAATCAGAAGCACTGACCCACTTCATTCTTAGAGTGAACAGAGTTTTAGAAGTGTTTGTGCCAGAGAACAACATAACGCAGATCAAGAAGATTGACACAAGTTATTATACAGCACATGAACGCGACACTCACTTAAGTAGGATGATTAGCTGAAGATTGGTCGAATTTTCGAAATGTTGTGATGACTGCTACATACTGTACAGTATATGTTACCTGATGTTGAATAACTTCCTATGTGATATGCAATCTGAAGTATATAACTTGTTATGAATAACTTCCTATGTGATATGCAATCTCCAGCATATAACTTGTTATGAATAACTTCCTATGTGATATGCAATCTGAAGTATATAACTTGTTATGAATAACTTCCTATGTGATATGCAATCTGAAGTATATAACTTGTTATGAATAACTTCCTATGTGGTATGCAATCTCCAGCATATAACTTGTTATGAATAACTTCCTATGTGATATGCAATCTGAAGTATATAACTTGTTATGAATAACTTCCTATGTGATATGCAATCTCCAGCATATAACTTGTTATGAATAACTTCCTATGTGATATGCAATCTGAAGTATATAACTTGTTATCAATAACTTCCTATGTGATATGCAATCTCCAGCATATAACTTGTTATGAATAACTTCCTATGTGATATGCAATCTGAAGTATATAACTTGTTATGAATAACTTCCTATGTGATATGCAATCTGAAGTATATAACTTGTTATGAATAACTTCCTATGTGATATGCAATCTGAAGTATATAACTTGTTATGAATAACTTCCTATGTGATATGCAATCTGAAGTATATAACTTGTTATGAATAACTTCCTATGTGATATGCAATCTCCAGCATATAACTTGTTATGAATAACTTCCTATGTGATATGCAATCTGAAGTATATAACTTGTTATGAATAACTTCCTATGTGATATGCAATCTGAAGTATATAACTTGTTATGAATAACTTCCTATGTGATATGCAATCTGAAGTATATAACTTGTTATGAATAACTTCCTATGTGATATGCAATCTGAAGTATATAACTTGTTATGAATAACTTCCTATGTGATATGCAATCTCCAGCATATAACTTGTTATGAATAACTTCCTATGTGATATGCAATCTCCAGCATATAACTTGTTATGAATAACTTCCTATGTGATATGCAATCTCCAGCATATAACTTGTTATGAATAACTTCCTATGTGATATGCAATCTCCAGCATATAACTTGTTATGAATAACTTCCTATGTGTTATGCAATCTCCAGTATATAACTTGTTATAAATAACTTCCTATGTGTTATAAAATCTCTAGCATATAACTTGTTTATTTAATAATAATTGTCGTTGTATATACATGAATCTAATTTCTCCTTATATAAATCGAAAATGAATGAATAAAAAAGCTGTCAAAAAACCAAAAAAACTGTCAATACTGCATTTTACAAGTTCTGGCGTTGCAGGGAGGAGATTGAATAGCTGTGTGATAAAGGCCGCATGTTCTTGCTGTCACCACGTCATGTACAGGGTGAGTTTTTTAATTTACCCTACAACAGAAAAAAACCCAGTCCTTACCGGGGATCTGGAATGAATGAATAAATGCATTCACATTTTGACTATTTTACTCTCAATCTCTTCTTTTTTTTCTAATTTTCGTGCTTGACTGCCTCATCTGTATTTGTTATTTTATTAATAAAGACCTTCTGATGGAAACGTTGATTCATTATATCGAGTTCTTGCTCATTGTGACGCCGTTATGTAACTTCGTGTTTAATCGTATTTAACTATCCATATTTTTATATATACATAGTTAATACATAAGTTACCTTTCTGCAACTATTTATCATAAAGAAGAACAAATTAAAATCAGATAAACGAATTCTGTGGCGAAACGTTAAAAAATATCAGATTTTTGCAATGTATCGAATTCAAAGTGACAGCCATGCTTTTATATACAGATTAACATTTTCACAGAACAGAATAATCAACAAAAACATTTATTTAAAAAAAAGTGTGTGGTATCGTGTTACAATACAATGTAGCGGAGTCGATCCTTGACAGGCACACTTGAATGACCATTTTGTAATAACTGTTAGTTATTTCTTGTTTATTTTCCAGCGTAATTTAGTGGATCAAAGCACACGTAGACATTGGAGCTGTTACCTGATGAATAGTGGTTTAGGGAAACGGTTTTCAACCTTCTTTGGCTCGTGGTATCCTTTTAGGAAAGAAAATTCTTCCATCCTCCATGGTGTCTAATAATGGTCCTTGACATCCTTTACAAGGCACCAAGACTTTGTTCTTCCTTAGCGTTTTAAATCGTGTTTATCGTTCAAACAATTACATTGATGTGACCGTTTTGGATGGGTCTGCGTTCCCCAAATTTCACTGTTTGTAACATTCTCTCTGTAAATCGCCGTGGGTTCCACAGGGGAAGGGTATATGACCCAAGTTGAGAATAACTTATCTTAGTGGTTCTCGAAAATAAAGTTATATCTAATTTCAATATTGGTTTAGCAACAAGGTCAACATTCTTGATTCTTGATTAGACACTGGCCTCACAGCACATGGAGCATTCCCATAAGTGCCATTCTCTTTGTTCCATCAGCCATCCTACTTGATGATGTTTCGAGTCTAATGCCACCGAAACAAACGTCGACATCAAGGCACAACTCTCACCCTTGCGACAGGATTCTTTGTTGTTCCGCCCACCCACGCCACGCCCGTAACTAGTTCAAGCACAACGTCGGAACAACATGGTAACTGTTATCGAAGGTTACGACTACGGGATTGTACAGATGACGTGTCCATGAAGCTTCTATAAGAAGATAAGAAGATATAAGGGCATGTCATCTACTACGGTTTTCTGTTGCATGGTTGGTTTGTCTTGTGAGCTATTGGTGAGACCCACAGACGCAACCGCATGCGCAAATCCAAGGTCAACACCATGTAAAGAAATGGTAGTAGGTACACTACAGCCTTATGGGATTACCATCCTTTATTATTTGTTGTAGATAATCTGTTGTGACTTGTCATTTTATTATTTTTCTGTCGATATCCCGTTATATTCTGTAGGTTTTCTGTTTTATTTTGTTATCAGTATCCGTCTAGTTTCTACATCGTTTTTACTCTTCTGGACTACATGAATTTATCCAATATATCAATTATGCTATGAACGTACACAGTACCATTCCCTACACGTCGTGAGTTATTTTGTGCACTTGATGAAGGCATTCTGGTTGAAACGTTGATATTTTTTGTGTATCATGTAAATGTTACCAGTGACTAGTAAAACATCATCACCCATTTCCAAGTTTCACTTTTCAGATTTCAGTTTCGCTGAAATTATTACCTATTATAAACCATAACAAACCAAATCGATTTCTATTTCTATAATCAATTTTGCATCTGAAATATCTATCTATGAGATAAATACCCATCATCCTTGAGGGTCGTAGAGGTAACATATTTCATTCATCAACGTATATAAAACACCTCATTGATTCCCCAAGCGATTTATATCTTCAACGGATCTGTGATGAAATACCCTGACCCATCCAGTCTTATTGTCTGTCCATGATTTTCTTTAGCCTACTATGTTTTCTCCACCTACGACTGCTCCATGAAGTATCGTTTTTTACAAGGAACAATATCTGCACATATGTCCAAATCGTGAAAGTTTTCGTAGTTTTACTATTGTTAGTAGAAATTGTTAACGTGTATACATATTTTATTTCTGGAATAATCGTTTACTATATCCGTACATCTGGAATAATACATCGAGAACAATACATCTTGAATAATACACATGGAATAATACATCTGTGATAATACATCTAGAATAATACATCTGGAATAATACATCTGGGATAATGCATCTGGAATAATACATTTTGAATAATATATTGCAGACTAATCTAGAATAATACATCTGTAATAATACATCTGGGAAAATACATTTGGGATAATACATTTGGAATAGTAAATCGGATTAATGCATCTGGAATAATTATTTACTGTATTGTTATATCTAGAATTGTACATCTGGATGTATACATCTGGAGTAATACACCCAGAATAATGTATCTGGAATAATACATCTGGAATAATACATCTGGAATAATACATCTGGAATAATACATCTGGAATAATACATCTGGAATAATACATCTGGAATAATACATCTGGGGTAATACATTTGGAATAATACATATGGGAAAATGTATCTGAAATAATACATCTGGAATAAATATTTACTGAATTGTTATATCTGTAATTTTACATCTGGAGTAATACATCTGGAGTAATACACCCGGAATATACATGTGGAATAATACATGTGGAATATTCCGTTACTATCTCCTTATCTCCACTGAACTATGGCGTTTCTTACACTATTGCACACGATGAGAGATTCTGGTCATCTTGATGTGAAATGAAGATTTGAAGAAAAAACCCAACCCATTGCAAAAATAATACTACAGCTCTGTTAATCATAATTCATGGAGGTCACACGTGCGAGCAAAGACCAGAAACATTTCGTCCAAGGTACACGTCGTAGCTACGACTTCGCTATAAATGAGATGTGGGTTTCTAGAAGAAATATTATACTTCGAAGATGGTTTTTTCGACAAAACCATTTGCTTGTCAGTTGTTGCATCTTAAAAGAAAGGTAGAAAACGGGGGTTGTGGGGCACAAACTTTTTTCATTGTTATAAAGTGCAAAAAGTGCTATAAGTGTAACGAAGTGCTATAAAAGGGCATAAAGTGTAAAAAAAGCGCTAAAAAGTGCAACAAAGTGCTATAAAGTGCTATCAAATGATATGTGCTATAAAGTGTTATAAAGTGCTATCAAATGATATGTGCTATAAAGTGTTATAAAGTGCTATCAAATGATATGTGCTATAAAGTGTTATAAAGTGTTATACAGTGTTATAAAGCGTTATACATGCCCGATGTAGGACCAACGGCGTTTTTTGATAACATCTGTGATGAAATTTTGATGTGTCTCTTCTCTGATTTTATCATTCGATTTGAATTCACTCCAATGAGTGTTAGTTATCCTACGAAGACATTATGCACACATTCTATCATACACAAGTATATTGCTCTCATGTTCACGGCAACAGCAGCCCAACACACGTTTGTTACATAATAGGAAACCATATAGAACATGTAATATGGCGCACTATACGCTCTCCCCGATGTATTAAAAATTCATTTTATGCCCTCATCTTGAAATTATCAATCAGAATTTATAACATTTCTTTCAGTCTCCCTGCTAGGATTTTTTTTTTTCATAATTGCATTGCCTGCATAACGTATTCATTACACTGTGATCAACCCATCAGTCTTGAAATAATGTCATTTTATAGACAATACTTAAGTTTGCAAACATCAACAGTGCAGGAGACTGCATGGCAGAAATAAGGAAGAGATTGGCAATGGCATATTGCAAAATAACACGGCTGAAAAACATATGGAAAAACAACAAAATAGAAACGAAAGTGCTGATGTTACGAACTTTTATTTTTCCGGTTGCAACATACGGCTGTGAAACATGGACTCTAAGTAAAACAGCGGCAAAGAAGATCAACGCCTTCGAGCTGAAATGCTACAGAAAGATACTTAGAATATCATGGAAGGATAAAATCAGAAACTCAGATATTATAAACACACTGAATATTCCAGAGTGTTGGTTACTAAACACAATAACAAAAAGAAAACTACGCCTGTTTGGTCATATAAAGAGACATAACTGTTTAGAAAGACAAATAATGGAGGGAAGAGTACCTGGCAAGAGGAGAAGGGGCAGACCAAGAAGACGATGGACTGACGACATTAAAGATAATATGAATACATCGCTAGAAAATGCAAGCCACATCGCCCAAGACAGAGAGAGGTTCAGAGAGTTCATTGGGAAGACAACGTTCTGGAAGGAATACGTCACATGACACTTAAGTTCAAGTATTGAAGCAGATTTAATGAACTTACGAATTCGATTTGTATATATTTCAGAAAGACATAGAGAAAACATTTTTAAAAAATTGTTCCACGTGATATTGGAGTATCTTTATTTATTTACTTTATTTATTTATACGGTAGACCATCTTACAACATTTTATTTATTTACAAATGCACTACATTCTGACAATAGTCGAGCTAGCCGAGTTGAGCTTGATATAGCGGAATGAAGTGTGAAAGTGGAATATTCGAAAAGTCGGATAAACGGTATTCGGGTATAGGAAATATATCTATAAAGTTTGCAAATGTTTGTCTATGACTAGCCTACGACTAAAATATTTGTGTATGTGTGTGTGCGTGCGTGCGTGCGCGCGTGCGTGCGTGTATATATATATATATATATATATATATATATATATATATATATATATATTCCAGATGAAAAAAACTATGGCAAGTGGCAAACAATCAACAAAAATGTTACAACTAGTAAAATGTTTATTTTTTCAGTGGCGACATATGGTTGTGAAATATGGACAATGATATCTGCAATGGACAAGAAAATATTGACATTCGAAATAGAATGTTGTACAAAGGTCCTAAGAATATCATGAACAGAAAGACACATCAACACAGTCGTCCACGACAGTCCTGAGAACATAAAAGATGACTGACTTCTCAAAACGTTTTAAAAGATGCGAGCCAATTTTTAAAGAAACTCAATGTTCTGGAAAGTTTAATCTTGAAGGAAAAGGTTCCAGGAAAGAGGACAAGAGGCAGACCAGGACTAGAATGGACAAATGACATCGAAGGCCTTCTAAATATGACACTAGAAGCTTACAGAAAGGCTTACGGAATGAAGTGAGCATTCTGTAAAGGACATATCATATAGATATATAGAATGTAGAATATAGATTTTAATGAATGATTGAAGGGTGGATGGGGCTGTAAGTATATATATAGATAGATATACAGACAGACACACAACAGAATAATAGATAGATGGATAGATAGATAGTAGGTAGGTAGATCGGTGGGTCCGTAGGTAGATAGGTAGGTAGGTAGGTAGGTAGATGGGGGGTTTGGTGTATGGATGGATGGATGGATGGATAGAGGAAAATTGTTCCAACTTAGGGGGTGTCGATTAAAAACAAAAGCATCTTAGAAAATATAACTTGAAACCAAGGCCAAATCTCTGTCATAATGAGAATGCGTTGCGTCACATTCTTCTGTAAAAATCTACAAAAATGTATATATATATATTTATTGAATTAATAAAACTTTGATTCAAATGTAAATTAGGTTTTAAATTAACATGTAACTTATTGTCATGCCTTTCAAACATGATTACATAATAAACACAAAAAACCTTTTAACAACCGCTAGACTGTAAGGCACGTTAAAATTAAATGCCTTCTGCGTTATGTATTGGAATTCATTTTATACTCCTATTTGGCAGAAGTTTATATTATTTTACACTGCCATTATCCTCCAGAAAATTAGGGGGGGGGGGGAGATCACTACAGCCAAATATTTCTGGGTTGATGGCTACGTCCTGAATAGGATACATGATCAATTTTAAATGAGAATGAAGATGGCGCTATACTTGAGGACATTGGCTTCTGTGGGAGTTTTATTTTCGGATATAATTTTGATAAAAGTCCTACATTATTTAGAAAACTTGCTTCGGAACAAGACAATCTGTGTCAGGGTCAAAGAAACGAAGACTAGTCAAGACTTTGGTTATTCTTCCCCATAAGCAGTGTACGTAAGAAATAAAGTAGAGATGTGTACAGGTGTTCAGGAGCCATTGCTTTCAATAGTGAAACGACGAAAACTAGCTTGGTTCAGACATGTATGTAGACACGATTCCTTGTCAAAAACAATACTGCAGGAAACTGTCGAGGGTGGAAGAAGCAGAGGAGGGAAAATAAAGGCATGGACAGACAACATCAAAGAATGGACAGGGCAATATATTTCCACACTCATCCGCATCGCTGAGGATAGAATTCGCTGGTGGACTCTGTGCTGAGACATCCAATGTGGTACCCCTACAACCCTGAAGGGTTACGGGTTCATTGATTGATTGATAAGCAGTGCACGTGCTAGCTCGGTGCACATGCTGGCTCGGTGCACACTATCAGGAGGACGGTAAAGCAAAAATATATATTCAGGGTTGCCACATCCGAAAAGGAGTTAGTTTATGTACAGATATCCGATATGGTAAACGTGTATACCAGAAGTACGAACGTCAGCTGCAGCAGAATCGTATTAATTTATCTAATGTGAATGTGGTCACTACGCAGCTGGGCTGCTATTAGGGATACTTACCTGATATAGATAGTGAGGCACGAGTAAGACTGGACATCTGAGGGGCAGAATGTGTGTGTTTAATCAGTAAGTTACAAGGACTATCAGCATGCACACAATTCGACATCTGCTAGTTGATACTGTCGAATACAATAGTGAAGTACTTGGCTTCCAGAGAGTATATTTTTTCGAACATGATGGTCTAGACCAGTGTTTCTCAAACATTTTTTGTACCATGCCCCACCTAAGTCTTTCTAAAATTCTGATGTCCCTCTATGTAACATATACATATTTTTTAATATTCAAAAATTGTATTATTTCCCCATGAATTGTCACCATGAACAATGAAACTGCCTGCCCCTCTGAACAATCAAATTGCCCCTCTGTGGGACGTGGGCCCAACGTTGGAAAACACTGGTCTAGACAGCTTATAAATTCATTTTGAACACATCTGGTTTTTAATAGATAATAGATAATACTATCTAGGGTTTATAATTTTTCGCATGTCCTATTTGCAAACTCATATGCTTCTAGTGGACTGCTGCTATATATTTCTCTTCAAAGTAAGCTTAATTATCCAGTTTTATTTCTCATATAACTTAATATTTGTACATTTTACTGCATATAAATTATTGTATATATCTTCTTCTTCTTGTGCGTTCGTTCTCAAACTCCTGCAGATTAGCAGGATGTAGTCAAGAGAAGCGAATGCGTTGTGTCATGGTTTACAGCATTGCTGCGATATCTGCGCCTTTCTGCCTGACATCCGACTTCGGCATGGTTTTGGGTCAGTGACCCTATATGGGATGGGATATCCAGCTCCATCCCATAATCTCCTTAGTCGCCTCTTACACAACATGCATGGAAGGTAAACAGTGTTGCTAATCTTTACTCCCCTTTCGGGCCTCGGCAACAACGGGCGATTTTATATATAAACTTAAATAACACCATAAACTCCAACCATCTGCACTTTTTCGGGTCCATTTTATTGCTTTATCCTTTGAAGACTATTATTGGGAAAGGTTCTGTTATCATAATTATCATTGTCAAGTAAGGAATTGTTAATGTAGTAGCTGGATATTTAGTTTTTGAAAATTTGCCGCCCTCTCGATATTGCCGCACGGGGCGGCCCGCACCTCCGACCCCCTCGCAACACCACTGGACGTGTGTAATTGTATCACTCGCCCGTGATGTATGTAATTGTCTAACACACTCGTGATTTGTGTAATTGTATCACACATTCGTGATGTGTGTAATTGTATCACACATTCGTGATGTGTGTAATTGTATCACACACTCGTGGTGTGTGTGATTGTATCACACACTCGTGGTGTGTGTGATTGTATCACACACTCGTGGTGTGTGCAATTGCATTAGTGAAGGGCGATAAACTCGGAGATTGAACTACCATTTTGTTAAATATATCCTGGTTCCGGTTCACTTCGTTTCAATTAAATGGGGTCAATGTTCCAAAAATAATAATTTAGATAGACCAAAAAGAAGGACAACTAGAGGCTAGTATCACTTTTCTACCATGAACTGTTTATAAATTATGTACCATTTTTTTAAAAACCAGGTTACCCTCGCCCCTTACCAATAACTATTAAGACTTCAGTGACCTTCCCCCTGCTTAGTTATGGTAAAATAATTCCCACCTCCCTTTAAACAATTGCTTTGCTCAAAAGGTTCTAACAATTGTATGTTAAAACTGTCAATGTCAGGCAATTTAATTCCTATATAAAACACGCAATTGTTGACGTCAACATTTGATAAATTCCCCCACCTCTCCATGGTAACAACTATTTAAAAAATGCTGCTTCCCCCCCCCCCACCAAATTGAAACAGTAAATTGAAGAGAATAATATTCAAATAACGACCGATATTGTCTGGGCCCGAAAGGGGGGCAAAGAATAGCAACACTATTTACCTTCCATGCATGTCGTACGAGGCGACAAAGGAGGTTATGTGATGGAGTTGGCTGCCCCATCCCATATAGGGTCAGTGACCCAAATCCATGCTGAAGTCGGATGTGTCAGGCCGAAAGACGCAGACATCGCAGCAATGATGTAAACCATGACAATTTTTTTCGTTCTCCGGACTACATCCTGCTGATCTGCAGGATTTTGAGAACGAACGCAGAAGAAGAAGATATTCAAATATACTAATGACATTGACATTCCTTCACAGGTCAGACAAAGCGGGTGCACTGTTGGCAAGATCTTAAGTGTGCCAGAAATAAATTGAATGAAACATGACTATTAATCTACCGTGCAATGACATTTGACCCAACAATTTAAGTACAAAAACTGCAATTCAAAATTGGATTTGTTTACAGTACGTTAATCTTGTTTGTTTGTTTGTTTTTCGTTCGCTCCATTGTAACCATCACAGATATCCGTGCGATTTCCGCCGGGAGCGTGATTACGTTGTGCCACCGTTATGCGCCTTGTAGGCCTAGCACATCCGATTTCGGCATGCCTTGACAATTCGGGTGGGCTACCCTTAGCCTGTGACAGCCTCTATATCTGTCTCCAGGCACGCGTAGCGGAGACTCTTCGCCCAGACGATTTTTTGCTATCGTCTGACTCGAACGAGGTGTTCCACTGTCTATGAACTTGCCTCGTGTAATTGGACGTGCTGTGCCTGTGCCCATTGGGTACTGAACCGTTTCTCATCCGTGAGCCTGGTTCCTTAAGGGGAAGAACTCAACAGAGGAGTTGGACCCTGGCTCTTTCGCCCTCTTAGCCGAGGTGTCATTCACCGACATCGTGTACCCCTTGTCCAAGTTCGAGTCTCACATCACGCGTTTGAGAGCAAGGCGTTCTCGAGCTGAGCGTCCTTGTCCCAATAGCGGCTGAGCCCATCAGGTACTGAACCCTTTCTCTCTTCAAGTGTATTTCCGGTGTAGGAAAACCTGACAGTAGAGTTGGGCCAGGGCTAAATCGTTGTCCCGTTTGTGCCTGAGCGCATCGAGTACGGAACCCTTTCTCTTCGCGAGCATATTTCCGGTTTAGGAAGGCTCGACATTAGAGTTGGGTTAGGTCTTCTTGCTTTACCAAACGCCAATGGATGGGTCTGGGTCTCTGCCTGTAAGGAACACAGGTAACTAGAAGCTCGTCTCGAGCTGACGGAGCTTGTAGTTCCCCTTTCCTAGGGACTTTTCACTTTCTATTTGCAGTTCACGCTGCCCTCTAGCGCTGTTCTGCCCTTTCATTGTTTCATTGTACTCGGTATGAAATATATTTGTCTCTCGCCATGCATCTATCTTTACGTGCATTTTACATTGGCCGCCCCTCCAATGTTCGGACTGGACTGACTTGCTTCACTGTATGTCGACAGTGTCGCTATATGTGGTGATGCTGGTGGTGTCGGAGATATTGTCTGTCTCTTGTGCAGTCAAATCTCTTTCCATCTGCTACCTCCACATTCTCGGACACGATCCCCAAAAGATTTGGCCAGAATCAGCTCGAGCTGCTGTATTTCTGTTTCCAGGGTGCACCGCGTGGAGGTACATTTGGGATCTTGGTTATCTGCTAACCCTGGGTCCGCCTAGAGCAATGCGTTCCCTTTGCACCCCGTTAATCTTGTAAAACGACCTGGTTCAGTTAGCATGACCCAGATATTGATTTTAATTTTCACTAGAGCAGCATTTACAAAAGAACGGTCGCTTTTGAATCAAAACTAAATCAATCACAGACTCTAGACTAGACTGGCTTAAATGACACAGTTGAAAGACTTTATAAAAATAGTCTCTTCTTGGACGGGACAGTCAGTTCATAAGATGGGTCGGTTATATAGAAAACACAGATGTCTAGTTTGCACGAATATATTAGTATTCCGAGGTTGTACTTTCACGATAATATTTGTTTGCAAACACATATTGCCAATGTTTCTAGGCAGGATTATGACAAGTCATTTTTCCAAATAGTCATTCGGGGTGATACCTTCTTCTTCTGCGATCAGTTTCCTATGCTCATAAGTATATACAGGAAGAGGACCGCCTCCATGAATTCAGTCGTCAGCAGGAGGTCCTAACGGTTGCCCCACAGCTTCACCTTCAGATCTGCCTCCCGGGGCATATTTTAGTTCTCACGTCATCGAAGAGTGCCTGCAGAATATGTTCTGGAGTCTGGGGACCCTTTTGACATGGGCATTGGTCAGTTTGGACAGCCTTAATTTTGTGGAGATGTGCTTGTAGTCTGCAGTGTTCTGTGCGAAGTCTAAAAATTGGGATGATACCAAAAGTCACTTATCGCGACTGATTCACTTAAACTGATTCATCAACATTCCTCGGAGTTACATTCGACACAAGACTCACTTAGAAACCACATTGTGAAAATTCAAACTAAAGCATGCCGTTTTGAAAAACAACTAGAGGGAAATTCCTGAGGCGCGAACCAACAAATACTAAAACAATTATGTACAGGGGCAGTCAGAACACATATGAAATACACCTCTAGATGTCGAGCTTCTGCAGCCAAAACGAACAGAGAAACTGTACATACAATGCACACATTTCAGTGCTGAAGTGCATACCATACTCACAGCTTCAAATACTCAACAATCGAGAGTTGATACCTAAAAAAATCGCAATATTCAGTAATACAATATCAATCTTTTAGCTATCCAAATTCAGTCTTGGAAGCCATCAAAAATCAATCTTACAAGCCATCCAAATCAGTCTTATAAACCAGCCAAAATGCCAAATAGGATACCTTCATTCACAGCCGAAAACATATCTTTGAATTATCTATTTAAAATAAATTAGTACTACAATGGATACCTTACCGTCTCGGCGTAGAGTCAGTACACATTCGCTGCCTGGCGACAGATAGGAAGGCTGTCACAGGCTAGGGTAGCCCACCCGAAATGTCCAGGCATGCCGAAATCGGATGTGCTGGGCCTACAATGCGCATAACGGTGGCACAACGTAACTACGCTCCCGGCGGAAATCACACGACTATCAGTACTGAATACAATGAAGCTACAGCAAAACAGACAAACAAACAATGAATACCAGCTCACTATGGCATCCGTGGTAACGAAAAAGCAGACGAAGTCGCAAAAGCGGTAGTCAACATCCCACAGACCTGTGTACCTCTATGTTTCAAAGAATTAATATCTGTTAAAGTAATCTATGCGACTTCTGCGGAGAGAACTTAACCAACATCATAGCCCTGAGCAAGACTACATTAACAAATTGACCAGAAATGAATAATTCAGGCATGATATTTCGACTGAGAACTGAGCAATGTCATATAAAATCACAATTACATATACTTACTCTGTAAATGACTCTGTCCCAGTTTCACTTGTCACATAACGACAATATGGATCACAGGAGCTTCTCTGCAAAATAAGTTATGGGGTTTTCACGATGACCTAAAACAAACCTCTCTATACAGTACCGATTTGGGACTGGATATTGGATACATGTTGGATCTCATGACAGATATTGGACTGGATGTTTAACAATTGATCACAGAAGAAGACATGAATGATGGTACTGACCAGTTGTGTATACATTATATCGCCAGCCAATAAAAAGCTCTGGAAAAGTCGAATCAGCCAAGATACGTGACACAGTCTTGTAACAGCCAGCATGACTATTTATTGAAATGGACATGTAGCAGTCATGAATCTCTAGTTACAAAGATATCCCACAAAATGTAAACGTCATATAAACAGTTGGTTGTAAAGAAACATTTCTGGGATTTATTTGTTTGGTTACAAGCGCAGCAAAACTATCGTCGGGCATGCGAAATTAGAAACACAGAATAGTGAAGGTTTGATTAATCACTTGAACACACATAAATCGACTTTTTCAAAAAAACCTTTTAAATTTATTTGGCTCTTTGATGCCATTCCTTACAGTTCCGTTCGTTACTACTCGTGTACCATGGTGTGTTCTTGTTTAAGGCTATTTTGGTAGAAACATCAGTTTGTATATGCTTTCCTGTGTGTTTCCAATTTCCTCAGTCGGAAGTCTATTGGCAGTATCATGCGTTTTCTTATGTGTTCGAACTACACTAGTGAAAACTTCTTAAGCTGGTTGTCGTACTTTACCTGATATGCATGGCGCGTCTTCACTTGGTAATGTTTTATGGTGAGAAAAACATGTCCAAGTCATCCTAGATTTTAACATGTGTATAATTTTGTGTGTGTGTTTTTTATGTAATTTGTGTCTTCAGAAAGGTCCTTGTTTGACCGTAACGTGGAAAATAGTCCTTCTTTGTTTTATTGCTAGTTATTTATTTTTAACTAATAGCTAGGATTTAATAGTAACCTTTGTACTTTATTTAGTTGTTATCAATTATCTACAGAACTAAGTACACTACTAAGTACAGAAGAATATGTAGGCACAACACAATTTCGCCTACAGTATACCCTGGACAGCATAGACAAATGATCCAGAGAATGAGGAATGGCAATAAACTCAATAAAATAACATGCACTGTATTTTCACTACCAACAAAACCTTCATAAGCAAAATTCTTCTTATATGGACAACGGACCAGTGAAGAAGGTTCACCGTCTTATCTTCGAATCACCTTTGATCCGAGGCTGATTTGGTAGAACCAACTTATAAGAAATCAACAGATATGCATGAAACTATTCGGTCTAAAGAATACATTCGCTGGAACAGACTCGAAGGTTAACACCTTGCTCCAAAAGAAAACATGCACTGGCTATGGTTAGGAGTGTTTTTTTCATGAACTGAAGAAAACCTATACTAGCTATGGTAAGGGTGCTTAGACCCTGAAGAAAACCTATACTAGATATGGTAAGGGTGCTTGGACCCTGAAGAAAACCTATACTAGATATGGTAAGGGTGCTTGGACCCTGAAGAAAACCTATTTTAGCTATAGTAGAGGTGCTTTGATCCTGAAGAAAACCTATTTTAGCTATGGTAGGGGTGCTTTGATCCTGAAGAAAACCTATTTTAGCTATGGTAGGTGTGCTTTGATCCTGAAGTAAATCTATTTTAGTTATGGTAGGGGTGTTTTGGGGTGTTTTTCAACTGAAGACCAAGACAACTTCATCTCTCTGGAAATAAATGGTTGGTTATGTTGATTTATGTCGGACAAGCCAAGTCTCGGGGCTGGAGAACACAGTCCAGTACATTGATGAAACATATATCAGCACCTAACTTCGACTGGAGAAAGTAAAGAAGAAGAATTACTGTATAAAAACCAATTTGTTTACCTCAAAATGTGTTAGCAATAACTGTCAACCTTTTCAGATCCCCGCCCCCTTTTTTCCGTCTAATTGTTGACGTAATTTATGAACAGCCGACATGTTCACCATGGATGCAAGATTGGGTTAATGGACTAGGAAACAGACAACACCGAAGAAACAACACAGTAATGATAGGCCAAAACTAAATCCACATCAATAGCACATGACTGAGACATTAACAACTACAGCATAAACAGAAGTCTCAGAAAACAACTATATCAAACACGAAAGACCAAGGGCAACACATTAAATGCAGAAAGAAGAATACAAGAATGAATAAATAGATCGAGACAACATATATACCACAGATAGAATAAACACCACTGCTAAAACACCAGAACATCGACATGATCTCCAAAAGAAACTTTAATAAACACAGTGGTTATGTTGACACTGTGCTACTATTGCCAGACCTGGACCCTGACAGAGAAACGAAACTATAACAAAAACTCGCTGTATGTGAAATGAAGTGCATGAGAACAGCACTGGGCTTTATAAAAAGAGATATAATAAACAATGATACTATGCAAATTCTGGTGAAAACAATATCGTGAAAGAATGGACACAGAAAAACAAATGTTTTGACCACCTAATCAGAATGAAACCAGGACGCATTCATAGTCTCCAATACAAGATCATCTGAAAAGAGAAACAGGGGAAGACCCAGACGAAGGTGGATAGATAACATCAGAGAGATACTAGAACACTAAGACTGCACTAGGTCAGTGATATCACAGTTAGTAAAAGAAAGAAGACTTGCTTCCCCATGACGACTATCAGTACACATAGATAAAACAAGACAAGAATAAAGACACTAAATGTCAACCGCTGTCGTCATTATTCATTTTATTAGAACTATTTGTATCACACGCCATAATAATGGTATATGTGTATAACATATATTTACTTATTCTGCACACTTTCGTCTCGTGATATACTAAGCAGGAGTCGGTATTACCGATACTTTGATCCCTAGCAACGCACTGATTATATAATGCCGAGTCCTTGTCTATTACACAGTCATGTTGACTCATTTTGGTCCGTTCAAAAGTGACGATTTTGACTTTTTCCGAGAATTGAATTGATCATTGTGTATATACTTTGTGTCGACACGGTATTTACACAATGTAAATCACGGTAAACGTCAAACAGCATCACTTTTGAAGGATGATTCTCGATGAGTTCACATGACTGTATAATTACCGCGTGGCTCGGTTCTGCAAACTAACGTCAATATTTATACTTATTTTTATGTTTGTATTTGTGTAGTTCGAGCTTGAACTTTGGTATCAAAGGCCAGGCAATGGAACTTAGCTATATTTGGTTCAGTGCTGATCCAACCTACGCAGTCGAACAATGAAATGTGTACAATTCAACTAAGCGCACATCTGCTCTATATACGCACTCAACGGTGCAACTTTTCGACGTTTCGAAGACTCAGTCAATATCGACACTTAATTTAAAATATGTGTAAAAAAAAACAGCAACCTATACATATTTTTGTTTATATTGTACACAGCCTCATTTATACGGTAGCGGAATGTCTTTGCACTTTTATGGAGAAGTAATCGAATTCTCAAAACTATATTGCTGCTAACAATACTGTGATCGTTCACCTATGAGTACGGTTCATTAGTCGAAACGTCAGGAAATGTCTGTACCCCATATTTGATAATGTGCTTTTTTTATTCTTCATAACGCTATGTATATTATTGCGATTGTTAGCATTATTGTAACGTACGGCAAGGCATGAGGTATGACTGCAGGTTATCATCAGAGCACACAGGACATGTCCGTATCGCTGTCTCCGTGTCCATAGCTCTGACCTCTATCTCAATAAATCCATTAGAGTATAACGGCGTGCAATTCCAGTTCCACGTTAATTTATTAATCTCTTCATGTATAAATTCGTTTTAGTCTCGCCCTTGTGTTGCCGAGGCCCAAAAGGGGAATAAAAAACAGCAACATTCTTTACCTTCCATGCATGTCGTAAGAGGCGATTAAGGAGATTATGGGATGGAGCTGGATACCCTATCCCATATAGGGTCAGTGACCCAAAGCCATGCTGAAGTCGGATGAATCAGGCCGAAAGGCGCAGATATCGCAGCAATGCTGTAAAACATGACACAACGCATTCCGTTCTCCTGAATGCATCCTGCTAATCTACATGAGTTTGAGAACGAACGCAGAAGAAGAAGAAGAAGTAGTCTCCTAACTGGCTGTTCTACTATTTACATTAGTCTCGCTCAGACTTGAAAGAAATATTATTCACACTTTAGAAAAAATTTTGAGTCATGCTCGCCAGTGTATCTGCTGCATTATCCTTAACACCCGCATGTCCTGGCTCGAATATTAAAGATAATCGTTCTTATCATAGATTGTGTCAATAACTTCACGCATTGACAGCAGACAGCGTCCTCTTCAACTTTGCGGATAACGTTCATTGAGTTATTTAATATGCCTGCATGAGAATAGTCATGTTACAGCAGCCATGACAGTGCCTTCGTGACGGCCCGTATCCCCAACGCAAGATTGTTTGCTTTTGTAGTGAAATCACCGCTGGATTCTTTGACAGTTTTCTTCCTGCAAATTGCAGAAAAAGCCCAAACACAGCGTTGATGGGGAAATGTCTGACGTAGATGATTACATTATTTTTCTAAAATATTATCGTCAATGTGTGCCCTTACATCTGTATCCATAGCAACCGGATTATTTCCCTGCAACTCTCGTAGAGTGCTATGACCCCATAGAAGATACATTATAGTACAAGATATAAATTATTACAAGATACATGCAGGCGGATTGGGTATCCACCACTCCCGAGGATTAATGCAAATAGGGTTATATGCTTGTCTGATGATATCTTCTGCCAGTCATAACCACAATCTGCTCATTTTGAGCCTGTCACTTTATTGAGATGTGGATGCAATTGGTGAAGTGTATCGATACTGATTTTAAGATATGTCAGAGCTCGCCACATTTTCATTCTGTCAGCTACGGCCACAAAGTCATGGAGAAATTTCATCGTCACACACTGTGTATGTTCTTGGTACATCCCAAGGTCATGCGCACTGCCTTGTTCTGAATTGTGTCCGGTCAGACATCATCTGTATCAGTAACAATGAATATAACAGAGGCATATTCTATACTAGATGAAACAAGTCTCTGATACAGAAGTTGAGTAGATATTTTGTAATGTTACAAGGAACCATTATTCCTAACGCCGAGAGACTTTTGGAAGATTTGGTAAATACACGGTGAACATTTTCTTTCAAAGCAAAGACTGCAATCAAATTTCACTCCCAAACAACACAATGCAGGATTGCTGTGCTGGTGATGCGATTGTTTAACGAGTAGCAAGCGAGAACAGTCTTGTTTTGGTTGATCATCGTGCCAGACTTCGAACACCAGGAGTCCAATCGTTCTAGTTCCTTTTGTATTTCTTTTGTAATCGAATGCCGGTTGTTTCCCTGCCTGTACACAAGAATATTATCGGCATAAGATAAGTATACTAAGCGACTAACTTAATCACAGCAGTTCTTCTTCTTCTGCGTTCAGCAACTGTAGTCATGCTATATTATTAGGCCCGTCGTCAAGACGAAGTCCGCCATCTTCTCCAGGTCAGAGCGGCTGCCCCATAGCTTTTGCCACAAGTCTGTATCCTCTGGCCAGGTCTACTGTCTCTGCTCTTTGTATGTTGAGCAGTCCTGAGGTATTTGTTCCGTAGTTTGGGTTCCGGACCCACATTGACATTCATCTGTGTATGAGATCCTCAATCGATAAAGGTGACCCAACAGTATGCAGTGGCCTGTTCTAATACGAAATATTGTGATCTGTTGATATCGTTGGAGGAGATGTATTGCATCATGTATCACCGCAGTAATTCACAATCACATAATGCGTGTCAGGTGTTCCATTCTGCATTTAGTATATTGTCTCAAAAGTTGTGGTACGTCAAATCACAGCCTCCTTTGGTGAGAAAGCCTAGAGGTAAGAAAGTGCTAGAGGTATTTCTTGTCAGGCCGTATTATGTTATTTGTTTAATTATTGTGAATTTTCACTTCGTTTTCAAACAGATGAAGTGACGAGAAATATTATCACCTAATCGAAGACGAGGTTATAAAATTCTGAGGATGCTCCTGGTGAAAATCTTGAAAGTGTAATACAAATAAAGATAACAATGACGATGTCTTGTAATCTGTCAATTGTATTCTTACGCCTGTGGCAAGAGGAAAGTACTGCACATTCAATCTTGTTGCAAGCAAAGTCAACTCATAATGGCAGTTTAAAAAAGGTCCCCACTGTCACGTGCACCAAAGAGGACAGCTTTCTCCTTGTCGTTTAAAAAATATCAGTGAAGGAGTGAATTCGATCCTGATATTCCAGAATGTGAGAGAATGGAGTAAGATATTTCAAAACAGGGTCACTTCTGTTACAGATTGTCCATCTGTACCTGATGCCGTTTTGAAAGAATATTATCTTAAGTGTGAGCTGTTGGTCATCCTATCTAATTACTAAGACTTTGTTCTACAAAGACTCTACTACCTCACCCGCGCCTACGCCATTACATAAAGTGCATTTAGCTTCTCATACGCTTTTAATACTGAGTGCTAGCCAAGCCCAAGTTATTTTCTTTAGAAGTTTCATGCGCAGTATATCTTTATTTACATTAGAATTTCAAGCCTCAGTGATTGTTCCAAGTGTGACGCCAGTTTCAGCATTTGCTAAACTAAGTGTCATACATACGATCACATTTTTTTAACATAAAATAAGAGTGCATAAGACGACATAAAAATACCAAAAATATTATGTGAAGGCTGGAAGTAGAGGAAGACAGTAAGGGGAGTGTTATGATTATTAACTCCTAAACTGCTTGGTGAAACGTGACAGCGCTTTTCGTGATCTTAATGTTTGCTTTTACAAAAAACTAACTAAATGGCTATGCACTGTAATCCCTTGAAAGCATCATGAAAAGACATGATTTTAGTTTCAGTATAATAATAAGCAAATCTAGCCTTGAGCAGCTACAGTTTGGCGAGGTAGATAAAGTTATTCCTTTGTATTCGTTCTCAAACTCCAGCTGGTTAAGAGAATATAGTCCAGAGAACGAAATGCACTGTATCCTGACTTATAAGCTTGTGTGAAATATGTATGTCTTTTGGCCTGACACATTTGACTTCAGTCTGAAATTATTATTACTTCGACTATGAGATGAGATTGCGAAGGTAACTTCATCCCAAAATTTCTTAGTCGCCTCTTATGACATACATAGACAGGCACGGCACAATGGTACTATAGTCCGTTCAATAAATTCACATTCTCAGTTGGAATTATTTTTCACCAAAACTACTGGTTAGGTCGAAAAGATCTTTTGAATCTATGTTTGAGATTCTACATGACCCTATACAACCATTTCTTGACTTTTAAAAATGTGACTAGATTAAAACATTTTCATATAAGTTATCCATTTATGAAGGTTTTGGGAATGTACATAAAGTGCTATATTTTACAGTCTACCCGAGTCTTTTGACAGTCGCGGTTGAAGGGGAAATAAACCTTATTATTTGATTGTTTGTTTTTCTCTCCAACTCTTCATTGGCTGTGACGCAAAATTAAATATACTGGTCAATTAAGGCACGATACAACTAAGAAGACGTATAAGTGACGGTTTTTTTCTCCCGATGCAGGAGAACATCATGTCGATAGACTGAAAACACTCGTATGTTTATATAAATTGAATTATACTGATGTGAAATAAAACTGTAATTTTGTTTTGTATGCGCATCAAGTCAACCCAGTATGGTACGGAAACAACGATTTCCATGAGTGTGAATTTGTAGTCGTTTGTCGTTTATTGAGAGATTTCGTGTCGTTGACGAACTTCGCTAACTCATTTGGCATGAATATCTTCGTGCTGTTCATTGATCATTGTGATGTGTTGTCAATATTGTCACCAATGATATACACTGAAATACTGGAGTATACCTATAGAAGAGACATTATCATGACATGTATTGTCAGTTTTGCCGTATTTTTTGTTGGATTGCCCATTTGTTTAATCTTTAAAAAATAGCTAAAGTTCAATTTAATCAAATTTGTATCGCTTATTCGACGTGTTTTTAATTGTGGTATCTTGTTCTTTTTAGCCAATGTATGTATGTAGTTAAGAGTTTTATTACAATATGAATTTGAATTTTAAATTCACTATTATTCAAAATCTGACTACACAATTGTACAGTTACCTTTGGAGAGAAGCTATTAGGGTAATTTATATTACGAAATACAAAATCCTAAAACTAGAACGCAACATGCTCTTGGTTTAAATAAAATGTCATTTAACCGTTGGATAAAACAGGACTGTAACTATATAAATCAAGAACGACAGCAATGTCGGAAAGAAACTGGCTTTTTCGACAGAGGCATTATTGTACGTGAGATGCTTAAAATGTTTATGACACATGATGTGGTAAAATTACGCAAACTGAAAGTTCGTCTGCGCTGTCATTGTGATACTATATTTCTAAAACCGCATTAGCGGCGACTGTTTCACTTTTCAGAAATCTCTTACAGTCAAAGATATATTATGTGAGAAAACGCCCCTCATAGCTGCACGATGCGAATATCTGAGGTAGACACGTGAGCGTAGGATGGAAGATTATAATATAGTATATCTGGATGAATCGTGGGTAAATGCTCACCATATATTTGATAAATAGTAGCAATTACTTGATGGAGCTAAGAAAAAGAATATTCCACGCAACAAAGATGGAAGCATTGTAATATGTCATGCAGGCAGTAACATAAATGGTCTTGTCAGTGGGGCAGATATTGTTTTCCAAGCTTTATCTACAGATGGTAGAGACAAACTCAACGACATGAATGCAATTAGTTAGTGAGCTCTTTTCTACCAATGCTGACATGACCGTCATGTATTATTATTGACAATGTCTCCTATCATAACGTAGTAGCGCATGAAGACAAAATTCCCGCTTTATCAAACGCAGAACAAGAAGTCATGACATGGCTTGCAAAATATATATATGTATATTCAGTAATATATTCAAACCAGAGTTGTTAGAATTTGTGAGACAGACAAAGAAGAACATTTCTGTAATTGAAAAAAATCATCGTTTAGTATAGACATGCTTCTCTTCGGCTACCACCTTACCATTCACATTTCAATTCCAATGAACTGGTGTGGACTGCCGTCAAGGGCAAGTTTCCACTCTAAACAAGACTTTCAAATTGTTGATGTAATAAACATAACATGCGACGCCCTCGCACAAATAGATATTGAGTACTGGAGAACATGTGAAGAGCATGTGCATCAAGAGGAAGAGACATATTGGCAAACGAGATGGTTTGCATTTTATCCAGCCCTTAGCAGTAGTCGATCTTTTAAATTCTTCAGAATCTGAATAAAATAGTTGATATACCAATCTCTGTTGTTCTTACATCGACCAAATAACTAACAATATCGCGGACATGACAAAAATAACTATTACTTCATTGTTTTGCTTATCACAACGATTTGTTTGCAGTCACCTTTACCTATGGAATGATTAAATACATATATTCCTCTTCAACACCAATGCCACAGGAAAAACATAAGAATATTCCATTATCACAGATAAAAACTGCTTTGCATGCACTCTGGAAGTAATGATAACTAAATCATTACAGAATTCCCGGTTATTATTTGTAGTTGGGATACGCCATTGCTTCCACAATTTTGTGTATTAACGTAAAATGTATGATTTTTTGCTTCTTATGCAATATTATATAGAACAAAAACACGTTTTGCGAATTTTCCAATTTACCTATAATTTTCTAAAATATGAATTCCTACGGTCGTGCCGTGTATAAGACTAACTGCGAAATATGGATGCTATGCATCAGGTAGTTTTCGTGAAATTTGTGCTCAAGTGAGTAACATGAATTATGAAACTAACTATTGTCTTTTCTTCACTTCAAGCGTCAGAAACACATGGGCAGATGGACTTAACCAGACACGAGTACTCTGATATCTCTATAAGTCTGAAATATGGGCAGATGTACTTAACTAGACACGAGTACTCTGATATCTCTATAAGTCTGAAATATGGGCAGATGGACTTAACCAGACACGAGTACACTGATATCTCTATAAGTCTGAAATATGGGCAGATGGACTTAACCAGACACGAGTACTCTGATATCTCTATAAATCTGAAATATAACACCATATCCGCAATGAGAACACACCATGCTGACAATGTGAACAGAGGTTAATTGGTCAATGGGAAAGCCACAAACACCAACACAGGGTGACTGTCACATTATGAATAGATCAGAACAAGTTGTAAGTTTACGCCTCAGAACAGGACACGGCCGACTCCGCGGTCGCGTGTACACAGGGTTCAAGATTGGCAAAGCGACCATGTGCACATGTGGGGAGACGGAACGGGGTGGTGTCGGGCATATGATAATAAATCAACGAATAATAAAGAAAAAATATTGATTTGAAGTTGCGATACATGAACGTATGCAAAAAATCAATGAATCCCTTTGTCACTGCTACTGACAAAGATACAAAACGCACAAAATGACATTAACATTGAGATCAGATCTGCTTAGTGTTAAATTGGCATCTGATAACACACAAATAAATATAAATAAATAAACACAGCATAAGAATGAAGACACAGTCCTAAACAAAAACAATTCAGCGATATAATACATGTTTCTTCTTCAACTGATCATGTCAATACATAGAAACATTTAGAAACGAAAAAAATATGCTCGACTCTTCCCGCTCAACTCAATTTGATACAAGCTTGCTTCAGACAGTCTGTCAAGGCGAGCAACGACATAAACACTCAGAAATACTACATATTTTCTACATATATTCTATACATTTTTATAATATGTGGATTAACTCTGAGTATATATCTTTTTTTCTCGTCTTATCATACCACTTTAAACAAGCGTGTTCACATATCCACGGATCCGTGATTATGTCTCCTTACTTCAGTAACCGTCATGCTTTATCACACCCAGATTAGAAATGAACTTTTGACCTATCCTCACAAACGGACTGCATGCCTCAGCTTATAAGTACGAATTTGCATAAAACGTCTGACGCACACACGTATTTTCATTATAATTTGCACATATATAAGTATATTTACTGTGTAGATATATATATATACATACTACTGGTCCTTATTGTGTTCATTTTGACACAAGAAGCCCTAAGCAGCTTCAGTATTAAAGTCTGGGCCAAGAGTGTCACGCCAGGTTTTGCGTGTTCATAATATTCTAATGCTCAGAAACATGGACACTAAAAAAATAATTAGAAGACAAAATTGATGCCTTTGAGATGTGGGTATATAGAAGAATAGGGAGAACATCATGGAAAGAGAAGAAAACAAATAAAGAGGTGCTAAAGACACTTAATATGAAGAAAGAACTACTAAGAGAAATAAAGATCAGGCAAATAAAATACTTTGGACACATTAAAAGACATGACACCCTATTGAAGACCTTACTTGAGGGTAAAGTCAAAGGGAAGCGAGCAAGAGGTAGGCAGAGATACAAGTGGGAGAGTAACATTACACGATGGACAGGTTACAGTCTAGCAGAGTGCACCACCAAGACAAGAGACAGGAGATGTTGGAGATACGTTGTAGCCAACCTTCGTTGCGGAGACGGCACTTGATGATGATGATGAATATTCTAAGATGCATGTAACAGTGTTCATCACTTCTTTCTAACCTTCTGTAGGTAGCTGCACATTATAGTACTTCTCACAGTATATGGTATATCTATACACTGTGGCCCTTGTTTGTCCTGCGGCGTCAGGGATAGAAAAGGTCTCTGGAGAAGGCTTTCTTGTGTGCTGTGTGTAAGCTTGTTCCTGTGGCTTCCTTGATTTTGGTGGTCCTTCTTTTATATGGTCTGTCTCTGGCTTTATAGCCGTGATCTCTATGTGTCATGGCATTTGTGGCATGCTGTCTGTTGGTATTCTGGTAGTGTGTGAAAACCACTTGATCTGTTGTCTTTTGATGTGTTCTATTACTGGTACTGGAACACATCAAAGGACAACAGATCAAGTGGTTTTCACACACTTCCAGACTACCAGAAATATATGGTCGATACACAAAACGTGCATCATTCGTTGGTTGTAAGACTGTCACCGTATGACGTGGGAAATGTGAACGGTTTTATTTAATTTTTACAGACGAAATCGTCCGAAGGATCGATCTAATCGTCAATTTATAGCGAATTGTGTTATATAACTTTCAGATAAAAGCGTGTTCATTATCAGAAAGTTACACTGGGTATGAACCTCGCTAGCATATAACAAATACTTTAGAAAACAATACAACACTTGTCTTGTGAAATAGACCTTTCTGAGTAAGAAGCTTTTTGACAAAGCATTGCAAACGTACGCAAGTTATAATCTTCTGAGTACGAAAGGATGTTCTTGAGAAAATCTCTCAAGTTAAGATACATTTAAGATGAATTTCTAGTAATTCCTAAGATAGAAACCAACAGCTTACAGAGAGTGTAACATCTCTTATATTTGAAGACAAAACTAAATAGTTCACTTCTAATTATTCAGTGGAAAAGGGAAGAAAACATGTTAATTGTAGGAAGATGTCGATTCCTTCAGTAGCTGTCTTACAGTATTATGGGATTACTGACGATAAGTAGGCTTCGCTTCCCTGAGCTTGTTTTTACCATATATTTATTGAACTTTCGACAAATAATTATTTTTACCTAATGCTCCCACAGAACGGAAATTTTTAATTTAATTTTTTTTTACGTGCTATTAGTTTCGTTCATCGTCGTCATCAAGTGTCGTCTTCGCAACGAAGGTTGGCTGCAACATATCTCCAACATCCCTGTCTCTTGTTTTGGTGGTGCACTCTGCTAGACTGTAACCTGTCCGTCTTGTGATGTTACTCTCTCACATCTATCTCTGTCTACCTCTTGCTTGCTTCCCTTCAACTTTACCCTCAAGTAAAGTCTTCAACAAGGTGTCATGTATAAAATATATCCAAAATATTTGTCCAAAATATTTTTTATTTGCCCGATCTTTATTTCTCTTAATAATTCTTTCTTCATATTAAGTGTTTTTAGAAACTCTTTGTTTCTTTTCTTCTCTTTCCAAGATGTACTCTCTATTCTTCTATTTACCCACATTTCAAAGCATCAATTCTGTCTTCTAATTGTTTATTTGGTGTCCATGTTTCTGATCCATACATTAATGTAGAATAGATGTATCATTTTACAATTCTCATTTTTAACTTGTTTGTAATTTTTTTAGATGTTACTATTTTCCTCATGTCATTAAAGGTTCTTGATTCTTGATTAGAAACTGGCTTCACAGCACGCGAGCCATTTCCATAAGTGCTCCGCCTTCCGTTCCAGCAGCCATCCCAGTGTATATAGACCCAGTCAGGTGTTGATTGTGTGATCTTCGGGACTTTCCAAAAAAGTTACTTTTTTCTTCCCTCACCTCTAGATAGTCCCATTTCTAACATTCTCTGTATGTGCACTTTCTGCATGCCAATAAGTCGGCTCTCTCGTTTCCTCTGACCCCAGCATGACGAGGGCAGTATATCCATATAATGCTCTGGACAACTGAGTTGTTCAATACGTCCCACCATTCTTTTCTCAGCATGAAATTTTCTATCTTGTGCAGTATGCTTTTAGATTCTGTATTACCGAGTGTGTTGATGTATCAGTTATCCAATTAAGATATGCTGTAACTCCCTCTATCTCCATCCTCATGCTCGATGTGACAGTGGAGTATGCTGAAGATTTCTCAACCAACTTCACACAGTTTTTGTAGGCAACAAAACCCCAACCGCTTTCATTTGTGTTTCCGTTAACGAGGCCATCTGTTTAATTGTGTCTTGTGATTTCGAGTGTAGCTGGGCGAGTTCATGCACTGTAGCCTTGGCCCTGGCACCAGTCCACTTCGACACGCTTTATCTAGTTGTATTATACTTATTTCTTTAAATTATTACTTTATTCAGTGATTTCTTCTCAGTGTCTACCTCCACCCATTCACTGCTCTTTCCTACTTCTTCAAACTCACATACTCTTCTTCGTGTGTCTTCAGCCTCTGCCATCCATGATCTTCCACGCTTGATTCGTTTTCCCTTTGATTCATGTAGACGTTGGTGTAGTGGGTGGTGGTTGTATTTCGTCACTTGAAGTTACGACCTAACTTGTGATATCTGATGTCGCACTCTAATGCTGGGGAGATCAAGCAGAAATCTCATAGCAGATGGATGTATCTCTAGTACACCCCAGTACCGCTCTCATTGCCTCATTTTGGAGTTACTTTTTCCAATCTACCGACTTGTGTCTGTGACAGTGTTAGTAGGCCGAGGGAATAATCTATGACAGATAGCACCATCACTTGTAGAAGCAGAAAAAGTACCCATTGCTGCATGTCGAAGGTCACCCATAATCTTAATAACACAGATTCCTCCTTTAGCATTCTGAATCATATTTGTGACGTGTTTGTTAAATGAACGAATTGTATCAAAGATTATCCCAAGATATTTAAGGCCATGTTCTCTTTCAATTAATGAGTTCATGCAACTGACAGCTGGCAGGCTGTCACTGGTCAGATTATTATTTAAGGAGTACCAGACAACCTTTTCTTTTGAGGGATTGATCACAGCGTTGTATGTTTCATATCGACAATTGATCTAGTCCACTCTGTATACTGTCAGCGATATCTGGTCTGTTCCTGCCCATGTTGTATAGTAGGATATCATCAGCGTATGTTGGAACTCTACAATTGCTGGAGGTTTGCAATTGAGCAATTCTCAATGTATACACATTAAACAGCACTGGGGACGAGGAGATCTTTGTGGCAGACCAGGTATAATTGTTCTGATCGCAGACGGCCAGGTTCCATATCTGAGAGCAACTTTTCTACAGATTAACACATTTGCTATCCAGCGTATGATCTAGGGGTGGATATCTTGTTCCCTTAGCATGTCTATAAGATGGGTGTAACTAACTCTAGTGTACGCATCTTCCAGGTCTATCGCTGCAACTACAGATTCTTTTTATTTTGAAAACCTTCATAAACTTCATATGCAAAAATTGCTGCATTTGTGACTGTGTCTCTTCTGGGTTTGTATGCATCCAGGTCATTTGGGAGAACATCTTTTATCTCTAGTTCCCTGGTTATACATCTAGCAACAATTCTTTCCAGAATCTCACCGTACACATTCTGCAGTATGATGATGCGATAACCTTTTATGTCCATAGAATCTTTGCTTGGTTTTGGCACGGGTATAAGATAACTATGTAGCCATTCCTCTGGTACTACTCCTGTTTTCAGACTCACATTATAATCTTCTGTCATCTTAGCTAGCATATTCTCCCTAATGTCCTTGAGTAAGCTGTATCTGATTCCACCCAGGCCTGGAGCGCCATCGGATGCATTTTAATAACTAGTTCACTTCAACATCTGCAAGCTGGTCTCCTTTGGCCCTAAAATCCGTGACGGGTGTCAGAGTATGCAGTATTTCTTAGCGTTGATCTAACTCACCCTGATTAGTTTGTTGCAGATATCTATCAAAGAAGGCTATGCCTTTCATCTCATATGATGTCAGTGTCTTCTCTGAGTCGTCTCTCAAGCTTGTACTGGGTTTCGAATCTGTTCTTCGCTTCATTGACCTATGTAGCTTCCAAAACTTGTGTAATGCTTTGTCCGCCGTGACCTCCTCAGCAAATTTTTTCCAACACATCTTCTTTGCTTCTTCGGCAACTTGTTTAAAAGACTCTATTGTCTTCTTCATTGCACTCTGTGCCTCCCGTCTATCACTGAGTGTGGTGTGTGCCTTTTTTCTAATGCATTGCCAATTCTTCATCTCTTGAATTTTGAGTAACCATATTGCCTATGTCTTTTTATTCCACCATTGATGGTACGTTTAGCCATTCCTATTCTCCTTTTAACTTCTATTTCACATCTTCCATCATTTGTGACTATATGTCAAAGATATTGATAATGTTCTACTTGTAGCTTCTCTTCTTGCATTTTTACGTTTAACACTTGTTCTTCTGTGACTTTGCTGATTATCATAGTTTTTTTAGTTTTCTTTTGATATTTATATCCAGTCTATATTCTTTACTTGAATTATTGAATTGATCTATTAGTCTTTGTAGTTAATGGTCACTTTCGGCTAAAAGAACAGTGTCATATTCACATCTCAGGTTGTGTATTTAATTTCGTTAACGGGTTACTAATTTCGGTAAATTTGGGGTCTGATTTAGGGTTAGGATTTACTTCAGTGTCACTTTTAGGATTAGTGTAGGTTTTGTTAAGGCGATCTATTGAAACCCGTTACGTTTGATAAAGGAAGTAATAATTTAAGAGTTCTATTTTGTGGGACAATGAAAGATAGTACCGTGGTCATATCTTACTTTCGAGGGGTTGCCACATTTTTTCCATCCGGAGCTCTGTGGTCTTTGGATTCGCCTAAGAATCGCCTTTGTAAATCGGTTATTCTTATATGCTTCCGAATATTCACAAGAATGAGAGTCTATGTCGTCCTATTGTATCGGTATGCTCATGCCCTAATGAGAGCATATCTGACTTCCTTGATAGAACATTTCTTTACATGATTGTGGCACTACCATCACTACTTAAGGATACCAACCACTCACTTCACACATATGCCTCTTTTAATCTTCTACTTTGTCGTAGTACTTACCATCTTTTCCTTTTAAACATTTCCTTGTATATCGACACTCCTCTTGCTGAGCGACTGGGGGTGGGGGGGGGGCTGTCTAATTCTTCTCAGAGAAGGTCTAATCTTTCGTTTGACATGTCCACTATTATCCAACTCACTGAGCTAGCTTTAACCTGGATTATTTGGAATGCAATGAAGATGTCTTTGATTAATTAAGTGGTGTGGCTATGGGAACTAAAATGGGTACCAGTTATGCTTTTTTTCTTATGTATAAATATGAAATGCAATAACGTCATCTAGAATACCAAATATGGGAAAGCTGTCGTAGTAATTTCCCTGCCTTTGTCGTCGTTAGATGGATGATGGCATTGGCACCCATCATTGCATTGCATTGCTGTAACAATGTTGATATGTGAGTAGCAGGATTCACATAGTTCATTCCATGTGTCAGTAGTTTCAATACTGCTATTAACTAAATTTTCAACGCTTTCATCCTTTTATCAATTTCTTTGACATCACATCCTGCATCTATCCAGCAGGTTCTTCACATCACAGCCTCCATCTGTCCAGCAGGTTCTTCACATCACAGCCTCCATCTGTCTAGCAGGTTCTTCACATCACAGCCTCCATCCGTCCAGCAGGTTCTTCACATCGCAGCCTTCATCTGTCTAGCAGGTCTATCCACTACTGTTTATTGCAAGGCTGTGTACGCCCATAACTACCTGATGTATACGTCGTCTCATCCTCGGGCATATATCATTTTCTATGTTTCTCCGTCTCCCACAGAATCTCTCACGACAACGTTGACTTCCATGATCAAGCACATAAGGTGCTCGTTGTTTTTTTCGGCAGCGCCGTTATTCTGAACACGTTCTTTCCCCAGCACTCCTGCGGATTCGGAATATCAGTCGAACTGTAACCAATGCTAATTGAAGTCAGTCTCCACTCGACTGGTTTAAACTGGTCACAATCTTCCAACCAAATAAAAATGCGGCTAGGCAGGTCTTACACCAACATCTACCTCTGTTTCTGTCAGATTCAGAAAAAAAAATCTTTGAGGATGATTTCCTGGTGGCTATAAGACGTGACGGTTACCTTCACGACCACAGTAGGGGTGCAGAGACGTTGGAGCGAGCACCTGTGCTCGCTTCGCTCGCCAGGACCAGGACTCATACTGGTTCAGACCTTGCTACGCCTCCCCGCGGAGCACCCTGGGCAACAGAGAAATCTGGCTAAGGTAGCAAGGATCGGACGATCTCCAGCTGAAGGGGGAACCTGCTGTGGACTTGGAAACTTCCAAGAGAGGAAAGACTCTTCTTATCCGCAGTACGTCCCGAGATTGTAGACAAGCTTCAGCAAAACTTTCGACAGCCTTTTTGACAAGGCTCAAGAACTTTTCGTCAGTTCCCTGTCAGCACCCAGCGTCGCGATATAACCAAAAAGTCCTTCTTAGGACTAGGTTGAAAGTGACGTGACTAGGCATCCCGAGATGGCCTAGTCGAATCCACTACTTAACAAACAAAAAAACAAACGACCACAGTAGACTTAAGGTGAACACAACTATAGAGGCACATCACTATGCGGCAAATTGTGTAACACCTTCGAATTATTGACTCAAACCAATACTTTTCTTTTTGTTAAGGCTACTTTGACCATCCGTGAGAGCTTCACCTGTGAGTCTAGATACGTGATTTACGCAATAATTTGTAAACATTGTTATTTGACATACATAGGAGAAACTGGCCTTACGTTGTGCGACTGTTTCTACTGCTACCTATATTACATTCGTCGTGAGAACATGACAGCAGTGCTTTCCTTTTCAATGACCATATCCACATTCGTGCTCGTGGCACCTCGGTCGCTGCCATACAGCCTTATCCAATAGACCATTAAAGTCGCTTCATGATGGAGTACCGCCTCATCCATTCCATGTAGGTCATTGATCCCGACGAAATTCTTTTGATAAACATCTATTTTATTTCGTCCATTTCTCTCCCAGTTTTTAGAACGTATGGCTCCATTTTATGCTGCATAGTTACGTGATGTTCTTAACATACTTCAGATATTTCAAGTAGTCGCTCATTATATTGAAATAGCACTCTTTTATTGTTAAAATTAATACATTGTTATACTTTTAAACTTTAGTTTTTAATTTTGTATGTTCCTTGTGTGCCGTGCTGTATTTTCTCATTACTCAAACAGAATTCCGTGGTTCTCACCTGCTTACATCTCGTGTTGTTTTCAGATGTGTATACTGCTGCTGCATCTAGTGTCCGAATGCTTGTGTGGTTCCATTCTGTGTTTATTCGTCTCTTACTCGATAAAGGCCTTTTCGTTGAAACGTTGATCATTGTATTGTTCAAAGTCAGACTCTTGATATGTAACACTTTTTTTCAATATTTACTTTTACCATATATACGGTGCAGAATTTTTGCTATCTTCTCCTGATCACATATTAAACGAGAGAGCGACAACGATTTTAAAAGACGCTTGATAGTAAACTTTAGACTGGGTTCCTTTCATAGTTCGACCTCGTAGTCGAGATTGCATTCACCAACACCGTGAACACCTCGTTCACAGTCGCGTTTCTACACTCATGTTTCTAAACTCATGTTTCTACACTCATGTTTCTACGCTCATGTTTCTAAACTCATGTTTCTACACTAATGTTTCTACGCTCATGTTTCTACACTAATGTTTCTACGCTCATGTTTCTAAACTCATGTTTCTACACTAATGTTTCTACGCTCATGTTTCTAAACTCATGTTTCTACACTAATGTTTCTACACTCATGTTTCTACACTCATGTTTCTACATTCATGTTTCTACACTCATGTTTCTACATTCATGTTTCTACACTCATGTGTCTACACTTATGATTCTACACTCATGTTTCTACACTCATATTTCTACACTCATGTTTCTGCTTCTGGAAGGTGATTACACTTGTTTCCAACAATGAGCAGTGCTTTCCTCATGACTTCAGTATGTCGTTGTCACCAGTATACTAAGTTACATGTACGAAGGATAATAAGAACAAACGAAGGACTCAGAGAGAACCATTCGAAACAACAAAAGGAGTAAGACAGGGATGTGTACTATCACCACAGCTGTTTGTTACATACATGGACATGATACCGAAAGAGACAGAAGCAAGAAGCGAACACACAACATCTCAGAAACATCAAGAGACCTAGGTAGCTCTCTGAACAATCTACTCTTCGCAGATGATCAAGGTCTACCATATGAACTTGAAGACGAACTACAGACACACGCAAATTCAATAAAAGCGTGGAAACAAAACAACATGAGATTAAACACATCAAAAACAGTAACGGTGAAAATATGCAGAGCAACAGAACAGCTAAATGCGTATGTTAACGACACAAAACTAAAACAGATATCAGAATTTAAATATCTAGGAAACATTTCTACAGATGATGGCAAAATTGATAGAGAAATTGAGATAAGGTGCCAAAAAGCAAATGCTGAAACAACTAACACCGCTGCTTAAAAACTCAACGATCAACATGGCGGCCAAACGACATATAATAAACACCATCTTTGTTCAAACGTTATGTTACCAGTGCAGACATGGTTCCTGACAATATAAACCCATAAGAAAGATTACAACATGTGAGATGAAATGCCTGAGAAAGGCTATAAACATCACCCGAAGAGACGGAATGAGGAATGAAGACATCAGAGAGATAGTAAAGACCATATCATGCAAACAAGATATAAAGAGACAACATATAAATTGGTTCGGACATGTTATGCGAATTGAATAATCACAACCAGCCATCCTTGCGTACACCATCAGAAAGAACGGTTACACATCAAGAGGAAGACCAAGAACGTTATAGGAAGATTCAATCAGAGAGATTGTCAAAAACCACGGCCTAACCAAAGTAAACGAAACAAAGATGGTCAAAGACAGACAACTTCAACTACTCATTTCGCCTAACAGCGTTTGTAGAAAAGACAATAGATATTTCGACTAGTGTAGTGTCACCCATGTTAATAGTAGTTCTGTAGCAGCTGCTGTCTTTACCGTATGCAATGTGTTTAATAAATAATTATTAAATAAACGTTTAATAAATGTCACTTTGCGGGATACTTCGTTAGACACTCTTTTGTCGGCGTGCAATGAGGTATAACAATTTCGTGGGCTATATTAACCAAGAGGCAATTATCAGAGACATTTCGTGTCTACGTGCAAATGGTTCGTATTCCATCTCAGTCTGCATATCTCGCGATAGATTCATAACGCCAAAAGCAGGTCTTTGTGACAAAATAATCATAATTGTCTTAATTTCGCTGTTCACATAACGACAATCTGGCCAACAGGAGCTTCTCTGCGAAAGTTGTGGGGAACCCAAGATTCGCTATATATCTGGCCAATTCGGACTGAATATTTAACAATTGATCGTAGAAGAGGAAGTTGATTGCCAGATAGTAATATGTCACTAGACTCCACAAGGATGTGAACAATACTTTACACTGTGCTTAATAGTAATAGTACTTACGTAGAACACACGTTTTTGAAGTTTCCCTTGAACACAAAAGATGGACTATCACTTAGGGGTGTAAACAAGACAGGAGGTGTAAACAATAAAAAATACAAATGACAATGCACTAGACATTTTCAACGTTTCGAACCGCTAGATCTTTCTCAAGAATATATAATAAAACACACAGTGAAAATATTGTTAACAATAAAAATATTGTTACCACCTCAGTAGCACTAGATATACTATTGACATGTAAACAATACACCAGGATTGGTGTATTGTTCAAGGTGACAATACATCAAGTTCAAGGTGACAATGATGTATGTGGTAACGTAGTCATGGAAACGAGTTGTGTTGAAAATGGAACGTTGGGATATGAGAACAGATATAACAAATGATTATCCAATACAACATGGATAGCAATACGATACGGACCACACCAACACAAATTTAAACATATGAATGTTTGTAGTTAAGTCCACAAGGCTTGAGGGTACCAAAATAACAATTAAATCGGTTTTCAAGAGCGTACCTAGATCTGCCATCTGTAGTACATGATCTGAGTGCAGTGACCTGGATATCGAGGGCACCATGATGACCATCACCATTGTAATGAATGGCGACAGGGGTAGGTTCTCTGTGTTTTAGGCATGAAGATGTCTATAGAAGCGGTCACTCAATCGTAAGCCCGTTTCACATATATACTTCTTGTCACAACGTTTACATATGATGGCGTAAATGACATTACGGGATTCACAAGTAAAGGCATCATCAATAATGGAAGTGGTCATAGCTTTCACGTACGTCATTGTCTTCTTGAACTTTGTATTGTTTACATGTCAATAGTGTATCTAGTACCTATGTTGCGGTAACATTGTTTTTACTGTTTTCACTGTTCTTCACTGTTTGTTTTATATATTCTTGAGAAAGACCTAACGCTTCGAAACGTTGAAAATGTCTTGTGTTTTGTCATTTGTATTTTTTCGTGTTTACACCTCATAACCCCTTAATGATAGTCCGTCTGTTGGGTTCAAGTAAAACTTCAAAAACCTGTGTACTATTGTTGTTCCGTTTCACTGCAGTATTACCTTATATTGATTGTCGTTCATATATTTTAAAATCTCTGCACAAATGTAATATTTGGTATTAGATATATTGATTATCCTCTTCGCACACCGGATATCTCCATAGGTGGTCAGATCTCCGCTTCAATAAACCTCTCATGGTTTAACGGCTGATGGTTCGGGTTATATGTTGGTTCACTGCTGTTATTGAAATCTTTGCTAAGTTTTATATACGGGCCACGCCCATCCTCACTCCCAATTCGCGTATTATTGATATTGACTCATGCTCATTTATGCAACTGTAATATATTTCAATCTAAGAAGATTCTCTATCAGTGATGTTTTGTCTTATATCTGTTGTGCTTCATCCACCTCTTAATATTTGTTTTGTTTTATATTTTTTCTGCTTTATCCATCTATCTCTTTTAATATTTGTTTTGTTTTATATAGTTCTGCTTCATCCACCTCTTAATATTTGTTTTGTTTTATATCTGTTCTGTTTCATCCACCACTTAATATTTGTTTTGAAGTTTCTGATTTTTCTTCCAGTAACAAAAACATCCTGCTGACTTCTGACATGCAGAAAGATTCCCTCCAATTTGAGTAGACCGCGTTGATAGCATCCTCTTTTCTGGTGAGGTATGTATATGTCTAGTCTTGGCTTACAATGAAATGACAATGTGGTGTTCTTCCTCCACAAGTGAAGGTGAGCATGGCTTCTAAACGTCGATTAGGTTTGGTTGGTATTTGTGAGTTCTCAGATAATTCAAGAAACCAATCTGGGAAAATCAGACTCATCATCACCTTCAGCAGCTTCATGATGATTAATAGCATCATCGTCAGCAGTATCATCATCATCATTATGGCCGTCATCATCATCATTGTCGTCGTCAGCATCATCAACGTGAACGTCAACATCGTCAGCATCATCATCATCGCTAGAATCGTCAGCAGCATCACTATCAACACCATAATTAGCATCGTCATAATCTCTGGCTTAGGAATATGAGTTTCAGATAACGCATCTGCTGCAGCTTCATGTTTTCATTACTGTCTTACAACGCCATAGTATTTGGGTCCTCGTATTCATAGTCGATGTCAGCCAACATCTGTAGGTTACATGAGCATAGTCGATGTCAGCCAACATCTGTAGGTTACATGAGCATAGTCAATGTCAGCCAACATCTGTAGGTTACATGAGCATAGTCGATGTTAACCAACGTCTGAAGGTTGCGTGAGCATAGTCGATGTTAACCTACGTCTGAAGGTTGCGTGAGCATAGTCGATGTCAACCTATGTCTGAAGGTTGCGTGTGCATAGTCGATGTCAACCTACATCTGAAGGTTGCGTGAGTATAGTCGGTGTCAACCTATGTCTGAAGGTTGCGTGAGCATAGTCGATGTCAGCCTATGTCTGAAGGTTGCGTGAGCATAGTCGATGGCAGCCAACATCTTTAGATTACATGAGCATAGTCGATGTCAACATACATCTGAAGGTTGCATGAGCATAGTCGACGTCAACCTACGTCTGAAGGTTGCGTGAGCATAGTCGATGTCAACCTATGTATGAAGGTTGCGTGTGCATAGTCGATGTCAAACTACACCTGAAGGTTGCGTGAGCATAATCAATGTCAACCTACATCTGAAGGTTGCGTGAACATAGTCAATGTCAACCTACATCTGAAGGTTGCGTGAACATAGTCAATGTCAACCTACATCTGAAGGTTGTTTGAGCAGTTTCAAAAATGCATGCTATTGAATCTAGCTCCTATGTCACATTACAATTTTACATTGCACCTTTGTTATTTCGTGGCAGACTCCTAGGTAGCGAGGGATGTGAGCTCATGCTTCACTTCTGGCATGACCTGATGCATAAGGGATACTGCCGCACTGAATATCTTTCATTGGAGGAGAAACATGACAGAACTATTTCCCTTCCAGGCCTACATTTGCTGAATCATGATACGTTTATAGATGAAATAATAAGATTAGCATATTGACGATAACGTAAAACTTTGCATAACAAGACAATCATCCAGACTTGAACAGATGAGAGACATGTAGAACTAGTGTCCTAAAGAAACGTATATAGAGTATATATACCTTTCACCATCCGCCAAAGAAGAATGAAAATATGCTTCTGTTTGAAGAGCCAAAGATCCGGCTTGACTATCCCCGTACATTGTACATATAAAAATAACAGACGACACATGTATACCAGTGTGTTCATAAAATTGTTGATTCGTGTTTATACAGATGTACGGATATCATTAATAGTAGAAACGAAACAAATAGCTTGGGCAATTGTACATTAAAACGTGAAATAGCAGAATCATTTGTGATGTGAGGATCCTATAACGACAAATGAAAATATTTAAGGAGTCACTTGAAGAGCGAGTGTTTTAATCCAGTGGTTCCCATTGCCCGTGTGGCAACCGGGATCTGGATTTTTTAAAGGGGAAAATCAGGATTGAAGGGGGGGGGGTACATACAATTTGGCTTGTTTCCCCACTACTAAATGTCATGTTCTCATTTTCTTACTAATACGGATATTATGTTATGTGTTTGTTGTTACTGAGGATATTTCAATACCTGTACGGGATGTTTGTTGCTGTTGCAATAGTCCTTGTCTCGATTGGTCGTTCGGGTGACTTTGTGTGCACGATTTGAATGGCATGATGAAATCGCATCTTTTTTTGGAGATGCGGTTAGTCAAGTACTGAAAAACGCGTGTGCAATTGTTGCTAGGCGATTTGGTGCCGTAGAACGGACTGGTTCAATTCCCGTTAGTCTCCAGAATTTTCTTAAAGCGGGTGAAGGTTAAACTTCTTAAACTCCTCCCCCATTTTATTGACATGCTTGCATATAACACTAGAGTGGATCATACAAATAAATTTACCTCGAGAGGGAACCACATAGTTTCTTTAAGTTGAGAACCACAAGTTCATATCGACTCTAAGTACACATAACATTAACAATAACAAAAAAAAGGTCTCTATGCAAACGATGCGGAACGACGATCTGAAATATTTGTGAAAGACCTGGTAATTTTTGAATTATTTTTTGTATCTTGTTCCATAGAGGATTGCTAATCTTTCACCAAAAATAAGGTCATGGTATCTTGGCCTTGACATTCGTTTTTTTTTCTTTCATTTTTATTCAACACCCAATGAAATCTCTCCTTTACTGACATTGCGATCAGGTAAATATCATTCAGTGTATTTGACATAGTCTGTATGTAAATTGAATTGTAGAGTTGTAATTTATATGGATGAATTGATTATACAATTTTATCAAATATCGAACTAAACAATTGGAAAGTAAAAAGTGATATTATTTTCTGAAATCTTTAGGATACCTAATTATAATTCTTCAGAAACAACAGTGCTTCTAATTATTCCGGTAGGAGAGACATATCTTTCTACCTTTGAAAAGTATAAGTGACCACATGACACTGGTTAGGCAAGTAGGTATTGTTGCTATGCTTAGAGTGGCATTTAATGTGTGCCGCTTGAGGTGTGGTACGCTTCTTTCAACCGCTGACTTGAATACACTTTGGTTATATAAGAAATATTTTCACTATAAAAAATAATGTATAATGTTGTTCAGACAATATTGTATCCACGACTCCGAAAGTAATGTTGTAAGTAATGTTGTAAGTAATGTTGTAATAAAGTAAGACCCACGAATTAAAAAGTCACAAACTTAAAAAAGTTACCACCATCAAATATTTTGGATCGCCCGTGTTGCCGGGGCCCGAAAGGGTAGCAAAGAATAGCAACACTGTTTACCTTCTACGCATGTCGTAAAAAAGCGACTAAGGAGGTTATAGGATGGAGTTGGCTATCCCATCTCATTTAGGGTCAGTGACCCAAAGCCATGCTGAAGTCGGATGTGTCAGGCCGAAAGTCGCAGACATCGCAGCAATGCTGTAAACCATGGCACAACGTATTCCGTTCTCCAGACTACATTCTGCTAATCTGCAGGAGTTAGAAAACGAACGCAGAAGAAGAAGAAGAATATATATATATATAAGCAAGATATTGGTGACTAGTTCAACCAATCAAGATTCCACGAATATCCAGTTAAAAGTTCACAAACTTAAAAAAGTTACCACCTTCAAATACTTCGGGTCACAACAGTGTGATGATGGCAACTTGGGGAAATGAGATTAAGTTAAGATTCGAGATATTGATGGCTGCCATGGCAAGATTGAATATGATTTTTTGAAAATGTAAGATCAGTATTACAGTAAAGATCAATATATTCAGATAACTGGTGATAAATATACTTGTATACTTATATGAAAGTTGGACACTGAATACCCTACACAGAAAGAAGAATTCAGGCTTCACAATGGGTATCACAATTTACTTCAGTGGTGCAAGTAAAATATAAGTCTTCACTGTGATCTTTGTTCTCGTTTCAAGGTGTTACCTAACCTTTGCAGTGTGATGAATAGAATTTGTATTTAAAATTAAGGTATATTAATTGAAAAGGTATATTAATTTGGAATTTAATGGGGGTTAGGGTTAGGATTATTTATAAATAAAAAAATTAATTAGTTATAAAATTTATAATTCTAAATGTGGTTGATGTCGTTTGTGCGTCGGGTGATGTGACGTCACTGCAACCATTAATTTCAGAGATGTTACATGGAAATCCGTGACTTTGGCCAGTAAAAAAAATGTTAATATTGTGTTATTTATAGCACAGTGAAGACTTAATTTTTACTTCTACCGGATTAATGATTTTGAAAACAAATGCTACAGAAGTGTGTTAATTGCTACAGAAGTGTGTTAACAAATGCTACAGAAGTGTGTTAATTGCTACAGAAGTGTGTTAACAAATGCTACAGAAGTGTGTTAATTGCTACAGAAGTGTGTTAACAAATGCTACAGAAGTGTTAATTGCTACAGAAGTGTGTTAATTGCTACAGAGGTGTGTTAATTGCTACAGAAGTGTGTTAACAAATGCTACAGAAGTGTGTTAATAATTAGCTATAAAGTAAAGTAAAGTGAACACATAGCATTTAACTGCTGTAGAGGTGTGAGATGTTAGAGATCTCATATCTTCATAAGTTTCCTTTGTCCATCTCACTTTCTTCAGTCTACTTTCTCCTCCCTACATACTACTAACTTCTCCCCATACGTTTTTCTCACCTGTCATGCTTCCACATCTTTGCTTCCTCCATTACCTATCTGCTATTGTCATCCTCTCCTCCTTATTATAACCCTATTTGTCTCCATGTAAGATTTGTTTTATTGTGGTCGTTTGTTTGTTATGATGAAGGCTTTATAGTCGAAACGTTGTCTGTCCCTTTATCTCGTTGTTAAGTTGTTTTATGTTTTATTTTGGTAACACACCTACGTATTTTTGTATATCTTGACACATGACACCAAAATATTTATTAAAATGTTGATATATGAAACGTACCTTTAAAAAGTTGGATATTTGCATAACAAGCATTCTTTCTTCCCCTAACTCATCTGTGTGTTTCTGAATTGTATTATCTAAAATCTGAATTCGACATTCTTTAATCCAAGTCTCATGCAGCTAACTCGGCAATACTGTAAGTCACCATGCTCTACCTTCACAACACGCTCCACAAGATGTAAGCCCTTCTCATATTTAATCCTTTGCACTGATCCACACATCATCAGTTACCTTGGCTGATACCTCTGATCAATGGCCATTTTGCATATACTTTGATTCGCACAGCCAATAAAAAAAAACCGGGGAAAGTTGGCTCAGCACAGATAAATGACATTTGGACTCCTCACAAACATGTATTCTTTAAAGTGACTTCAAATGGCCACGCCGAAACGAGACACTACTTGTTTTGTTTGAAAATATGTGAAAATCACTTTCTTGTTAGGCTCTGCCACAAACCGTCACGCTTGATTTCTGCCTGGGATGCAGTGTTTTTTCGTCATAATAGGCATCATCATCATCATCGGGTGCCGTCTTAGCAAAGAAGGTTAGCTCCAACAGACCTCCATCATCCCCTGTCTCTAGTTTTGGTGGTACACTCTTGTAGACTGTAACCTGACAATGGATATCACAAGAGATAAAAGTTACAGTATCGGGTAACAACCCGAAAATGGAAATGGGTGTTTGGTGTAACACAGGGCAAATATCAAAATGAACAGAAATAGGTATTCGTGTTACCAAATGATGTAGATAAAACAGCATAAAAATAGTTCATTTTGATATTTGTACATCACAAGACATGTGGCATAAATTGGGATTAATCCTCCTATCGTGGTGCATTTGACTTTTATAGCGAATTTATTTCGCTGACGACACAAAATGACCAATGAAATAACTGGAAAAGTCAAATGTGTCACATGATGGATGAATCCCGTTCTTCTTCTTCTTCTTCTTCATCGTTCATTCTCAAACTCCTGCTGGATCTCCCTTGTAGCAAGACCATTGTCCTACTAGATTTCTAGCAGGATGTAGTCCAGAGAATGGAAATGCGTTGTGCCGCCGTTTTATTTGCGCCAATGGCCCGGCACATCCGTCTTCGGCGGAGAATCCCGTTCAACCAACAAGACTATAAATGACGAAAGACAAGATGAAATTGCCCAGTGCCTGTCAAATGTGAAATCAGATATTTCTAAACGGAAGATCTCATTTGTTATCTCTTTCAGCACCTGCTAAAGTGGACGCATTGGCTGCAAATCCAGATCTAGGTAATCCATCGTCAGTTTCAAATTGATTCTTCCGCCGAAGACGGATGTGCCGGGTCAATTGCGCTAATAAAAAAAGCGATACAACGCATTTCCATTCTCTTGATTACATCCTGGTGGAAATCTAGTAGGACCAAGGCCCTGCTACAATGGAGATCCAGCGGCAGTTTCAGAATGACCGCCGAAGAAGAAGAAATTGTTTCTGGATACTGTAGCTTTATCTAATAATCTATCTCCAGGATACTGTAGCTTTATCTAATAATCTATCTCCAGGATACTGTAGCTTTATCTAATAATCTATCTCCAGGATACTGTAGTTTTATCTAATAATCTATCACCAGGATACTGTAGCTTTATCTAATAATCTATCTCCAGGATACTGTAGCTTTATCTAATAATCTATCTCCAGGATACTGTAGTTTTATCTAATAATCTAACTCCAGGATACTGTAGGTTTATCTAATAATCTATCACCAGGATACTGTAGCTTTATCTAATAATATATCACCAGGATACTGTAGCTTTATCTAATAATCTATCACCAGGATACTGTAGCTTTATCTAATAATATATCACCAGGATACTGTAGCTTTATCTAATAATATATCACCAGGATACTGTGCGTTAGTGCTCTTGTCCGTTCACCATTCTTATCAAAAATAAATGAAATGACAATTTCAGTAGGCCTATGTCACGGTTGAATTTTTGCTTCGGACATGCATGGAAGTATCTTTATGTTGAACTAAATCACAATCAAAGTAATAAACAAATAATAAAAAATGGGTATGCTCCGTACCTGCTTATACCCAGAAAAAAATCAATGTATATAAATATAAATATAATGTGACGTCTCAAGGAAAGTGGAGCTCGGTAGCTAAGATAATAATGAGCTTGGTTGCTGCAGCTTAGAACGTAAACTTATCTGCATCCCGATGGCAGTTGGCTGCCATGAGACTTATCTTTACCCATGACCGTCTGCAGTATATAAGACCTATGTACAGTATTAATTAGGACTTCATTCATTACGTTTTTAATTATTGTCGTGTTTTTGTTGGTCACTATTTATATACGTGTAGTCGCCTTGGTTAATATTGGCATGCGGCTCCACTTATATAAATAATGACCAACGAAAATCACGACAATAGTCATAAAACGTAACGAGTGAAATCCTAATTAATTATTTAAAGAGGTTTCTATCGCCAAGAGTCTCGACATAGGCCTATACAAGTTCAAAGTTCGCATAACAAAAAGCTCAACTAATGCCAGTAACTGTAACTTATTGACAATAAAGAGGTCAATCACATTCCATAGCTGGGAAACCCTAGTTATTCCCGTATGTGTGTGTGTGTCTATATATATATATATATAATTAGATTATATATACCCGCGTGTTGCAAGGGCCCGAAAGGGGAGCAAAGAATAGCAAGACTGTTCACCTTCCATGCATGTCGTAAATGGCGACTAAGGAGGTTGTGGGATGGAGTTGGCTGTCCATCCCATATAGGGTCATTGATCCAAAGCCATGCTGAAGTCGGATGTGTCAGGCCGAAAGGCGCAGATATTGCAGCAATGCTGTAAACCATGACACAACGTATTCCGTTCTCCTGACTACATCCTGCTAATCTGAAGGAGTTTGAGAACGAACGCAGAAGAAGAAGAGATAATATATAGTTATTCCCCTTGTGTTGATATAAATAATTAAATAGTATATAGTTATTCCATCTAATATATATATGTGTGTGTGTGTGCGTGCGTGCGTGGTGTATATATATATATATATATAATTAGTGACTTGTATGGCTCTTCCGACCTATCGTCGCATTCAAGATAACTACTTTCAATTTGAAGAAGGAAACTGAGTCACTTATTTCCACCCTTTAATGATTCTACAGTATTGAATAGTCACGAGTATTGACCATTTTGACTTCTGGAAATATAATCTGAGAAACGGTTATGATAACGGTTATTGTAAACTAACGCATAGAGAGAATCACTAACAACTTTGCAGTAACGAAAGTTGTTAGTGATTCTCTATGCTTCTATTTACAATAACAGATATCACAACCGTTTCTCAAGTTGTATTTCGAGAAGTCAAAATGGTCAATACTCGTGTTGAATATCTGTGAGTGAATGATATCTGGTATTGTTTTCAGTTACCATAATTTTACATGGATCTAATTTCATAAGCATGCACAAGTATGTGAAACTTTAACGTTCGGTAAAGAAGTGTTGCTAATCGATGTAATCACACATGTTAATACACAAATCGACGTTTCGATAAAAATACCTTTATTAAGAACACATGACACAAGACTTGTAATGAACGGCACTTTCCAAGAGCGTATAGTAACAGATTACAAGATATACAAAAATAGGTAGATGTGTTATCTTCCTGTTTAGGGTTATTATCCTACACTGGAACATTTATCCTTAGTTACAGATTAAATGGGGGCAATCAATAAGTATGTAGTAATAAGTGAACAGGAAGAAGTAATTTCATAAAATCTATCAGATTGGGAGATGAATAAGGGGCATATTTCTACTTTGCAAACATTTGTAGATTTTAACGCTGCAAGTAGTGTCACATCTGTATAGATATTGAGAGAATTTGACATAAAAGGATGCACAAAACAGAGTCGAACATCTACGGAGTCAAGTGAGAAGTGTGTTTGATTAGTGAATCACTGAGTCCATCAACATTCGTATTATTTTAAATCTCATGGGCAAGAATGAGTACTTACTGGTCTTCCCTGAGTGCTGCAATCTTAATTATCTCTCAGATTAACCAATATAAATGTTCGTTACTGTTACAGAAGTCCATAGCGGTTCAGTTCTGTTGTATATGAACTCATCCCGAGACGTGAGAGGAAGATGTGACGTGACAATGAATCCACGTGAATTATCAGAAAAAACAGCTGTGGTCGTCAGGGATACATATTGATGTGTTTGCTATCGTGTCCTTCGACATTTATATACAATCCATAGGAAACTCATTAGTATTTATCCTTCGAAAGAAACGTCATATTTCTTTTTCCGTGATGTTAATTGGTTTAGATATTAGACATTCTACCGCACGTGAGTTGCCGGGGCCCGAAAGGGGAGCGAAGAATAGCAACACTGTTTACCTTCTACGCGTGTCGTAAAAGGCGACTAAGGAGGTTATAGGATGGAGTTGGCTGTCCCATCCCATATAGGGTCAGTGACCCAAAGACATGCTGAAATCGGATGTGTCAGGCCGAAAGGTGCAAGTATCGCAGCAATGCTGTAAACCATGACACAACGCATTCCGTTCTCCGGACTACATCCTGCTAATCTGCAAGAGTTTGAGAACGAACGCAGAAGAAGAAGACATTCTATATACCTGATGCGCGAGTTGGGGAAAGTAAACACAGCAAGGAAGGGAACTGACTACTCCACCTAATGGTTGCTTTGGCTTAGAACATGAAGAATTAGCTTCATCCTCGATGGTAGGTTGTTGCCATAGGACCTACCCTACTTTGTGTTGAAAGCCAATTGAAATTACAGGAAAAAAATAACGTCACTTTAGAAGGATCTGTGGCTTCTGGTACAAACTACATCTGTGAAGCCCAATGCACATGCTTCACGTCCTGCCGCAGGCAACTGTGCATCCAGACTGTTAAGAAAGCAATTTTAAACTGTTGAACATATTTACATAGCCTAAAATCACTAAAACCGCAACATTTTGGGTTGATGGTTACATCCTGAAAAAAATATGCTATCATATTTTTAGAATAATGATTTCCCATGATTCCACACGACAGGAAATGACGAGAGACATGTTTCTATTTATTGCCAGATTTTTCTATGGAAATAATTACACTTGTAATTAATATTCTGACATTGAATTTGACTTCTATAATCTTGAGAGGGATAATATCAAAGTAAATTAGAAGTTTGGTCATTTAAAATTCATGAGTAGTAGTGTAGATTCATTAAGTAAAATATGTGAAACCAAACTATTGATTTCAATATATCATTGCAAGATATTAAGTAATTGCAACTTGCAGTAAATATAACCCATTGATGTTCTACATTTCTTGATAATACATACATAATCAGTCCGATGTTTCCTGACCGATGCCTTTGTGTGGATTATCTGTATAGAAATATGTTTTCTCGCATCACTAATTTGCTTGTTTGGTGTATAATGGCAAACATTCCAACATTATTAGTTAATATGCCCATCTTGTAATTAAATTTACAAAGCTGCTATTATCTTTCTCATGTTTTTTAGACTTCAACAATCAAACCAGAGATTTTCTTTTTTCTTTCTTTTCAACTATTTCTCGTAATTTGTTCATATATTGATTCCTTTTTTTAGTGCGCTTTGTTGTATGTTTAATTTGCTTCCTTACTAAACATCATTATTAGCATCACCATCATCATTAACATCATCATCATTATCAGCACAGCATTATCATCAACATCATCAGCATCATCAAAATTCTCATCATTATCATTTTACCAGCATCATCAACATCCTCATCAGTATCATCATGAATATCAAAATCATCATCAGCAGTAACATCGTCGGCACATCAGCATCATCAAGTGGTTCCTCCGCGAAGAAGGCTGCCTGCAATGGACCTCTAACACCCTCTGTCTCTTGCCTTGGTTGTGCACCCTGATAAACTGTAGCAGAGGCGTCACTAGGGTTGGTGTCACCCAGTGCAGTAATACAGGGTGTCACCTCTTACTTCATGGTGTAACCCTCTCACAAATCCCCCCCCCCCCCCCTTGAAAATAATTTTACACAGAAAACTTACAGAATCACAACATTAATCCATGTTATTCATTGTCATTATTGAACAGCCTCCATTAATTATTTGGTAATTACTAACAGCAAACGTACTTACTAATAACTGATCGTAAACGGGATACTTTTTGTGATTTTTCTTCTTTAAATTGTTGCCATAGAAATTTAAAATTAGAATTTACCGGATCTCACGTCACGGCTTTTAATATATCTTTTCAGTATCGTTGTTACTCAAAAACTAAACTCAAAATATTTAAGAAGTTTGTTAGGTGTGACATTTATACACGTACATGTATTTGTTGTATTATGCGAATAAAAAAGAATAATTTCTGAGAATTAAAATATGATACACCGGAAAGTATTATTTGTGGACAATGACAGAGGCGAGAGACAGTTATATTTAGATATCAGGGGTGCAGTCCTAACAAAAAGTGGCAGATCGCTTCGTCTTCTAAAAATTGGTGTCTCAACATACATTTTCTGGGGCTGTCAAATTCTTCTTCTACTTCTGCGTTCGTCCTCAACCTTCTGCAGATTAGCAGGATGTAGTCCGGAGAACGGAATGCGTTGTGTCATGGTTTACAGCATTGCTGCGATATCTGCACCTTTCGGCCTGACACATTTGACTTCAGCATGGCTTTGGGTCACTGACCCTATATGGAATGGTACAGCCAACTCCATCCCATAACCTCCTTAGTCGCCTTTTACGACATGCGTGGAAGGTAAACAGTGTTGCTATTCTTTGCTCCCCTTTCGGGCCCTGGCAGCACAATGGCGAGTCAAATTCAACTTCTCTTAAAAAAGGTTGCTAGAAAAGTTCTCATGATAGTGACACTGTAAAAAAGTGCCGGGCGCCGCCTTGTCACAACTACACCCTTATAGATAATCACATTTACTTTACACAAGCAAACAAAAACAACAATATTGTAGGTTAGAAGTCAACTAGATATTTGTGTATATATGTTTTATGTTCTGTTTAATGGATGTATAATATTCGTCTGTAACATTTGTTTCCAAAAACATGTATTCTTTTCTCCATTTCCGCTATAATTGTTCAACATTTACATCCTTACACACAAAAAAACGTATTATTAGAGATTTACTTAGGTTCTGAATATTCATTATAACATTTATGTGGGGGGAAAAACGTGTGCGTATTGTGCATATCTGCTTTCCAAGTCTCTTTAGTATAATCGCTAGTATAACGTGAACGATTGGTTTTCAAACCACAAGCACGTTTCAGAGAGTTGCGCTTCTGAGACTAAGCTACTCACCTTTCTACAGTTGAACTATGTTCTTACTTGCGATATTGTTTATTCTTGGGAATTGACGAAGATGAATTCAGCTCATCTGTGATGGCGATGATATTGTAATTATAACAATGATGATTTGATGTATATGATAGTGGTTAATAAGTCTTATGAGTGCCTGGAATTTTCTTCCATACTGTGATCATGGGTGGAGGAAGTCGTTAGGACATTAAGTTGCTCTTTCCTATCCTTTAACTCGTTTTTATTAGCAGTAGATTGTCTGAAGTTTTCTGTAGTAACTGCATCAATCTAGAGTCTTCACCGCCAGTTGAACTTTGTTAATCGTCGGATCCTCATCACTTCACTCCGGGAAAATCCATAGGTGCTCCGATATCTCCCTAAATGTATCCGTCGTTACACCTCTCCTGACAGTTCCGGTTCTATGTTGCTTGACCATCATTCTTCTACGTCTCGCAAAGTGCTCCCTCTAGCGACCCCACATTTCAAACCCTGTTCATTCATTCTAGCGATTGAATAAGAATCATCATCCACGTCACGTTCAATTTCACGTGCTGTCTCCCGTAGGAAATTCAACAAGTCTGCACGATTCATTGCTCCTCCCCGGGGTGTAGCAACAGCACCTAATGCAAGAAAATCAACTCTCTCGTTGCCCCGAACGTCAACAGGGTAGGCACGAATGTAAAAGTCACCATCTCCAAACTCGACCATCTCTCTATCTCGGTCTGTTGTTCACGAACGAGACCCTTTTGTACTTTCATAATCATACTTATCGAATCACTCAGGATACAGGTCTGTACAGCCCTCTGTGAGCTGACCCATTCTAATGCCATGATCTCCATAGTCATACTACTCGTAGTCAAAGCAAAAGCTCCCCTCTTGTCACTAACACTTTTCCCTGCACACTGAGCTGTAAAAGCCCAGACACTACGAACATGTCTAACCACTGATCCATCTTTGTATATAATCATATCTCCTTCACCGGAATTCGCATTGACCTCAGCCTCCATCGCCACTTGCCCCCATTTCTTGCTTGCCCTATCAAACGTTATTATAACTCAAGGAAGTTTTGCAATCCATGGGCGGGCGTTTCCAATCCGCACTTGTAACTACATCCTGTAACCTACACATGCTTTGAATGATATCCTCTGCCCATCCTCGATTTTCCTTTTTTCAGTCTACACCCTTTGACTTTAAGAATTTCGGAATGCAAAGGATATTCTTTACCCGCATTTATTTGAAGGTACTCCCTTGCACGGCAAAACTTGTTCACTGTCAGTTGAACTTGTTTTGCGACCCACTTCTCCATGAATATCTTCTTCTTCAGCCTTCATTCTCAAACTCCTGCTGCATCTCTCTTGTAGCAGGACAACTGTCCTACTAGGTTTCTAGCAGAATGTAGTCCACGTAATGGAAATGTGTTGTTTCGTCGTTTTATTTCCGCCAGGCGCCTGTGTGTTGCCGGGGCCCGAAAGGGGAGCAAAGAATAGCAACACTGTTTACCTTCCACGCATGTCATAAAAGGCGACTAAGGAGGTGATGTGATGGAGTTGGCTGTCCCATCTCATATAGGGTCGGTGACCCAAAGCCGTGCTGAAGTCGGATGTGTCAGGCCGAAAGGCGCAGATATCGAAGCAATGCTGTAAACCATGGCACAACGCATTCCGTTCTCCGGACTACATCCTGCTAATCTGCAGTTTGAGAACAATCGCAGAAGAAGAAGATTTCCGCCAGTGATCCGACACATCCTTCTTCGGCGGAGCTCCATGAATATATGTCTATATTAAAATGAGGCATAATTGTTACGTGGTATCTTAAAATCTATAATTCCCTCCTCGTACCTTCTGTCTAACGTTATTCGTATAACATTTATTAGTACACGGAGATTCAATAAAAGGTAATACTGCTAGTAAACCTGTATCAAAATTGTACTTACGTAGAAATAGGTAATGAAGTTTTACTGCACGACGACTAACACAATATGACTATTGGAAGCTCACGTGATATAATACACACAACGGAAAACAAGCAAAATCATACCAATAACAATACACATGACATAATCAACGTTTGAACCAATATGTCTTTATCAAGATATACATAAAACATCAAAAGATGACGAATAGAAATGATAACAACACACACTCGTGTCCAACCAAAATATAGAAGTGAGATGCCAGAAGAACAGGAATAGGAAGTACATAAAAAAAGTAAATATAGGTGGAATTGAAACGAACAAAAGTATGACGTAAATAACAGCAAAATAAATAAAGACAGACCACACCAACCGAGAACTAGACAAAAGAGTGGTCGGAATTGAGTCCAAAAGGCTTGAGGGTACCCAATTCAAAAATAATACGATTTTCTATAGCGTACCTACATCTATCATCAGTGGTGCAGGGTCTGATAGCAATGACCTGAATATCAAGAACACCATGACGGTTATCGCTGTTGAAGTAACTCTGGTTATTTTTAAAATGTTGCATCGTTTCCGGCTAAATAAGACATCCACGAAAAGGTGACCTCGATCAACAATTTCTCTCGTGATTTAATTTGTAAAACAGAAACCTCACAAAAATCAAGTATAATTTGTGCCAAACACGCCACCCTAGATATTATGTTTTGCTTGAAATTTAGTTTGAGCAAGGAGAAGAATGTCACGCTTTGCATGCTGGTTTGTTTTATGCAATCTTGTCTTATTTTTTTCCCGCAATTGACCAGCTACATGTGAATCGAGAAACTCGGTAAGCAAAACAAATTTTAACAACATAATAATTTATGTTTAGTCATCAAATGTTGTTATCAATTTCAATCATAAACATATCCTAATGTTGTTTGACTACTACATTAAATGTGTTAGGTGAAAGTTATTTGTAACGATATAATCTAATACAGCCACTGCCATTTTTATGTTCCATTCAATATTTTTTTGTATGTAAGAGGAAGCTAGGTGTGATAAATTTACTGTATTTTTAAACAATATGACCAAAACACTTATTTAGTACGTTTTTATAACAATATGATATTATTAAACCCATAATAATTAATTTTCTCTAATAACGGTGATCTGTTTTGTTTTAGCTTCCTTGTCGGACAAGTTGTCCTTTATCCTACTACCCTACTAACTTCATCTCAGTAAACAACCAAATACTGGAAAAATGCTGTAAACCATGACACAACGCATTCCGTTCTCCGGACTGCATCCTGCTAATCTGCAGGAGTTTGAGAACGAACGCAGAAGAAGAAGAAGAAGTATAATGCTTCTCAAAGCAATGCATACTGTTGGTCAGAGTAGTCTTCTTGTTTAGTATAAGTTTCAGGAGAAACCATCTCATTATGCAAATGAAGTAGGAGCCAATATTTATAGTTTATAGGGATTGAAACAACCACCACTCACATAACAAGTTGAAATAGTTGAGTCTAGTATTAACAAATATTTTTTTTTCCTATTGCAGGTTCATGTACATTATATATTTTATTTTCTGCTGTTCATGTGAACTACTGCTTGTGTTGGAGTTCAAAACCACAACCTGTTCACTAAACCAAATATATAAAGATGGCACACACTTTGGAAAAAACACATTTCAAACGAATATTCAATACTTATGCAGGAGCTGTGGAGAGAACTTACTTACATAAAAACTGAAACATCACTACAAGAAACCAGACATATGTACTCATCATGTCAATGCAATTTTTTAATTTGTGGTTTGAATGTGAATAATGATACGTACAACAAATGTTCAGAAAGTATGTGTATGAAGTGTATGTATAAAATTCAACACATTAATCTCACACATTTAAACAATCCAACGCGCTGGAGATGTGAATTCTGCCGTTAGCATACTACATCATATATTATCCTCAATGCTTCTGTGTTATATTCTTCATTAACTCATATCATATCTAAAGTAACTTTTGTGTGTTTATATTTTATTTATGTGTACACGTATTCCAAATGTAATCATTGTAGTATTGTAGTATTCATTAAAACAGGTAAAGAAACTATGGCAAGGTACTAACATAAGAACCAAAATGTGTATTTCCAGTGGCGACATATGGAAGTGAAGCATGGACACTAAATAAAACAGTGGCCAAGAGAATAACATCAAATGAATTAAAGTGTTATAGAAACATTTTGAGAAAACCATGGACAGCAAGGAAAACAAACATGGAGGTGTTACGAACAATTAATGTCCAGGAAGGCCGGCTTCTGAACACCATATTAAAGAAAAAGCTAGTTTTTTTCGGTCACATTAAGAGACACCCAAAAAATTGTCTTATCGTATATATATATATATATATATATATGGCAATGATACCTTTTCGAATGTTGTTGTTATCATCGACGGTGTTGTAGTTGCCGTCATTGTTGACATTGTTGTTGCAGTCTCTGTCGCTATTACCATTGTGTTCACTGTTATTGTTTGTCGTCGTCTATGTTGTTGTCATTATCGGTATCGCCGTTATCATAGTTGTCGATGTTATTGTTGTCGTGGTAATTGTTGTTATTGTCATCGTTGTTGTCGATGGTGTTGTCGTTGTTATTGTGGTAGTCGTCGCTATAGTTTTTGTTGCTATCGTCGTCGTTGTCACGTATGTTATTGCTGTCTCTATTATTGTTGCTTTAGTTGGTATTGTTGATGTCGTTATTGTTGCTGTTATCACCGCTGTTGTTGTTGTTGTCATCGTGGGCACGCTGTTGTTGCACCCATTGTTGTCGCTGTTGTTGTCGTCATTGTCGCTGCTGCTGTTATTGCTATATACATTCTAATCCTGTCCAGTATGTTTTCAATGGTTTTTTCAAAATAATTTGTCACGACGAATTTTTATTCTACTTCAACAGATCGATAACTGAAAATCACTTATAGCTCAAAAACGGATCAGCGGCAATGTCAGGGAATAGTATTCCAAACGCTACAGCTATACCTACCAGTATACCTATAGACAGTAGGTTTGCGATATTGGGAGATTCCTTGGACAATATGTTTCTTATTGTCATGGGCATCTTTGTTATGAGTAAGTGAACTAATTATCTTTGTTATAAGTAAGTGAACTGAATATCTTTGTTATAAGTAAGTGAACTAAATATATTTGTTATTATAAGTAAGTGAAATAAATATCTTTGTTATTATAAGTAAGTGAACTAAATATCTTTGTTATAAGTAAGTGAATTAAATGTATTTTTTATGAATAAAATAAATATCGTTTGTATGAGTAAAATCATGTTTCCATGGACCTTTAGATAGCAGGATTTGTTGCAAGGTGTCTTACTGCATGACAATGAGTGGCTGTAAATATTACTGGTAGTTCCCTTACATAATTCCAAGTTTCTTATAAGATTTTGAGCTATACTGGTGAAAACACGTTAGCTTGATTATAATATTATTATGATAATTTTCTTCTAGTTCTCCGGAATAGTTCTGTGAACTGATCTAGGAAAAAATAACGTCTATTTATTTTGAGCTTATGTGAACTGATCGCGGACAACATAACGTCTACTCATTAGGGTTTATGTGAACTGATCGCGGACAACATAACGTCTACTCATTAGGGTTTATGTGAACTGATCGCGGACAACATAACGTCTACTCATTACGGTTTATGTGAACTGATCGCGGACAACATAACGTCTACTTATTAGGGTTTATGTGAACTGATCGCGGACAACATAACGTCTACTCATTAGGGTTTATGTGAACTGATCGCGGACAACATAACGTCTACTCATTAGGGTTTATGTGAACTGATCGCAGACAACATAACGTCTACTTATTAGGGTTTATGTGAACTGATCGCGGACAACATAACGTCTACTCATTAGGGTTTATGTGAACTGATCGCGGACAACATAACGTCTACTCATTAGGGTTTATGTGAACTGATCGCGGACAACATAACGTCTACTCATTAGGGTTTATGTGAATTGATAGCGGATAACATAATGTCTACTTATTTAGGTTTATGCGATTTCACATTAGTCTACTTTGGTATACTATTTGTCGCCAATCAATGAATAATATGAAAATAAGCAGACTAGCCAAGATAATTGACGCTGTTTGGGAATTAGCGCGCATGACTCCTCTGTAGAAGGATTAGCGCGCAGGACATATGTTCTATAGAAGGGATTGTTTTATACCTTAAATATTCATTGGATGATCTGAAGCCAACATAAACAATTTATAGAAAAAACATTGACGTCATGACTGAGTGACCTATAGGAAAACCAAGAAATACAGAAGTTAATAGAAAGAACGCACACACATATAACAATTCATCATCACCATCAAGTGCCGTCTCCGCAACGAAGGTTGGCTACAACGTATCTCCAACATCTCCTGTCTCTTGTCTTGGTGGTGCACTCTGCTAGACTGTAACCTGTCCATCGTGTAATGTTACTCTCCCACTTGTATCTCTGCCTACCTCTTGCTCGCTTCCCTTTGACTTTACCCTCAAGTAAGGTCTTCAATAAGGTGTCATGTCTTTTAATGTGTCCACAGTATTTTATTTGCCTGATCTTTATTTCTCTTAGTAGTTCTTTCTTCATATTAAGTGTCTTTAGCACCTCTTTATTTGTTTTCTTCTCTTTCCATGATGTTCTCCCTATTCTTCTATATACCCACATTTCAAAGGCATCAATTGTGTCTTCTAATTGTTTATTTAGTGTCCATGTTTCTGGGCCATACATTAATATGGAATAGATGTAGCATTTTATAATTCTCATTTTTAACTTGTTTGTAATTTGTTTAGATATTAATAATTTCCTCATGTCATTGAAGGTACTTTTAGCCATTCCTATTCTCCTTTTAACTTCTGTTTCACATCTGCCATCATTTGTGACTATGTGTCCAAGATATTGATACTGTTTTACTTGTTGTAGTTTCTCTCCCTGTATGTTTATGTTTACCTCCTGTTCTTCTGTGTCTTTGCTGATATCATAGTTTTTGTTTTTTGAATGTTTATATCCAGTCCATATTCATTACTTGATTTATTGACTTGATCTATTAGTCATATAACAATTAAAACATTGATTAATACACCTGTCAAACAAAAAGTTTGTTATACAGGCGCGTTTGGGGCACAAATCAATAATTATATGTTTACATTGATTTTGTGTTGTTCACTATCAAGTCTAGTAAAAACTTATTTTCTCTTTCTACGCTATGTACTGCATCGGTTCATTGATGTTGATACCTTCGTGTTTTATTGTTAAGAGACTAACAATGCATGTTCCTACGAAAAAAAATTGTTTAAAAGGGATTCAGAAGGCATAAAGGATTTACCTCATTGTACTCTAGTTTCCCTACATGTACTCCGTCTATCTAAAACAAGTGCACGCCAGCTTACCAAGAGGATTACTCATAGCACGTAACTCCGTAACTTCATTTGACAATTGCTAGAGTTCTCCGAAAAAAAAATAATTTTAAAACAAGAAGTCACAGGTAGGGGTTTAACCCTCAACTTCGTGAGCACACAGGGTACGGTTTAAACATTATGCTAGGGAGACACACAGGAAAATGTGTAGCAAAAAGATAGCGACTGCTACAACACAAAACAAGGCAACCACAATCTTTTAGCTATGGTTCTCATATTCCCGCTGGATCCTTCTGGTAACAGAACAATGACCGTATTAGATCAAAAACGATACTGCAGGGAACTGTCGAAGGTGAAAGAAGCAGCGTGAAAAAAGAAAAAAACATGGACAGACAATACCAAGGAAAGGACAAGATTTTTCTTCACTCGTCAACATGGTTGTAGATAGAAATCGCTGGAGGTCTCTGTGTGGACGCATCCATTATTGTACCTCCATGACCCTGACGATTACGAATTTCTAAATAGATAATTGGCTTATTGCTTTTGATTTCCATGTTATTTTTAGTTGGTAGAACACGCTGGAAGCCAAAGCAATTCGAGTAGAAATGTTTGTTGTTGTTGTTTGCCTTCTCTCTCATTTAATCATCGCGAATTTCGTTTGATTTTCACCAGGGAGCGTGACATACGATGCGCCAGCGTTCTATTTGCGGCATGTATGCCTAGTATATCCGATTTATATACCTTTAATTTGACATACCTTTAATTTGACATACCTTTAATTTGACATACCTTTAATTTGACATACCTTTAATTTGACATACCTTTAATTTTGGAGGGCATCCCTAGCCTGTAACAGCCTTCCTATCTGTCACCAAGCGGTGGATGTGTATCGATTCTACGCCATGATGGTTTATCGACCACTGGCCCTTTGTATTTTGCATGCCAAAACATGTACCTAGGTGGTAGTCTCCGAGGAGGCGGTGATCAGGGATTTAAGCTTTGGTCGACTACGTCTAACTCGCCCAAGGTGTTCCATTGCCAATGAACTTGTCTCGCGTAATTAGACGTACTGCTCCTGTGCAAATCTGGTACCGAACCTTTTCTAATCTGTCAGCATGATTCCCTCCTATAAGAAAAACTCCACAGTAGAGTTAGGGCGGGTCTGTTCGCCCTCTTAGCCGAGGTATCACTCACTGACTTTGTGAATCCCTCGTCCAAGTTAGAGTTTATACACATATTTAAGAGCAGCGGCGACTGGAAGCTTGTTCTCAAGCTGAACAGTACTTTAGTTACAATTTCCATGTAGCGTTTTATTTCTCTATTTTATTTGCAATTAGCGCTGCCCTCTAGTCTTACTCCATCAGAGACTTCCACACTATTTTTTTTTGTAATTCGTGACATCTCCCATCTTGGGACGTCGGCATTGGCCGTCCCTCCAATATATATACGTTTCGGTTTCAAAATAACCAACCAAAAGTGAATTGCGTCACTGTGTGTTGACAGTACCGCTGTATGTGATGGCGCAAAGGTATCGGAGATATTGCTTGTCTTTTTGCAGTTATTTCTCATTTCGTCTGCAGCCTTAACATCCACGAAAATGATCTCAAACAGTCTTAGCCAGGAACACAACACCAACCTCTGTATTTCTGTTTCCAGCGTGTACCACAAGGATGTCCTTTTAGAATCTGAGTTATCTGTTAATTCTGGGTCTGCACGAGAGCAATGCTATATCATGTGTGTTATATCTGATCTGTTAACTCTGGGTCTACACGAGAGCAATGCTATATCATGTGTGTTATATCTGATCTGTTAACTCTGGGTCTACACGAGAGCATTGCTATAGCATGTGTTATATCTGATCTGTTAACTCTGGGTCTGCACGAGAGCAATGCTATATCATGTGTGTTATATCTGATCTGTTAACTCTGGGTCTGCACGAGAGCAATGCTATATCATGTGTGTTATATCTGATCTGTTAACTCTGGGTCTACACGAGAGCAATGCTATATCATGTGTGTTATATCTGATCTGTTAACTCTGGGTCTACACGAGAGCATTGCTATAGCATGTGTTATATCTGATCTGTTAACTCTGGGTCTACACGAGAGCAATGCTATATCATGTGTGTTATATCTGATCTGTTAACTCTGGGTCTGCACGAGAGCAATGCTATATCATGTGTGTTATATCTGATCTGTTAACTCTGGGTCTACACGAGAGCAATGCTATATCATGTGTGTTATATCTGATCTGTTAACTCTGGGTCTACACGAGAGCAATGCTATATCATGTGTGTTATATCTGATCTGTTAACTCTGTGTCTACACGAGAGCAATGCTATATCATGTGTGTTATTTCTGTGTCATCATGTGTCATTTTGCTGCCTAAGTAGAAAATGTGTTATATTTCCGACTTGTTTCTATTGTCTTCTTCTTCTTCTTCTGCGTTCGATCTCAAACTCCTGCAGATTACCAGGATGTAGTCCGGAGAATGGAATGCGTTGTGTCATAGTTTACAGCACTGCTGCGATATCTGCGCTATTCGGTCTGACACATCCGACTTCAGCATGGCTTTGTGTCACTAACCCTATATGGGATGGGAAAGTCAACTCCATCCCATAACCTCCTTAGTCGCCTTTTACGACATGCGTGGAAGGTAAACAGTGTTACTATTCTTTGCTCCCCTTTCGGGCCGCGGCAAAACAAGGGCGGTTTCTACTGTGAAAACGATATTTCAAACGTTTGTAGTTTGGTCAAATTCAAGATCATATTCTAGAACGAAATATATCATAGCAAGGGAAATAACAAAAAATATAAAACCGATTAAGTTGCGACATTTTTTCGTGGGTAAATACCCGTTTGTATTATCCTTAAAGTTTTCTGCTAAGTCGTATCAGTCACTTGAATTTACATAGGTAAAGATTGTTATTAACAATCCTTATTTTCTGATTTCGCTCTCAAACTCCTACAGATTAGCAAGGTGTAGTCAGGTGTTTTGCCTTGGTTTACAGCTTAATTGCGATACCTACGCGTTTAGACCTGACAATCTGACTTCAGCGTGGCTTCTGAAACACTGTGACCTTCTATGAAATGGTACAGCCAACTCCATTCCAAAACCTCCTTAGTCGCCTTCTGCGTCTTACCTGGCTGGTAATCCACTCGAGCCTCGGCAACACAGGGCTGCTTAACACTCTTTCAAATCACTACGAAGCTGCTACCAAATCGTTCCACTGCGCAGAAAAAGATGCTACCAAATCGCTCTACTAAATTCATTCATTAAATGTACTCACAGCGAAGGTTGGCTGCAACGGACCTCCAACATTCCCTGTCTCCTGCCTTGGTGGTGCACTCTGCTAGACTGTAACATGTCCATCTCGTGATACTTCTCTCCCACTTGTATCTCTGCCTACCCCATGTTGCTACTAAATGCTACTGCAGTAAATAATTAAATCATAGTGATATTTGTTATCAGCAGAGTCGTCTAAATAAATAATGTATTAATTTTTAGAAACATAAAAATATAAAAACCATCTCATAACAAAATGCACACTCCATTTTTGAAATGCATATTGTTATTGCAAATGTTTTTATACAGAATATTCTGTTGACAAGAGTAAACACTACTCATCTGCATTTGAATAGCGACAACATCAATATAGGCTACAAAATAAAGATACGTTTATTATATATATATATATATGCCTGCTACACAGAGAAGTACCTACGTTTCTTTTAATGAAACAATTATATTTATATTTCATTTTGTCTTTTACAATTAGGCTCTATATATCATTTCCTCTTTTAATTTTATATTTCATTTCGTCTTTTATATTTATATTTCATTTTGTCTTTTACATTTAGGACTATATATCATTTCGTCTTTTATATTTATATTTCATTTCATCTTTTATATTTGTACTTAATTTTGTTTTTAATATATAATTTCGTTGTTTCTATTTACAAAATATTTCGCTATACCTAAAATGCTGTAAATTTATTTTAACCGTGGGCGTTACTCTAATTTTATTATATCAATCTTGAACCATACAAAAATTGAAATTGTGGAGATCGCGGTTCTGGTAATATAGTCACCACGACCTCAGAAGTATAGGTTGTACCTGTTATATTTCTGTGTTTTGTCTTATACATGATCTTTGTATGTTCATGGATATGTGTTATTTTTTTTGTCTCCAACAGATAGACGTCTAACTTGTTCAGTATTTGGTCTTTGTTTTGTATCCTGCTAATAACTTTCATGTAATCTATTCCGTATTTCGTCTTAATTTTGTCCAAATCGTGTCCTGAATCTGCTCTGGTGATGTTTATTTTTTGTATTATATTAGTATTATATGCTCTATGACTTATTTTAAATTTTTTTCTTAATTGTTTTGTGCTTAATGATTTCATATTTTATTTTCAAATGTTATCTTTACTTTGTTATTTATTATTTTTATAACTGATTTCAGAACTTACATATGGTAGATTTTTTTACAATTAGCCTATTATTTTTTGATATTATGTACTGTTATTATTTACTATTATTATTTAATGTTATTATTTACTATTATTATTTACATTTATTATTTACTATTATTATTATTTACTGTTATTAATTGTTATTATTTACTGTCATTATTTACTGTTATTTTTAACTGTTATTATTTACTATTATTATTTACTGTTGTTATTAACTGTTATTTTTACCCTGTGGATTTAGTTTGACTTTCACAATAATTATTTCATCTATTATTTGAAGTGATGCAATCAGGATTTGCATTCTTGGAGGCAGGCAGTGTGCGAAGCAAGAACACAACCAATCTTCTTATCAAGAATCTTCTAGATGCTTGTAAGTATCTCCATGGTAACTCGTCTATCACGTGATTGTCATTTGACATTTCTATCATGTGATTGTCATTTGACATTTCTATCACGTGATTGTCATTTGACATTTCTATCACCTGTTGAACATTGTCATTGACCACTTATATCAAACATAAAGCTGCTCAACAAAAATGCGCTAGAAGAAATGCAAGAGCTGCTAAATGTCCCACAGATTCCTCCCACACATGCCCAGAGTGTGATAGACAATTTCAAGATTGCATAGGAACCATTAGTTACAGTCAGGCACACAGCAGACATCATCATGCCTCACCATCATCCTAGTTGAGCAGAAGGGTCATCATTGACTTCAGCGGACGAACAGCATATCACCATTTGGTGCTTCTCATTAGACACTTCTATCACATGTTGATGCTTGTCATTGACTACTATATCACATGTTGATGTTTGTCATTGACCACTATATCACATGTTGATGTTTGTCATTGACCACTATATCACATGTTGATGTTTGTCATTGACCACTATATCACATGTTGATGTTTGTCATCGACATCATCAAAGAGACATTACATGAACACCAAATAACATTATCTGAAGCTGCCAGAAAAGCGAGAACAAGAACAGTGTATCTCCCTCGACACTCGTAAAGGGTAAAAGAGGAAGGAAAGAAGAAGAAGAAGAAGTGTTTCCTGGTTCTGGAACATGTGAATATCTTGGAGTGGAAGGATAGTTTCTTGTGTTGGTTGATGGGTTGCACAACTCTTTAAAATTCTCTAGCCACCTTGTTTTCTTATCTTCTCCGTTGAATATGGGGGCACCGCTTCTGCTGTTTATGATTATCGTGGGTTATAACTCTCATCTCTTCAATCCATGGTTAGGACAGGATGTTTTCTTTCGGAGGTACAATGACAATTCTTCCTGTACATGTCACGGCATCTGCTATTTCAAAGCTGCCTTTATTTCCACAGCCCAAAGAAAACCTCCATGCACTCCTTCACAGGAAAACATGCAGTAACGAAAGAAGAAGTCTCTTGGTCTTTTGGTGCATATGTCAGAAAGGTATTCACCATAAGCTTTCCATGCAATTTATTTTGCTTGTTTTATTGCTCATTTGACATTTCTTCTCTCTAAATAATAGGGGCCTACTGAATATAATCCTTTTGATTATAGGATTATAATCCTTTTGGTTATAGGAGGCAGCACGCTGCCTGGCGAGAGTACCACTCATAGCACGTAACACCGTAGCTTCAAACAATAATCACAGAGATCTCGGGAAAAATCCACCTTTGTCGTACACAAGACGACACGAGTTGGATTCAAACTCATGACCTCTTGAACACAAGACGAACAACATAACCACTATGATAGGGAGATCCCCGAAGTGGATCAGATACTGAATAGGATATCGAAGCATATACGGACATTTCCTGAATGTCTTAATATGACAACAAATTAACTAAGCCTAATATATTTTATTAAACTTGTATCTGTTTTTTTTTCTACAGTTGTGTCCGGTATTGCCTACTGGACTATAGGATTTGCACTGGCTTTCGGGGAAGGAAATAACTTTATAGGTTGGCATTACTGGGCTTCGTCTTATCTGCCTACAGACAAGATGTCATTTTTTTTCTTCCAGTATGTCTTCGCTGCCACAGCAGCCACTATTGTGTCCGGGGCAGTGGCAGAAAGATGCGAGATGGTCGCCTACTTTGTCTATAGTTTTTGCATAACCGGTAAGATTAACAAGTGTGGGTGTTACAGTATTTTGCATAACTGGTAAGATATACAAGTGTTACAGTTTTTGCATGCATAACTGATGAAATTAGCAAGTGTGAGTGAGTGTTACCATTTTTTTTAATATAACCGGTAAAGTTATACAATTTTAATATTACAGTCTTTGCATAACTGGTAAGAGTAGCAAGTGAGAATGCTACAGTTTTTGCATAACTGGTAAGATTAGCAAGTGTGAGTGTTACAGTTTTTGCATAACTGGTAAGAGTAGCAAGTGTGAGTGTTACAGTTTTTGCATAACTGGTAAGAGTAGCAAGTGTGAGTGGTACAGTTTTTGCATAATGGGTAAGATTAGTGTCAATTTTACAATTTTTTTTCTTTTGAGCGATTACAACTAAGAATTTCTAGATATAAGCGAATGCAACGAGGTAGAACTGAACTAAATATACAGACCTAAACATTACATCATCAACAATCTGAACATAAACAAATAAATCAAAACATTTAGAATCAGAACAAGACACTGCTATCTAAAGACACACAATTGTCAAATCAGAGTTTCTCTGGTTTACGTCCTTCTGATCTGTAGGAGCTTGAGAAAAACGAAGAAGGAGATGGTGAAGACTAGTTCACAAAGGACAGGCGTTATGTGGCCCATCTCATAGATTTTAAAGCAGAAAATTGGGTTTGTTACTGGGAGATGTGTCCAAACATATTAGGCTTGATTTCATACAGCTTCCGTGACGTAGAGATAAAAAAAACAAGCAGCATCTGCCACAGATCATTTGATCTGTGCACTGAGAGCACACACCCTCCCCTGTCCAATATAAGCAATAACAGAAGCTATATTTTGCATAAACCTCATTGATTTACTGGGAACAATATTTTGCATAAACCTCATTGATTTACTGGGAAGAATATTTTGCATAAACCTCATTGATTTACTGGGAAGAATATTTTGCATAAACCTCATTGATTTACTGGGAAGAATATTTTGCATAAACCTCATTGATTTACTGGGAAGAATATTTTGCATAAACCTCATTGATTTACTGGGAAGAATATTTTGCATAAACCTAATTTATTTACCAGGAATCTTCTTTCCTCTTCTTCATTCATTCTTAAGTAAACAACACAAAATTTGATGTGATTTTCACAGGGAAACAAAAAGTGTGTTGTGCTGCTGCTTAATTATCGCTATAAAGACCTAGCACATTCGTTTTCATCATGTTTTTAAAAAAATTCAGGTGATGTTCCCTAGTCTAGATTGCCCTTCTAATCTGATGCAAGTCATGTTCACATGTATCAGCTATTTTTCATGGCGGTTTATCACTGTGTCTTTGAATTTTAATGGCAATACTGACGAAAACATGTCCCTCTGTGGTAGTCTCCAGAGCAGAGACAGTAAGCAAGATTTTGGATTTACGTCGACTATGTGTATATCATATGATGTGTTCCTGTTCATGAACCTGTCTCGTTTAATTAGATGACTCATTGTTCCTGTCTCCTCAGATACTGAATTTATTCTCATCTGTGAGCATGGCTCATGTATAGGAAACGATGGAAAGTAGAGTTGGATTACAGTTGGTTCGCCCCCTTAGTGGATATTCGTTCACCGACTCTCCATCACTGAGTCCAATTTTGTCTTTTTTTATATTTTACATTCTGATTCACGGAGATAAATTAAAGTTTGTTCATGACCATGAACACTACTTCAGTTATGGCTTCCATATTTCGCTATCCAAATTTACTTCAACTTACACTTTTCACTGCTCTCGCTTCTTCACTGTCGATATTGTAATTAATAGACATTGTCACTTCTTCAGAGACTGTTCACCTACCTTAATCTCTTGAACTAAGGGACTTGACAACTCGACTGTCCATGCTATTTGTTCTCAAATTAAACTGTGATGTGACAATTTTATATGTTATTGGGACGGAGCTGTGTGGGCCAAGTATAATAATTGTTTAAATACAAGTAGATATTGATGTACCTCAATCTGAACATGCCCTCACAAGATTCATAAAGCGTATGCCAGATGTTTTGCACAAGCTTCAAATCGACCTGTTTCCAGGGTGCACCTTGTAGAGGTGCTTAGAGAATCTTATTTTGTTTTGTTTCCCTGGGACTGTAAGAAAGCAATGCACATACATTTACACATCATACATGGGATTCCATACACATTATACAATGGATTCCATACACACCATGCACGGAATTCCATACATACCATACATGGAATTCCATACATACCATACATGGAATTCCATACATATCATACATGGAATTCATTACACATCATACACAGAATTCCATGCTGACCAAATAATGTTTTTGTTACTGTCAGCTGAATATATTTTAATATGTTAGTGAGAAAGTACTACTTTTAGATATATATATATTTTAATGTGTAAGTACGAGAGTACTAAATATATATATATATATATATATATATATATATATATATATATATATATATATATATATATATATATATATATATATATATATATATATATATATATATATAAAATGTATTTTATATTTGTATTTTTTTAAGCATTCATTTATCCAGTCGTTACTCACTGGGCGTGGTCTGATGAAGGATGGTTGAAGAGAGGCCTTGATTATGAGATCAATAATGAGACAGTACAGATTGGATATTTGGTAGGCTATATTCTTAGCCCATAATATTGCACATTAAAATGTTAACATGTGAATTCGTTATATATAAATACACAAATTATCTGGTTGGTTGAATTTTTTGTTGTGTTGTTTGCTTGTTGGTTGGTTACCTGGTAGTTAGTTAGCTAGTCATCAGATCATCATCAAGGAACTCCGGACAAGCCCATATATGCTCCAATCTCATATTCAGTATGTCTTTCATCATCTGGTACCTATTTCTGTTCTGTTCTGATTGATTATTCTTTTGATTCTTATATTTCTTTAATTTCCTGCAACACCACGCTTCTCTTCCAGTTTCTGAATTCTAGGCATAACCACAAAGAAAAAATGCACTACATCTTCCAACTGGCCTAGCTTCTTGACTGCATTCAAAATATCAGGTCAGTTCATCAAACTATCCCTTGTTGGTGTGGCCTCTCTGGATTCGGTATTCAAACCCACATTCACAACTCTTTAGTTGTGTTTTACCACATTCAATACACGTCTACTGTGACTATTATTTGCTCTCCATGTATTATCCACCCACATAAATCTTTGCTCTCCATGTATTATCCACCCACATAAATCTAATAAATTATGTCCTTAGAAACAAAAATTTAAAAATATGACTATCAAATAATACAGATTGCTCTTATATTATATAGAAATTATATCTATCTGTTGGATTAAATGTATCTGCCACTACAAGCATTGAAATGGGTAATGGATGGCAAAAAGGAAGACCAAGAGAGACTCATCGTAGAACAACTATCAAAAAATGGGTATGAATATGGGTCTGAACATCATGCAAAAATTAGGCCTACACACAGTAGCAGCACATCGCTTGAACTGGAAAGCACTGGTTTCTGTCCTTCGTCCCATCCCGTATTTGACGCTGAAAGAACATCTGTTGGTCCTTCTCCATTTTTGTTGTTAGGCATTGCAAGATTGAATGGCGATCAGTTCTTTGGCTATGATACGTTTGGTTGCTTGATATGCTGTAATATTATGAAGTGTGGCAAGCTCTGCATTTCTTAAAATCAGTACCAATAAATTTTACTCATTACATCCAGATCTGAAAACAGTGAAGTGCTCCAGGCTCGAAAGAGGCATATAATTGTTGGAACAGGCAGAAGATATACTGTGACTGCACAAGCATTGATTATGGGGAGGGGTGGATACCCGCTATACCTGTGATATATTACTTTCTCAGTAGCCATTACCCTTGACAGACGTTGCAGGGAAAAATGATCAGGTGACCGTGGTTGTAGAAATCAGTTGGCTGTTGGAATCCTTGTCTTGATATCTCTATCCATTCCTGAGCCATCTGTAAAAATGTTCCCAAGATATTTAAATGCCTGCACTTGTTTCAGTAGTTGATAATTTATCTTTTTATTTATTGTATTGGCTCTCTGATTATTGAAATTACTTCTGTTTTTTAAGTATTGACCTTCACGTGATTCAGACAGCTTTCGTTGAGTAGGTGTATGTGATTTTGCAGCTCTATACTAGAACTGTGGAGCAGACATTGATCGTCAGTAAAGAATAGCTCAGTCAAGTAATTTGGCTGGTCAATGTCTAGTGGTGTATTGACTGTTTTGGTAATATGGCTAACCATACATAAAATAAACAATAAATATGATAGGACACACTGGTGTTTAACTTCTGGTATTACAGAAAATATGAAATATCTTGGCACCCTGTTAACATCAGAAGGTCGATGCTTAAGTGAGATAAAGAGCCGAACAGCACAAGCCAAATCAGCATTCCAAAAAATGAGATCCATTTTTTGCAATGGAAGTCTATCAATGCAGACCCGAATTCGGGTGCTGAGATGTTATACCGAACCAATTCTTTTCTATTGATGTGAAGTATGGATTGTAAGCAAAAAATTCAAAGCGAATTAGAGGCTACAGAAATGTGGTTTCTGAGAAGAATGATGAAAATACCATGGACAGCCAAGAAAACTAATGCAGAGGTTCTCATTGATGCTAGTGTAAAAAGATCAATCATATCAAACATTAGGGGCAGACAGTCAAGGTTTCTAGGGCATGTGCTGAGAAGAACACAACTTTAACACTTAATAACCACTGGAAAGATCAAAGGGAGAAGAGATAGGGGTCGACAAAGAGAAAAGTTACTAGATGGGCTTGTTTCGTGGCACGGTAGAAGCTCACCGAGCTTATTGACAACACAAGAAACAGAGAGTCGTGGAGAAACATGATCGCCTACGCCAGTTGGCATGGCACTTGATTGATTGATTACTGAAAACCACTTTGTAAGTCCTGCAAGTTTTCTAACTGCATTTTCGCTATCTTTGTACATAGCTCTTGCACAGTATAATTTTCATCATTAAGTGCCGTTTCCTCAACGAAGGTTGGCTACAACAAATCTCCATCATCCCGTTTCTTGTCTTTGTGGTGCACTCTGCTATACTGTAAACTCTCCATCTCATGAATTTACTCTCCCACTTGTATCTCTGCATACCTCTTGCTAACCTCCCCTCACCTTTGCCCTCAAGTAAGATCTTCAACAAGGTGTCATGTCATGTCTTTTAATATGTCCAAGATATTGTATTTGCTTGATCCCTATATCCTTTAATAGTTCTTTCTTCATACGAAGTGTTGTTAGAACCTCTTTGTTTTTTTTCTCTTTCCATGATGTTCTCCCTATTCTTCTATATATTGCACATCTCAAAGGCATCAATTCTGTCTTTTAATAACGGACTTTGTGAGTATTAAGTACAATACGAATGGCTTACTAAGATTACTAAATGCCTAAAGAAGGTTGAAAGAAATACAGACATTGATGTGCCTAAGTATGCTGGTAGAGCTGTGCCAGACAAGTGAACGGACCGAGTGAATTCAAATATCTTGATTATTTATGAGTTCACAATTTTAAAAGTTGTTTCCCTTTAAAGTCAGATGTTGTTTTATGTATCCTTGCAACTTTCAAGATGATACATGATTTCTGTAATATTCTGCATGTATGTAAATTTGTAAAAACATATTTTGCCAATAATGTGTGTAAATATTAAAAATTGTGCAATTTTACAGGATGTATTTTTCTCATTTACATTTATATTAGTTAGTTTTCCAAAATCAAATATTCAGTATTGGTACTAATTTAGTTTATTTATGCATTCAGTTTTTGTAAAAACAAACTCCTTCCCCTACACCAACATATTATAAAGAAATCTAGAAAGAGTTAAATCTAGAAATAAAGAAAGAGTAGGACCTTTGCTGTTACTACAAGTAACTTGACCATGGCTATTATGGGGGTGACCAGGGAATTTGAGTTGGTAGACACACAGAAGGTAACACAGGTCTGCATCTTAAGTGACTCTATGAGTATGATTAGGAAGGTACAAGTGGGTCTTGTTCGCGAACAGAGGATTGAGGCATCGAGAAAGGCGAGACTTAAAGTAGTTACATTTATTTTCTTGCCGGGACATGTGGGTGTTCGAGGCAATGAAAGAGCAGATCAACTGGTGTCATGCACGATTGTGACACAGGGTGATGGGGCAATGGATCGAGCTGATATTTTTAACTCCCTTAATAGATATAGAACACGAGAGCGAGACTAATGTGAATTATGATTCCTTTTCACTGGCCAGTATTAAAGATCAGGGGTTGAAATGCGGTCTTTCTAGAAGTGAACATTTTAGAGGGTGCAGAAAGAGTGATGGTCAACCAGCATAGGATGGGTACTGTTGCAGAAGTGACAAAACTTCTGTCGCAGCAGAAGTGTAGTGGCAGATACACTCAGGGAGAGATCTATGGGTGTGTCAAGTTTGCAGTGATGATCCGACAACTAACTAACTAACTAACTAACTAACTAACTAACTAACTAACTAACTAACTAACTAACTAACTAACTAACTAACTAACTAACTAACTAACTAACTAACTAACTAACTAACTAACTAACTAACTAACTAACTAACTAACTAACTAACTAACTAACTAACTAACTAACTAACTAACTAACTAACTAACTAACTAACTAACTAACTAACTAACTAACTAACTAACTAACTAACTAACTAACTAACTAACTAACTAACTAACTAACTAACTAACTAACTAACTAACTAACTAACTAACTAACTAACTAACTAACTAACTAACTAACTAACTAACTAACTAACTAACTAACTAACTAACTAACTAACTAACTAACTAACTAACTAACTAACTAACTAACTAACTAACTAACTAACTAACTAACTAACTAACTAACTAACTAACTAACTAACTAACTAACTAACTAACTAACTAACTAACTAACTAACTAACTAACTAACTAACTAACTAACTAACTAACTAACTAACTAACTAACTAACTAACTAACTAACTAACTAACTAACTAACTAACTAACTAACTAACTAACTAACTAACTAACTAACTAACTAACTAACTAACTAACTAACTAACTAACTAACTAACTAACTAACTAACTAACTAACTAACTAACTAACTAACTAACTAACTAACTAACTAACTAACTAACTAACTAACTAACTAACTAACTAACTAACTAACTAACTAACTAACTAACTAACTAACTAACTAACTAACTAACTAACTAACTAACTAACTAACTAACTAACTAACTAACTAACTAACTAACTAACTAACTAACTAACTAACTAACTAACTAACTAACTAACTAACTAACTAACTAACTAACTAACTAACTAACTAACTAACTAACTAACTAACTAACTAACTAACTAACTAACTAACTAACTAACTAACTAACTAACTAACTAACTAACTAACTAACTAACTAACTAACTAACTAACTAACTAACTAACTAACTAACTAACTAACTAACTAACTAACTAACTAACTAACTAACTAACTAACTAACTAACTAACTAACTAACTAACTAACTAACTAACTAACTAACTAACTAACTAACTAACTAACTAACTAACTAACTAACTAACTAACTAACTAACTAACTAACTAACTAACTAACTAACTAACTAACTAACTAACTAACTAACTAACTAACTAACTAACTAACTAACTAACTAACTAACTAACTAACTAACTAACTAACTAACTAACTAACTAACTAACTAACTAACTAACTAACTAACTAACTAACTAACTAACTAACTAACTAACTAACTAACTAACTAACTAACTAACTAACTAACTAACTAACTAACTAACTAACTAACTAACTAACTAACTAACTAACTAACTAACTAACTAACTAACTAACTAACTAACTAACTAACTAACTAACTAACTAACTAACTAACTAACTAACTAACTAACTAACTAACTAACTAACTAACTAACTAACTAACTAACTAACTAACTAACTAACTAACTAACTAACTAACTAACTAACTAACTAACTAACTAACTAACTAACTAACTAACTAACTAACTAACTAACTAACTAACTAACTAACTAACTAACTAACTAACTAACTAACTAACTAACTAACTAACTAACTAACTAACTAACTAACTAACTAACTAACTAACTAACTAACTAACTAACTAACTAACTAACTAACTAACTAACTAACTAACTAACTAACTAACTAACTAACTAACTAACTAACTAACTAACTAACTAACTAACTAACTAACTAACTAACTAACTAACTAACTAACTAACTAACTAACTAACTAACTAACTAACTAACTAACTAACTAACTAACTAACTAACTAACTAACTAACTAACTAACTAACTAACTAACTAACTAACTAACTAACTAACTAACTAACTAACTAACTAACTAACTAACTAACTAACTAACTAACTAACTAACTAACTAACTAACTAACTAACTAACTAACTAACTAACTAACTAACTAACTAACTAACTAACTAACTAACTAACTAACTAACTAACTAACTAACTAACTAACTAACTAACTAACTAACTAACTAACTAACTAACTAACTAACTAACTAACTAACTAACTAACTAACTAACTAACTAACTAACTAACTAACTAACTAACTAACTAACTAACTAACTAACTAACTAACTAACTAACTAACTAACTAACTAACTAACTAACTAACTAACTAACTAACTAACTAACTAACTAACTAACTAACTAACTAACTAACTAACTAACTAACTAACTAACTAACTAACTAACTAACTAACTAACTAACTAACTAACTAACTAACTAACTAACTAACTAACTAACTAACTAACTAACTAACTAACTAACTAACTAACTAACTAACTAACTAACTAACTAACTAACTAACTAACTAACTAACTAACTAACTAACTAACTAACTAACTAACTAACTAACTAACTAAACTAAACTAAATATTATAAAGAGATCTGTACTGCACTCATGGATACAGTAATATACAACTTTTCCATATTTTGTTTTACATTTTATGCACATATGAATCCAATATACTTCAAATATTCAGTAAATATATTTTTTTCTATCATAGGAAACCTTAAATGGTGTAGGAGTAGGTTAAATTACAGTACGGCTTGTTTGTGTTTCTTAGGACTTTGCTGGAAGCGGTGTAGTGCACTGTGTTGGAGGTTCCGCAGCTTTTGTTGGAGCTCTTATACTGGGTCCACGCTACGGACGTTTCCACAAAGCAAGCAATACAACTCTTCAGCTCAGAGGTCACTCCCTACCTGTAAGTCTCCGATTGCGTGTTCATTGTTCAATGATGACATACTGAATTTAACCCATTTGTTACGAGTATCAGACTCAGACAATTTTTAATAACCACCATAAGCCATGTCTCTGCGTATGGAAATTACATAGTGCGTCTCAGACTAGCAATGTACCACGCTCAACTTCTGCTGTAGGCAATTAAGCATTTGGACCATTCAGAAAGCAATAGCAACTAAATCAATGAAGATAATGCCTAGAAATTAGTACAGTAAAAATATTATGGATTTATCGCTACATACTGAGGAGAAAATGCTATCATAAACATGCTCCAAATGGTTAGTGCACTGACTTCGGAGTCAGGTGAAACAAGGTCAATTTTCAGTTTATTGGGATATATTTCAGATCACCTGCAGTTTCTTGGACAGCCCAAAATAAGGAAAGATGTATCAGATCTCCTTGGACAGTCCAACCTAAGAAAAGGTGTACCAGATCTTCTTGGAAGTAAACAGTTCTTGTAATGCAGACCACATAATTCTTAGGTCGCTGGTCACAGAAATATATGGGCTTAACACCGTACTCTCCAATACACTTGCATGGCGTAGAAAATTGAAAGGTTATTGCTTTATATGTCTCAGGGAAAGTCAGTATGTGTTTGGTGGTAAAATTGGTCATAAACTATGTTAGCAAAATCTCAGAAGAACAGGTACTAAACATAAAAATATATGGGAAGATACTGCAATAAGTAAAACATGCCAATATCTTTGATATATATTAAAAAATGATGGTATATGTGAAATATTGATCTAAAGGAGAATAGGCAAAAGTACTTTCAATAACATGAATTTGATGTTTATATAAACTTTGAAAATATGAACATCTAAACAAATCGCGGTTCAATACAAGAATCAGTGGACAATCACATGACGACTGTCCGAATTTTTTATTTCATGTTATTGCACTGAGTTTCCGTTCCTCTGAAATTTTTAAAAAATGTGACTAAAAATACTGATCTAGCGATTTGTATGCAACAGACTGGGCAACCACCCCCCTCCCCCACTCAGTGTGAAGTGCGCATATCGACTGATAGTGAGCTCTCATTACTAAACATGTAAAACGTTGGTTTTGTCGTAATATGTGTCTTTATCGGAATTGTGTTCCGTTTAATTATGTTAGCTTTTTGTTCTGTAGAAACCTGTCCACTGATTCTTGTATGGTACCCAAATCACAAACTAAAAATTAGAATTATAAAATGTTACATCTATTCTACATTAATGTATGGCTCACAAGTATGATTAATAAACAAACAACTAAAAGACAGAATTGATGCTTTTGTGAAGTGGATATATAAGAAAATATGGAAAACTTCATGGAAAGAGAAGAAAATGATCAAAGAGGTTCTCACAACACTTTGTATGGAAAAAAAAATTATTAAAGGGAAACAAATCAAACACATAAAGTATTTTGGACATATTAAACAGCATGACTTCTCGTTGAAGACCTTATCTGAGGATAGAGTTGAAAGCGATACAAGCAAGAGATAAGCAGAGATACAAGTGGGTGGAAATATGAGATGGACAGGTTTCAGTCTATTAGAGTGCATCACCAAATCAAGAGACATAGGACATTGGAGGTCAATTGCAACCTACTTTTGTTGCGGTGGCGGAATTTGATGAATACAATTATTATAAATGTCTCCAGATCATAGCCTGATATTTCCAGTTGTTGTTAATGTACTATGAGAGAAGATTTATGTTATCTACTTGCTGAAATATCACTTTCTACTTGCTGAAATATCACTTTCTACTTGCTGAAATATCACTTTCTACTTGCTGAAATATCACTTTCTACTTGCTGAAATATCACTTTCTACTTGCTGAAATATCACTTTCTACTTGCTGAAATATCACTTTCTACTTGCTGAAATATCACTTTCTACTTGCTGAAATATCACTTTCTGCTTGCTGAAATATCACTTTCTACTTGCTGAAATATCACTTTCTACTTGCTGAAATATCACTTTCTACTTGCTGAAATATCACTTTCTACTTGCTGAAATATCACGTTATGTGAATCATTCCAAAAGGTATCAACAGACCATACTGTTTCCCCTTTAGAACAGGCCACTGCAGACTGCTGCATCACCTTTTCCTATTAAGGGTCTCTTATACAAATGAATATTAATCTGATCAGGAATCTAAACATATGAACACATACTTCAGAACTGTCCAACATGTCAGTACAAATAGTAAAGGCATTAAATCAAGTCTGAGGATACAGTGATAAGGTAACAGCTATAGGGGTAGCTGTGATGAACTGGAGAAGTCATTGAACTTCGATAGTCTGAGGATACAGTGATAAGGTAACAGCTATAGGGGTAGCCAGGATGAACTGGAGAAGTCATTGAACTTCGATTTGGTGACAGAATCAACAATTTTGCATGACCACAAATCTGAATTCAAAATAAGAAGATTAAGCAGTTTTTCTAAATAACTTAAAGCAAAGTAAAGATGCATATTCAGATAATAAATCATAGTAAAATATTATTCATTTACACAGTTGTTGGTTGCTGATACAGCAGGCCATGAACTCATGACCTTTGAACCAGTTCTATCTATCTATTTATCTATGTTCCTTCAGCATTGAATATGGTTCATAGGGCAGAAACCAGAGCTCTCCAGTTCAAGCAATGTGATGCTGCTGTGTGTAATTCGTGCATGTTGTGTCGAGTCAAAATCATACCTTCTTTAATGATTGTTCTGCTAAGAGTTTCTCTTTTATTTTTATTTTACTATCTGGTACCCATTTTAATCAGTTACACAGATGTTAAAGTTTAATTATTTCCTTAATGTGTTTGCTAAGTTTATTTCATATTTGTGTATTTGTCATAAATATTCATTAGTGATGGATGTTGCTACATCAATATATTATTGTTATTAGGGCTGAAAGATGGACTGTAGTAATGGGCATTTAGGAAGGGGAGAGGGTAGTTGGTTGGTTGCTGATCCAGCGGTCTATGGGCTCATGCCCTTTGACTCAATGCCATTAAATGGCATTATATTGCTGGGAAGTCTGTGGATTTTCGTCCCACCCTGGGACAGAGCAAGAGAATAACTATCACACCTCCAGGAAGGTAGGTTTCAACCTATGCACTGCTCCGAGCCACTGTAGCCAAGATAGGGTTCACTGTGCTCATTCCCCGCCACCAAATGACTACTGGTTATGCCGAACTTCTCTATTGCTCCAGGCATGCAACCAAATGTTCAAATCAAAAGGATTGTCACGTCCTGAGTCACTGTGCCTCTATGATGGGTCTCAGCCATAGGAAAAAACAGTGCTGTCAGTTTCCTAATCCCCAGTGCTGCACAGTACATCTCTGGCTCCCTCCCAATCACAGAGGGTGCATACATATATTCAAGTAAACATGAAACACAATTCAACAACAAAATAACAGCACAAGGAGCGTAATTGTATAGATGATGTGCCATGAGCTTCTATAAGAAGATAACCTCAATATAACGGCATGTCATCTACTAAGGTTTTCTATTACATGGGTGGTTTGTCTAGTGGGCCATTGGTGAGATCCACAGACACGACCACATGCATAAGAGTGTAGTTAAACATTCGAGAATATAGAATAAAATGTATAGTATTGTACAGGAACTATCTGCACTACTAATTTTGTTTATAACAAACTTTTGACATGAGGTAGTAAAATCCTGTACTATTTCCTCATATCTAGAATTGTGCCACTAAATTTGATATTGTATTTTTTAAGTTTTACTAAACACAGAAACAAGACTGTGTTCTTAACATATGTTTTTCTTCATCTAAATGAAACATAACTAGCTGTTTGTGTTTCCATTTTCTTATTCCAGTTAATAGTTTTAGGGGGATTTATTCTATGTTTTGGGTTCCTGGCTTTCAATGGAGGATCTAGGCTTTCAGTTTCAAAACCAGATGATGGAGCTATTGTTGGATTAGCTGTTGTGAACACTGCAATCTCTGGAAGCACTGCAGCCATTACTACACTCATTATACGCAGGTGAATTATTATAGCTCGTTTCAATAACTTTTCCCTCAAACAAATGTAATTATCTAATTAACTGTCTCAATCATAAGTGTCATTTGTTGTACATGATGTTATATTTTGTTAAACCTAATAAATATATATTTTATATCTGTGCATCATGTCCAGTTTTTATAAACCAATTAAATCCATGCTAACTATTGTGTATAGAGAAAAAGAAATTTAACCACTTCAGATATTATAGCGGATACAACCTTAAATACTGTCTGTTTTATGTTGTTCAAACGTACAAATAGCTCAATTTCATGCTTAAATCATGCCAATTCTGTGAAATCTAATTGTGTATAAATGAGGTCTTATAATTGACTGTAGACATATTAAAAACTGTGTGTTAGATGTGTGTTGACATATAGAGTATATATATATATATATATATATATATATATATATATATATATATATATATATATATATATATATATATATATATATATATATATCACAAATAGCCAAAATTGAAACCAAGGTCTGCATTTTAATGAAACATTTAATTCATATGGTCTATCAATCAATCAAGTGCCATGCCGATTGGCGTAGGCAATCATGTTTCTCCACGACTCTCTGTCTCTTGTGTTGTCAATAAGCTCGGTTGGTGAGCTTCTACCGTGCCACGATACAAGCCCATCTAGTAACTTTTCTCTTTGTCTACCCCTATCTCTTCTCCCTTTGATCTTTCCAGTTGTTATTAAGTGTTCAAGCTGTGTTCTTCTCAGCACATGCCCTAGAAACCTTGACTGTCTGCCTCTAATGTTTGATATGATTGATCTTTTTACACCAGCATCAATGAGAACCTCTGCATTAGTTTTCTTGGTTGTCCATGGTATTTTCATCATTCTTCTCAGAAACCACATTTCTGTAGCCTCCAATTCACTTTGAATTTTCTTGTTTATAGTCCATGCTTCACATCCATAAAAAAGAATTGGTTCGATATAACATCTCAGCACCCGAATTCGGGTCTGCATTGATAGACTTCCATTGCAAAAAATGGTTCTCATTTTTTGGAATGCTGATTTTTTGGAATGGTATATGGTCTATACCATTTCAAATTCACATACATGATTTCAGTTATATTCCTTGTATATTTGCTGATACATCATTTTGAAATTTGGCAAAGCTAGTAAAGCTAGCTTCTATAAGCTAGTAAAGCTAGCTTCTATAAATAGAAAAAAGATTACACAGGTGTTTAGATTATCTTATATTTCTATATGAAAATGGAGATTCAGAATTTAAGTTTTATGAAATTTGAAAATCCTGGCTTCACCTACTTCTTTCATGCTCTAGAGCTGATATTTTAGTGTAAGGTTGTTTGTTTGTTTGAGAACCCCAGGAATTGCAAGCGAGTAGCTCTTACTTTACTTCCCATGTGCAGTGGGGTGATTTTTCTGAGCTTTCTTTCATACACAGGAGACTTCAGCTTTCAGCTTAGTGCAATAAAAAATGCCATTTGAAGAAGTCTTCTACTCAGAGGCGGTCTATAATTGTATAGATAACATGCTACAAAGCTTACATAAGAGAGCCTCAATATAATGGCATGTCATCATCTACCAAGGTTCTCTGTTGCATGGGTGGTTTGTCTAGTGGGCCATTGGTGAGACCCACAGGTGAAACAGCATGCAGTTTAGTGTAAGGTAAAGTAAATGCAGTTGATTATCCCAACATACTTATCAATTAAGAGTATTATAATGCAGTGGTTCTCAACATGTGCCATATGACCCCCTTGGGATGGCTACTGAGAAAAAAATTGATGTCCATAGACCAGTCCAGCTGAGGGGGAACCAAAGACAGGAAAGTAACTACGTGAACAGGGGAGGGTACAGGCAGGAAGGTCATTACTTGAGTGACATAAAAGAATAGTTATTGCCGTAAGTTTTAAAAAAAGATTAATGATTCATTTTTTTAAAGTTAATGTCCTTTTTAAAGCACTGGGGAGGGAGGGGTCAATCCAATATAAAATTTATCTCAAGAAGGGACCAAGGGCAAAAAAAATTGAGAATCCCTGTTATAATAAATCTGTGACAGTATTTGTAATTCTTTGTTGTTTTCTCACCATAGAATACCTATATTCGGGAACACTTGGAGTCTATTGAACACACTGAACGGTGCTCTAGCAGGCATGGTATGTTCATTACTTAGATTGTCTTTGTTACATTACTCGGGCTTCTACGAGTGTATTGTTTCATATATGTCGGTATGTTGATAATAATTACATGCACTCATATCATTGTAAAAGCCTTTGACATAAATGATTAGGCCTACATACAGTGAGAGTTGACACAGGAATAAACAACTTAGATGTCATCTTTGTGTTGGTTTTCAAACTCCTGCAGATTAGCAGGATGTAGTTTGAAGACTGTGTTATATCATTTACAAAATTAAATGAAATATCAGTGTCTTCTGACTTCATGAAGTACAACTTCAGCATTGCTTGCAGGTGGCTGATATGGGATACGATAACCATCACTTCTACTAAAAACTCGTTAGTCAAATCTAACAACATGCATTATAGGTGGAAGTCTTGCTACTCCTTTTTACCATTTATGGCACAGGCACAATTCAAGTACTTCTGTTTATTATTTTCTCAGGTCTTCCATTTTGTTATTCCTCACTTCATCCAGCACCCTTTATCCAGCATCCTTCATCTAGTACTCTTCATTCATCTTCCAGCACTAATAATCCATCAAACATCATCCAGCATCCTTCATCTAGTACTCTTCATTCATCTTCCAGCACTAATAATCCATCAAACATCATCCAGCATCCTTCATCTAGTACTCTTCATTCATCTTCCAGCACTAATAATCCATCAAACATCATCCAGCATCCTTCATCTAGTACTCTTCATTCATCTTCCAGCACTAATAATCCATCAACTATCATCCAGCACCAATCACCCATCATCTGGTACTCTTTATCTATCACCCAGCATCTTTTATCCATCATCAAGTACCCTTCATCCATCACCCAGTAACTATCACCCTTGATCTATCATCCAGCACCCTTGATCTATCATCCATCACCCAGTAACTATCACCCTTGATCTATCATCCAGCACCCTTGATCTATCATCCAGCACCCTTGATCTATCATCCAGCACTCTTCATCCAGCACCCTTGATCTATCATCCAGCACCCTTGATCTATCATCCAGCACTCTTCATCCAGCACTCTTCATCCAGCACTCTTCATCCAGCACTCTTCATCCAGCACTCTTCATCCAGCACCCTTGATCTATCATCCAGCACCCTTGATCTATCATCCAGCACCCTTGATCTATCATCCAGCACCCTTGATCTATCATCCAGCACCCTTGATCTATCATCCAGTACCCTTCATCCAGCACCCTTGATCTATCATCCAGTACCCTTCATTCATCATCCATTACCATCATCTATTTTTAAATATCTTTTTTCAAGATATCTTATTACGCTATTCATCTGCCCTTGGCGTTCTTATCATTCTTCTATAAAACCACATTTCTGCTGCCTCAATGTAATTTTTACTATTCTACTGAGTTTCTAAGATTTGCTTATATACATCAGAATTGGCTCTATATAACTTCTAACAACTCTTTTTCTCACCTCAATTTACAAAGATGTATTACAAAGAAAGGTCTTCATCTTGTGAAATGTTTCCCTTACCTGGAGAATTCTACATTTGACTTCTTTAATCCATCAAAAAATCTGATGTTATTAATTTACCTAATTACTTGAATATGTTGACTTGCATTAGATTGATCCAGTTTACTTGAATATTGCATTCTGGAGGATGTTTTGATTTTCCTTTGCAATTATATTCATAATTTCTTGTAACTTTGTTTAATTTTCAGCTATCAAAACTGAATCATAAGCATATCACAGATTGTTTATAGATGTCCTTCAACTGATATTCTTGGCATATCTTGTATGGATCTCATTATTATTTCACTGTGTACATTGAACATATCATGTGACAGCACACAACCACGTCTAACCCCTTGTTTGATGTGTTGAAATGTTCCTTTTTGGTTATCAATAATGAAATAAATTGGGCATATTGAAAGACATGATACATTGTTGATGACCTCACTTGAAGGTAGCGTCAAGGGGTGAAAAAATGTAGGCAGAGTTAAAAAATGGGAAGGAAACATCAGGAGATGAGCAATGTACTTGTACAATCTATCATAATGTACCACAAAGGTGAGAGATAGATGATGTTGAAGATCTGTTGTAGCCAACCCTCAATGCGAAGATGAAACTTGTTGATGATCATTCATTTCAAGCTATTTTTATGTGATTTCAGGTGGCAGTATGTGGTGGCTGTGACAGCATGAGACCATGGGGAGCTCCTATAGTTGGTTCCATTGCTGCTATTTCTTTTAACATTACATCCTGGATAATTTGTAAGATTAAAATTGATGATCCAGTGGATGCTGTTGCAGGTAATTGCACTGAGTATCAGGTGGTCATGTGCATGAATATGTGTGTGCACGTAGGTGTATGTACATTTACATGAATGCATGTGCATGTGTGTGTGTACATTTATGTGCATGTGTATGCATATATGTGTGTGTGTGTGTGTGTGTGCATGTTTGGTGCATGCATGTGTGTGTGCATGTGTTCTTGTGAGGCTATGCTGGTGAGGCACATAAACTGATTGACATAAGTTTCAAAGATCAATTTCCTTATCTATTCTATTTCTTTATGTTAGGTTCAATATCTGATCGGGGGGAAATGACCTGGAGAATACAAGGTCTAACCTAGACTATCAACACTATAAAAAAACCAGGTGGCTAATTGGAAAAAAACAGGGTTTGGGTACATCCTTGTGCTTAAGTCTGACTTTGTGAATGTTAGGTGACTTCCCATGAATGCACATAAGATTCCCATCTCCTCGTATTTCCTGTATGTTATGAAAGAAAGAAAACGTGTTTCTGGTGATTCACTAGCTACACACTAGGCCCACATGTCTCTCATGTTCTGGTATTTCTGGTGATTCACTAGCTACACACACTAGGCCCGCATGTCCCTCATGTTCTGGTATTTCTGGTGATTCACTAGCTACACACACTAGGCCCGCATGTCCCTCATGTTCTTGTATTTCTGGTGATTCACTAGCTACACACTAGGCCTGCATGTTCCTCATGTTCTAGTGCTACTAGTGATTCACTAGCTACACACGCTAGGCCTGCATGTCCCTCATGTTCTCTTACAATTTTTTATTTAAAACTTCAGATGCCAGTTTCTGAAGTTGCATATCCACATCTTATACATGTAATCTTATAAAATAATTAATAATGATAGTTCTGGTAATGATTGCGAGGATGATTATGATGACAGCGATGAAGATGATGATGATGATTGTAATGATGATGATGATGATGGTGGTGGTGATGCTTATAAATTTTGATTAATATTATAGTGATAAATTATAGAGATGATGATGTGGTGGTAGTGATGATGATAATGGATGATATGATGGAGATGATGATGTGGTGGTGGTGGTGGTTATGATGGTGATAATGGTTGATGATGATTATAATGATGGTTACGATGATGATGTGGGTGATGATAAGTTCACCAATGACACAGTAGAGGTTTAGATTTTAATTTACTTCATTAGTTGCATTTATTCTTCATGCGTTTGACAGTACACATTGGAGGAGGTACCTGGGGAGTCATAGCTGTTGCCTTCCTGAATTTTGACCATGGAATACTAATGAATGGAGATAGAAGATCTGGTCTGGTAAGTAACAGGACCTTAATTTGTACAAGACATGTGGGGTGTGAGTGTGATTTCGTTACGTGACAAATATGTGATCGAATGTTTTGGTAACCAGGAAGGAGTCTGTCTAACTACTAAAATGTGATCTGTGATCTGATGTAGTCTGGTTTTACCATGGTTTGTTCATCACATAATGATGATAACCATTTGTTACATCCACTCTATGAAATTTAGTTGAAGTTATTTCCTTGAATATGAGTTCATACATGTCTAGTAAGCCATATTCCATATTCTACATGTCTAGTAAGCCATATTCCATATTCTTCATGTCTAGTAAGCCATATTCCATATTCTACATGTCTAGTAAGCCATATTCTGGCCACAAATGTCCTTGCCATTTCGGGCATGGAATGACCACTGTATATGTTTTTTTTTATCTATCCATGACTTTTTAGCTATTCTCCACTGTTGAGTTTCTGTAGCTCTCCTCTTTTCACAAGATTTTTCTCCTTTTTTATTTCAGTCCACCATGTAGCTTGCTATATTCGTGCAGCACATTCCGTGTATTTTGGTTTATTTCAAAGGCTTTCAGTGAGGTCTTTATGGAATCCTTATAGCGTTTCTTTTGGCTACCTTGAGAACATATGTCTTTCTTATAGAAGTATCATATAGAAGTATCTTTTGTAAGGGATGATCTGGCATACCATGTGACGTGTTTAGGGAATTACCTTTATGCAAGAAAGGGTTTTCCTATATGTAGTTCATTCTCAACTGTACACATTAAAAGCTGCTTCAATACTGCAATCTCTAAGGATGAGCAAACAAAGTAAAACATGATTTTAGCAGCAGTTCTGGAATATTGCAGCACCTTCATGTGTTAACATATTCATCATCATCATTACCATCAAGTACCATCTCAACATGATAAGTTGGCATCAACCATCCTGTCTCTTGACTTAGTGATGCACTCTGATCAGTTGTATTGCATCCACCTCATGAAGTTTCTCTACCTCCCACTTGTATCTTTTTCCTTCACTTGCTCTCTACCATTCAACTCCTATCTACATATAGAGTTCTTCTTTAACCTTCTACTTTCTTAACAAAAGTGTCTTATCCTTTAAACTGTCAAAAATATTTTATTTGTTCACATACACTTTAAATAATTATTTTTACATATGCAGTATTGTCAGACACTCTCTGCTTGTTTTCATCTCTTTGCATGAAGTTCTCACTATTCGTTTATTTATCCATATGTAAAACATTTAGGCTCGTGGTAACTGAATTACTAGAACTAGAACGCATGTAGTTGCATCAGTGGGTCTCACCAATGGCCCACTAGACAAACCACCCATGAAACAGAAAACCTTGGTGGATGACACGCTGTTATATTGAGGTTATCTTCTTAGAGAAGCTTCATGGCATGTCATCTATACAATTGTGCTTTTATTTTGTTGTTGAAATGTGTTTCATGTTTACCTGAATATATATGTATGCACCCTCTGTGGTTGGGATGGAACCAGAGATGTACTGTGCAGCACTGGGGAGGAGGAAACTGACAGCACTGTTTTTTCCTATGGATTAGACCAATCATAGAGGCCCAGTGACTCAGGACGTGACAATCCTTTTGACTTGAACATTTGGTTGCATGCCTAGAGCAATAGAGAAGCTCGGCATAACCAGTAGTCAATTGGTGGCAGGGAATGAGCACAGCGAACCCTATCTTGGCTACAGTGGCTAGAAGCAGTGCATAGGTTGAAACCTACCTTCCTGGAGGTGTGATAGTTATTCTCTGGCTCTGTCCCGGGGTGGACCGAAAATCTACAGACTTCCAAGCAATATAATACCATTTAATGTCATTAGGTCAAAGGGCATGAGCCCATGGACCGCTGGATTAGCAACCAACCAACCAACTAGAACCAGAACCTCCACTATTTATTTATGTTAAAGCTCTAATAAAACTCAATTGGATTAGTGTCCATGGTTGAAAAGAGTGTATCTTACCAAAAGAGATACTGTTAGTACATTTTACTGAAAAGTACACTTTACTTAACAAAACTAAATAAATTTTCTATCTGTACTTATCCATGTAGTATTTTACAGATCTTGCTTAGTTTTTTATGATTTATTTGGATGTTAACACTTGGTGAATGCAGAGAGACACAAAGGTACTAATACAAGCAGAAAAGTTTCAGTGTATGCCAAGTCATCCAATGAAGGAAAGATTCCAAAATCTAGCAATGGGGCTACTGAAAAGAAGCATTTTTATCAACCAAGCTAAACAACTCGTAGACAACTTAAAGACCTGCCGGAAGTTGACAGCACCTTAAGGTCTGTACCAGAACAACCCCTTGGAGAGAATGGCATGGCATACCAATATATATTCAGACCCACATGAAAGGAATACTAAGCGAGGATGAACAGAACAGTGCACAGTGAAGGACAGTCACCCTCAGTTTCCTGGACGATGAATATTCACAAGACATATGTGTCAGAGTACACACAGATGGGTCAGCACAGAATGCAGTGAGGAATGGAGGTGCAGGTATATATATATATATATATAAAATATCCACACAAGCCTAGAGATACAATCAGAACACCGACAGGAAAATTCTGCAATAATTATGAAGCAGAAATTCAGGCAATTAGGGTAGCAACTGAAAGACTGGTGAACTTCACCCTGGCCCACAGCCATGGTATTCCTGACAGATGAAGGCAGTGCTTCAAGCTCTCTAGTCTGGAAAACTAACAGACTTACAAAAACTACTTGATGAATTCTCTTACCAGTATAGGGTAGCTATGCAGTGAATACCCTCTCACTGTGGAATACCAGGAAATGAAAAAGTAGACCAGCTGGTCAAGGAAGGTGCTGCCAAAGACCAACCAGAAGTACCAATCACATACCATCAGAAGAAACAGATGATGAAGTCAATAAGAAAGCCACAAACATCAACACAAGATGACTATCACATTATGAACAGAACAGAACAAGTTGTAATTCTACACCACAGAACGGGACACAACCGACTCCACAGTTACATGTACATAAAATTCAAGATTGGCAACATGGCCATATGTACATCTGGACAGGAAACACAGAGTGCAAAAATATATTTCAAGAGTATTCTGAGTATGAAATGCTGAGGCAGATGTATTGGCCAGAGGATGCAATAATGGAATCAAAGCTCTATGGGCCACTGTGTCAACTACAAAAGACAATGAATTTTATTCAGGAGGTAGAATTATAGATATAGACATGTTTCAAGTGAATGAAAGAAGAAGAAAAATTTGGATGTCAATTTTTTTTTCATGTCATTGAAAGTACTTTTAGCGATTCATATTCTCCATTTTAATTTCTTTTACACATCAATCATCATTTGTGATAGATTGTCCAAGATATTGGAAACTGTACATAGTTTTTTTAATATATTTTAACTATTTCCTACAGCAAAAATATAATTTAATTTCTGACATTGTTTTCCATGATCTTCTTTCAACCTACCTTTTCTTATCTACTTTAAACTGCCTGGGGTTCTGATAACTCAGATGACTTGCAGGCAAAGTATTCAAGGTGTATGTGAAACCATGTTGGCTCCACAGAGAGGAGACGGAGAAAAATATTGTCTTTTTATGCACAACTGACCTGAGCAAGAGAAACATTCAGTTATGGATGTCCTGAAATGATTTCACACAGATTATTTGGCAATGTAACAAAATTATCCTTCAACTTGTTCAAAACTTCATGAATATTAATATGTTTAATCCATTTTATTTTCTAGTTACTGGCCTGGCAGTTGGTGGGTCTTTGCTCAATCGTTCTCTGGACAGGAGGTCTGTGTGCATTGATTTTTGGAATCTTGAGACTACTAAAACTCTTCAGAGTGCCCCTTGAAATGGAGATTAAAGGTATTAATTATAGCTCCTATGTTTCTGTTTCAGCTGTTTTTGTGTAATATCATACGTAAATGCGATTCCTAGCCACCATTCCCTCTAAGTTGAGCTAACTGGAGAAATTGCACCTATTCAGAATTTCAAGAATGAAATTTAACATTCCGCTCACAAAATCTGGGTCCATGATAATTTTTATAAAAATTTATTTCTAAGTATACCTCCTCAAGTCTTTTGAAGCTAGTTTCATTCTATTTATCAATATCTCATGTATACAGTTGAATATTTAGCAATATCTCGTGTATACAGTTGAATATTTATCAATATCTCGTGTATACAGTTGAATATTTATCAATATCTCATGTATACAGTTGAATATTTATCAATATCTCGTGTATACAGTTGAATATTTATAAATATCTCATGTATACAGTTGAATATTTATCAATATCTCATGTATACAGTTGAATATTTATCAATATCTCATGTATATAGTTGAATATTTATCAATATCTCGTGTATGCAGTTGAATATTTAGCAATATCTCATGTATATAGTTGAATATTTATCAATATCTCATGTATACAGTTGAATATTTATCAATATCTCATGTATATAGTTGAATATTTATCAATATGTATATAGTTGAATATATATCATCAGGCTAAATATTTTTTTTTATTGCAGAATTTGAATGAGGTAAAATTATTGAACTGAATATTTTATTAAAAGTGATGTTTTATATTTTGTGAATAGGTCTGGACATACCAAAGCATGGTGAGCCGGCCTACCCTATGGAGTCTTATGGTAATGGTTATATAGAGAACATTCTCCGTATCACAGAAAATGGACAACTGTCGTCTGCACATCTTGGTAAGAATATTTTACTCAATCTATGTCATCTAAGGCTGCATACAAAAATTTGGTAGAATACAGACACACATATGAAAATGGAAAATATGATAATGATGTCTTGTTAATTACTGGGAAGGCAAAGAAAATACTCACAAATCAAAGTTACAATTAAATCGACTTTATCAAGAGCTCAACATATCACAGGCTGAATAAGGGATGGCATTGCCAATAATTACATCACACATCACAAAGCTAATTAACAAAACTATAGCACACATTTCACCAAATTTTCCCAACTTTAAAATCATGTATCTCAGCAAATATATAACGAGTTTAATCAAATTTTTGTGTGTGAATTGAAAATATTGTAGACTATAAATTAATGTTTTCATTAAATTACATTCATTACTTTCAATTTTCGCCTATTTTCGAAATGGATTAAAAGTCTACTTGTCACTGCACATCTCACATACAAAAATGTAGGTGTTTACAATCAGTTATGTGACATCATTTACTCATGATTTATTTATCATATAATTAACATTATTTAACCTGAAATTTGTAATCTCAAACGCAAGACAGACGGGGGTTTAAGATTGCATCGGGTGTAATGTCTGAAGTGCTAAGCCTTCTTTTTTTGAGACATAATAATTAGTATGCTGACAAAGAATAAACCAGCTATTATCTTTCTGTAATGTTTACAGTAAGTAACTATAAATTTGAGCGCTATTGAAGTTGTTTAATCATGGGGAGGAGGAAAGCTGAGAGTTTTGGTGTCTATTGACGATACACCACTAGAAATCACTTGAAGTTTGTGATGATAGCTAGAAATATATTTGCTCAATTAAATATAATTTAGCTTTACATCACCATCACACCTGGTGCCTTCATGCAAAAGATTGCTTTCATTTGCGTTAGTTTTGATGTCACTATTACACTTCTACTCTTGTTACACAATCTCCTGAACTATTTATTTTTGCATCAAAATATTTGAAACTATTAAGATTATCATAAAGCTAATGGGAACACAAAATTAGTTTTGGGATGTATTCATTTACAGTGCCGTCTTTTGCTCATTGTGTTCTTCATAGCGGAATTTTGGTCAAAATATTGATTTCTGTGTTTTTCTGTGTGTTTCCAGCTCTTAGAAAACTGCCTTTCCATGTCTTAAATTTTTGACTTTTGGGTTATAGTTTTGTTTCAGTTCAACTAAATTATAAAATAACCTGCATGAGTTTAGGAGATTGCAAGGGACTATGAGAAAAGTCTCATGAGAAACTATAATACTAAAATCTATAACAATATTTAGACTTGGAATGCCTTTACGTTATTTTTATACTCGACAAATAAAAAGTCACTAACAAAATAGTCATCACAAAATGTTGTTGTTGCGAATAGGTGGTAATGAGATGCTTTTTTGTGATCTGAGTAATCAATCGTCTTCGGGTCTTGATTTTTCCAAGCCAAAGATACATTTTCGGCCATATGCAGATCAAGTAATGGACCTCCATAAACTGCCATTTATGTTTCATCAATTTTATATCTAGTCCTAACTGTTTGTCAACAAGTAATAACAGTCAAGAATTCAGGGACACACCCTGCTTAATTATGTCCAAATAAATTAATCCCCTCTCTTTAAAAAATGTTATGTACACCCACCTCCTCCAAATCTTCCTCTCCTGAACCCCAAAAAAAAATTCTGAAAAATATATGACAAAACTAAATGATTTGTTTCATATTTTTAGTAAAAGAATTCAAATTTAATTGTATAGAAAACAGTATTGCTGATGTCAGCTTTTGTCAATTCCCTAATCCTTGTCGACAACTGTCAAGCTTTTAAAGACCTACTTCTATCGCCCCTATTTGTTGACATAATGGACATTGCATAATGGATGGATACTTTCAATTGAATTTAAAGCAGTATTTGTAAAAATAAAACTTTCTCTCCACTACCAAATAAGCAAATACGCATGAGTACAACAAACATACATATTTTTTTCAGCCACACTCTGATGATGTTAGACCTATATTCTTGATAATGACCTTTTTGTTCGAAGCTTGCGTATGTTTTCTAAAGAGCATGTTGTAATGTGTAAAATGTTATCACCCCGTATAAACCCCTCCAATTTATCTTATACTATTTACAGGTTACATGAACGGCCAAGCTACTGATGGAAAAAACAATTCCCTGTATGAAACACCGGAACAGGGCTCTATGAAACCTCATCACACAAGGAACAAGCTAGATCTAGAAGATGTTGATCCGCCAACATATGGAGCACATAACAATTCTCACGGTCATACCAACGCTGGTTTCTATGATAATATTGAGAGGACTTCATTGTAACAAGTCTTGCCAATTGTTGAATTGAACATTATTTATTTACATTTCAACTCTTTATCTTCTTGGTGATTTGTATGTCCTGCCAAATTTATTTAGAAGTATAACAGTATAAACTGAAGACTTATTAGTTGACTAGTGTCGATGGTGTACCTAAGTGAAAGATTTAGATTACAACTGCAAATAAAAAGAGTCATTGTGTAAGTGCATTATCAAAAGGATATGTTTCCTTCCCCCTTTCTTGAAAAGGTGCAATAACCTTTTATAGTCCTTTAAAGAATTTTAAACTGCTGAAGTTCCAAAGTTCCAAAGTTAGTTGTTGCTGAGTACTTTGTATTGGAATACTTGCCAATGTAAAGTCTCTAGTATCGGACATCATTTAACTCTTTCAACACGTAATTATACCCGGGGTTTAGACTTAATTAATTTTAGACTAACTTTTTGGACATGATTCAGTCTCAAGCTTCCTGAAGACAAAGTATTAGCTATGAAAAGTCATATAAGGTATCAAAAGAAAGATAATTGAATGTGAAATTCATATACAATATAAAAATATAAGAATTGTAAGAACAATAATACTTGTCATTTATGAACCAAACAAGGCCAATTTGGAGGGTATATATGGAGACCCATTATAACGGGCTTAAATCCTTAAAGGGTGCCTGCTCTGTCCCGTTATAACGGGCTTACGTATGAATTGAGTTAAAAGCTGGAAGCAAGAAACTCTTTTTTCGGCTAGTAATATTAGTGGTAGCGGTTTAACTGAAAAAATGTCCACCTTAACACTGCTTAGCATTGTGTTATGTCAGTGTTTCCCACCCTTTTTTTTACCATGCCTCACCAAAGTCTTTCTAAAATTCAAACCCCCCCCCACCCCCATGGATTACATGCATTTTTTTAATATTCAAATATTGAATTGTTCCCTATATTTTTTTTTCAAAATTGCCCTCCTGAACAATCAAATTGCCTCCCAGTGGGTCATGGGCCCCACGTTGGGAACCACTGCATTATACAGTTTGGTTATGACATGGCTCTAATAAGAACCTGTGTGCAGAAAGTAAACATGTCCTGAAAGACTGAATTTGATTATTATCGTACAATTTTGTTGATCAGCCATGGCTATTTTTGGCATATGTTTTATGTATATAAGTAGTGACCAACAAAAGTCACGATAATAATCAAAAACATGGTGAATAAATTTCTGTGTACTTTCTGTACTGAGATCTTTACTGCTGAGTTCTCAGTTTGGTTCACATAGCTCATGATTTTTTCCCTCAGCTTAGGTGTCCTTGTACAATATGTTTAGATCAACATTGTATGTTAAATAATGGCTTAATGGATCGTATTTTTGCCCACCCTTATTTAAACCAACAAATCTCATTAGTAAGTAGATAACTTCTCCGTATGAATAGAAACTTATTGTCAAAGATGGATGTGTCGGGCCATTGGGGCAAATAAAATGGCGAGACAACACATTTTCATTATCTGGACTATATTCTGCTGAAAATCTAGTAGAACCATGGCTCTACTACAAGATATATCTGGCGGGAGTTTAAAAATTAATGTTGAAGAAAAAGAATATAAACTTTTAATTACATTACTGTTTTCTGTTACAAGGTTAAAATCATCACGTGTATATAAACACATAGGTTATAAAGATTCTTGTTAACAATTAATTTCTGTAAACTCTAATGTTAAATTTTAATATAGGCAAAATATTAATGAAGTTACAAACTAAATGCAAATATCCTTGTACTGTATTGTAAATGAAAAATTATGTAAAATTTTACATAATTTTTTTAATTATTTTTGCTTTATACCCCTTCATGCCTTGCAATGTCAGTGGTAGAAGAGTTCTCTGGAGATAGCTTTTTGTGTGTTTCATCTGTGTTTGTTTTCATTTATTCTTTTATTTCTGCAATTCATTGTTTGCAAGGTCTGCCCCTGGATTTGTATCCATCATGTCTCCATAGTAATGCTTCTAGGATCACTGTCTGATGGTAGTCTGGAAGCATGTGAAAACCACTTAATCTGTTGTCTTCTGACGTAATCCTGAATTGGCATTGTATTTGTTAGTCTTATGGTGTTTTTGTTCCAGATTCGGTTTCTTATTGTTACTCAAGAATTCAATGAGCAGTATTTTCATGAAGCTGTTTTTACTTTAGAAATGGTAAATTCAGTTAGTTATTGTTGTCTTTGCTGTTGTTTCCATCCCCAGAAATTTAATGAAGCTATTGTTTCATAAAAATGTAATAACAAAAATGTAAACAGACTCTAAAATTGCATTATTCAAGACTATTATTATCCCATCACTGTGCTACCAGTGCCAAACCTGGACAATGACAGCACAAAACAAAAGAAAAATAGTGACAGCAGAAATTATATGTCTATGAAGAATACTCGGAGTGTCATTAAGGGATAGAATTAGAAACGATAACATCAGACAGATAACCACAACAATACCAGTATTGAAACACATCAAAAGACAACAGATCATGTGGTTTTCACAGGCTTTCAGGCTACCAACAGAAAGCATGCCACAGATGGCCATGACACATGGATATAACGGCTATAAAGCCTGGGGCAGACAATGTAAAAGATGCATCACAGAAATAAAAGAAGCCACAGGAAAAAGCTTACAAACCGTACACAGGAAGACCATCTCCAGAGAGCTCTTCTACCCCTGATAGAAGATTTGCTCTTATACAAGGCAAACAAGGGATACAGCTAATAGATAGATATATAGATAGATTGTTTCATAAGTATAATGGATGCTTTCTCTAGATCTGTATATTATACCCAGAATACTCTAGCTCTCAGTGATGTGCAATGCTCTGAGATAAAGCCTCCTACTCATAGGTGGTAAACATTATAGTGGTTATGTGGCTTTTCTATCTTTCTGCAACATGCAAATTCAGAGTCATGAAGTTCAGTTTCACTGCCAAGAATTATTTCCATTGAAGTTTGTCAATAGCAATCAAGTTATGGTCCATGATCATTGGATTGAGTAGGACAGCCAGCTACACTTTCTCCATCATCAAGGACACCAAATTTGCCTGATTCTAGACTCATGGAATTTGCAGAATTACTAACCCTATATGCCAACTATGTGCACGATTGGAGCTAAGACCATGGTCAGAGTGGATGTCAGCTGGTTCACCCATTTCAATCTATAATGCTGGGCTATCTGAGTGAATGTGAGGCTGCAGTAAAACTTTGTACCATATGGTATATACTACGAATTCTGTATGATTTGTATTTTGCACCACAAAGAGAAATGCTCGTACATATGAAATAAATTCTATGGTGCTTTCATAAGAGGAAAGCTTCACTATATTGGGATGTCATCTACTGAGAGTTTACTGTTGCATAATGGTTGGTCTGACCGGTCAGTAGTGAGATGTTTCTACCTCCTACATGTGGAAATATTTCACTAAAATGTATGTTTTTAGTAAGCCAGTGAGTACATACCACCAAGCATGAAGTATAGTACAGTTGTTTAAAAAATTCTTGAGACTAACGGGAATTGAACCATTCCGTTCTACGGCACCAAATCGCCTAGCAACAATTGCACACACATTCTTCTGTACTTGACTAACCACATCTCCAAAAAAAGATGCAATTTCATATCTTTTTTTTTGAGATGCGGTTAGTCAAGTACGGAAGAACACGTGTGCAATTGTTGCTTGGCGATTTGGTGCCGTAGAACAGACTGGTTCAATTCCCGTTAGTCTCAAGAATTTTTTTTAATTGTCCTCTGGCTTCCTACTTAAATTTACAGTTGTTTTAGTAAGCCAGTGAGTGCATGCCACCAAGCATGGAGTATAGTACAGTTGCGAAACTACTGATCAATATGTGGTCAAGAAAATGTGAGAGTATGAATCTGTCATAAAATTAGACAGAGGGGTCAATAAAATAGAAATAAGGAAGAGATAGATGGTGAGATAAAAAAATACAAGGTAGCTTCAAATGAAAGCCTTAAAATTGTCATAGAAATTATAAGCCATTGAATTGTCTTTTAACCTGCCAATATTATTGTTGATATTGTCATTGGTTTCCCGCATCTCACATCACGATGGAGACAAACACATTGACGTGATAATTGCAGTTCATAAATGATTCTCTCACATTAGACACACACTAAAGAGGAACATCAAGTGAACAGGAGCTACAAAAACTAATGCATGAAATTGATAAATCAAGTAAAGAATATGGACTAGATATAAGCAAACAAAAAATCAAAACCATGATATTCAGCAAAATTGCAGAGGCATAGGCATTAAACATAAAAACATACATTGAGAGATACTACAACAAGTATATTATAACCATACCTTTGACACATAATCACATATGATGCTAGATGTGAAAGAGAAGTTAACGGAGAATAGGAATAGCTAAAGATGCTTTCAATAACATGAGAAAAATAATAACATCTAAAGAAATCATAAACAAACTAAAAATGTTAATAAATTTTAAAATTCTACGTATATGCTATGTTAATGTATGGCTCAGAAACATGAACAAACAACTACAAGACATAATTGATGCCTTTAAGATGTGAATATATAGAAAAAAAAAGAGAACTTAATAGTAAGAGAAGAAAACAAACAGAAGTTCAGACAAAATTTCGTATGAAAAAGAATTATTAAATTAAATACAAATTAATCATAATAAAGAATTTTGGACTTGTCAAAAGACATGATACTTTAATGAATTTATCAAAAGACATGAGACTTTAATGAAAGCCTTAATTTTTGTGACTCATACATAGTATCTCTCCATATATTTTCAGTTTCAGCTTCCAATACAGTGGTGTCGGAACCTCTTTGATTTCTGTTCTCTCTATGAAGTTCTGCCTATTCTTCTATATATAAACATCTCAGGTATCAATTCTGTATTTTAGCTGTTTATTCATTATTCATGTTTTATATATTCAATGTTATTGTTATTTCCTTTGCTTCATTTGTACATTTTATGTTATCCTGTGTATTTATTTCCACATCTTTTCCGGAGTTGCAATTTCAAGTTATTGATATTAATTATTATGTATATATTTCATTGAGCAGAAAAATGTCAATACTAAACCAAGTCAGTACTCCACACAGCCTTTTGTAAAGATCAAAGATTGTCAGCATAAGCTGGCATATCGTACGATGAGGATTTATTTTACAGAGAGATAGCTGAGAAGCTCACTCAAAGCACCTTCAGAGGTGCTGAGTCCTTTCATGTTGTAGTATACTTGAACACTAGCTCCAGTCTGGATTCTGTACTTTCCCGTAACACAAATAATATAAAGGATTTCCAATGTGTAGTGGTTATGCCATCAGCATTGCACTCAAGAGATTATGGGTTTGAATCCCGATCACCAATCATGACTGTTGTTTATAAAGTTGTTTTCTTTCAGATATCCCTGTGAGATGATCTCATGATGCTATGGGGCTACGTGCTGTGAGTGATACTTTAGGTAGCTGCGTTGAAAGATGGAATGCATATGGAGAAACTCACATACTGTTAATACAATCAACCACGACTTATGGACACTGTTTTAACACAAAATCCAATTTTATGCTGGGAGACTGGAGTATCAACGATAACCTAAATTGACCACTCTTCTTTCTCTCTCTGTCATTCTTGCATGCTTGAGTAATCACAGATTTCCGCACTTCTATGTCCATAATGTTGTAGATAATACCCTTGTTAACCTCCCTACATTCTGCAGTACTAAACATTCATATGACACTGAAGACAGATGTGACATGCCATTGGCTCAAATAAAACGGCAACACAACGCATTTACATTTTCTGGGCTACATCCTGTTGGAAATCTAGTAGGACCATTGTCCTGCTACAAGAGAGATCATTTAGGAAGGAAGAACTTCATGTGTATTTTAGAGATGGAACAATGGGAATGAGAGAAGTTGTATATGGGTAAAATGGCACAGAGGTGTTGCCTATTCTGACTACCGGTTAAGTAAACAATGTAATTCCAGTTTTTTTAAAGTGCTATAATGTATAATGTAGGTCATAGATAATGCAAACAGTGTACAGGAATGTGTCTATTGTGTTATTTGGTATGTTGATTTCAACACTCTTTAAGTACTCGGTAGGTGTGCAACATTGATGGTGTTAAGTAATCCATTTCAGTTTATTAAGTTAGTGGATTACACTTGTATGGCCTTTTGCATCTTGCAGACGGTCATTTGGCAATAAGTAGGAGCAATTCCATAAATATTTTCACAGGAATCTGAATTTTCATATAGTATAGAATAGGAATAGATTCCTAGTTTTGCATAGTATATCTTTTCAAGCAATCGTATCACAGCAACAGAAGATTTTTGTTTGCGTTTTTCTCTTTTTTTTCCATATCTTTAAACACATTAATTCTGAACAATGCTGCTCCCGCATGCATGTTCTGCCTCCAGACATCCTGAGTTTCAGCCATGTTTTCCCAGTTCTATGAGGAAACCTTTCATTGAGGATTTGCAGATGTCTTTATACCTCAGTATTCATTTACTGCAGGCTTGATGGCCTTCAGCCAGTTTCTCAAATAGTATTTGTTTTGGGATGTAGCAGTTTGGCATTCTGTGGACGTGACCCAGCCAACACAATCTATTTATATTGAGTGTTTCCATGGCAGATGGTAGCTTAGAGCTGTGCAACACTTCCAATTTGGTGTTTTTGTCATGCCATTTGACGTTTAAGATCTTGCGGAGACATCTTAGATGAAAGATGATAAGTCTCCTCTCATGCTTGGTGTTGGTAGTCCATGTTTCAGATCCTAGATCTTATCTTTGTTTTCAGTTTTAGCTTATGGTTTTTGCAAGTTTGCTTTAACAGTCTGTCAAAAATGGTAGCTGCTTTTCCTATATGTGCATTTTTTAAATTTTCCAGGGAAAGGGTGGATGTAATTGTGGATCCTAGGTAACAAAAATTATCTACTTGCTTTATATGGGTGTTTACTGTGATTTTTGTTGGTATTGTATATCCCTGACACATTGCCACAGTTTTAGCAATGCTTATTGTCATAGAGAACAGATCACAGGCCTTTGCCATATTGTCAATTTGGGATTGCAAGTTAGACTCACTGTGTGCCACTTGTGCAGCATCATCAGTGAAAGGAAGTTCTCTAATGTTTTCATCTTCGCTCTAAGAAGAGATAAGTTAAAAAGTGATCAATTGTAAATGGGTGTGATGAAAAGTCACCTGCTGCATCTGCAAGAGCATGTTTCAGAAGCGCTGCGAATAAGATTCTGAAGAGCGTGGGGGCTAGAATGCACACCTGGTTTACTCCAGTCTTTACTGCAAAGCTATCAGACATATTGCCCTCGAATGTTACATTTGTGCGCTTGTCTTCATGAAAGGAAATAACCAAGTCCAGGAGTGTTGGTGGAGAACCAGTACATTTTAGGATATTATATAGAGCTGATCTACTAACAGTGTCACAAGCTTTAGTTAGATCCACAAAAGCCATAAAAATGACTTCCCCTGTTCACAACAAAGTATGGAGATATTTATAGAGTATGCTTTCAGATGGGATTAACTAGGGTGTTTTATTAGGATTAGGCTGTCTATAGAATGAGCTATTACAATTGTGAAGAAGTTACTGAAAATTAGTTGTCACAGACATTTCTTACACAATAACACTATATTTAGGATAGGGAAAATATCTAGTACTGACAGTAGTCCCACACAGAGAAATGTCAAATTGTATACCAATTATGCATTTCTGCAGAACATTCCATTTGTTTTTGTTTTTTACATTTATAATTTAATTAGGCCTATTTGATATTTTATTATACTGAAAATGAATATAAATTTTAATCTATGTTATATCAAATATTGTCCAGAAGAAAATATATTTTATGTAATTATAAGTGGCTGTTTCCAAAAAGGTATATTTTATATTAGATAAATGGACAATTTATTTTTCAAGAATGTATATTTTGTCTAATTGGAAATATATTTTTGCAGTAAGGTATCAAGTAATAATATGTTTCTCTGGAAAGTACATTTTATCATTTGAGAAAGTTATTGTTCAAGAAAGGTGTATTTTATCTAATGTGAACTATTCTTCTAAAAATGTATATTGAATCTAATGGAAAAGATTTTTTGCAGAAGGTATACTTTTATAAATCGTAATTTTTTCAGAAGGGTTATTTTATCTAATGGAAAATTGAATTCTCAAGAATAGTATATTTTATATAAGGGAAAAACTATTATTAAGGAAAGTATATTTTATCAATTGAGGAAGTTATTTCTTTCAAGAAATATACCGTATATTTTATCTAATAAAAATATTTATTTTGCTTGAAAAAACATATAAGTTTGAGTTTTAAAATATATTAGGTTATTATCATATTTTCTAAAAAAGTGTACATTATTCCTAGTTATCAATAATATTCATATCCTTTGACAACTACTGCTGGGGACTGAACATATTTCTGTCCACCTGTAGTGGCATGTAGTGGTAGGAGGTTGATTCACTAATAACTTAAATCTCTGTATAAATGAAGATGAACATTATAGCTTTTTCTAATAAATATAAATTAATTTAAGCAATAAACATGTTGAACATCATATTTTGTCTAACAATTTGAAGAGAAGCATGGAGGAATTAAGTTAAGCCATTGGTTCTCAACCTGTTTTCTGTCAACTCTATCAAGAAGATAGGAGGAAAATATTGCCTACTGAGACCATATATACTTCCAGACCTGAGGGGTTCCATGGATGACCTGAAGCTAATCACACAATTCATTGAAGCTATTGGCACTGTAACCTGATGACTGAAGAATGATGAAGAACCTGTTTTCTTCATGGACCTCATTTGGATCAATTTTTCTGGTTCTTTTCCAAGAGATAGGTCTTCATATTTTCCGGGATGTGATAGGAAATTTAAGAAAAATGGTTTTTAGTGTTTTTATTTATTATTTTGCTGGCGTTGCATACTAAATACCAACCGGGTGTTTATTATTTATCCCACTAGCTCAATCTATGGATACCGACTTTTAACAGTGCAGTTCCAGGTAGTCCTTCTTGCAGCATAGAAGGTTAAGATCATAGTATGTTCCAAATGTATATCCTAGCATCTGGGAACACTACTTTTAACTGCAACAATTACTTTATCATTCGAAAGAAATTTCAGTACAATTATGGCAGTGATTTTATAACTATGAATGCAGCGACAGAGTGATATCACAATTTATTTAAAATTTTGGATCGGTGCCAATTTCCCAAACAGTGTGAAATGTAGAACCGTCTCCTAGGAAAGAACCAATTTTGTGTTGTGATCATTCCTCCCTGAAACCCTAAAAATGCTCGTCAACTTTCTACACAGCTTACTATTATACATCTCACTACACATTGTCCCCAAATAATTACAATTATATGTCACTCTAGATGTGGCATGTGATATGTGGATACATAAAAGATTAAAGAGAGCTTTACAGAAAGAGAAGAAAACAAACATGACAAAGATATTCAGACAACACTACGTATGAATAAAAGAACTAGTAAACGAAATAAAGATCAAACAAATAAAGTATTTTGTACAGGGTAAAAGACATGGCACCTTGTTGAAGACTTTGCATGAGGGTAAAGTTGAGGAGAGGCGAGCAAGAAGTAAGCAGAGATATAAGTGGGAGAAAACCATCACGAGATGGAGAGATTATAATATAACAGAGTGCACCACCAAAGCAAGAGATAGAGGATGTAGGAGATCTGTTGGATGGCCATTGATGATAATGATACTCCTATAAACAGGCATGCAGCCATATTTATAATTTTTCTTTGTGGTTTCCCGGTAAAATATTGTCACCCAGGGGACCATCTTGTCTACGTTGAGAAAACAACTGTCACAAAAAACCAATTTCTTGTATCTGATTAATTGGTTGCATTAAATATGTTCTATAACAACTGATGCATATCCTGGATAGAAAATGTGTTTTTTATTGTTTATTGATTTCTTATCTCCATCGAATGAATTCTCAATCTTAGAATATCCTACATAAGCAGACATTATTTATAATATTCTTAACAATTCTTTTCAAAGTTCATGTGTTGTCAGAGCTTAAGATGGGGACAAATAATAACAACACTTATTACGTTACATGCATGTCGTAAGAGGCGAATAAAGATGTTATAGGGGGCAGCTGGCTGTGTCTTCCGAAAGGAATAGAATTGCAGAAAATATGCAAACTATGAAAAAACACATTCCGTTCTCTAGACCAGGGGTCGGCAAACTATGGCACAATGCAAATGGCACGCAGATGACTCTTTACGTTTCCGGTATATAGTTGATTATAAATCGATTAGCGGGGTTACCTTGCTCATTTCGGCACTCACCTAACACCTGAACATTCAGAAAATTGTGTCAAACTCAAATTGACAAAGTATGTTGTCAATATTGAGCAACTGGCCAAGACCATGAAAGGGCAAGGCTCCCATTAATAATTTTAAAAAAATTGTTTAATCTTTCTAAAAATTCTATTTCTTTTAATGTTGTTTACAACTTTACATATTATTGAATATCACTATGTATTAATTAATTAAAATATAAAAATAAAACTATGTTAAGATAAGAATATTGGCCTCGACTTGTATAAAATGATATGTGATGTTGGCACTCTGAATAATTTGAAACCTTAAGTTGGTACGCAGTTAGCAAAAGGTTAGCCGACCCCTGCTCTAGACTACATCTTGCTAATATGCAGGACTTTGAGAAAGAAGACTCTAAGCAGGTTCCAAGGCCAGTAATGTAATTCAGACAGTTGAAAGTATAAGACTAGAACAAGGGGCAAATTATTTATAGATAAATCCAACTTACTAAAATAACTTTTTACATTGATAACAGGCTAGAACAACTCAAATAGCACATTTATGTGATGTGTTAATGGAGGGGATGATAGATGACAACAGGGGCAAAGGCCGACCAAGACGCCGTTGGACAAAAGACATTCAAGAATGCCTGCGCATGTCACTGGAAGATGTAGGGCAACTTGCTCAAGACCGTGGAGAATTCAGGAGATCCATAGGAAAGACTACGTTCTGGAAAGAATATGCCACTTGATGATGATGTGATGTTTGGGGTTGGCAACACAGATATGTGTCTATGTGAACAAACTGCAGAAAATACAGAACAATTCTTACAGAACTTTCCACTGTAGCACACCACAAGAGCAAAAACTATGACCATCTGAAACTGCTCTCACCTACAAACTCTACTGCACTGTCTCAGAGCTGGTGACCACAGCATAGCTCATTAAAGAAATCCATATAAACGTCTGGCTATGACGAGGAAGAAAAAGAATTCAGAAATGTTGGTGTAAGGGAAATAAGACGATTAAAAATTCACAATCTGTATGAGTGAGTTATCTTATAGAAGTTGTGGTCATGATAGGATTGCGATCAGAGGCTGTTTCTGGTGAGAATCTCCAATTTCAACCACACGAACATAAGCTCGAATACACACATATTCAACTCCGCACCCTATTTTTTTAATTGAAAATTGTGAACAATAGACAATAAAAATTGACTTTAAAATTAACAGTTCAACAACAAAATAACACACCAAACTTCTTTACAGCAGTGACACAAAAATAAAAAAACTTTCTAGAGAACAAAAATAAGTCTTAGAATGATAGATTTATTGATCTTTGTTTACTACCAGCATCCCAGCACTGGGAACATTGCCAACATGCTGAGCATCATCAGTTCATCAACAATCTTATAATATATAGACCTACTCCTTGTGTTCAAATTAGTTTATTATTGCTGACTCTTCAGATTTTTCCGGTAAAAACATAATTTAATTCCTGTCCCCTGGCAATTCCCTTTTCTAAATATTGAAAATTAGTAAATATGTCTTACAAAAACTGATTGATAAATATAAAAAGATTATAGAAGCAATAATTAATAACAAAAAGATTAAAGACGAAAACTTTAATTTTTCGATAAAAGATCCTCATCCCATTTATTCTCATTTCTATTATTTTCTGAATTCTTGCACTGTCTCTCCCAGTATCTTCATCATTTTGTAATGTATCTATACTGGGTTAACTAACTGAGGCTTGGTTTGTTTCTACTCGCTGTGCAATTCGTTATAGCGTTAGCGTCATTGCATCAGCTCTTTCATTGTCTCTGACAGCCACATGCCCTGGATAGAAGATTAATGTGATACTTTATACATGGCATGTGTCAATAAGCCTTGTACACATCTTTTATATAATAAACATTTCCATCTTGCATATGCTCTGGGAGTCTGATGATAATGATGATGATGAGGAAAAAGTAATAGTTTTAGATACGATCGCATAGCTTTTGACAGTTCATACGCTTTCATGCAAAGGTTCTCCTCATGTCCTCCTCAGTTGAGTAACTGAGGTGAAACTCCAGCTGGTATAAGATCAGTTATCTCGAAGATATGTTGAGTAACTGAGGTGACACTCCAGCTTGTATAAGATCAGTTATCTCGAAGATATGTTGAGTAAGTGAGGTGACACTCCAGCTTATATAAGATCAGTTATCTCGACGATATGTTGAGTAAGTGAGGTGACAATCCAACTTGTATAAGATCAGTTATCTCGACGATATGTTGAGTAACTGTGGTGACACTCCAACTTGTATAAGATCAGTTATCTCGACGATATGTTGAGTAAGTGAGGTGACACTCCAGCTTGTATAAGATCAGTTATCTCGACGATATGTTGAGTAAGTGAGGTGACACTACAACTCGTATAAGATCAGTTATCTCGACGATATGTTGAGTAAGTGAGGTGACACTCCAGCTTGTATAAGATCAGTTATCTCAACGATATGTTGGTGTTAGTAGGGTTATAGGTACATTTTTAGTCCCCGAAAGGAGATACTCCAGTGCAGTTGCATCTCATGATCATCACGTTCCTCTAGAATCGTAGCATATACTTTTGGAATAATTAGTTCATCATTCTTCTGTCAGACTTGTTGACCCATATGTAATGGTGGTACATCTGACAGAATATGTTGAGCCGTGAGTTGTTATATTGCATTCTTGTGTGGTGGAGAGAATCCTGAAGGTTTGTGATGCAGGAAGTGACACGATTCCAGCAAATGTGCACCACAAAATGAAGGATCAAGGCATATATTTTGAGTGCTATGACCAGCGGGGAATACATCTCTGTAAAACCCAACCTAAACCCCCAAAAGCAAAGTTATTAATTGAGATGTCATGAAGACAATTTACAAGAAAAATAAATTTTCTTGTAAATTTTCAAAAAATCAAACAGTCAATACCATTATCCATATCTATAATTTCTTCTTTCCTCATCATTTAGTGATGTCTCCGCAAAGAAAGTTGGCTGCAGCTGGCCTACAACATTCCCTATCTCTTGCCTTGGTAGTGTACTCTGTCAGACTTTAACCTGTCCATCTCGAGATGTATCTATATCACTTGTATCTCTTCCTACCTTTTGTTCTTCTCCCCTCAACTTTACTCTCAAGTAAGGTCTTCAACAAGGTGTCACGTCTTTTAATATTATCAAAATACTTTTTCTGTTTGATCTTTATTTTTTTAATAGTTTTTTTTTCATACATAGTGTTGTTAAAATCTCTTTATTCGTTTTCTTATTTTTTTCATTAAGTTTCCCTATTTTCTATACATCCACATCCCATAGGCATCAATTCTGCCTTCAAGTTATTCACGTCCATATTTCAGAGCCATTCATCACTATAGAATAGATGCAGTATTTTATCATTTTCATTTGTAGCTTGTTTGTAATTTGTTTAGATGTGAATATTTGCCTCAAATTAATGAAAGCCCTCCATTCATATTTTCCTTTTAATTTTTATTTCACATCTGTCATAATTTATGAGTAAGCCTCTGTGTCCGAGATATTGATAATGCTCTGCGTGTTGTAGTAACTCTCCGTGTATTTTTATGTTTAGTACCTTTTCGTCTGCGATTTTGCTGATTATCATGGATTTTTTTAAATGTTTATATAGGCCCTATCTCTTATATATCTCTTAGTAGTCTTACTCCCATGTTCGTGATTTTCATCAACGACAATTAATACGGAAGTGGAAGAGACCTTAACATCTTTGATGACACCTTAAATGTACAGACATCTCTTTTTCTCGGTTTACAAGCAAAACATAAAAAACATTTTGCTGACGTCTAAAACTTTACATTTCAATAAGTCAAGTTGCAATCTTGATCTCAGTACCAAGGCTTGACATTAGCTATTAGCTTCATTTACACAGTATGTATTAATTTCGATTTTTCAAGCATGGCCGTTATGCCGTATGTGCATTCTTTTCAATTTGAATTATACAATTTATCCGAGAACACGACATGAGTCAGAAATATGTACACGGTTAATTTTGCCTTGTAAATTAAAGTTTGCCTTACTCGCTCCTGGTACTAGTCCCTAGTAAAATATACACTACTGGGGACTCATCGGTTTTTATTTCTCACAAGTGACGCTACTGACTTCCCGTGATGTTCATTGGTTGTTAACACAAATTATACAGAAAGTGTCCAATTAATATCACGGAAAACGTCAAATAACGTCACTTTTGAGAAATAATTCTGATCGTGACCAATCGTGGAAAAACTTTCTAAAGTGACTCATTTAACACTTCCAGTGGTTTTCAGTGGTGTAATTTGTATATACATTTTGACAACAGCTAGTGAAAATCACGGGAAAAGTTTAATGTCTCACTTTAAAAACCTGTTTTCCAGCGAGCCCACAAGTCTTATATTGTTTGTTGATCACCACCGAGGAGTCCACAGAGTCATAGAGATTTGATTCTAGTCTTGTTTCTCTGTACCAATATATTTATCTCAGCCTCTCAATTTCAGGACATTCTTGAAGTGTATGGTCTGCTGTTGGAGATGTCTGTTCACATGTACGCATGGTTGTGTTGTCAACCTTGAATTTTGCGTACATGTGGATGCGGAATCGGTTATGTCCTGTCATGGAAGTAGAATTTCAAGTTGTTTACGGTGTCTCGTTGGGATTAATGTGGTCAGCAACATCATGTACTATCGTGTTCTTGCTAGAAGACATTTACAGGGGTTCCACAGTCTATTTGTTTATTTGTTTGTTTCAAATCTCATGAATTATAAACAATATATCTCTTGTATCCTTAAGTGGAATGTAAAGGTTTTACAGAGTTTTAGTTCATACCCAGTAAAATCCAACTCTCAACGACGTGCATTGTTTTGAAATATTCTTCCTACTCATAGACATGAAGATAAAAGTACAGATAAAGTTTTTGACATGGACCTTACATATGAGAAAATATATTATTATATATGCATGTCATCTAATATTCGTTTACTGGTCTCGATAGAGTTTTTCGAATTGTTTTACACTTTATATGATGCAGGGTTTCCATGCGGGTTTATTTTAATTACTTTTTTCCCGATCTCCACTAAGTGGGTGTTTCTTCTCAAAATATCATATAACCGGTGAGTGGTGAGAGGGTGAGTGGTGAGAGGGCGAGTGATGAGAGAGTGAGATGTGATAGGGTGAGTGGTGTAGGGTGAGTGGTGATAGGGTAAGAGAGTTGGTGGTGAGAGGATGCGTGGTAAGAGAATGAGTGGTGAGAGAGTGAGTAGTACGACAGTGGGTGGTGAGAGAGTGAGTAGTACGACAGTGGGTGGTGAGAGAGTGAGTGATGCGAAAGTGAGTGGTAATAGAGTAGATAGTGGGAGTGTGAGTATTGAAAGTGTTACGAGAGTGGAAGTGAGAGAGTAATGCGAAAGTGAGTGGTAATAGAGTAGATAGTGGGAGTGTGAGTATTGAAAGTGTTACGAGAGTGGAAGTGAGAGAGTGAGTGATGCGAAAGTGAGTGGTAATATAGTAGATAGTGGGAGTGTGAGTATTGAAAGTGTTACGAGAGTGGAAGTGAGAGAGTGAGTGGTAATAGAGTAGATAGTGGGAGTGTGAGTATTGAAAGTGTTACGAGAGTGGAAGTGAGAGAGTGAGTGGTAATAGAGTAGATAGTGGGAGTGTGAGTATTGAGAGTGTTACGAGAGTGGAAGTGAGAAAGTGAATGGTGAGAGGTTGACAAATAAAATATTTTTACGATGGAATATACTCTTTTAGGACCCCCTCTCCTCCCCCCTAAAAGAAACACCACAGATGGATAAAAAAATCTCTATTGGTCCTAATTCAACAGGTCGAAGACAAACATAAACGTTCTCTTGCATGTGATTGATATTAAAGATGGCTGTGTCGTTTGCACATCAATTATCTCAAATATACGAAAGTTTTCAATAGACTTCGTGACCTACTTTCTACTTATATGTATCAAATCTCAGCTTTTAAAAGAAGCCAGACATTTATCAGAGCGAAGCGAACGTTCAGAATAGAAATCATGCGATTCAATGGTAGACCTATATAATGAATATAGGATGTAGGTGGGTTCACTATCATGCACTAGTAAGTTTTTTTTATTAACAAGTCCAGGCATATATCGAAGTTTTATTTTGTTATCTAAAGTGTTAACTTCAGAAACATATAGTTATAGTGTGAAGTGTCAAATTTTGGAACAACTCTAACCAATCTTATTTATGTCTTGACTTGAGGATTTTCCTTCCTTCAATACTTTTCTGTGACGTTAGTAGGTACTGCTAGATGCCCACAGCAGAAACGTGTTGTTTTTTTCTTGGACATCGGTACATAATATTTGTTCTTTATTGTTAGAATTGATTGTGTGTTATCGTGCGATCTTGATATTCGTTTTAAAGGAAGTCATTAGTTTTTAAGATTACCTAGCGATAGATAGACTCAGATTGGATATATCTGTGGTGTAGTGCTTAATGCATTAAGTCGGGGTTCGATACCTGACCGTGAGGTCTTGTTTACAAGTGCATTTTTTAGTGTGGCTAGGGATATCACTTAAGCCAGGGAGTTGCATGCATTGAGTGGTTTCTGGGAAGAAAACGCACTGGTTGGTTGAATTGTAAAGAGCACACATAGAGAAACCAGATTACACTGCTTATTACAAAAATTATTAAACAGACTTATGAAAATAAAGACAAAGATGTAGACCAGTAGACCAAGATAAAGATGTAGACCAAGATAACGATGTAGACCAAGATAAAAATGTAGACCAAAATAAAGATGTAGACCAAGATAAAGATGTAGACCAAGATAAAAATGTAGACTAAGATAAAGATGTAGACCAAGATAAAGAGGTAGACCAAGATAAAATGTAGACCAAGATAAAGATGTAGACCAAGATAAAGATGTAGACCAAGATAAAGATGTAGACCAAGATAAAATGTAGACCAAGATAAAGATGTAGACCAAGATAAAGATGTAGACCAAGATAAAAATGTAGACCAAGATAAAGATGTAGACCAAGATAAAAATGTAGACCAAGATAAAGATGTAGGCCAAGATAAAGATGTAGATAAGATAAAAATGTAGACCAAGATAAAGATGTAGACCAATGGTAAAATGGATGGAGAAAATAACGGGATAGTTCCCCCCCCCCAAAAAAAAACAAGGGATAAATTGAAAAAATAAATACATGTGACAGAAAGTGGATATAGATGGATTATGTTTGCAAGAATCATCATTTATGGCTTACAACACAAAGATTATACGCATGTGGTTGCGTCTGTGAGTCTCACCAATAGCCCAATAGACAATTCGCTCATGCAACAAGAAACCTTAGTAGATGACATGCCGTTATATTTAGGCTTTCTTATAGAATGTGTGTGGCATGTCATCTATACATTTATAGACCCTCTCTGAGTAGAAGGCCCTTTCAATAGGCATTGCACTAAGACGAAAACTGAAGTCTCCTGGGTATGAAAGAAAACTCAGGAATACCACCCCACTGTACATAGAAAGTAAGAGTTAATCGCTCGCAATTCCTGGGGTTCTCAAACAACAAACAAACAACACAAAGATTATAGTGATGAATTATGTTTTTCTGTATTATCTTCGATGATGTTCCAAACGTATTTGCCTTTTTGTTTTCTTCAGCTCAAAAAAGATTAACTAGGCGGAAAATTTTTACTTTATTTTCTCTTTTTTTCCCATCGTTAGCTAGATGTCACCCACTTTCAGACACGTATTTTGGATAAACTTTACGATTACCTTGAGTTCTTCTTTGTTTCCATATTTTTTTTACTTACAAGGTTAAGTCATTCAACCAGTATATCTTTCTTCATTGTTCTCGCAGTGAACAGCAGGTTATTCTCGGATATTTTGTTCCATAAATTTACAATGGTGTAGCATACATCCAAATCATGTGAAAGTGTCTATTCAGTCTGTGTGCACTGTCCTCGTGCGCAGTATATTGACCTGTATCTGCCATATCATTAGGAGCAATATATTAACCTGCCTCTGCCCTATCATTAGGAACAATATATTGACCTGCCTCTGCCCTGTCCTCAGGCGCAGTATATTGACAAGTCTCGCCCTGTCCTCATGCGCAGTATATTGACTTGTCTCTGCCCTGTCCTCATGCGCAGTATATTGACCTGTCTCTGCAAGTCTAGATAGTGATAGCCTTTCCTGTGGATATTTTTTCAGATGGTTTATTGAAATATGCTTTTCTAATTTCTGACATCATTGTCTTCTTGTATACATTATTTTCCCTCATTGGCCAGCTTATAATCCCTGGTCAGTTCATCGTCCCTGGCCACATCATCATTCCTGACAATCTCATCATTTCCTGGCCATCTCATCATCCCTGACCAGCTCAATATCCTTTTCATTTCCCAGCACACCATAGTATGATGGTAATAATGAGCTGAGTGCTCGGTTTAACTTTGTTCAAATTCTGCAGATGCATATTCCCTACAGATGGCCAAGCAGTTGAGTCAAACTCCCTTATGACGCCTTACTACCTCTTTACATGTTTTTGTTGGAGTATGTTCATTGCAACACCAACTTGGACCAATATCTGCCTCTTTTTTGTTAAGAATTTCTTGATTCTGTAATAGATACCAGCATCATGGTAAACCGAGCATCTCCATAAATTATCTGTTTTCCGTTTCAGCAGTCATTCAAAAGTAAGCAGACTCAAAATCGCAGCCATGTGTTGATTATGTGATCTTCGGGTCTTTCCAGAGAGAACATACTTTCTCCCTTACCCCTGGTCATCTACATTTCTGTCATTCTTTGAATGTGTACGTTATCACCTCCAGGTTGGTCTTCTCAAATCTGTATTAAATCAATAACTGCCCTTTTTATCCCTATTTCTATTCACATGAAGAAAGATGTATTACAAGAAATAAAGATCAAGCAAATAAAATATTTAAACACATTAAAAGACGCGACACATTGTTAAAAACCTTGAGGGTAAAGTCGAAGGAGGGCGAGCAAGAGGTAGGCAGAGATACAAGTCGGAGAGTAACATCACAAGATGGATAAGTCTAGTAGAATGCACCACCAAAACAAGAGAGAGTGGATGTTGGAGGTCTGTTGCAGCCAACCTTCGTTGCGGAGACGGTACTTGATGATGATTATCTCTATTTAATGCTGTGAATCAACCACACCAGTCCCCGCCAGTGAGTCTGCTCTTTCGTTGCCTATGACCCCTGCATGACCAGGGTAGTATATTGATGTAATATTTTGGGCATCCGAGTTGTTCAATACCATGACCCTTTCTTTTCTTAAAGATGCGGATTGGGCGAATACGGAAAATGTGTTGACTTCAGTTGCCAGGCGAATATGCACCAACTGAACGGACCTGGTTCAGCTCTCGTCTGCACTCTTCTAAGACTACATTAAGATGCATACGTTAGGGGCTTGGGAGTAGCACCGTATGCATTCACATTTCAGTCACCAACTGAGTGTCACATTCTGTAAGTTAGTTAATTAAAATGTGCCTCTTAGGGTGAAGTAAGCTCCTTTTTCGATCTTAATCAGACCTTAATCAATAAAATAAGAAACAGACAATCTTCATTTTTTTGGCCAATCCATGAGACAAGGAGGTTTGGAGAACAGTCACAACAGGCAAGGTTGAAGGCAACAGAGATAGAGGACGACAACGTGAGAAAATATTAGACAGTTTGACAACCTGGCACGGCAAGGAAACAACAACGATATTGATACATTATACTGTGGACAGAGAGCTGTGAGAGCCATTCCGCCTACGCCAGCCGGCACGGCATCTGATGATGATGAAGCTCCTTTTAACGGCTACAGTTCGTCCAATTTGGCTATACCGGTTCTATTTCCAAATCGTACGAGCTTGATGTTGTAGTGAAGTGGCCCAAAGGTAGTTTTAATACAAGGCCAGCACGGAATATGTCCCACCAACACGCTGAGGACTACTTGATGTTAAAGTAAATATCGGTTATAGCCAGCATTTTAGATTTATTGCACTGTGTGCAATATGCGATGGTGAATTGTATATTATCTTTTTACATATTAAATGTGGTGAATTATACACACTGTTTACATAATACACATATTCACAGTTACACACTTTAAAGACAGAGACTGAAAATAGCTGTACTCATTTAATGTGAAAATAGCTGTACTCATTTAATGTGAAAATTTATCTAATTTCCTTTTGCTGAAGAACAAATACATCTTGAGAACATTAATAGATAGAAGGACGGAAGTTAACAGAGATCTGTTATTGTGTGTTACTGACTACACTAATACATTTGATAAGATGAAACATAAAGAAATAATTATAATTTTGAAGAATTTAAATATTTATGGTAAAAATCTCAGAATAATAAGGAATATTATTGGCAACAAAGAGCAGTCATAAGAATCGATAATCAAATAGAATCATTTCAATACATAAAACAAGGCGTTAGACAAGGTTGTGTGCTGTCACTCGATCTGTTCAATGTATATAGTGAAATGATAATGAGATCATTATAAGATATGCCAGGAATATCAAATGGAGGATATCTTATAAACAACATATGATAAAGTTTTGATAGCCAAAAATTAAACACAATTACAACAAATGGTGAATAGCATTGCACAGGAAAGTCAAAAAGAGTTTAGTGTCAATAGCAGAAAAACAAGAAGTAATGGTAATATCAAATAATAAATATCCTCTAGAATGCAACATTAAAGTAGATTTGATCAGGCTGAAGCAAGTCAACATATTGAAATGTGTGGGCGCATTAATAACTTTAGATGGAAGATGTATTAAGAAATCAAATGTAGAATTGCCCAGGCAAAGGTAATATTTCACATGATGAAGAGCATCCAATGAAATATATCTTTGTCAGTTTAGGTGAGAAAAAGAGTTCTTAGAAATTATATAGAACCAATTCTGGTGTATGGAAGTGAATCTTAGACGTTCATCAGAATAGTGACACATTATATTGAGACAGAGATGTGGTTAAATTTTTTTTAAATGTTGAGAACACCTTGGACAGAAAAAAAGAGCGTATTTTAAACGAAGTTAATTCAAATGAAGTTAATTTTATGCTATGAATTTTGAAATCTATGGTACAAAACAAGCAATGGAAAGCTCTGTCTATTTATACAAGAAACAAAACTGTAAATATATACATTACTAGGAAACGAAAGAAAAAGAAGAAAACGGCACATGATACTTTATATGAATTTAAAAGTAATAAATAGGCCAATACGAAAGTTTCAATGTTTCCATACTAGTGGTGCACATTAATTTATTCCTCGGTGAGATCCAAGTTGAATTTATATCCAGGAAAGCATTAAATTTAGTACATTTTAAAACCATCACAACTGACACACCGTACACTAATCAATTTAAAACATTCAAATTATGGGAGTCTGAGAGTAAAGTGACTTCTTCCGTAACCTTGCTTGGACTATATCTGTAGAGAGACTCGAGAAAGTAGATGATTTCTTACGCAAGTTCCTGCCACTCTTGTAGGAAACAAAACCCGATCTTCACTTATTTATTTATCTGTTGGTTGTGATATAATCGTGTCTTACGTTTTTGAGAGAAATTGTACATATTATTACATTGTCACCTCTGTCCTGATATCAATTCATTCCTAAAATGCGTTTCCCAGTTGTATTACTACATTTCTCAGAGACATTACCTCTTTTTCCACCTACACCCATTCACTGCCTTTCCTAATACTTTCAATTCGCATACTCTTAGCAACATACCATCTGCTTCTGCAGATGGTCAATTTTCATACATTACATATCTATTCTATCTATAAACCCATAACCCGTCAGGCTAGTAGGAGTGACATATTAGATGCATCAACATATAGTCCTCCAGCGAATTCTATCTTCAACGATGCGGGCGGTCATATAACCAGTCAGAAAGGGCAAAGTATTATTCAAGAAACCCTTAATAAACGATACGAAAAAAGTAGACATATTGGACGCCCTCGTAGAAGGTGGATAGATAGTGTATTAGAAACACACGGAAGAGGCAAATATTCAGAAGAGGCAAATATTCAGAAGAGGCAAATATTCAGAAGAGGCAAATATTCAGAAGAGGCAAATAGAAGAGCAAAACACCGTACACTTTCCTCTCAACACCGTACACTTTCCTCTCAACACCGTACACTTTCCTCTCAACACCGTACACTTTCCTCTCAACACCGTACACTCTCCTCTCAACACCGTACACTTTCCTCTCAACACCGTACACTTTCCTCTCAACACCGTACACTTTCCTCTCAACATCGTACACTCTTCTCTCAACACCGTACACTCTCCTCTCAACACCGAAAAGTACATGAGAACAGAAAGAAGAAAAACGATGCGGGCGATTGTGGAAAAATATTGACCTATCGAGTTCTTTATGTTGTCTTTCGATACTTCTCTTCTGGTTCTTCCACCTGCGACTATTCCCTGCAGCATCGTTCTTGACTGAATCATTTCGGCATACATATCCAAAACCATGAAGGTTTTCGTCTTCACTATTGAGGGTAATGGTACTTGTGGACCTGTATACATCTCTGTTTTGTTTATTTTACGTAAACATTTGTCTTATGCTCTTTATAAGAGATTCGTGGAATTCCTGGAATATTTGTATTCGAAGGTCTGTAATTGTCTCCCCGTGACGTCATTGAGTTTTCAGCTCTCAGAACCGAAAATAATAGCACAATACGCCCGTGTGTTGCCGAGGCTCGAAAGGGGAGCAAAGAATAGCAACACTGTTTACCCTTCCACGAATGTCGTAAAAGACGACTAAGGAGGTTATGGGATGGAGTTGGCTGTCCCATCCCATATAGGGTCAGAGACGCAAAGCCATGCTGAAATTGGATGTGTCAGGCCGAAAGGCGTAGATATCGCAACAATGCTGTAAACCATGACACAACACATTCCGTTCTCCGGACTACATCCTGATAATCTGCAGGAGTTTGAGAACGAACGCAGAAGAAGAAGAATAAATAGCAAAATAGAAAATGTTATTGTTATAAAGTTTTATTGTCACTCAAATATTGATATTTCTTTTCAAAATGCAGTTTAGCCTCGACATTGCAGCCATCTTCCGAATTATCTTTAATTCTGCTTTGCGTTTTCTATTTGCTGCATATGTTGGAGCTGAATTATTCGAAAGTATTCCCTTTCTCAAGTTTCTATTCATTCATCATGATGTCGACCTGTGCTTCTGTGTACATGCTGTTAGCCAAGATCTTGCTCTTTTTCTCTGTTTATGTCCATTCTGTACTTGCTGGTAACGTATTCTTATCTTTTCTGTAGCTCTTGTTCTAACCCAGCTATAAGATCAATATCAACAGCGAAAATCAAATTGCAAATGGGGCTATCTCTAATCGATATAAATTTTATTAAAAGATAAATGCTAGACAAAGAAACTCCTTGTTCCTATAAAGTTAGTTTTGCAGAACAAATATACAAATCGTAAAAGAAATGATAACAGAATACACCACCAATCTCTTGAATGGATACCTACAGGCAAAAGAGCACTGCGTAGACCAAAAGAAACACTCAGAAGAACAATACTTAGAGAAAGTAAAACAACCAATATTCATACTATTCAAGAACTGCACAGAATAGCTTTGAACAGACAGAATTGGAGAGATCTGACCTCTGCCCTATGCGCTAACTTCAGCGCAAAAGGAAAATGAATGAATGAAAAGAAATGATATTCTCAAAATTACTGTTAAATGACGTTTATTTTGTTAATGTGTATGTCTTCTCTGGCGCATAATTTGTCACATAACTGTATTTTTTTTTTTTTTTTTTTAAGCAGCACCACCACTGACATAAACTCTTTTTCTAACATATATGATAGTTAAAATGGTGTAATAAATAGTTTAGTTGCTTGCTAACTAAGATGGTGGCACAGTCTAATCTGGGTCCAAAATATTTCACAATCAAGCGATTCTCCCACTATGATTCAAAGTACGATTTACAGACGAACTGAAATCTTTGTATTTAAAAAAAAGGTAAACTAGTATACAGAAAATGCACATCAGAATAAATGAAATAAATTGATGAGGCTGTATGAAGGTGACCACATAACCTCGAAAATTATGATGTATCATAAAAATGTTGTTTTATTTGTATTTCACATTCACCCCAGTGACATCAAAAGGAACATTACTCACTTTAATTATTTTTAACAAAATAACTTTCCCTTTTTTTAACGTACTATTACTTTATTACAGTGTGTCTTTTTAGACTTTAGGGAACCTGTGACTCCCATAAATCGTCGCTGCCTCCTTGCAGCTGGTAGCTAAATTTGGCATATTCTGTGCCATCAATGTTACGGCATCTTCAACGTAACTGTGTCCTCGAATCATTCCTCAAGATAACAACCTAAAAAGCATCATGGCTCTCAACAATTCAACAGTATTTCCAATTATTCCAAGAATGAAGACAGATCTTGAAAGCAACCTTGACCAGATGTACATGATTCTGATGGGACTTTTGATTCAGTGTGAGTAAATATTAAAGTTCGCTTTTATAATTCTTTCTTTGTTTCTTCTATTTTCTCATTATTCCATTGTTTATTCTTTCTTATTATTATTCCCCTGAATCATATTTCTATAACTCTTTCTTTGTACTATCTCTATTATTGGCCCTTGTTTCTTCTTCTTTATCATCATTTCGTTGTTTATTTCCTTACCAGTCTTCCATTTTTTCTTCTTTCTTATTATTATTCTCTAGTCTCTTCTTATGTATCATTATTTCCTTCTTTATTTCTAATCATTCTTCCTTTGTTTCGTCTTTCTTATCATCATTCCAGTTTCTTTTTTCGGTACAATACAAGAATCAGTGGACAGGTTTCTACGGAACAAATAGCTTACAATTAAATGGAACTAAATTCCGATAAAGACGCATATACCGACGCATCCAATATTCTACACGTTGCGCCTTGAGAGCCCCTGACCACTCGACATGCGCGGTGCACACTGAGTGGGAGGTGGATGTTCAGTTCATTGCGCGCAAATCACTAGATCGGTATTTTAAGTTACGACTTTTTAAGTTTCCGAGATAGTACAATAGCATATGAAATTAAAAAGTTAGTATGTTGTCACGTGATTTGTCCACTGATTTTTGTATTGAACCATTTTTTCTTATCATCCTTCCAGTTTTTTTCCCTATCATTATTCCATTGGTTTTTTTTATTAATTATCATTACTCCCTTATTTACTCATTCTTTATCGATATTCCATTATCATGATTCCTTTTTTCAATTGTAATCATTATTATCATACGTTTTCTTTCTCTACGTGTATCTTACGCTAGATGACACTTGGTACTTAACTTGTTCATATTTTGTTCGGTTGTATCCTCTCTTATATTACAACTACATGCATACGGATGGTCTGACCAATAGCCCACAAGGTTGCGAATTCCAGCTATAGACATATAAAAAACATAAATTATGTTAATATTGACTTGGCAGCTGAAAAGTCAAAATACTTAGAGGATTAGCTTTATTGTATTTTAATTATCCATATGTACTCCTTCCCTCAACGACACGGCACGTCGCCTGCCGACAGTACCGCTAATAGCACGTAACTCCGTAGTTTCAGCAATAATCTTCAGGGATCTCTGATAACATCCACGACACGAGACAGATTCGAACACATGACTGCTGGAACACAAATCGAACAGCTTAACTACTACGCTAGGGCGATCCACATCCAGCTCTGACAAATACAAATACAGTTTAGACCGTATGCACATAATTTTAAAAAAAGAGAAAACTAGGAGAGATTTTTCGAAGAACAACCATCACGGGGGGGGGGGGGGATGCCTCTGGGTCTCGAACAACATGCAAGAATTACACAACTGCATTACATCGCTCGAACTGGAGAGCTCTGGTTTTTGCTCTATACACTGTTTTTAGTGATGAAGGAACATTAGAGGTAGACGAATGGATGGATGGATGGATGATTGATGGATGGATGGATGGCGTGGAAGGTAGGTAGTTGGGTAGGTGGGTATGTAGATAGTTAGGTGTGCAGGACGTTATGTAGGTAGGTACTTGGGTGGTGGGTGTGTGGGTAGGTAGTTAGTGTCCATTTAGTGCTGCTGACTTCAATGTGGCATCTCTATGACCCTAATTGGTTATGTCTATTATTATTATTATTATTATTATTATTATTATATTGTCTTTCAGTGATGCAGTGTGGATTTGCTTTTTTAGAAGCAGGAGTTGTTGCCAGCAAGAACACTACCAACATTATGATGAAAAATGCTCTCGACGCATGTAAGTAAATGATTGTTTCATCTTGTAATTAAATTATTGTTTCATCTTGTAAGTAAATGATTGTTTCATCATGTAAGTAAATGATTGTTTCATCATGTAAGTAAATTATTGTTTCATCTTGTAAGTAAATTATTGTTTCATCTTGTAAGTAAATTTTTGTTTCATCTTACTATGTTCATACTGATTTGTTTATTATTCAAGTTCATTCTCTAAATTCCCTGGATCTCTCATGAAGCACGGCAATGGTCTTACTAGACTGAGAGATGTACTCCAGAGAATGTACATCTTAATATTGACTGCCCTCACGTTTCAACTGCCAGGAAAATACTTATACAGACACCCTTAATAGTCACTAACTTACTACATGGATGACTAAGTCAACTTCCGAAGACATGTACTTTTTAAGAATGGCATTGTGCTGACAGGAGTAGCATTCCTTACCAGCATTTGGATATCAACAACAACAACAACAATACTCCAGAGATTAGAAATACGCTGTGTCACCGTTTATTTGGACCAATTTTCTATGAGGAAAATACTTTTCAAACGTCGTAGAAGATTGATCACGTTATGCTCAATATGTACCTCGTCCCTTTCTAAGAAGTCGAGAGTACTGCTCATGACAGGTAATTACACAGCCTCAAACCGAGATTAACCCTCATAACAGATAATTACACAGCTTCAAACCGAGAGTTACCCTCATAACGGATAATTACACAGCTTCAAACCGAGAGTAACCCTCTTAACAGATAATTACACAGCTTCAAACGGAGAGTAACCATCATAAGAGATAATTACACAGCTTCAAACCGAGAGTAACCATCATAACGGATAATTACACAGCTTCAATCCTAGAGTAACCCTCATAACGGATAATTACACAGCTTCAAACCGAAATTACCCATCATAACACGTAATCGCAAAACTTAAAACAAATGTAAACGCGTTTATCTTTCGAAAAGTGTGTTCTTGTTCGTAGCAAGCCGTATTTAGATCATAGTAAGCAACATAGCATGTCTTGGATGTACTTATTACGTGGGAAATGTGGTACGCTTAGCAGTTTGCCATTTCTTCTCGAGCTGCCGTATGCGGTAATTGAACCTAATACATTGAAAGTCCTATACTCGCTTTGTACCTCTATTCCATTGATCCGAGAGTGTAAAAAGACACACAAGAGAATCCGTCACCTTTAACATTTGTTTTATTTTAGAATAAAATCTTCTGAGACGATTTACTCATGAAAACCTAGAAACCAACACAAACAATTCATTAGGCGGAATATATTAAATTTAGAAAAAATATAATATAGAATTATCAAGGATTTATTAATAAAGAAAAATTATAATGCCATAAACGGAATTTGAACCAGGTTCGTGCGAGAGGACCTGATTCAAATCATGCTTGCTGTATTATGAATTTAAGCATGTCGCTTCACCTGTGAACACACGAAAAACAAAGATATAAAAGTTATATGTAAGCCACAACACATGTAGTGTTTCAAACATAAAGCGTTTTAACACGTTTCAAAACGTAAAGCCTTTCAAACATAGGCGCGTAAAGTGTTCAATGCGTGACGTCAATCGTTTCGGAGAACTTCAATGCGAAGGTTATTAATTGGGCAAATATGCTTTTACTATTATGGGGAAAAAAATGTATATTATTATTTTTTGGCGACTGAATTCTAAAAGTACTGAAAATGAAGGACAAATGTTAGTTTACGCAGGAGTCAATGTTCTACGGGAGATCATTCTTGTGGGATGTCAAATTGTGTGTCACATCATCGTCAGCACCATAAATACTACGTATTCGGTGATGGGGAGGAGTTTTATTTTTAAACATAAACATGTGTCGTGGTTTACAGATTTGTTGCGATATCTGCTACTTTCGGACTGGCCCATCCGACTTCAGCAAGGCTTCTGGGTCACTTTGACCCTATATGGGATGGGGCAGCCAACTTCCCCCCCATAACCTCCTTAGTCGCCTTTTTCGACATGTTCCTCTTTCTGGCTCTGTAACACAGGGCCAATCACATTTGTGGTCTTTGGAATATCACATTTGTGGTTGATGTATTATCACATTTGTGGTTGATGTATTTTCACATTTAAGGTTGATGTATTATCACATTGTTATTGTTATGTTACTACATGTACATGTGTTATTGATGTTTTGTATCAGGTGTTGTTGATGTGTTATTACAGGTACATGTGTTATTGGTGTATTTATATCAAATGTTACCGATGTATTATATCAGGTGTTGCAGCTGTAGCTTACTGGCTGACTGGGTTCGCACTGGCTTACGGTCCTGGTAATCATTTCATTGGTTGGCAGTTTTGGGCAACAGCGAATTTTCCAGATGAAGGTCTGTCACATTTTTTCCTTGAAATGGTCATAGCGGCCACGTGCTCAACTATCGTATCAGGATCTGTTGTTGGCAGGTGTAAAATGATAGCTTACCTGATATACAGTTTCTTTATTACCGGTGGGTATAGTTTTTCACCTTGTGCATGTCCATTTCATTATAACTGAATCAGTTTCCTAAACATCGATGTGGCTTTGGTGTACTTGTAACACACTTCATTCTCCAGCTGCTCTTGGTTCAAATACTGATAATATTCAACTATAACTATGTTAAAAACTAATGTAGAGGTGTTGAAAGAGTCAAATGCGAAACGGACCTTAATCAACAATATAAGAAAAAGGGAATCTTCTTTTTTTTGCCACTTCATGAGACAGGCAGGTTTAGAGAACATAGTCACAACAGGCAAAATTGAAGGCAACAGAGACAGAGGGCGACAACGTGAGAAAATATTAGACAGTTTGACAGCCTGGTACGGCAAGGAAACAACAACGACCTTGATACATAATACTGTGGACAGAGAGCTGTGGAAAGCCATGACAGCCTACGCCAGCCGGCATGGCACCGGATGATGATAACTATGTTTGTAGCTCGTCAGCTGATCATTTTTGCAGAAAGGGAAAGGCGACCGAATATTTGGCGGCAAAACTAGGTTTGTCGATGTTTGGGACCTCTATAAAGTACAATAACAATACCCACCGGCGAAGGAACTAGCCTGAGCCTTTGCATTAACCTAAGCCCCACGCATGGGTAAGATGACCCCCACGCATAGGTTAGATAGTTTAACGCATAGGTTAGATAGTCCAACACATAGGTTAGATGGCCCCACGCATAGGTTAGATGGTTCCAGGCATGTGTTAGATGGATCCACGTATGGATTAGATGACCCTATGCATGTGTTAAATAGTCCCCAAGCACCACCTCACTGAGGTAATAAAACGCATGATATGCCTTGGGATGATAAACGATGTGGCAAAAAAGTATCCTAGTCTCACAAATATCCCTCCTGCAAGCAGCATTTGTCTCACGTAACCTGACATCGAACCATCTTCCTTCAAACCATGATTGAGATTAGAAAGAAGAGTGGCACCCTTGCTCCTGGCGATTCTACAAAAATTATTATGGAGATAATCTTGAAGGTATATGATTCAGGATGTGATATCGCCGCAAGAGGCAGCCAAATATCAGAGAAGTGTGGCGTGCCGACGAGTGCTTTTAACTAGCGGGAAATACACTTCTGTGATCACCATATACATCCCACAGCAAAATTATTTATAGAGGCATCCCGAAAGCATTCCTATTTATTAATACCCTTCCAATGCTCTAGCCGGACTGAACTACGTCACTGTGTGTCGACGGTGACATTGTATGTGTTCGCTAAGGAATGTCGAACATATTGCTTGTATTTTGTAGTCAATTCTCATTTCATCTGCATACTCCACACTCCCAGATACAATCCCAAAATTGTTTGCCAGTAGTAGCAGAAACCGCATACTTATGTTTCCGGGGTGCACCACGAGGACGTACTTTTGAGATTTTGGTTATCTGTTAACTATGAGTTCGCCGAGAACAATGCAGTACCCTTTGCACTCCAATATCTGACTAATACATTGAGAATAGTTGAGTCATCACTATCACCGAACTGTGTTTAAAGTTTGTAAACGTTGCGCCCTTCATTGACTTCATTACTATCACGTGACATATTCTTACCAGAACGTTATCTTTGCAATTGATGTCCTTAACCCGATTCTATCCTCTGCCAATCTGCCTGCCTCCTGCAATGATATTTTCATACAGTCTTTGATGTCATCTGTTCATCTCCTTCTAGGTCTATCTCTTCCTCTACTTCCCAGAACTCTGTCCTTTAAGATGCGTCTTTCCATGTCATTGTGTCTTTTTATATGTCCGAAATATTTCAGTTTTCTATGCAAAATTGTATTCACCGGCCATCTTTCCTCTATATTCAGCATACTAAAGACCTCACCGTCCGGCTCTGTTGTGAAGTGGTACAGAGCGCGTCTGTGACGGCCAATGTACAGAGTTCGATCCCCGCCACAGACAATTATGCATCCGGACGGTTCAGAAAGCAATAGCAAACTACTGAACGTATTTATATTACTTGAATTCACCACTGCCAAAAAATGCTGGGTTGATAGCTACGTTCTGAATAGGATATGCTACCGAAAAAAGACCTCAACATTCCTTATCTTTTCTGTATTCATCGACTACACTCTCTTTTCCTGACCCAAACGGATCAGGTTGGTTTTTTTTTTCATTTAGCTTGTACACTAATAAATCACTGAGAGAATCGAAACACGATCATACGTCCCCTGTGCCGTAATGATGGTTTCTAATCATAAATCAAGAATCCCTTGCCCAAACTGTCTACTCTTGCCTCGAATTTTGACAAAAATGATTTTGGCACAGTTCGAAGACACAAAATCATTTCTGAATTTTGTGAAATATACCAGGGGTGACATTGTCAATTCATCAATAAGGTTGTGTTTTTAATGAACTATAATTAATATGCAGTCGTCAGGAGACTGGGTCAATCTTTTAAAAGTCATCCACCGCTAACAAGTTCTTTTATCACAAATATTTGTATGTAATGTATTCAATTTTTGGGTGGGATATATTTGCCAGATAATTGGAGCTTATTACGATCAAATTTAAGTATAAAATAGCAAACAAATGGCCAATCCTCTAAACTATTTATCTAAACTTCTTCAAACATAATACGACATTATAGTTTGTGACAACAAAGTAAATAAACTAATTGTATCTATAATGTTAATTTTTGTGTTTGTTTCTTGATTATATTGTAACAGCAGTTACAAGTGAAACAGTAATGTCAACATCTTTATTGGTGTGAAGGGATTTTTACATTTTCATTAATTTTAAACAGAAAATATCCCACCGAAGACGGATGTGTCGGGCCATTGGCGCAAATAAAACGGTGACACAACGCATTTGCATTCTCTGGACTACATCCTGTTGGAAATCTAGTAGGACCATGGTCCTGCTACAAGAGAAATTCAGCAGGAGTTTGAGAATGTACGCTGAAGAAGAAGAAACAAAATATGGAAACATTATCATATTTTCAGATTCGTCACAATACAGAAATCATCAAGTGGCGAATGCCAACAAAAAAGGGCTGCAATAGCCCCCCAACAACCACTTGTGTCTCTAGCTTTGATTTTGTACTTTGCTTTACTGCATTATGTCCATCTCGTAATGTTTCCCTCCAATTTGTACTGACTATCTATTGATTATCTACACTCAATTCTACTTTTAAGCAAGATTTTCAAAAAAGGTGCCCGAAATATTTTATTATTTCTTTCATTTTTATTTCCTTTTTGTTCTGTTCTTTTTTCTTACGAGATTTTATCTGAAACTCGTTGTTCGTTTTCTTCTTTTTCCATTAAGTTGTGATTAACCTTCTACATATCCACGTTTTAGATGCATCAATTAGGAATACAAAAATAGCCAACACATAAGTCGTGTCTCCGGTGACATTTTTTAAACTGACCATTAAATTGGCCATCAAAGTACCAAAATTGTAACATTAGAAAGGCCGTGTTACTGACACTTCCAATGCTGGAATTCCCAATGTGTCATGACGTCAATGTATCTATTTTTAAATGTGCTGCACAGTATGCGAGATTACGGAAGGCTTCGTAGTAGATAGAAAAGTTTTCCCACGTTGTATTCTTCTTGTTCAATTATTATTGTGTAGGTCGTGTTTTTGTTTTTATTATTGTGTATATTATTGTGCCACTAATCAGAACTATCTTGTGTAATTATTTCTAACGTTCTCCTGCAGTTTTCTGCTGATCTCCATAACTGTATGTTGCATAGTTATATACTGGCGGGATAGTGGGGGGATACATGTGAGCTACTGCCACCTAGAAATATAACACGACACGTATGAGACTTATGAGAATAAAATTCTTGAAACTAACGGGAATTGAACCAGTCCGTTCAACTGCACCAAATCGCCTAGCAACTATTGCACACGCGTTCTTCCGTACTTGGCTAACCGCATCTCCTAAAAAAAGATGCGATTTAGTCAAAACATTCAAACCGTGCTCTCAAAGTCACCAGAACGGACCTATCGAGACATATCAATTGAGAATAAAACTAGCAATATTTGGAGTAATTCTCTTACTTTGCTATTTTCTGATTTTAAAAAAACACATTACAGAAAACTACCGATATTAAAGTGTTAAGAATTTTACCCTTCACATATCATGTACTGAGTGGATATGGGAGAGGGAAGGACGTCGTGTTCTATGGACATATCAGATGATTAGTAATTAGTTATTTTTTTTTAAACCGACGGTGGTATAGCATCAGCTAAAATAAAAATGATAGAACAATAAGGGACACAGCAAATCAGCTATAACCAACTTGCAAGTTAAACTTAAAAACCTTGTGGATACTAATATATTAGAACAATATAAAAAAAGATTCTTAGAAGAATTTGAAAAGCTACCAATAACTATCAAGTAAATTGAAGAAGAATGGGAAATATTCAAGAAAACCATAATGAAAATAGCGGGAGAAAATTGTGGATACATGAAACATAAAAGTAGGAAACCCAAAGTAACACCATGGTGGAACGAGGAAGTAAATGGATCCATAAGAGATAAGAAAACGAAATTCAAGAATTGCAGCTAAAAGAAAAAAGCGCAAGAAGATTATATCGAGTACAGGTCAGCTAAATAAATAACAAATGAAATCATTACAGATGCTAAAGCTAAAGCTTGGCAAGAATATGGTGAATCATTAAGTACAGATTATAAACAAGCACCAAAACAATTATACACGAAAATTAAGAATATGAGAAACAGGAAAGATAAATATGAACCAACTGACATAAAAAATGATGAAAACAGAAAGACAATCAATGTCCAGATACGAATCATGGAAAGGTGTCAACGGCGTTTTAAAGAACGTCTCAATCTTAAAGATGGAGGGGAGAACAGCATACTACATAATATAACGGAAGAGTTAGAACCAAACATATTGCTAGCAGAAATAGAAAATGCCATACAAACGGCTCCATCAAACAAAGACGAAGGGCATGCATACTGATAAATCATGTATCCCGTTGACTGTATGTTTTCCTAGTTCAATCCCTTAATCATCCCACTCAACTTTCTCGTCGAGAAATTCAAATATTCGTAAAAGTCTCATCCATCAAAGTGTCCTCGTCCACCAGACACATAAATAGGGAATTCACACTATCTCACGTGTCCATTGTCCTCAACCCAATATCTACTTTTCTTAAGTCACTTTGACAGCTCTCTCATTTCGTTCAATTTCAGTGTGATCAGAGCAAAATATCCACGCAAGTCCTTGGAGATGCGAAATCTCAATATACACTATCTACTCATGACGTTACCATTCGTTCTGGATCTTTGAGATTCCGAAACAATAACAGCCCTGATTATTTTACCTCTGTATCTAGCTCAGGTGATCCCACAACCAACAACTGACTGCACCACTGTGATTATATAATCTTAATTGACTGACAGAATTTCAATAACGGCACTTGTATAAATGTCCCCTTGCTCAGTGATGTTAGTTCCTATCAAAAATTGTAAAACTAAAAAATCAAGGGAATGTGAAAAGCGTAACTTCAACATTTAGCAAGCACCAGAAAGGGGAATAAAGACAGAAAGACACAGATAAGTTGTTCGGTGGGCTGTCGTCATGGAACAGTGGAATGTCATCAAGTGAGTTTAGTAACTATACAAGAAACAGAGATGTGTGGAGAAACGAACATCTGCACTACATGGTACGGTATTTTATTGAATTATTATCATCTTTAATCTTTCTTGTCATCATGGTGTGGACTTGGTGTAATTTCTATTTTAAGTGTTCAAGAAATAAACATTTATTATCTGTATTATAAACTTGTCTATATTATATCTGTTGTTAGGTTTCGTTTACCCTGTGGTAACTCGTTGGGTATGGAACACTGAGGGATGGCTCAACAGGGGACAGACTTATGAGTTTGGTGGAGTTAAAGAACAGATTGGATTCTATGTAAGTCATTTATATATTTATTGGTGCAAAACATTTATAGTCGGTGAAAGAATAATAATGGGTATATGTTTCTAAACTAATACTTTTCTGTGAAAATGTGTGCATGCGGGTTTCCATATAATATGTTGGTTACGAGCCGATGACGTAATATTTTTTTCTGTGGGTTCTCTTTATGTAGAGGATATAATTTTCCAAGCATTATGCCAGAGCGAACTGACACGCTGTGATAACATCTTTAGTAATGTAAACTGAACCTCATATGGGGAGGTAGGCGCATATCAATCAAGGGCTTTCATCCAATTTTGTTATACAAATTCTTTAACCATCACAAATAGTGAAGGCCGCGGTTATAGTAATCCAATCACCACGACATCTGGAGATATGAGATAACACCAACGATACGCACGTTTTTAATACGCAGTCACACCAGTAACCGTGATACTTTAATGTTAGTTTTTTAAAGTAATAAAACATAAACGCCTTTAGCATAATTGATTATTGAGACAAGCGAGGATTGCTATGTTAAACGTGTATTGATATGTGGTCATCGATATGGCATGGGTGATGTGACCAGCATGATGACAGTTACAAACATAGATGTACAAAACAGTAGCAAGCAGAGATACAGAAAACAGTTTCAAATAGAGATACAGAATAAGCTAGTTTCATATAGAGATATATAAAACTGTAGTTGGAAATAGCGATGCAGAAAACACTTTCAGATATAGAAAATAATTGCAAACAGATACAGAAGACAATTGCAAACAGAGATGCAGAAAACAGTTTGCAAACAGATACAGATGAGAGCTGCAAACAGAGATGCAGAAAACAGTTGCACAAAGAGATACAGAAGACTATTGTAATTAGAGATGCAGAAAACAGTTGCAAACAAATACAGAAAACAATTACATAGAGACACAGAAAACAGTTGCAAACATGGATGCAGAAAACAGTTGCACGCGTAGATACACAAAACAGTTGCAAATAGAGATACATAAAATGTTTGCAAATATATACAGAAAACAGTTGCATAAAGACAGTTGCAAACAGATAAGTACAGATGCATATATAGATATATGGTTAAATATAAAGAGATATCTTTTTAGATAAATATCTCTAATTTCAGGACTTTTCTGGAAGTGGGGCAGTACATCTCTGCGGAGGTACAGCAGCCTTCTTTGGTGCTCTTATCCTTGGACCTCGTACAGGGCGTTTTGCTGCTGGTACTGATTTACCAGGAGAGTTCAAAGGACACTCAGTTCCTGTGAGTTTTCATCATTCTTTTATGAATGGGAGATTGCAGCAGACTGTGTTCTTATGGTACATAAATATAACAATATACAGTGGGCTAAACAGCAGTATTAATTGGAGCAAATACAAGATAGAACAGATGGACGTTTTGATTAATAGGTCGTTATCAGTTAAGACATTTCAGTCGAAATGTCAATTTGTTCTGTTTTGTAATTTTCTCGACGTAAAGCTATTACTTACCTCATTATATATTTGTATTATATTTTATCATGTTGTAATTAGTTTCATAACTATATATATATATATATATATATATATATATATATATATATATATATATATATATATATATATATATATATATATATTTATATATATATATATATATAGTAGATTAATTGTATATGTTTATAGATAGAGTAGATTAATATTATCTATGTATATGTATGTATCCAGCTCTGTGGCAGAGTTGTATAAACTATGACTTAGATGGAAAAGGTATCCAGAGTATCATCGTCAGACTGTGCACACAACATGTACAGCTTAACAATCAGCTGAACAGAATACAACCACAACACACTCCATGGTGCCGGATGTGCACTCATCCCTATGAAACTGTTGACCACCACCTTTTGAATATCCAGCGCTGAATTACATCAGGAAAATGCTTCTCCCTCCAGGGCCAGATAAATGGAACACATTATATAGAACAAAACAATACCTTACAAACACATGCATATATCACACAATGTCATTAAGTCAAAGGGCTTGAACCCATGGACCGTTGGATCAGCAACCAACCAACCAGATGGAAAAGGTAATTGGTTCACTGTCAATTGCAATGATTTGGACAACGGATCGGTTCAGAAAGCAACTCTTTATTTCTATTTTGACTGTGTTTTTTTTTAATTTAACATATAGTCTGATACATGTCATTTCTTTTGGGTATGATTGCAGAGAAATGTTGCTATGTTGCGTCATTACTTTTTCAACTTATTTGCCTTCAATCTTGTCCTCAATCAATTTTATATGTCCTCAATATTTTATAAATAATATTTACATTTGGGGAGAGGGCTGCGGTAGCTCAGTGGTTAGAGTTATGGATTCCTGTTTTGGTGATCAACGGTTCAATTTTCAGTTCAGCTGGAACAATTTTATTAAATCACCTAATGCTCCCAATTTGACTCCACAGACTGCGGAAACGGGTACCATTCTTCTGGGAATGTAAAGGTGATGTAAGTGATCCTAACCATATCGCCTGTTGGTATGCCATTGCTGAATGCAAAATACGGGTCTAACAACGTTTTCCACGATACGCTTAATGTGTGACTAAGCTAAAGATTATACAATTGTGCTATACACATTTGTATATTTATATAATTTGTTGTCATTTTTGTGATAGTTGTTAACCCTTTGATGTCAACATTCCAAATGATGATCCGTTAATGAAAGTGAATCTGAAAAAAAAAATAATATCCACACATACTTACAATATTCAGTCTACCAGTATCGTTACATAGTTACGTCCTGATCTTAATACAAACGCTTACACTCAGAGTAGCGCGGCAGCTTCGTTGATCTTAATTTGTTTAATATCGCAATGTACAACGTGCCAGGTTCGAAACCACGCCCGTTCAAAAAATATATATTTCGTGATTTCTCGCCTGACATGTCCATGTGACGTAGCTGTAAATTCGTGATTTCTCGCCTGACATGTCCATGTGACGTAGCTGTAAATTCGTGATTTCTCGCCTGACACGTCCATGTGACGTAGCTGTAAATGGATACCTAACGTTTGAGTTAGCGAATGTAATCAAAGCAAGGGAGGAAACTGGTAACCGCACCTAATAGTGGCTACGTCTTAATGCATGAAATGTTATCTACATCCCCAACGGCTGGTTGCTGCCATGGAACCTTCCTTTACCTACATTTACACTTTTTATTTATTACTAGTAGACAACTCTACAATCTTCACGAATTATTAGTATTCATCTTTAAAATACTCTCAAATGCATACCCTACTATCTAACTAATTATCACTACACGCCATTAAAATCTTTCACTAATTACTAGAACAAACATTTACTATCTTCACTAATTATTACTACACATCCTTACTATCATCATTAATTATTAGTAGTATACACGCCCTTACAATAGTCACTAATTATTAGTATACATCCTTACAATCTTCACTAATGTATTTATACACGCCCTAAGATCTTCACAAATTGCTAGTACACGCCCCTTACACTTTTCACTCATTCTTAGTATGCAGGTTTCGGTGCCCTCATTCTTCTCATCGGTTTCATGGCATTCAACGGTGGATCTGTTATGTCCGTGACCAAGAAAGGGGATGGAGCTGCAATGAGTTTGTCTATAGTAAACACAATGATTTCTGCTGGATCAGCTGGATACTCGTCACTTTTTATTCGCAAGTATGTAAGTATGTGGTCCGTTATTTGCTGCATGTAAACTATAACATTTCGATCAACTTTCAGAAGGATTATTGAATCCACGGGAAACTGAAACCGTGTACCATACAAGTAGATACATTTTAATACATATAAAATATTATAAATACATTTTACATAGAACCTACAACAGAAACACATCGACGTTTCGACCAACATATTTTTATCACTATGTGAGCGCCGAATAGAGCAACAATATAGAAAATATTAAAAAGGTTATGGCATCTATTGTACCCTAACACAAATCTAAACACGAGTAGGATAAGTAGTTCAGGAAATACACAAATGAGACGTTACACTAAGGAAGACACAGCATATGGCAGAAAAGTTAATTTAAAAGTAATATTACAATAAGTAATAAATGAATCATCATGTTTACGTATAAGATAATCTGTGTCAGTGGTAAGGTAACATAATTATCTATTGCTTTTGAATTAAATTTTTCTGTTAAATTTTCTGCTACCTCTGCAAAGTGTAACTCAGCAACATGTAATTCAGCAACTCAGCAACGTGTAACTAAGCAACGTGTAACTAAGCAACGTGTAACTAAGCAACGTGTAACTCAGCAAAGTAGGAATATAGGCAAACCACTGAAACTGCAGAGATTTTCTTTACGAATGTGCACACTGTGACACATTAAGGTGCACATTGTGACTTGATACGCCTCTGAATGTTAAACTAAAGAAATGGAAAGCACGTCCAATTTATGCAAGAAACAACACTGCAGATATAGACATTACAGCGAACGAATGGAGAAGAATACAGTATATCCTTCCGCAGAGCCTGAACTACTTTGCAGCGTATATTTCTTATCCAGAAGACTCCAACTCTATGTAGTATACAATGTAAGATTGTAAGTATTGCACAATATAAGATTGTAAGTAGTGCACACTGCAAGAATGTAAGTAGTGCACAATATAAGATTGTAAGTAGTGCACACTGCAAGAATGTAAGTAGTGCACAATGCAAGATTGTAAGTAGTGCACAATATAAGATTGTAAGTAGTGCACAATGTAAGATTGTAAGTTGTGCACACTGCAAGAATGTAAGTAGTGCACAATGTAAGATTGTAAGTAGTGCACACTGCAAGAATGTAAGTAGTGCACAATGTAAGATTGTAAGTAGTGCACACTGCACGAATGTAAGTAGTGCACACTATAAAGATTGTAGTTAGTATGCAATGTAATTCTGCAATTAGTATGAAATTTAAGACTGTAAGTGATATGCAAGGTAAGACTGTAAGTAGTATGTAATGTAAGACTGTAAGTAGCATTTAATGTAAGAGGGTAAGTAGGTAGAAATGTAAGACTTAAGTTGGTTGCAATGTAAGACTAAGTAGTATGGAATGTAAGACAGTATTATGCAATGTAAGACAGTAGTATGGAATGTAAGACAGTATTATGCAATGTAAGACAGTAGTATGGAATGTAAGACAGTAGTATGGAATGTAAGACAGTATTATGCAATGTAAGACAGTAGTATGGAATGTAAGACAGTATTATGCAATGTAAGACAGTAGTATGGAATGTAAGACAGTATTATGCAATGTAAGACAGTAGTATGGAATGTAAGACAGTATTATGCAATGTAAGACAGTAGTATGGAATGTAAGACAGTAGTATGGAATGTAAGACAGTAGTATGGAATGTAAGACTAAGTAGTATGCACTGTAAGACTGTAAGTAGTATGCAACGCTGTGAGAAAAAAACATCTGACGAAGAGTAATAAACGTTATTGTATTGATGATGTGCCGTGTGCTTCCATAAGAGGACAACTTCGCTATATAGGTATATTATTTACTAGTGTTTTGCTGTTGTAAGAGATTCTTCTTCTTCTTCTTCTTCAGCGATCATCACTCAATCAGGTTTGGACTCTATTTTTCTATGGACTATCGTATTCTATGATATAGGATGTTTATCTGTTTTATAGTTTCCGCAGTTCCATACAGTTCTCTTCTACGCTGATTTTGGTGGGCCATGTCTTGTTCCTCGTGTCTGTATACTGGGGAGGACATTCTTAGAAGATATGTTCTGCTGTCATATTCGCAAGGCTGCAATGGCAAAGGCAAGTTGTACCTATTTTAAATGTAGTGTACAGGTGATGTCTCATTTTGTTGTGACTAGTTCTGAGGCACGCAGCACAGATAACTGGTCTCTTCTGGGTAGTTGGTAATACCCATCATTTGCATTATATTTGGGGGCGGTCTTCTTTCCACTTTTTAATATAGTTGTCTTTAATAATAGTCCTCACTTCTTCATAACTGACCAGATAGTGTAAAGAGATTAAGTCTGATGGGTCTCTCGGAAATTCTTTAGAAACGCCATATGTGGCTATTGATAGCTAGTGTGTTCTCTCCAGCAGTCGTGTCCATTCCTGCACTGTTCTCTCAAGATGCTTTGTATCTATCTACTCGTCTCATCTTTTCCCTTATTTCTCTTCTTCATGTTCCCACTCTCCATGTCCCATAAGGGTTCCAAGATAGCTAATTTTTGACAATATTTATCTCTTGCTTTCTAAGTGTGTAACTCATTTTTCACCACTGTCATTATCACGTGCCGTCACCGTATCGAAAATTGACCGCAACGGACCTCTAACATTTTCTGTCGCTTGAATTGATGATGGACTATGATAGAATATATTCAATCCATCTCGAGATGCTTCCGTCACATTTTTATGGCTGCCTACCTTTTGATCAGCTCCTCTAAACTCTTCCTTGGCTGCCTACCTTTTGATCAGCTCCTCTAAACTCTTCCTTAGCTGCCTACCTTTTGATCAGCTCTAAACTCTGCCTTCAAGTAAGACCTTCAACAAGATTTTATCTCTTTCAGTATGCTAAAATATTTTAATTCTTTGATATTTATTTCCTTTAATAGTTTTGTCTTCACACGCAATGTTTTCAGGATTTCTTTGTTTTCTTCTCATTCCATGAAGTACTCCCTATTCTTCTATATACATCATGTCCATATTTATTATTCTACCTTATTCTGATCTTTTCTTTTCTATAAGAAAATATTTACTATCTTGTTAAAGGATTGTCATCCAGAAATTATATGTAGATGTCATTTCATGAAATCATGCAGTCCCCTAATGTTTTCTACAAAAGTGCGTTTTCTCATCACAGATTTGTTTTTCCTAGTCGGAAATGGAGTGTCTTTAACACTGTCAATGGTGCAGTATGTGGTATGGTAAGTTAATAACCTGTAATATAAATTAATGACATATCAAATTACGTCTTTACAATCTTCACTAATTGTTAATACACACCCTACAATCTTCACTAATTATTAGTGCGCACCATATAATATTTCATACGGAGCGGGAAGTGCTGTTTATATTGCTTCCCTAATTATTAGTGCATACCCTACGGAGAAAACACAAGTAATGTTTACAACCTGGCAAAATCTGTCACGAGCCATGTAATAAAGTAAATGACCTAGCACTGAAAGTTGTTAAATAGATTCACATACCTAGGTAGTACACTATCACAAAATGCCGAAGTTGATGATGAAGTGTATACAAGGATCGTCAAGGTAAGCAAAACTTTCGATGGATTGTATGCAAATATAAGGCATAGAAATGGCACTAATCTACATACTAAGCTGAAAATTTACATAGTCATAGTATTTTCAGTGCTATTATATGCTAGTGAAACACGAACTATAAAGACGACATGTGAGGAAACTCAATCAGTTTCACACAACATCGCTCAGAAAAGTTATGAACATCAGATGACAAGACAATATTCCGGTTTACACTGTCTTTGACACTATTATGATATCCCAACATCCCAACATTGACACTATTATGATACAGACAGATTCATTGCACAAGTCATCTGGTAAATATGCCAAATCATCGCATGCCAATGATACTTATCTATAATGAGTTGCATTTGATCTCAACATATACGATATATATATATATATATATATATATATATATATATATATATATATATATATATATATATATATATCATACATCAAGTTATATATTCTTTCCAGAAAGTTGTCTGGAAACTCTGAACGCCTCTCTGTTCCGGGCAAGTAGGCCTGAATTGGCCAGAGACATATATATACATTCATCGATATCACTGGTCCATCGTCTTCTTGGTCTTCCTCTTCTTCTCTTCCCGGCATTCTGCCATCTAGAATCAGTCTGTCGATACCATCATGCCGTTTTAAGTGTCCAAAATACTGTAGCTTCCTTCTTAAGATGGTGTTCCATGGTGATCCATGATATTCGTAGGATCCTTCTGTAGCATTTCATTTTAAATGAATTTTTTCTTTTGGATATTGTGTTGTTTTAAGTCCAAGTCTCGGATCAATATTTTGCCACTGAGATTACACATGATCTAAAAAGAGTTAAGAGCTACTTTAGTGTTGCTATTACTATTTTGCCACAGCTTTCTCATTTGATTTGAGTGTTGCAACTGCGAGTCCTCTCCTAATCTCGACTGAACAATCTCCGGAAAAGTTAAATATTTGCTCCAAGATATTCGATATAGATTCGATATATATATATATATATATATATATATATATATATATATATATATATATATATATATATATATATATATATACACTATGTTTGTGGTCCATGCATAATATCGGCAGCTGGATAATTAAGTCATACAAAGTCACACTAATAGACAACGCAATAGAGAGGTAAACTAATTAACTACCTAGCTAGATTGTAAGATTAAAGTTGAATATTTTACTGGTATTTGTCCTTGTTTAGGTTGCCATATGTGCAAGCTGCAATATCATTAGACCATGGGCGGCATTAATAGTGGGCATCATTGCAGGAGCTTTGTACAATACTGTCGCCTGGATAGTATGCAGAGTTGGTATAGACGATCCTGCCGATTCAGTTGGAAGTATGAATATCTAAAATTATTGTTTGCATTTTGTATCTAAAATTATTGTTTGTATTTTGTTACCTATCTATTCTTCTTCTTCTTCAGCGTTCATTCTCAAACTCCTGCTGGATCTCTATTGCAGTAGGACAATGGCCCTATTAGATTTCCAGCAGGATATAGTTCAGAGAATGGAAATGCGTTGTGTCGCCGTTTTATTTGCGCCAATGGCCCGACACATCCGTCTTCGGCGACCTATCTATTCACTATTCACTCCCTTCGGAGTATATGTCCTCAACAATCATCTTCCATCTTCTATTATCTTTAATTTACCATTAATGTTTCCATTTCTTCTCCATAACTTACCATTCTTTCGGTGTATGTAGCTCTTTCCTCTGGGTATATTAAAGATTCCTCGTTACCTGTGGGTTCAAGAACAATATCTGTCTTGCAATGCTTTCTTTTGGTCTTTTTAGTGTATGGCCATGTATTCTATCCATCTCAAGTAAGCGTTACCAGTTCTTCTCTGTTCGTGAATGTTCAGCTATTTCCCTGAGTGCCTCATTCATGAACGTATTGTTCCATTTCAAACCTTCTATTCAACGCATGCATCCGTTGGTGATATTTGTAGTGTCTATAGTTCACTTCTATTGTATTTTCCATGTTTCAGAACCCTACAGCAGTAGCAATTTACCATTTCAGTCAAATAGTCTCAGCTTTATATTTTATTTATTATCTTTTGATTTCCATTTATTCATGGTTTTAAGTGTTTCGTCTTCATTTATTTGGTTTATAACATGTCCAAATCGTCTTGGTTATAGACAATATGTTGCTACGTTAACTAAATTACTTACCATAAATTCTGAATTTCTAGGCACTTTACTTCAGTAGGTTGCCGTTTCTTTCGGGAGGAAAATCCGTTACTTTGACGCCGTAAAGACAACACATTCATTTTCATCGGCCATTTTGGCGGAGTTTGTGGCAAAATTGTAATAAGAACACTAAAATAATTCGTTTAAGATAGTGTATTTTCCCAGAGGCAACATACACCTGCTAGACCTGGACTTTAAATAAGACAATATCAAGAAGGATTTGAAAGGAAGTGATTCAGAAATATTCAACGAATATCATGGATAAAGGAAAAAAATCGAAATTTGTAAAATGATGACATTAAAGAAGGGAGGCTTCTAAATGTAATCATAAGAAGGGAGCTATAAATATTTTTGACACATAAAAAGACAAGCCATAGTTGAAAGGCTGTTTCTTGAGGGCAGAGCACCAGGGCAGAGAACGAAGATCACGACGAAGATGTGTCAACAATATCGAAGAATGTATTAATATGTTTCTTGAAAATACAGACCTGACTCGCTCGGGACAGGGGGCATTCAGAGTATCCACAATGAAGACAACGTTCTGAAAAGAATGTATTACTTGATATATATTCCTATTTAAAAAAGTTCTTGATTACAACAGGTACAAAAGGACATTATACATACACTCTGTCAAAGATAAACTCTGTCTATCTATCTATACGCTGTGTCCCTTGTTTGCCTTGCAGCGTCAGGGGTGGAAGAGTTCTTTGGAGATGGCCTTCTTGTGCGCTGTTTGTAAGTTTGTTCCTGTGGCTTCTTTGATTTATGTTATCCATCTTTTACATGGTCTGCCTCTGGCTTTATAACCGTTATGTCTATGTGTCATGGCCATTTGTGGCATGCTATATGTCGGTAGTCTGGAAGCGTGGGAAAACCACTTGTTCTGTTGTCTTTTGATGTGTTCCAATACTGGTATTGTTTTGGTTATCTGTCTGATGTTATCGTTTCTAATTCTATCTCTTAATGACACTCCGGGTATTCTTCTTAGACATGTCATTTCTATTGTCACTATTTTTCTTTTGTCTTGTGCTGTCATTGTCCAGGTTTGGCACTGGTAGCATAGTGATGGAATAATAATAGTCTTGTATAATGCAACTTTAGTGTCTATGTTCACATTTTTGTTCTTGAAAATGCGTGTCATCTGTCCTAGGATCTGGTATGTTTTGTTGCATCTATTTTGTATCTCTTTACTTGTTTTTTCCGTCACTCGATATAATGATTCCTAAGTAAGTGAACTCATTTACTTGTTTAAGGTGTTTATCATCGATGGAGATAGTGATATTTCTTTCTTTCTTTCTTTAATTGTGACAGAGATAAACTCTGTCAACCATAAACTCTGTCAAAGATAAACTCTGTCAAAGATAAACTCTGTCAAAGATTAACTCTGTCAAAGATAAACTCTGTCAAAGATAAACTCTGTCAAGATAAACCTGATCTGCCGAGCAGATCGTAAACTAAAGGGGTTTTTGTGAGTGAAGTTGACTGTTCCATCACAAAGAGGGTCAAGTGATCTAGAAACCATACTGAAGTTGGATGTGTCAGCCGAAGGGCACACATATCGCAGCCAGTGTGTAAATAAATTCACAATGTATTCCGTTCTTCTGACTAAATCCTGATAATGAGAAGGAGTTTGAAAACGAACGCAGAAAAAGAAAGAGTACTTTAAAGTAAACCAGAAAATCTGGTAATCCACCACCTTTCTAATGATTTTCACAAAAACGGTCATTAAATTTTATTAAATTGAGGAAAATAGCTTTTAAAATTATGTTTAAGATAAACCCCCCTCCCTCTTTTAGCGAAAAAACATCTACATATTTGTAAAGACAGAACCTATTTTTACATGACAATAAAACCAAGATAATGACATGCTGCCGCCAAAACACATATCTCCAATTGCGATTAATAATTATAAATTATAATGTATCACAAATGTTGACTAGTACAACACCTCCTTATTGACTGCCCTCACCTTTCAACTCACGGGATAAGCTTTTTTACAGACACCCTTAGCAGTCACTAACTGACTGTATTAATCACTAAGTCGACTTCAGAAGACCTGCACTTTTTTTAAGAATGGCATTGTGCTGACAAGAGTAGAGTAAAATTATTCATCCGCATTTGGATATCGACAACAACAACCAATGTTGACCACTTTGGCTCTGTCATTAATAATAATAGTGACTGTTATGAGGATGGCAGAATAAGACAACTACACTAAAAAAAGGATGTAAAAGATGGATCACAGAAATCAAAGAAGCCACTGGAATAAGCTTACAAACAGCGCACAATAAGGTCATCTCCAGAGAACTCTTCCATCCCTGACGCCGCAAGGCAAACAAGGGACACAGCGTATAGATAGATAGACTAAAAATATTAGAATAATTTCAAATATGATGGCTTGGTCATCAATGTAAAATCAAAAATGGCCATTTCCTACAAATAGAATAATAGGTCAAGAGCACGGAATGTGACCACTAAGAAGGCGAAATGTGTGAGAGAATGACCACATCAAACAATCAGACTGAACGAGTAATGACGGGTAGCATCTTGAAACATTCTCTTCGAAGAGCATGAGTGTATTAAGTAGTTCAGTTTGTTGACTTCAATAAGTTCATCCTGTGCTGCATCACATAATAATTCTTAAATTGCACGATTTGACCAATCCATCATCATTTTATACATCCAATATATTATATTTGTCCGGCTCCGTAGCGGTGTAGTACAGCGCGTCTGTGACGGCCAAGGTACCGGATTCGAACCTTGCCACATGCAATTGTGCATCCGGACCATTCAGTGCGCACTGGCCTGATACTGAACGTATTTATATTATCTAGAATATCACTACAACCAAAAAATACTAGGCTGATGACTACATCTTGAATATGATAAGCTACCAATATGGCATACAGTTAGAGTAATGTCCACTTGTTTATGAGCTAGTATATAACTTCTAATTGCTATGCTGGACTCAAAGATGCTCGGACAGTTTGATCATGCAATGATCACTTTTGATGAAACTTGATTTGCCCTTAACTTTCTAGCTAGTCTCCACTGTTGAGCTGATGCATATGTCCTTTTATTAAGCTCAAATAGTATATTATGTATGTGCGTGTATGTGTACATATGATTTAAATATATAGTGATTTCCTAATAATAAAGAAACATAAATTCAAGGTAGCTACTAGATGTCAATATTTCACTATGTGCTGAAGAAATCATGGGTTCGATTCCCGCTCACGACGTCTTGTTTATAAAGTGTTTTTTATTTAATTCCTATGGAGTATCGTTTGCAGCTACGGAGTTACGTGCTATTTGTGATACTTTCAGCAGGTGGCATGTCGCTTAGTTGAGAGCGCCCTAGTACATATGGGTAATCTGAGTTCTATGAAGTCAATTATCTACGCCCTTTCAAATGCTGATACAGATATATTCAATACGAACGGAGGGGCCAAAGCGTATGAGCCCGTGGACCGCTGAATCAGCAGCATCCCAAACAATAATACCGGAGTAGGGCCTATATTTATTATTTTACAAAATACATACAAATCTGTACAATTTGCCAGTTATTGATTAGTGACTATTTCTACAAGATATACTTGTATCTCAACATGGCGTATTCCTGAATTATTCATATTTCTGAATCCATATATTATTATTTATTATATCGATTATATTGAATATATTGGTTATATTGATTATATTCTTAATTGCACGACTTGCTACAGTCATCGAAAAATCAACTTTTATTATTACACTCCACAGTTCATTTTGCCGGTGGTTTTTGGGGACTTATAGCTGTTGCTGTCCTCAAATATGACACAGGGATCCTTCTAGCGTGGGATAGGAGAGCTGGGCTTGTACGTTTTTTGACATAACATTTGCAAAAGATTATTTAAATATATGTTCACCTTCAATCAGGAACTGTGGTGAAGATGTGCAAGAGCAGCTGCGACTGCAAAAATACTGAATTCAAATTCTGCCGCTTGTAATTGAGCAGTGAGGGTAAGACAGAACTGACTGACAATCTATTGTACATAATCATCATTAAGTGCCGTCTCCGCAACGAAGGTTGACTGCAATGTATCTCCAACATCTCCTGTCTCTTGTCTTGGTGGTGCACTCTGGTAGACTGTAACCTGTCCATCGTCTGATGGTACTCTCCCACTTGTATCTCTGCCTACCATTTGCTCGCTTCCCTTTGACTTTACCCTCAAGTAAGGTCTTCAATAAGGTGTCATGTCTTTTAATGTGTCCAAAGTATTTTATTTGCCTGATCTTTATTTCTCTTAGTAGTTCCTTCTTCATATTAAGTGACTTTAGTATCTCTTTATTTGTTTTCTTCTCTTTCCATCATGTTCTCCCTAATCTTCTATATACCCACATCTCAAAGGCATCAATTTTGTCTTCTAATTGTTTATTTAGTGTCCATGTTTCAACCTGCTGTGCCAGGTTGTCAAACTGTCTAATATTTTCTCACGTTGTCGCCCTCTGTCTCTGTTGCCTTAAATTTTGCCTGTTGTGAGTGACTATGTTCTCCAAACCTGCCTGTCTCATGACGAAGCCAAATAAAAAGAAGATTGCCTTTTATTATATTATTGATTAAGGTCCGTTTCGCATTTGACTCTTTCAACACCTCCACTGTATTTTTCTGGCAGACCATGGTATTCTCGGCATTCTTCTATAGAACCACATCTATATTGCCTCTAATTTCCCACTTTCCAGTTTGTTTATTATCCAAGACTCGCATCCATATGTTAGTATAGGTATTGTTTTATAAGAAATTTTAAAAAATATAATTCTTCTCGAATTTTTCAAATATTATTTTCCAACTTTCACAAACATATGTTAACATGGATATTAGTAATATTATTTTCCAACTTTGACAAACATATGTTAACATGGATATTACATTAGAGTTAAATAGTCGTAGTTTTGTATATTTACTTATTGCAATATCCATATGTATTCTCTTTTCAGTTATTGGGTTGGCAGCTGACGGGCATTGTTGCTATAATTCTCTGGACTGGTCTTCTCACTGGAGTATTATTTACTATTCTCAGATATACGGGTATCTTCAGAGTGTCTCTAGAAGTGGAAAAAATTGGTAAGAAAATGGATTATTTTATGAATTAGTTTGGTTTGTAGTGGCGTTGTCATGGAGCACCGAACACGGTGCATAGGACAGAAACCAGTGCTCTCCAGTGTGAACGATGTGGTGCTACTGTGTGCAATTCGTGTATGTTGTTGAGACCCATAGTCACACCCTCTTTGATGGTCGTTCTATGAAGAGTCTCTCTTGGCTTTCCTCTTTTTCTTTTTCCATCCAGTACCCATCTTAATGCTTGAAGTGGCAGTCTTTATTCATTCATTCATTCTAAGTACATGTCCGATATGAGTCCATCTTTTTCTTCTTATTGTTGTAGAAACATTACTTGCGTGTTTGACTTGAATGGCGTATGCTTAGACAAAAATCAAGTATGCTGCAATGTAGGGTCACGGATTATTAATTGATGGTGGGCATAGTTACCATTGGGAGCCGCGTAGCGCAGTGGTTAGCGCACTGGCTTCGCATGAGTGGTCCTGAGTTCATTACCAAGTTGAGGTGGAAATGTTTTTCAGATCGCAACGGCTCCCAGATCGACCCAGCCTTAAATGGGTACCGGATTAATCCGGGAAGTAAAGAGGGAGAGTAGATGGCTACCGCCCTCATTTGCAGAGCCTTTAAAATCTTAGATCGCTAACATCTCACACCTCTACGGCATTAATAAATGCTATGGATTACTTCACTTTTTTATACGTAAAATAGGCTGTATATTTGATTTTAAGAAAGTTAGAGGCTAAATTATATCTGTGTCTTTTCTTCTATTTATTCTGTGTTTATTCTCAAACTTCTCCTAGTTGGTAGGATGTAAGCGAGATAACGTGACGTGATGTGTCATTGTTTACAGCTTGTGTGTGATATTTACATCTGTCCGCCAAACAACAATCACTGTTACGACATTCAATGATACAACATTCAATTTTACAACATTCAAGTTCAGCAGCAATTAGCTAGATAATAATGTATACTCCTACATTCAATAGCTTGCTACCTAGCGTCCGTTTCTTCTACAATATGCCACAAAATATTGTCTTATTATAATAGTCTTCGGATTACCCTATCTGAGATGGTGATCCACTAAACAACCTAGTTATTTGTTAATTCTCTCTAATATTGTGCGGCCGTGTGTAGCTCATACCGTAGGAGCAACTTGTAACGGGAGAGAGTAATTCTCTCGGTGCTGCTAATTGTCCCTTTAGTCTGCGCGACTGAAATTAGGCAGGAACCTTGCGTATAGTTTGTGATTTAACTATTGTTTCATCTGTTAAGGACTCTCCAGTTCTTTGCCCTCTAAGTCTTCCAGTTGATGAGATTCCTGAGTTACTAGCTCCAAACTGTACGTTCAATAATCGCTAATTACTAGGCGGCAACCTTGTCTTCCTTGAGACTAGACCGTGTCTGGTTTAAAGATATCCTCACTCTAAAACTAAGCTTCCTGGAACTGTTGTTCCACAGCCATCTTTTTTGTGTAATGTTAATTGTATTTCTTTGTGGATTTTGTCTGCTTTTTAAAATGTTAATTGTATTTCTTTATCGGATTCTGCATTTTTTGTGAAATATTAATTGTATTTGTGAGATTCTGCCTGTTTTGTGAAATGTTAATTGTATTTCTTTGTGAGATTCTGCCTGTTTTGTGAAATGTTAATTGTATTTCTTTGTGGGATTCAGTCTGTTTTGTGAAATGTTAATTGTATTTCTTTGTGGGATTCAGTCTGTTTTGTGAAATGTTAATTGTATTTCTTTGTGGGATTCATTCTGTTTTGTGAAATGATATGTGTTTTCTTTGTGGGATTCAGTCTGTTTTGTGAAATGTTTATTGTATTTCTTTGTGGGATTCAGTCTGTTTTGTGAAATGTTTATTGTATTTCTTTGTGGGATTCTGTCTGTTTTATGAGCAGTAAAATTATTTTCTCTATTTTTAAATTTTGATACATAGTTTTACTGCTCTTACGGAGACGTTATACATTTGTAAGATAATTTATACATTAGAGACTATACATTTGTAAGATAATTTATAAATTAGAGATTACACATTCGTAAGATAATTTATAAATTAGAGATTTTACATTTGTAAGATAATTTATACATTAGAGATTACACATTTGTAAGATTATTGATCTGACTGCAGGCTCAGATATACCTGAACATGACGAGGCAGCATATCAATATCACATTGGATCCCTAACTCCAGATCTTGTAGAAAAAATAATGTTTCTTATAGAGAGGGAAGAAAGAGCTTCCAAAAGTGGTAAGTCTGTTCAAGCGCAGTGTTCTCTCTCTCTCTATCTATCTATCTATCTATATATCTATCTATCTCTATCTGTGTGTGTGTATATATGCGTCTCTGTGTGTGTTGGGTAGGTCATTTGGTGCGTATGCCAGACCATCGTCTGCCAAAGATACTTCTCTATGGTGAGCTGGAAAAGGGTACACGATCTCAAGGTGGCCAAAAGAAGCGCTACAAGGACTCGTTAAAGAACTCACTGAAAGCCTTTGAAATAGACCACGATACATGGGAATAACTTGCACAAAATAGATCTACATGGCGTTCTAAAATAAAAAAGAGCGCATCATCTTGTGAAAAGAAGAGAAATGCAGCAGCTCAACAGCGGAGAGCAGCTAGAAAGTCATGGATAGACCAAGATTCATCTACAGTCGTCATTCCATGTCCGAACTGTCCAAGGACATTTATAGCTCGAATAGGGCTCATTAGCCATCTACGAACTCTTAATCAAGGACATAACTAAAATTGAATTTTCAGAAGTGGATGTGACAAATGGTTATTATCATCATGTGATGGACGAACAATAACAATATGACATATACATTTTTTTTTTTAAAGGAGGAAGAATTTAATAGTGGAATTGATAATTGCAGCATATGTCAGATTCTTGTGAATGATGGGCATCGTTTCACGCCAGTAGATACTATATAGGTGGATCGTGAATTCAAACGCCTTCTTAGGACGCAATAACATGGAAACCTCTCGTGTGTTGCCGGGGTTCCAAAAGGTGAACAAAACAATAGTACCACTGTTTCCTTTCCAATCCATGTTGTAAGAGATGACTAATGAGAATACGGGTGGAGTTGATGATCCCATTCCATATAAGGTCAATATGATCTAGAAATCATGCAGAAGTTGGATGTCTCAGGCTTTAAGGTGTATATATCGCAGCATAGCTGTAAACCATGACACAACGTATTTCGTTCTCTAGGCTACATCCTTCTTCTTCTTCTTCTTCTTCTGCGCTCGTTCTCAAACTCCAGCAGATTAGCAGGATGTAGTCCAGAGAACGGAATGCGTTGTGTCATGGTTTACAGCATTGCTGCGATATCTGCGCCTTTCGGCCGGACACATCTGACTTCAGCATGGCTTTGAGTCACTGACCCTATATGGGATGGGACAGCCAACTCCATCCCATAACCTCCTTAGTCGCCTTTTACGACATGCGTTTAAGGTAAACAGTGTTGCTATTTTTTACTCCCCTTTTGGGCCCCGGCAACACACGGGCGAACATCCTTCTAATCTGAGAACAAACAGAAGAAGAGCATGGCATTAAGAACTTGGAAACAAGCCAAGAACGTGGGTAGAGCCCCCACATCCAACCCCTCACCCCGCCTAAATTGTTTTCTGAAAAAAAAATTGCAAAAGCATATCGAAAACGAATTCTTCTTCTTTCGTTCGCTAGTAATGTTTATATCTGTAGCGTTGTTTCTTGTATAAATTTGACAGTGTTTTCCATTTCTTGTTTTGTACCACAGAGTTTAACATTCCTAGATGTATCAGAAGGCCAGTATCTGCACTTTAATGTGTCATAGTTTACACAATCTTGAAGGATATGTTCTGAAGTCTGGTTGGCTTGGCCACAAATACACTTTACTGTTGTGCCAATTTTACATTTTGTATAGATATGGCTGTTTAGTCTATTGTGTCCAGTTCTGGATAGAAATATGATGACCTGTTCCTGCCTGTTACGTAGTTGGCAGTCGTCCCGTGAATGCATGTTAGACTTTCGTTGTGCCTTTATCATCGCTTTCTTTTGGTGACAACTGATTGGTACATCCGGCTGCTGCATGTTAGAACCTTCCTTCACCAGTTCTCTCATTTCCTGCTATTCCACAGTGTGATGGAATCCATTGCAGTATAATTATATCCTGATGTTTCACTATGGACAATACCTATCTTAACTCTGGTAGTTTATTCAATTGTAGTGCCTCTATAACAGACCTTGCATCTGTACGTATTACAAAAGGATTTGAGATTATGTCCGACGTTAAGATTTTCTCTACAGCTGCTCTAATAGCTTTGACTTCAGAATCATAGCTGTTGCAGTAATTCCCTGTTGGTATCCATGTGGTATCAGTGGTGCCATCACTGGGTATTCCACGTATACATCACAAGATCGACAGAAGTTTCGAAAGGCTGTGATGACTGTTACATCCTGTTCAAGATATGCTACCTGAAGATGATGATGATGAGTCCACGTTTACAACTTGACTGCGATAACTACATCTTTCGGTCTGACACACCAAAATATTTTTGATGTGCCTCCGTTAGTTTCGCAAATAGAAATCGCAACGTTGATTTCACTTATGAAACAATATACAGTTGTAAACAATGCGATGTGACAGTTTTGCTTGAATCGAGCCCACATTCTTTCAAGCACAATGAAAACGTCTTCACCTCTATGTAATGAGCAAGAATTATTTATATAGAACTCAGGACAAATATATTTGCCCTGCAGCAAGTAAACAAACCAGCAGGTTATCAAGATCACGTTTGACAGTGGAGATTCTTGATTCTTGATTAGGAACAAGCGTCACAGCACTGGGGGTATTCCCATATATGCTCTTCTTGCCGTCATCCATCTAAAAGTGTATAAGCTCAGTGTCCCAGTCAGTTGCTGATTGCGTGTTCTTCTGATCTTTCCGGAGAGGGAGCACTTTCTCCCATCACCTCTAGTCACTCCCATGTACAGTCATGACAAGCCAGTGCGAAGCCAGTGCCTTTTTTACTTTTACTTACAGTCATGACAGTGGTGAAACGGCGCAAACTTGTTTGGTTTGGACATGCAAAGAGATACGTTTGGATTTTAAAATTATTTTCAAAGAACGGACTAGAATGAAAGGGAAAGAGAACAGAGAAAATCCAGGATTGATAACATCAAGGAATGGTCTGGGCAAGTATTGGTTCTACACTGCTCCGAATTGCCGAGAAAAGAATTGTTTGGAGAGCTTTGTGTGCTATGTATCCAGTGTGGCACGCCTTCCAACCCTGACGGGTATGGGTCCTATTACTATTAATGAACATTCCTATTATGAATCATCATCATCAAGTGACATTTTCTTTCCAGAACGTAGTTTTTCCTATGGATGTCTTGAATTCTTCACGGTCTTTAGCAAGTTGTCTCACATTTTTCAGTGACATTCGCAAGCATTCTTGAATGTCTTTTCTCCAACGTCTTACGCGGCCTTTGTCCCTGTTATTTTCTGTCATCCCCTCCAGTAATACTCTCTTCATGCCGTCAAGTCTCTTAATGTGATTGAAAAAGAAATCTTTTTTTTACTTTAATGTGTTCAGACGCCCGCATTCCTGGACGTTAATTGTTCGTAACACCTCCTGCTTTGTTTTCCTTGCTGTCCATGGTATTCTCAGAACTCTTCTGTCGCACTTTAATTCAAATGATGTTATTCTCTTGACCACTGTTTTATTTAGTGTCCATGCTTCACATCCATATAAGGCCACAGGAAACACACATGTTCGTAATAAACACAATTTTTGTTCTTATGTTAGTATCCTGCCATAGTTTCTTTAGCTCTTTTAATTTTGACAGCGCCATTGCTGTTCTTCTCTTAATATCAACTGCGCTGTCACCCACGTTGTGTTTATTAGCTCCTAAATTATCAAATGTTTCACTTCTACATTTGAGTTTTCAATATTAATTTTGGGTCTTGACTTAGTTTGATTTAGTCAGTTGCCATTATTTTTGTCTTTTTCGCATTTAATAACACGTTTTACTGTTCTCAGAACTTTTTGGTTAACTTAATTATAGTCAGTAGGTTGTGTTCGTTTGTTGTTAATAGCATTGTGTCGTCTCCATATTTAATTCCTGGTATCTACAGCCCGCCCACATTTATGGGTCTGAAATCAGGCTTCATTGTTTCTTGTCTCACGTTTCTCATTATATTTTCCACATAGATGTTGAACAAGAATGGATACAAGGTACAGCCTTGCCTTACTCCTTTCTGTACATTGAACCACTCCGAATTTGTTTGCCCCCTTCACCTCTGCTTCTTGGTCTCTATACAGCTCTGCTATTAGTCGCTTAATGTGTTTTGGGAAATCTATATCGTTCACTATTTCCCATAATTGATGGTGATTGACACAGTCGATTGGCTTGGTGTAGTCTATGAAGCATGCATGTAATTCGATGTTATACTCTCTACGTTTCTCTATGATCATCCTCATGTTAAATATATCTTCTTCTTCTTCTGCGTTCGTTCTCAAACTCCTGCAAATTAGCAGGATGTAGTCGGGAGAACGGAATGCGTTGTGTCATGGTTTACAGCATTGCTGAAATATCTGCGCCTTTCGGCCTGACACATCCGACTTCAGCATGGCTTTGGGTCACTGACCCTATATGAGATGGGACAGCCAACTCCATCCCATAACCTCCTTAGTCGCCTTTTACGACATGCGTGGAAGGTAAACAGTGTTGCTATTCTGTGCTCCCCTTTCGGGCCCTGGCAACACACGGGCGATGTTAAATATATGATCTTTCGTGCCTCTACCAGTTCTGAAACCTGCTTGCGATTCATGGATCTCATCTTCCATCTTGTTATGTATACTTTTCATTATAACGTGCAGTGGTATTTTACTGGCTTGGCTGATCAAGGCGATTGTTCTATAATTTGAACATATTTGAATATCACGGTTTTTGGGTATTGGTATGTATACTGAACGTTTCCAGTACCCTGGACAAGTTTCTGTTCTCCAGATCTTCTTGTATAGTCGATAGAAGATATTTACGCTGCTTTCGCCCCCGGTTTAAAATCATTTCAGCTGTTATGTCGTAACAACATGCTGCTTTTCCTCTCCAAAAACTGTGGATCTAATTTCTTCTCTTGTAAGCTCTGGTTCTTGTGTATTTCTATCTGTGTTTATTTGGTTCCCTATGTCACTTTGGGGTTTCTCTGAGTACATTTCTTTACAGTATTCTTTCCACGTTTCTAGAATGTCACATTGCTCTGTAAGGGTGTTTCCTGATATGTCTTTGATGACTCGTATAGATGTTTTATATGTTTTGCTCTTTGTGGTATTTTCTGCAAGAAACATGTCTCATGTTTCCTTCTTCGTATGTTCTCTTTGTTTTAATATTATGAATTTGATATTTTCTTCTTACATGCACCCTATTATTAATAAATATTTTTGTTTTCCTTAGATTCATCAGATGACATCGAAATAGTAGAGGCAACTGTCGTTGCATCAGAGAAAATGAGTAACGGTCTAAATGGCACATTTGTATAGAGCATAAAATATGGACCGACATGGATGGATGAAATCTGATAGTACATGATCAGATCAACATTGGCTGCTGTGTTCGAGATTAGTAATAAGTGCAGACTTCCAAAAATAGTTGCTGATCCAACAGTTTATGGGCTCATGTTTTTGACCCAATGCCATTGTGTGATATATGCGTGTGTTTGTGAGCTGTAGTTTTCTTCAGTATAGAGTGACCCATTTATCTGGCCATGGAGGGAGAAGTATTTTTCTAACATCATCCAGAGCGAGACGCTTAGAAAAGTGATGGTCAACAGTTTCGTAAGGATGAGTGCACAGCCGGATCTTTGAAGTTCGTTGTGGTTGTATTCTGTTCAGGTGATTGTTAAGCTATCTGTACATGTTTGGTACGAGGTCGAAAGATGGTACTGTGAACTTTCCTTCCCAGGAGGTATCGTTGTCTTTGGAATTTTAAACCTGAAATAAATGCTACAGATTCAAGCAAAGAACTAATCCAACGCATTAGATGGCAAACTGTTGCAGAACTATGTATCAAAAAGTAAATATTGCAACAGGTAGTGAAATTGATTGACATAATACAACAGACTAAATTGATGTTTTGACCAAAAAGTCTTCATCAAGGGAAGAGTTTAAGTTACACATATAGAAACTTTACGATGACATTCTATTTAAGATAACCTGCTGTATTTTTTTCTTTTTCTTCGTTCGCTCTCAAACTCTTGCAGATCATGTAGTTCTGAGAATATAATTTTTTGTGTCATAATTTGCAGATTAGCTGTGATATATGCGCCTAGACCTGACACATCCGTCTTCAGTTAGGCTTTTGTGTCAATTTGATCATGTATGGTATGGAACAGCCAACTCTACCATCAAAAATTCATTGTTCGCTTCTTGCGACATACATGAATAGTAGTGTTCTTAATTTGTATTCCTCATTCTGTTCTTCATCTTCGTCCTGCTCAACACAGGTCGTGTGTCTCTTGTCCATCGTCGTCGTGGGCAGCCCTTTACCCAATAACTGGCAAATGTGATTTCCATTACTAGTTTTGCCACATGTTATGGCTCTTTAAATATCCACACTTAAAACTCTGCTTTCTTGTTATAATATTGTTTAGCAGTCAACCCTCTTCCACATTAAATGTTCTTCTCACTTCTTGATATCTTGTCTTCTTTTTTTGCTGTCTATGATATTCTCAATATATATCCATACATCTCATGTCGCAGGACGAAATTCTGTTTTCATAACTTTGCTACATATAAATGTTTCACAGCTGTAAATTGCTACTGGGAATATGTTGCTTGCTCTGATCAGAATTAATTTATTTTCACTGCTAGGCACTGTCAAAGTTTTTTCATTAGTTTCAATTCTGATGTTACACCTAGGATTTAGCATAGTGTTCTTTTAATGACTATTAAATTACGAATAGACCAGAACAAGTTTTTACAATTCTACGCATCAGAACATGAAACAATCAACCTCGCAGTCACATGTACACAAAATTAATGATTCTCAACACATTCATGTGTACATGTAGACGGGAACTAGGGACTGCAAAACATACACTTCAAGAATGTTCTGAGTATGAGATGATCAGAAACACATACTGGTCCATAGAAGCAACATAAGAATCAAAACTCTATGGACTCATCTATGAGCTGACAAAGACGGTGAATTTATTCAGGAGACAAAATTACAGATACAGACATTTTTTTCAGTGAACGAAGACGTTGGAGATGAAAGCCAAACTTCTAACTTTTAATACATTTTTACATTGAATAAAAATACACAAATAACCAAGACATGAAATTTGTGGCTCGTGATATTTTTTTAAAAAAGTCAAATTCTGGCAATCCAGAGTGGAAACATCTTTTTCTCCTTCTGAATTAGTTCTCAGATTACATCATATTAGCAGGTTTATGTCCACATAACTAAATACCGAGTCATAGGTTATAGCATGACTGCGATATCTAAGCTTTTCATCCTAATACATCTGACTTCGTAGAGTTTCTCAGTAACCTTGGCCTTATATGGTGTATGACAGTCAACTCCAGCCCAAAACCTCCTTAGTCCTTTCTTACCACACGGCAGATACAATTTTCGCTAGTCTTTGTTCTACTTTCGGGATCCAGCAGCATAGGTGCGTTGATTAAATATCAATTTAATGTATTCTTTGATTTTGTAATTCAAGCATTTTTCACTAGATTTTTTTAAATCATCTACTTTAGACATAGCCTTCCAGATTTACAAGAGGACGAAAAACGGACGACACAAAAAGGGTTGGGTGTCTCCATAAATAGACAAAATTTCCCCGTACAGTATTTACAAAGTCCGTCTCCGGGTTAGTCCTACATGGTGGTCTCACACAGCGTCACGCATCTTGGCCAGTGCGATTAATTATTTTTTGCTGTGCATATAATTTGTATCCCCAGCAAATGAAAATCACTGGAAAAGACGAATATACCAAAATCAGTGACGCTGCATGAGATCAGTGAGAAAACTATCCTAGAGAAGCTCTTATTTTCTGTGATAATAGGTTCAAAAAAGGGAAATTCCGGTTATTTAGTAATATTCACCCCTTTATATGACTCGTACTAAGACCATGCACCTAGAAGTTTATGCTTTGGCATAGAGTAACTCATGTTATAATTTTGTTTATTATTGGAACACATTATTGTCAAAATAGATTTATTTATATGCTTTACATTTATGGAAATGTATTTTTAAGTTGTAATATTCTGTTGTGCGTTAATTTATTGAGAAATATCAATCATTGTCAAATACGTGGTACTGATAAATAACATGGCAACGAGTCAACACCGATCCTGATAACAGATACTGGAAATAGTGAGTTATAGATTAATGATCACCTACGCCAGTAGACATGCACCTGGTGATTCTAGAGATTGGTAGAGATTGGTGACCATGAAGTGATATATACACAAAATGTAGAAATCTGTGTTTTGTAGTTGCTGTATCGTGATGCTGTAAAGTATGTTACTGATGTTGGAGATGTCGGGTCAAATGTGTTCTCTCTAATATTTGGAGGAGAGGGGAGAAGGCTGAGAGGTGAAAAGAACTACATAACTAATCATACATGAAACTGGTGAAGTTTAATATGCCAGTCCATTAACGCACATAAAACAGGGAAACCATGAATATCCGTTCTCTGACCTACATCCTGTTTGAAATATAGTACAAAGATTTGCTTGCTTTATGAGTTCCTGCGGGAGTTTTAGGTAGAACTCTATTAACAAACATTAACGTAATAAAATATAGTGTCCATCAAGAACACAGAAAAATGCATCTTGTAAAGACAGTAACCAACCTTTTCTATCTATACGATGTATCCCTTGTTTGCCTTGTGACGTCAGGGGTAGAAGAGTTCTCGGGAGATGGTCTTTCTATGTGCTGTTTGTAAGCTTGTTTCTGTGGCTTCTTTGATTTCTGTGATCCATCTTTTACACGGTCCGCCTCTGGCGTTATTTTCCAACAAATAGATCCTGCAAAAGTAAGTGAGATTTGTTATTTATTATTTTTAGTGACCACACCCAACCAAGTACATTACAAGAAAGTCAATCTTCCACCATGATTGTATAGCCTTTCTCCAGACTGCACACTATCAGCTCTTAACGTTTTGATAACTCAGTTTTCTGTAATGCTAATCTCTCCATTTTCTCACTCAGTTAACGAGATACTAGCTTCACTACTGATGACATTGCATTGTGTCTGACAACTTGGAAACAAATAATCTCAAAAATATATTTATTGTCAGAACTTATATTTGTTTGTTTTTTCGTTTATAGCATTATCCTCATAATTATATGCCTATTATTTCATTGTTCTTTTATCTCAGTAATTATAATAGTTTATTATCTTATTATCCTAACACTATGTGAAAATGATCACCAAAACTGCACTATACAAAACTATCTTCATATCATCACTATGTTGTCAGTGTCAAACGTTGACACTAACAACAAAAGCCAAAAGAAAACTTGTTAACTGAAATGACTTGTCTACATGGAATTCTCGAAGTAACAATAAAAAACAAAATCATAAAATAAAAACATCAGAAGACTAAACACAATGCCAATCCTGGATTACATTAGAAGACTACAAATTAAGTTGTTTTCACATGCTTTCATGCTACCTACAATTATATAGTGCCCCTCAAAAAAGCATTACTATATAGACACAATTTATACAAAGCCGGAGGTAGACCATGTAAAATATGGATCACAGAGATAAAATAGTAAACGAAAACATATATATATATATATGAAGCACACAAACAGGCCGTCTCCAGAGAACTCTTCTACACCTGAAGCTGCAAGACTTAAAGTGAACAGCAGAAAGTAGAGAGAAAAAAAGAACGATTGTCATGTTAGGAAGTCTGTAAGGAGATATGTCCTATCCAGAGGTGAACAATTCTAGAGGTTTTGTGGCTTTTTTTTTAACTTTCCGCAAAATGCAGTTGGAATCATAAACATCACTTCCCCTACGAAACACCTTTTCCTCTCAGATGTGTCCATAGCAGCTCAGCACTGGGTCATGATCATTTGAATGGGTGGGGCAACCAGTTATGCATTCCCTCCATCCAAGGAGGATGTCATATTATTCATCTCTAACACATTTATCTGGTCATGTGTCTCTAGGGAATTGTCATTTCATGTACAGATTGTCTTTCTCCATGCGCCATCTCGTCATAGTCAAATCACCACGTACACATTAGGAGATAGAAGTATGGTCACATTTGAAGCTCTTCTGTTTCTCCCAAGACGATGTGTAAGTTGTGTTTCCTCAATGTTGCATCACATAAGAAACACGTAATTTTAAATATAAAATAATGTGGGGCTTCTACAAGAGAAAAAAAAACCTTCCAATCTTGTCATGGACTGAGAATTTATCGTTGTATGAAGGTTAGTCTGTTACTTTGAATTTTAAAAGTTAATTCATTAAGAAATTCAAGGGCACTCTATTGTACGTGTTTTCAAGGTAAATTGCTGCAGAAACTGTCTTCAACCGCCTCTCGAAACCTACAGATAAATCATGTGCAAAGACAGCTGAATTACACAAAGTCTGCATACTAGGACGATATATGTCTGTGGGAACGTCTTTTCCTATCTAGATAATCAAACAATTTCGATGCGGCAATCCTTTCCACTAAATTGCCATTTCTGCATGGTTATCAGCCGGCCTCCTTGTGTCATTGCATGATACTTCCCAGGCTTATGTAACCAAATAAAACAAATGCGCACCTCGGATGTCGATGTGTCGTCCCATTGACGCATACATAACTACTCTAAAACACATTTCCGTTCTCTGGATTGTTTGTTTTAGAATTCCAGAAATTACTAACGAGTTTTCTGGATTACAGCCTGATAGAAATCGTGTGGGACTGTTGTCCTGCTACATAATACAAAATTTAGGGAGTTTAAGGATGAACGTAGAAAAATCATTATCGTACAATAAGTCTTCTATTTTTTCTATATATCAATAAGGCGCTAAATACGATTTCTAGCTCTTCAAATTCTCCATACATTCTGCAGCTTCTAGTATAATGGCATCTGGTCCTGATGTCATGTTATGTGTGTGTTGATGTTTTAAGGGCAGCTTTTGTTGTCTCTTCCGCGATAATATTTGTTGCTTCATCCATGCCTTAGACCATGCACATTTCTGTAACCTTGTTTTACATTTGTTCTCATATCACACTCTAGCTAATTTGTGAGATATAACGTGCAAGCAGAGCTATATTATACTCATTAGTTTTGTCTGTCTTGTGTCTGGTGAGGTCTATGCCCTGGAAGTTAAGAATACTCTTACTTTTCGTGAGATTTCCATATATTAATACATTAATTTTATGCGTGTGTTGCTGAGGTGTCTCCATTTGGGTTATAATGCCGATTTCAAGTCGAACTTTTACTGTAAATGTACATCTTAATAATCGCATGAACAGAATACAGCCACTTCCCCGCTGGCTATATAAGTATAGCCGCGTTGGAGAACCGTGTTAGCGCAGTGGTTAGCGTACTGGCTTCGCATAAGAGTGGTTCTGGGTCCATTCCCCAGTTGAGACGGAAATGTTTTTTAACCGCAGTTGTGGCTCCGTAGGGATTCCAAGTTCAGAACACACCGACTGGGCATAGCTCAAACTCCAGAACGCCCAAGCATATATGCCTGAGTGTCATTTATTTCCATTAAAACTGGAGCCAAGAACAGAACCCTAGATACGTCAAGTACGTGAATGACTGCATCGCCACCAGTAAGCTGTCAGCCGCGGACTCTTTTCCGAATTTTCGGTTCTCTCAGTTAAAATTTCAAGTGTTTCCAGAATCTTCAGATAGAGGCTTTTTACCATTTTGACCACTTCGCCTCTCGGCTCCAGCGTGTTTCGGCTAATCGTTTGAGACTCATTCCAGTAGTTTTCATCAGCACTTAAAAACGGTGAGTGGAATTGGAGAAGAAGGTGTGCAGATGATCAAGCGTGCCGAAGAAAGTCACAGAGTTTATTTCTTCTCGTGCCGCATGGATTCTAGCTAGGTTTAAACTATGGTTAGAACATGCAATATACTGGGCTTTTGGATTTATATCGCAAATCCATTTATGAACTCCCGAATGTTCCCCTTTCATCACAACAGTGCTATAGTACCCTTGACCTCGGCAGTCCATGATGACGAGGTCGTCCGCCTCTAACTTCTTCAAAATCATTCTTGCAATCCCGGCGGAATTTTTTTCTGTGTCAATAAAGTCGATAAAAGAATCTTCAACAGACACACGATGGCCAAATGTGCTTAACAAGAAAAAAATAATTTTTTAACGGTGCGGGAGCATCAACTTTGGCACGGCAAAAACACTTAAACCCCATTTCAAAGTTTTAATTATTTTGAGAGGCATTTTGATGCCCGGTGCGACCGCACCCCCTCCCCATGATACGCCTCTGGAACCACCATAAACAACAAGTATCGGTACACTATGAGATAACTGAATAATCTTCAAACGAAAACAATAGTATGCAACATGATTGAAGATATGTACCACATAGAAACATGGAGGGGCTGAAGTTTACATGTGTGTCTTCGTCCACCATAAGTAATGATGACCATTTTTACATCCAGTTTTGAAAATTCAATTAGAATTATGACCATGCCTAATAGTTCGTAGATGGCTAATGAGCCCTATTCGAGCTGTAAATGTTCTTAGACAGTTCGGACATGGAATGACGACTGTAGGCGGATGTTGGTCTATCCGTGACTTTCTAGCTGCTCTCTGTTGCTGTTGGTCTGCAGCATTTCTCCTCTTTTCACAAGATGATGAGCTATTTTTTTACTGTAGACGTGAAGTTTAAATAAAATATCACGCTTGTGGTTGCGTCTGTGGGTCTCACCAATGGCCCACTAGACAAACCACCCATGCAACAGAAAACCTTAGTAGATGACATGCCGTTATATTGAGGTTATCTTCTTTGTAGAAGCTTCATGGCAGGTCATCTATATAATTATGCTAATTATGGTTTTATTTTGTTGTTGAAATGAGTTTCATGATTACTTGAATATATGTATGCACCCTCTGTGGTTTGGAGGGAGCCAGAGATGTACTGTGCAGCACTGGGGGGGGGGGGAGGAGGAAACTGAAAGCACTGTTTTTTTTTTTCCTATGGCTGAAATCCATCATAGAGGCACAGTGACTCAGGATGTGACAATCCTTTAGACGTGAACATTTGGTTGCATGCCTAGGGCAATAGAGAAATTCGTCATAACCAGTAGTCAAATGGTGACGGGGAATGAGCACAGTGAACCCTATCTTGGTTGCAGTGGCTCGGAGCAGAGCATAGGTTGAAACCTACCTTCCTGGAGGTGTGATAGTTAATATCTGGCTCTGTCCCGGGGTGGGCCGAAAATCCACAGACTTCCCAGCAATATAATGCCATTTAACGGCATTGGGTCACAGGGCATGAGCACATGGACCGCTGGATCAGCAACCAACCAACCAACCAACCAACCAACATAAAATATCAGCAAAGGAATAAACATTGCTGCAGAAATAACTAAATAGAAAACAAGCCAATGTCAACAGGTGGTATTTATTTCTTGTGCTATATCTGTCTTACAAGCCCATTACAAAAATAAACTGCCATACCAGAAGAAAGTCATACGTGAAGTGAGCATCCAAAGAAGGGTAGTACTAAAGTGGATACCATCCCATACCAGGGCATGAAGAGACAGATAGGCTATGCTTGTAAATTACGGAGCAACACAGTAACAAAAATACCAAGAAATCACCTACAAAGAAAAAGGAGACCCTCATCAAAGCTTTCAAAAAAGTCGATCAAAGACAACTATCAATATCTTGACAGAGCTGAGTAGGTTATTATCTTCCGCTTCAGAACTGGGCATAACATACAAAACAGTCACTTAAATAGACTAAGACTGGCTCCATCACCTCTGTGTCCATATGGGCAGACAGATATGTTCCGCTGATTGTCAGACCTAGTGGAAAACAAACAAAGCAGTGGCAACGCTGCTGACCCCAGTACCTGCGAGCTGTGATTATTTACAATTTTTTTTTAAAATAAAGGTAAAATTACAGTGTTAAATGACGGCAGATGTGAAACAGAAGTGAAAAGGAGAATAGAAGGGAAAAAACTAGAGCAAAGAATAATAAAACTAGAGCAATAAATAACAAAACACTACCGCATATCATGCATGTTGTAAGAAGCGATTAAAGAGACTGGGAGTGGAGTTTACAAGCGAATTCCATGATCTTCGATTGCCCCCTAAAGACATACAAGAAGCGTGTGATATGTCTTTGCCCTGACCACGAAGGAATAGAAGAATAAAGTTGAAATTTATTACAACGATTATTTCTCCTCAACGATCACTAGAATCCACCCCCAGCTACTGGAGGTCCCTCTAGTCTACCTCGTGGAGCCAGGAGGCAGAAGTGAAAGCGACTGGCCAACCAGATAGGATGAAACCCCTCTGAATATTATGCACTGGAATGCAGAAAGATTTAGAAATTAAAAAAAAAAACGAACTAGAAAACACCTTGCACAAGAAAGAAATTAGTATTTGCTGCATACAGGAAACCCATCTCAACGAAAAAGTAACATTCAAAATACGAGGCTACCAATGCTTTAGAGTAGACAGGAAAGATCGGAGGAAAGGCGGCATACTAACTCTGGTCAATGATAACATCAACGCCATAGAAACGAAAACACAAGAGGAAGGTGCCGAATACCAGATGATTCACATAAAAGAAGACAACTCCCTTGAACTGGACATACTAAACTTCTACTGCCCAAATGACATCCCACTAAACATGACCAGTATTAACATCCCGAACAAACACTTTCTGCGGTGGGAGACTTTAACAGTCACTCCCAAAGCTGGGGATATAACAATTTAGACAGAAGGGGAGAAGAGATAGAAAGTTGGCAAGATGATAACAACCTAATCCTCCTGAACAATCCACAGGATCCACCAACTTTCTACTCAAGAAGATGGCATAGCACTTCAACCCCAGACATGGCATTCTGCACCTCAGAACTGGCTGGAATAATGGAAAGAACAATAGTCGAACAACTTGGTGGCAGTTATCATCGTCCAGTTATCATCCAAGTGGACAAATCAACAATTACAAGACCAACTAAGCCAAGATGGAACTACAAGAAAGCAAACTGGCACATATGTAAACATAGAGCAAAACTACTTACAAAAGACATAAAATTAACAGGCAGAGACATCAACACTATTATCATGGAGTTTAATAAAGGAATACTTCAGGCAGCTAAGGAGACAATACCAAGAGGAGCAAGGAAGAATTATGTGCCATATTGGACCAATACACTTCAAAAACTACAGGAAGAACTGACTAAAGCACGTAATATGGCAGAGAAGCAACCATCACAACAGAATCACATCGCTCTACAAAAAAACCAAAGTAAAGTTCACTAAAGAAAAGATAGAAACACAGAGAAGAAGTTGGAGGAAAAAACTCAAAAATAAAATTTTGAAAAGGAAGGGAGAAAGCTGTGGAAACTAACCAAGCACATAAATGATGACAGCAATACCCAGCGACAAAAAATTACGCTGGAAGATTCAGGTAAATTCCACTCTGGCAAACAAGCAGCAGAAAAGCTTGCGGAATCTTACAGAAAAAAACGCACAATTACCATCAATACATGTAGACAAAAAGCATTCGTCAAGAAAGGAATAATGATAAGAACAACACAAACTGCCCAGACCTCACGTCCAAGTTATTCACAATAGAAGAATTAAAGGCATCTATAGGGAAACTAAAGGATAGAAAACCACCAGGACCGGACGGTGTCACCAATAAAATGCTTAGGAACCTAGGACAGGCAGAAATGTACAAGTTATTACAGATATACAACTATAGTTGGGAAACAGGCAATGTACCAGAGTCGTGGAGAGAAGCGTTTATGTGTCCTATTATTAAAAAAGGCAAGGACAAACAGAAGCTATAGAAAAATAAGTCTAACGAGTTGTGTCTGCAAGACAATGGAAAGGATGGTCAACAGAAGACTAAAGTGGTACCTAGAATCTGAGAAGCTATTGGTGCCAGAACAAGCTGGGTTTAGAGAGTGTAACAGCACAGAAGACTAAATAACATTCATGTACCAGATCATAGAAGGCGCATTTCAAGAAAAGAAAAAAGTTTTCACCCTATGGATAGATCTTCAAAAAGCTTTCGACAAGGTCTGGAAAGATGGACTGATAATAAATCTGCAAAGAAACGGAGTAGGGGGCAACATGAGCAAGTGGATCTGTTCCTTCCTACACAATAGGAAAGCAAGAGCCACCATGAAAAGATACAACAGCAAAAAAGTTATCCTAAAACATGGAGTTCCTCAAGGCTCAGCATTGTTTCCAACTCTGTTTCTTGTCTTCATAAATGATATTATTTGTGAATTGCCGCAAGTTGTAAGAGCTGCAATGTACGCTGATGATTTGGTGGGGTGGTGTGTAGAAAAACATCTAAAGATCGCCAACAAAAAAATTCAAAAGGCAGCAGACAACATAGCAGCATGGGCAGATATATGGATGGTAAAGATAAATGCTGAAAAGTCTTCAACAACACGCTTAACACTCTCAAATAAGGACAAAGCGGAAGAGATAAAACTCGGAAATGTACATATCCAAACAGAAGACGAGCCTGCGTACTTGGGCACTACGCTAGATAAGAGACTAACATATATGACTCATATTGAGAAAATAGAAGCAAGGGCTCCGCCGAATACGAATGTGTCGGGCCATTGGCGCAAATAAAACGGCGACACAACGCATTTCCATTCTCTGGACTGCATCCTGCTGGAGATCTAGTAGTACTGCTACAGGAGAGATCCCACAGGAGTTTGAGAATGAACTCTGAAGAAGAAGAAGCAAGGGCAAGAAAGAAACTTGTCTTCCTGAGAAAATTGGCAGGAACAAACTGGGGGGGGGGGGGGCAATGAGACAACTTTGAAGAAGGTATATACTGGTGCACACTCTCCCCATACCTGTTCAACATCTACGCTGAAAGTATAATGAGGAACGTGTGAGAAGACATACACAACACTGACTACCACGCTTTAAACATAGGTGGATTCCTAATCCCGGAACTACGCTATGCAGACGACACGGTACTTCTTTCAAACGATATAAAGGGATTGGAACAACTAATCAAGAACACAAATAAATATAGCGAAGCACAAAATTTGTATTTAAACACGCAGAAAACAAAAATCATGTCAACAGATATAACAACACAACAACCAAAAATCAGAATAGACAATACCGAGATAGAATGTGTGGATAAATTTGAATACTTAGGAGCAAACATCAACGGTGCAGGAGACTGCATGGCAGAAAGAAGGAAGAGATTGGCAATGGCATATTGCAAAATAACACGGCTGAAAAACATATGGAAAAACAACAATATAGAAACGAAAGTGCTGATGTTACGAACTTTTATTTTTCCGGTTGCAACATACGGCTGTGAAACATGGACTCTAAGTAAAACAGCGGCAAAGAAGATCAACGCCTTCGAGCTGAAATGCTACAGAAAGATACTTAGAATATCATGGAAGGATAAAATCAGAAACTCAGATATTATAAACAAACACACTGAATATTCCAGAGTGTTGGTTACTAAACACAATAACAAAAAGAAAACTACGCCTGTTTGGTCATATAAAGAGACATAACTGTTTAGAAAGACAAATAATGGAGGGAAGAGTACCTGTGAGGAGGAGAAGGGGCAGACCAAGAAGACGATGGACTGACGACATTAAAGATAACATGAATACATCGCTAGAAAATGCAAGCCACATCGCCCAAGACAGAGAGAGGTTCAGAGAGTTCATTGGAAAGACAACGTTCTGGAAGGAATACGTCACATGACATATACTGGTGCAATTAGACCAGTACTAGAATATGGTACAGACTTCAGCAGCCAACTCCCATCTACAAGCCCTGAACAAAGTAAAAAATCATGCACTTCGTCTTATCACAGGTACCATGAAGACCACTCCCATAAATGAAATGGAAAAAATTATAGCCATGACCCCCTTATCATACAGGCGAGACACTAAGACCATGGTACATGCAGACAAGTACAAGAGCATGCCAGAACATTAAATGAGGGCCAGACACAGTGACCTAGCCAGTTGAAGACTGAAGAGGAGCAGTTTTATTCACCGATCGAAAAAACTAAACAGAAAATATAAGGATGAACTACCAGATATAACAGACAAAGAGAGATATCACCAACACTTTTTTCAGTTCCGTGGGAGCAATACCCAAATCTCACTATCAGAACCACCATAAACAACTACCACACTATGATAGAACTGAATAATCTTCAAAAGAAAACAATAGTATGCAACATGATTGAAGATATGTACCCCAGAGAAGCATGGACACAAGTATATACCGACGGATCAGCAACCAGAGCAATAAAGAATGGAGGTGCTGGCGTGTACATAAAATATCCAGAAAAAGAAAATGAATCCTCGTGTTCACCAACTGGAATATTCTGCTCCAACAACTCTGCAGAAGTACAGGCTTTAAACATTGCTGCAGAAATAATTAAAAACACAAGTCAATGCCAGCAGGTGTATTTCTTACTGATGCTATGTCTGTCCTACAAGCCCTTGACAGCGATAAACTGCCAGACCTGAAGAAAGTCATGCGAGAAGTGAGCATTCAAAAAAGGGTAGTACTACAGTGGATACATCCCACTGTGGCATATCAGGAAATGAAGAGGCAGACAGGCTGGCAAAGGATGGAGCAACACAGGAACAAAAAGACCAAGAAATCACATACCAAGAAAAGAAGACTCTCATCAAAGCCATCAGGAATGTCGACCGCCCAAAAGACAATTACCACTATCTCAACATAGCAGAGCAGGTTATTATCTTCCGCCTCAGAACAGGGCACAACAGATTAAACAGCCACTTAAATAGACCCAAATTTATCCCATCACCACTGTGCCTTTGTGGGCAGGCAGTACAGACAGCTGAACATATCATGCAAGACTGCAATACACTAAATCAGTTAAATGAAGAACACTGGCCTGCAGAGATGGATATCCACAGAAAGATGTATGGGAGCACTGAGGAGCTTTCAAATACAGCAGCATTTATTAAGAAAACAGGACTTGCTGTGTAGACATGTCAAACTCCGAACGAGAAGAAGAAGAAGACAAGCCAGTACGACATCTTAACTATCAAAATTATTTTCTTTCACCGGTAAGATTTTCTAAAAGGAAAAAAGACATATGGAGTCAGATCTGGAGAATATGATGGGTGTGGAATAATTTCAATATTCAAATCTAGAGAATATGATGGGTGTGGAATAATTTCAATATTCAAATCGTTGACTGTTTGCAACGCAAGCCATGCTTTATGGGAAGGTGCATTGTTTTGAAGCAAGAGCATAATTTGAGTGCGAGTTATCCCTCGTTTTCTGGTCAGTTTTTTTAAGTTTGGTAAGTTTGGTATGGAGATCAACGTACCACTGGCCTTAAGTCGTCTTGCATTGAGGCAGGTAATTTTTCATTATGACACATTTGAAGTCCCATACAATCAAAATGACTTTTCTTGCATATTTCTTTACTCTTTGATTGATATGCGTTGGTAATGGTGATTCTAACAGACTCCCAGAGTATTCTGAAAAATGAGCTCTGGTTTCTGCCCTTTGTACCTCATTCTGCGTTGAAGAAACATAGATAGTACCGCTGGAACCACACATGGTAAAATGGGGAGCGTACTTACCCAGCGAAACACAGGAACAATTAACATGCATACCCTTCGACATTTGCTGGGAGAGACTGGGCACCTATGTGCCTGTCAGTCATCGTTCTTCATCATGATGCGCCATCTTCGTGATGAAAGTTGGCTGCAACGGACCTCCAACATCCCCTTTCTTTTGCCTTGGTTATGCACTCTGCCAGACTATAACCTGTTCATCTCGTGATATTTCTCTCCCACTTGTATCTCTGCATACCCTTGCTCGCCTCCCCTCAATCTAGTACGGTCTGCAATAAGGTGTCATGTCATTTAATATGTTCAAAATACATTATTTGTTTTATCTTTATTTCTTTAATAGTTTTTTTCATACAAAGTATTAAAAGTTTTGTGTTCGTTTTCTTATCTTTCCACGAAGTTCCCCCTATTCTCATACACACAGACACAAACACACAGACACATGCACGCAAACGCCCGCAAACGCACGCAAACGCACGCACGCAGTAACGCAGTCACGCACGCATGCACACACACACACACATACACACAAACACACACACACCTGCGTATGCGTGTGTGTGTGCATGCGTGCGCATGTTCATTATTACATGATGGTCAGACAGTCCCATGTGTAAGCTTAAATATATATATATATATGGTTCATCAAGGAATAATTTTGATCAAAATATGTCTGTGTAATAAATCTGTGTTTTGTGATCTTCATGTTTCATTACTACCTTGTTTGTTTCACAATATTTTATTATTATAATAATTTTTTTAAGTAACATTATGGTTTATGTTTTTGAAATCCCCAGGAATTGTGAGAACTCTTGCTTCCTATAGTTAGTTAGTTAGTCGTTGGATCATCATCACTGCACTCCAGACAAGTCCATAGATGCTCAGATCTCTCCATGAGTGTAGCCGCCATTACACGCTGACTGACAGTCCCAATACGCAGTTGATTGACCATCATTCTTTCTTGCCCACGAAACTGCTCCTTTCTAGCGACACCACATTTCAAACCAAATTTCTTGCTTCCTATGTGCAGTGGCATGGTTTTTCTGAGCTTTCTTTCATACCAAGGAGACTTCAGCTTTCGGCTTAGTGCAGTGCCTATTTAAAGAGACCTACTCAGAGAGGGTCTATAATTGTATAGATGACATGCTACAAAGCTTCCATAAGAGAGTCTCAATATAACGACATGTCATCCATGTCATCTACTAAGGTTTTCTGTTGCATTGGTGGTACTCTTATGGTAATGGTGCTCTTCTTTCAACCGCGGACATGATCCAATTTCGCTCTTGTTCTTCTGCGTTCGTTCTCAAACTCCTGATCAGCTTTATGTAGTTCGGAGAACGAAGTGCATTGTGTTATAGCGTACATCTTAGCTGCGATATATGCGCTTTTCGGCCTTCCAGATCCTACTTCAGCATAGCTTCTGCATCCCTTCGACTCTTTTTGGGATGAAACAACCAACGTGAGCCTAAGACATGCTTAGTCGCCTCTTACAACATGATTGGCAGGTAGCAATGTCGCCTTTCTTTTCTCCAATTTATGACTCCGGAAACATTCAGGCGACAATTTGGTTGTATCATCAACGTTTTTAACCATCAGCTTATAATAATAGAGGTCGTGTTCTGGTAATCCAGTCACCGCGAATTCAAGAGTATGTGTTTAAGAGTGTGTTGCTGAACTAAAACTGCCTGGGTATATAATACATCACGTTTTTATCATACCAATTTTATTATTGGATCACCTTAAGGGGATCAACACGTGATATATTCTATCCAGAACGTGGTCTTCCTTATGGCTCTGTTGAATTCTCCTCGGTCTTGAGCAAGGTGTACCGCCTCCTTTAGGAAAGACATTCCTGTATGTCTTCTGTCCAAGGGCGTCTTGGTTGGCCTTTACACCTGTTACCTTCTATCGTCCCTCAAATATCACTATCTCCATACCGTTATATCTCTTACCAAGACCGAAAAAAGCTAGTTGTTCATTTAATATGATTTTCAGAAGCCAGCCCTCTTGGGCGATGATTGTGCTTTGCACCACCTGGTTTGTTTTCCTTGCTGTCCATCGTTTTCTCAGAACTATTCTGTAGAATTTTAATTCAAATGATGTTGTTATATTGGACAATGTTTTATTAGTACCCATCTTTCGCATGCTTTGCATTCGTCGTTACTGGAAACACACATGTTTGTAATAAGCACAATTTGGTTCTTATTTGGTTCAGAAGGGATATCATTTTAATTTCCAGTTTTTGTACACAGGAATAATGGTCAACCTACGTATGAGTTTTTCATAATAATATTTTTAACATTTTAGACAGATGCATACAGAAAAAAAAACAGAAAAAAGAACAAACTATTTGTTTAATTCGTGTTTAAATTCAAGCTGTAGCAGGTGTACATTTCTTCTCTTTTTTGATACAATAATTAGTCTTCCACTTCTCGTTCACAGTTTGACGTGTCTACACAGCAAGTCCTGTTTTCTTAATAAATGCTGCTGTATTTGAAAGCTCCTCAGTGCTCCCATACATCTTTATGTGGATATCCATCTCCGTGGGCCAGTGTTCTTACCATAACCGGTTTAGTGTATTGCAGTCGTGCAGAATATGTTCAGTGGTCTGTACTGCCTGCCCACAAGGGCGCAGAGGTGATGGGACCAGTCTCAGTCTATTTAAGTGCCTGTTTAATCTGTTGTGTTCTGTTCTGAGGGGAAAGGTAATAACCTGTTCTGCTCTGTCGAGATAGTGGTAATTGTCTTTTGGGTGGTCAACTTTCCTAATGGTTTTGATGAGTGTCCTTTTTCTTGGTAGGCGATTTCTTGGTATATTTGTCTCTGTGGTGCTCCATCATTTGCCAGTATGTCTGCCTTTTTAATTTCCTGTTTTGCCACAGCGGGATGATAACTAATAAGGGGAGAATAATTAATGGAAACAAATTTATTGACAATTGTTCTTATTATCTCCCTTTGATTGCAAACGTAAAACCGCCTTTTATAAAATGTCATGTTCTCTGTTTACGGTGATTAAATTAGTGCGTTTAAAAAAATAATAAAGCATTATGTTAAATCAAAGTGACTATATAAGGCACAATAGTCACGTTTTCTTCCTGTAAACAGAGCCATTTTTCTATCTCGTACAGTTCACGAAAGTAAGATTACTGCTAAGATGTCAAAATTAGGACCTATAGGAAAAGACAAAAACAAAAACATTGCGTGGTGTTGACTGTGATATGTGTTTTAGATCAGTGGTCAGCGCGAGTAATGTGTACTAAGCTGTGTATGGTAGAGTTATAATTAGCCCGTATAATGTATACTGTGCTATGTATGATAGATCAGTGGTCAGCCTGTGTGATGTGGAGTGTGCTATGTATTATAGATCAGTGGTCAGTCCGTGTGGTGCGGAAACCAGAAAATGGAGTTCATATTAGTTGCACTATTACCTGACATGCACATCGTAAATGGTGACTAAGAAAGTTTTGAGGGTTGAGTTGGCTGACCCATTCCATTGACGGTCTATTGATCCAGTGATCCAGAAGTCACAGGATTTCCTAGTCAAAAAGGTGACTTTAGCTTAAGGCTGGAGATGGATATGTCAAGACCAACTATCATTTGGAAAAACAAAATCAATGCTATAGATTCATACATGTCTACAAGAACCATTACTTTCAATATTAAACGCATGCGGTTGCATCAGTGGGTCCCACAAATGTCCCACTAGAGAAACCACCCATGCAATAGAAAACTCATTCAATAGACATCGCACTGAGCTGAAGTCTCCTGTGTATGAAAGAAAGCTCACAAAAAAATTACCGCACTGCACATAGGAAGTAAGAGCTAACAGCGCACATTTCTTGTGATTCTGAATCAGTCAATCAATATTAAATCAACAGATATATCTACTTGCATAGTTTATACTTCTATTGATAAGGGGAGGGGGTGGTTAACTCCTTCCCACTCTTAAGAAATCATAAAACATTTTTTTATTCCAAGGAATTTAGCCAAAAGGTGGGTGAACCCCTCCCTTACACACAAAAAATACAACAACGGATGAATGCCTTTTTAACATATTTTTTTATTAGGTAAAACCCCTTCCACGCCAAAAACATCTCTACGGTCCTGATAGTTATCTATGGGCCTTTACGGAAAAACGAGCTCCACCTCAAAATGCTCTTAGTTGTTGCTTACGAAATGTTTGACAGGTAACAGTGTAGCTATCCTTTGCTCCCCTTCCAGTCCCTACAAAACAAGGGCAGTTTCTATCTTTTGCTCCGACCCAGGCTCGGTAACAGAAGGCAGTTTCTATCCATTGTTCCTATCCAGGCCCGTAACACAAGGGCAGTTTATATCCTTTGCTCCCACTCAGGACCAGCAACACAATGGCAGTTTCTATTGAAAATTAAGTTTATTTAACTACCGTTGCTTTCAGATTATTCACTATAAACAAATTATGAAAGATATTCTTTCTTTTTTAATTGTATCAAAGAACACAGGTTAGCTATATTGGAAATATTTATTCATTGGATGATCCCTTGACAGAAGACCCCTGACAATCACAAAAAATTCTGAGTTAATTTAGTATGTATACAGAAAATACGCTATTACAACTGATCTATGTATAAATAGATTTACGCCTTTACACTCGCCTGCGCTTAGTGTTACCATGCACCCGTGTCAAAAAGCGTGCTAAACTCGTAAATTACGTGTGTTGATTCGAACACGTGACACCTATATTTTGATATAGGGCTTTTTGAGTTTATTTTGAGTTTACATTTTTTTAAAAACTTAACTAACACAATATATGCTTTTATATTGTGAATTTGCGTTATTGTTGAAAGTAAATGCCCTCTCAACCATTAAGGTTTTAAAACTCATAAACTGCAATTCCATCATTTTCTTAACATATTAAAAATTCGATTAAATTAAAGAAATTCTAATGTGAATTTCTAATGAGTCATTCAAAACTATACATTTGTATATGTATCAAAAACCTTTTTTCTATTTTTTTTATTTTTATCAAAAAATTTATTCTTTTTGATACTAAAATGTAAGGATACTAATTACAGACTTTAAAAAAAAAATTTTAAAGTCGAGCGAAGCACTTTCTTTTTTAAAAAAAGTACCTCGAATTAAGAATCTCGAATAAACAGGTCAGACTTAGGCCTGTTCAATCGTCTCATTTTATCCTCACGGTAAACCCCCACCACCCTCCCAACACAACACAAAACACCAAAAAATATTTTTTTTAAACGAGAAATACAGGAATACTCAAAAACGTGTAATAACGATGTACACAGGAGACACATTCATGTGACATTTACAGTGCATGAATAAATGTCTCCTTATTTGTTGATTGGTCGATAAGGGATTAAAACCTTTTGGTTAACGTATTTTGATATCATGGACTGCCAGAAAAACTAATGTGGAAGTGTTGAAAGAGTCATATGCGAAACGGACTTTAATCAATAATATAAGTAAAAGACAATCTTCATATTTTTGGCCACTTCATGAGACAAGGAGGTTTGGAGAACATAGTCACAACAGGCAAGATTGAAGGCAACATAGACAGAGGGCGACAATGTGAGAAATCATAAGGAGGTTTGACAACCTGGCACGGCAGGAAAACAACAGCAAGATTGATACATAATACTGGAGACAGAGAGCTGTGGAGAGCCATGATCGCCTACGCGAGCCAGCATAGCACCTGATGATGATGTTGATATCGTCTTAGCGTAAATAGGCTTCAATTTCTAGCAAGTGTACTTGCGTTACAGCAAACACACACATCGTTAGGATGCTTGTTGTTTGGTGAAGGATCCACTGGCTTCGTGAACTGTTCTTCCACGTGATCTGGTTGTAAAAGTCCATTCGAACCACTAATTGTGGATTATTTTGATCGTCTGTGTCTCACAACATCCATGTCATGAAAATGTTCGGAGATGAACTCCGTGAACACAGCATTCATTAACATTCATATGTTTATCAATGAACTCTCTAGTGATTGCAAAGATAGTCTTGAAAAGATAATCAATTCTTCACCAAGATCGATGCCTTCTGGTGCACACATCTGATCAAGATCGATGCCTTCTGGTGCACACGTCTGTTCAAGATCGATCCCTTCTGGTGCACATATCTGTTCAAGATCGATGCCATCTGGAGTAAACATCTATTTAACTTCTTGTTTCATCTTCTGTATTCATTCTCAAACTCCTGCAGATCAGCAGGATATAGTCCAGATAAAAGTTGTGCCATATTGACAGCTTAACTGACAAATCGAACTTCATAATAGCCTCTATGTCAATTTGACACTATGGAGTGAAACCAGTGTTATAAATATGTTATAAAGAAGGGGAAGGGGGGAGTAATCCCCTTAAAAAAGTCATTCGTGTGTTTCCGTGTATCTGATCTTCTTCATGTGAATTGTGATGTTCCTTTTGTGAAAATCTCTAGGGGGGGGGGGACTTTTTACCCGCATTTTGGCCAAGGCATAGACCTATTCTGATTTGCTAAAGGACGGGAAGTTGAATATCTCAACCCTACAACCTCCTTATCTACGGGCCTTTATGGGACAACAAACTCCACCTTAAATTCCTCTTAGTTGCTGCTTACGATATGCTTGACAGGTAACAGTTTAGCTCACCAGGCTGCCCTTTCAGACTCGCCAACCAAGGACGATTTCTATTGGAAATTAAGTTTATCTATCACTACGTTCAGATTTTTATTTACTAGAAACAGATTCTTGAAGAGATTCTTTCTTTTTTAATTATATCAAAGAACACGGGTCAGCTGTGTTGGAAATTTAATTTATTTATTGGATGATCTCCGTGAAAGAAGACACATGGCAATTACATAATACTGTGAATTAATTAATACGTCTATAGAAAATACCTTATGACCGCTGATCTATGTATAAATAAATCAAAGTCTTCACGCTCGACTGCATTAAAGTTACCAAGCGTGTTTATTCGCTTGAACGAAGCGAGACCAAGTGTGTTGATTTGAACACGTAACACATTCGTTGTATTTGCAAACTGTTATAGAAACTGGGACATGGGCAAAACAGGGCGAGATATAAGTCAGTGTTATAAAACCAAGACAATCTCGGTGAGACCTGGACACATCTTTGAACTCAATACATACAATTACAATACATATGTACCATTGATCTATGTACCATAGATCAATGTACCATACATAAACAAATGTATATTTCCGCAGTTTTAGTAAGCAATGTATCAAATCAAAATATTTTGAGCTTACATTTTTTTAAAACTCAGTTGACACAGGTGGATGTCGTTATATTGTAAAATTGCGTTATTGTTGAAAGTAAATTTTCTCTAAAAAATGAAGCTTTTTAAAACTCACAAATTGCAATTCCATTTTTTTTCTCGTGAATACTAAATTTATTTCTTGTGTTAACGAAATTATAATTAGATCTTTTAAATTACGAATTAAGAACTATGGCCAAAAAAACTGTAAGACTATATTATTACTTTGTATCAAAATAGTTTATTCTTTCCAATAAATAACAGTATCAAAAATACGTTTAAGTGTAAGGGAGGAGTAAATACAAATAATACTAAAATTTAGATAATTTCATGACAAAAAAGTCGAGTGAAGCACTTTCTAAGCAGCTCTCCTATACCTCCGTAATCCTCTCTCGAGGCGGTATGACATAGCAGGCGCCGACATCGAAAGCCACTCGGACGCTGAGTATAGCTCACCACTCAGCTGAGCACGTTTATGCTGTTAACATTCCGTACGACCGAAAACTTCACCCCGGTGACTTCGTCCTGTCTTAACATGTCATATGGGGAGGAACCAGCCTAGATCCCAAGCGGTACTGTGACGAGCGAGCTGACTCGACACTGGCTGAACCTTGACCCCGCGGTGGAGTCTAAGACATGTGAACGGACTACTGACACTGGTTCCCATACAAAGTCAAGAGCCAACTTTTGTAAAGTTCCGCGGGGAACTTGAACCTTATACGGACATTATCCCTTAACATTCAAAATCTTATGTGCCACACATTTTGTTACCCATGACAACAGTGAGGGAAGAATGTCGCGCATATTGCTTTCAAAAAACGTTTTTATAAATAGGAGAACGGGGAAAAGTTACCTACAATCTCGCAAAATAAATTAGAGTTGTTCATTTAAATGATATTGCCAATTGTCAGATCAAAATTTGTGTGTTTTGATGATTTATTAATATCTCATACTTATTACCACCCTTGATTTTGGAGTACATGTCCGGCTATGTCCCTTGGTAAATAAATGCTACTATCTTTAACTTCCGGTTCAAATAATGTTTTTGTTTTGCTCAATCAAGAACTCGTTGATCATTAATTTAACACATTAATATCGTAAAAATTAGATTTATGTGTTACTGAAACGGATTCAAGGATTTCCATATTTAAATCATGATTCGGTCAACCTTATTTAATTGGACAATCTTTTTTTCGGCAAATTGCAGTGAAATGAGAGACATGGAAGGAAACCTAAATGTTGTGAGTTAGAGATACTATACTTTTAACTTGGACAAAATTTTCAGATTTGTGCTACATTTCTACATAATTACAAATAATATAGTTAGATAGCCCTTCAGAAATGCAATTCAACGATACCTCAACGAAGTCTGTACGTCAACCCTGAAAAAATGTTACATATTTTTTTCTAATGAATTTGACATCAAAATAATTTACATTGAAACTCATATAGGAAAATATAAATAAAACTTGCGACATAATGTACCAAAGCTGATAATTTCTAACTTATATTTGTTATTTTCAATAATACAAGCCACAAACTATAAGTTTTTTTGTTCGTGAAGACAAGACACATCTGTTGATCCTATTTCTATAATTTTTAGGTGTGCGCAGAACTAATTAATATTAAAAATGGCAGCAAATTAGCATAATTAAAATGATAATAAATTATAAAACTATTGAATATAATTAAATATCACAGAAATTATATATATATATTTGTGTTGGCAAAAGCTATACACATCTGGTGATCCTATTTCTATAATTTTTTGGTTTGCGCAGAACTAGTTAATCTTAAAAATGGCAGCAAGTTAGCATAATTGAAATGAAAATAAATTATCAAACTTTTGAATATAATTAAATACCACAGAAATTATATATATTTGTGTTGGCAAAGGCAAGACTCATCTGTTGATCCTAGTTCTATAATTTATAGGTGCACGCAGAACTAATTAATATCAAAAATCGCAGCAAATTAGCATAATTAAACTGAAAATAAATTATAAAACTATTGAATATAATTAAATGTCACAGAAATTATATATTTTTGTGTTGGCAAAAGCTATACATATCTGGTGATCCTATTTCTATAATTTTTAGGTTGACGCAGAACTAGTTAATCTTAAAAATGGCAGCAAGTTAGCATAATTGAAATGAAAATAAATTATCACACTATTGAATATAATTAAATACCACAGAAATTATATATATTTGTGTTGGCAAAGGCAAGACTCATCTGTTGATCCTAGTTCTATAATTTTTAGGTGCACGCAGAACTAATTAATATTAAAAATCGCAGCAAATTAGCATAATTAAACTGAAAATAAATTATAAAACTATTGAATATAATTAAATGTCACAGAAATTATATATTTTTGTGTTGGTAAAAGCTATACATATCTGGTGATCCTATTTCTATAATTTTTAGGTTGACGCAGAACTAGTTAATCTTAAAAATGGCAGCAAGTTAGCATAATTGAAATGAAAATAAATTATCACACTATTGAATATAATTAAATACCACAGAAATTATATATATTTGTGTTGGCAAAGGCAAGACTCATCTGTTGATCCTAGTTCTATAATTTTTAGGTGCACGCAGAACTAATTAATATTAAAAATCGCAGCAAATTAGCATAATTAAACTGAAAATAAATTATAAAACTATTGAATATAATTAAATACCACAGAAATTATATATATTTGTGTTGGCAAAGGTAAGATCCTATTTCTACAATTTTTAGGTGCGTGCAGAACTAATTAAAATGAAAAATGGCAGCAAATTAGCATATTGCTGCTAGAGTTTGATATGATGAGATATTGCTGCTAAAGTGCTGTCCATAGATTCATCAATAGGTTTTAGCCTTCTCTCCCCACCCACCCGTAACCCCAAGTATTTAGAAAACTACAGTCTTGCTTAATTATGTATTTTTAAAATCACTCATCTGCCTTCTAGATCAACGTTTGTCTTAGCTTACATGACTTTCCTCTAGCTCACAAATTCTGTCTTCTAGCTCACACACCTGTCTTCTAGTTCACACATCTGATTTCTAATTCACACATATGTCTTCTAGTTCACACATGTCTTCTAGATCAACGTTTGTCTTAGCGCACACAACTGTCTTCTAGCTCACACATCTGTCTTCTAGCTCACACATCTGTTTTCTAGCTCACAAATCTGTCTTCTAGTTCACAGATATGTCTTCTAGCTCACACATCTGTCTTCTAGATCAACGTTTGTCTTAGTGCACACAACTGTCTTCTAGCTCACACATCTGTCTTCTTGTTCACACACATGTCTTCTAGCTCACACATCTGTCTTCTAGATCAACGTTTGTCTTAGCGCACACAACTGTCTTCTAGCTCATACATCTGTCTTCTAGCTCACATCTGTTTTCTAGCTCACACATCTGTCTTCTAGTTCACACATCTGTCTTCTAGTTCACACATCTGTCTACTAGCGCATGGATGTAGTTCACAGGATGTAGTCCAGAGAACGGAATGTCTTGTGTCATGGTTTACAGCAATGATGCAATATCTACGCCCTTCGGTCTGACACATATAAATTTAGCATAGCTTTGAGTCATGTTGACCCTATATGGAATGGGACAGCCAACTCCATCCCATAACCTCCTTAGTCGCCTCTTACAACATGCATGGAAGGTAAACAATGTTGCTGTTCTTAACTTTCCTCTCAGACCTCGGTAACACATGGGCGGCAATTCAATATTATTTATGGTATAAATAGAACTGAGAACACGTCGAGTAGAATTAAGAATGTTTATCCAGCTAGCTAGCCATGGGGACTATCAGCATGCATATTCTTTGACATCTTCTCAGGGAGATGTAGAATTGTGGGTTTGCCATGAAGTACAATAACATGGATTAACCAATAGTTTCTTTAATGTAATATTTCTTTAGCAGAACATCATCAAGCACTGCTACTCTCTGTTCTGTGCAACCATCATTAAGCACTGCTACTCTCTGTTCTGTGCAACCATCATAATTTCTCCAGTGTCAAATTAAGGAGGCCCCTTTCTTCTGTCTTTTTTTCAAACTCCTTCAGATTAACAGGATGTAATCTGGAGAATTAAATGCACCGTGTCATGGCTTGCAGCTTGGCTGTGATATCTTGGCCATTGGTCCTGACACATTTGACTTTAGCATGGTTTCTGTGTCATTTGACCTTGTAAGGGACGTGACAGCCAACTCTACCCCCTAAAAGCCTGAGTCACCTCTTACAACATGCATGACATGCAAAAGTTTCACTATTATTTTCTCCCCTTTCAGGCCGGGCAACAAGGGCGAAGAAGGTCCTTTCCAGAATCTTTTTTGCCTATTCATTTATTACTATGGATATTTGAATATATTTGATGTCTGTCAATATTTGATGTAAGTAAAACTGAAACTCTACATCTTTTGAAATGTTTGATCTCTTCTATTCTATGCCCCTTTTTGTATCATTAAAGTAAATGTTAAATGTCTGCAATGAATAAATCATCAATCCACAGACAAAAGTCCACAAGTAAAAAGTACAAAGAGGAGTTTATTGGAGGTTGTAGAAGCTCAAATTCAAGGTAGTAACAATATCAGTGTATTTGTTGTCCTCTATTTTGTTATATTTCTTATACTATATATTCATCCAAGACTGGTAACATTACCTCTGTATCCATGTAGGCAGACAATGGAACATATCCTGCAAGACTGCATTTCACTAAATCAGTTAAAGGAGGAACGCTGGCCTATAGAGACGGATATCTACAGAAGGATGTTAATTAATTTTGGCAGACCATCTGACCGAGTTGGCAGATGTTTTTGTTTCACCTTTTGATACAGACCACAGAGTTTGATGAATCCATTCGCTTGAAGTGTTTTCTAGTGCTCTTTGGGCACTCTTCTTCTGTGTTCGTTCTTAAACTCCTGCATAATAGCAGGATGTAATCAGGAGACTGCTTGTTCGTCATGTTCGTCTGTCATAGTCGATAATGACGATTTGGGATCAACTGTAAAAGGTAAAGGTAATATGAGTTATGAACCAGTGTCACAACATACGGTTTCCCATAAGTACTCAGCTGTCTATTCAGTGGTTGACCAGAAACCCCCATCGAAGATGGATGTGTCGTATTATTGGTGTAAATAATACAGCGACTCAACGCAGAGAATTTTCATTCTCTGGACTAAATTCTGCTGGAAATCTAGTAGGACCATTGTTCTGCTGCAAGAGATATCAATTGGAAGTTTTGGAATGAAGAAAAAGACCAGAAACTGCCTGAAGATGGTCCTCGACAACACTTGCTAAATTAATATGGCACCTTCCCAGAGTTTGAGCCCTGGTATTCAACTTTCTCATGTCTGGTTTAACCATGGGAGTAATTTTTATTTAAACCACGAATAATGAATGGACCCATGTGACGTCAGTGACCCACAAAGCTGTACTAAATTTGGTTTGTTGTACTGAAAGGAGCAGATATCTCAGACAGCTGTAAACCTTGATTTGGCAGATTCTGTTCTCCAGAATACATCCTGCTAGTTTACAAGAGTTTGAGAATGAATGCAGAAGAAGAAATAATGGTTCATGCCTGGAACGTGTGCCTACCAATGTTTACAGCGCTCATAGTTTTTAAAGAATTGTCTGGTCATAATTTTTTAATAGGTTGTGACATTGCAGAATGCAATTGTTTAGTAGTTTAAAGCCAGGGAAATAATTAACGAAAATAGGAATAACACAGTTTTTGAAACACAGCAGGAGGGGGTAGGGATAGAATTTGAATTAGTTGTAGGTAAAGGTAGGCCCCATATCAGCCACCTGATGTCACGGATGAATATAATTTCATGCACTAAGCCACAGCAGCTATTAATTGGGGTGGCCAGTTTCCTTTCTTACTGTCTTTACCTCCCCTAACTCATGCGTCAGGTACCCTATTACAGCTGAGTCGACAGGAAGCGTGGTCGTGTCCAGCGAGAAATCACAACTGGAATTTGTGTTTGTCCGGACAAGGTTTCGAACCTGGTATGCTGTAATCCAGAGATAGCAAGCAAGCTCACTATCAATTAGGCTACTGTGCTCCTCAGAATTAGTTTTAACACTGCGCCTGACACCTCTCCCCTCCAAACTCTAGCATTATCTCTTCTCATTAAATCATGGCATAATTTCACTAACATTAGCAATTTTTGTAATTTGTGGCGACACGCTCTGCAAGTGATGTAAAATTATTGACTACATGAAAACTGTGTACACCATTACAAACTTTCAATGAACCTGTGCATAATTTCTGAGTTTGTTCTATTTTCTGCTTATAGACAAACTATTACATAGGCACGCGTTCCAGACAAGGACAGACGTGACATTATTCTATTGATCTGCTGATGCCCAAAAGGGGATCAAAGTATAGCAACCTTGTGACCTGCTATGCATGTTGTAAGAGACAGCTAAGGATCTTTAGGGGTGTACTTTTCTATCCTATCACATGGGTCAAAGTGACCATAAAGCCATGTCAAAGAATGAGTCTAGAGAACTGAGTTCATTATGTGTTGTTTACAGCTTATCTGCGATATCTCGTCTTTCTGCGACACATTCCAACTTCAGAATGACTTCTGGGTTACTTTAGTATTCTATGGGATGGGTCAAGCCAACCCCAAATTTCTTTATTCATCTTTAACAACATACATGACAGGTCATAGTTTTGCTATTCTGCGCAACACTTTAAGATCCCGTCAACATACTGGGGGTGACTAAATCTTCATATCCATGACAAGGGGCTGGCTGTGATGTGTACTGACCCAAATAAAACATTAATTAAAGTAAATATTATTAATTTGAAGATTTGTCACAACTTTCTAATTTTCAGGGGATCTCCCTAGTGTAATGGGGTTAAGCTGTTCGTCTTGAGTTCAAGAGGTCATGAGTTCGAATATGGCTCATGTCATTTTGTGTATAAAGTGGATTTTTTCAGAGATTCCTGTGGGTTATCATTTGAAGCTATGGAGTTATATGCTATGAGTGGTACTCTTGGCAGGCTTCGTGCGTCTTTGTTGAGAGTGATGAGTATATATGGGAAACTGAGTACAGTGAAGTCAATCCTCTACAACTTTTGAACCCTTTTTTTTAACTTTTCTAATTTTCAGATGATGAGAGATACAAAAATACAGAAAGTAGAACAGACTGCAAATAAGCATCAACAAATGACTTCAGTAGTGGAATATGAAAGTGGATCTAAAGCAAATTGCAGTGAAACGAGAGACATGGAAGGAAACCTAAATGTTTGTTGTAAGTTAGATACTTGACAAAATTTTCAGATTTGTGCTACATTTCTACATAATTACAAATAATATAGTTAGATAGCCCTTCAAAAATACAATTCAACGATACCTCAACGAAGTCTGTACTTCAACCCTGAAAAAATGTTACATATTTTTTATAATGAATTTGACATCAAATTAATTTACATTAAAAATGAAACTCATATCATATATATAGTATTAATAATATAAATAAAACTTATAATGCGACAAAATGTACCAAAGCTGATAATTTCTAACTTATATTTGTTATTTTCAATAATACAAATCACAATTGTTCGTGAAGACAAGACACATCTGTTGATCCTATTTCTATAATTTTTAGGTGCACGCAGAACTAATTAATATTAAAAATCACAGCAAATTAGCATTATTAAGAGACAGAATTGCAGATATAGACATGTTTCAAGTGAACGAAAGAAGAAGAAGCATTATTAAAATGAAAATAAATTATAAAACTATTGAATATAATTAAATATCACAGAAATTATATATATTTAGTTGTCAAAAGCTATACACATCTGGTGATCCTATTTCTATAATTTTTAGGTTTGCGCAGAACTAGTTAATCTTAAAAATGGCAGCAAATTAGCATAATCAAAATGAAAATAAATTATTAAACTATTAAATATAATTAAATACCACAGAAATTATATATATTTGTGTTGTCAAAAGCTATACACATCTGGTGATCCTATTTCTATAATTTTTAGGTTTGCGCAGAACTAGTTAATCTTAAAAATGGCAGCAAGTTAGCATAATTGAAATGAAAATAAATTATCAAACTATTGAATATAATTACCCGCCGAAGACAGATGTGTCGGGCCATTGGCGCAAATAAAACGGTGACACAATGCATTTCCATTCTCTGGACTGCATCCTGCTGGAGATCTAGTAGTACTGCTACAGGAGAGATCCAGCAGGAGTTTGAGAATGAACACTGAAGAAGAAGAATATAATTAAATACCACAGAAATTATATATATTTGTGTTGGCAAAGGCAAGACGCAACTGTTGATCCTATTTCTATAATTTTTAGGTGCACGCAGAACTAATTAATATCAAAAATCGCAGCAAATTAGCATAATTAAACTGAAAATAAATTATAAAACTATTGAATATAATTAAATATCACAGAAATTATATATATTTGTGTTGTCAAAAGCTATACACATCTGGTGATCCTATTTCTATAATTTTTAGGTTTGCGCAGAACTAGTTAATCTTAAAAATGACAGCAAGTTAGCATAATTGAAATGAAAATAAATTATCAAACTATTGAATATAATTAAATACCACAGAAATTATATATATTTGTGTTGGCAAAGGCAAGACGCATCTGTTGATCCAAATTCTAAAATGTTTAGGTGCACGCAGAACTAATTAACCTTAAAAATGGCAGCAAATTAGCATAATCAAAATGAAAATAAATTACTAAACTATTAAATATAATTAAATACCACAGAAATTATATATATTTGGGTTCAATACAAGAATTCGTGGGCAAATCACGTGACAACATACCACTTTTTAATTTCATATGCTATTGCACTATCTCAGAAACTTAAAAAGTCGTAACATAAATTACCGATCTAGCGATTTGCGCACAATGAACTGGCTATCCACCTCCCATTCAGTGTGCAGCATGCATGTCGAGTGGTCAGGGGCTCTCATCGCGCAATGTGTCGTATAGTGGATGCGTCTGTATATGCAACTTTTAGGAAAATCATTCCGTCTATTTATGTTAGCTGTTTATTCCATAGAAACCTGTTCACTGATTCTTGTATTGTACCTATATTTTTATTAGCATAGGCAAGACGCATCTATTGATTCTATTTCTATAATTTTTAGGTGCGCACAGAACTAATTAATATTAAAAATTGAAGCAAATTAGCATAATAAAAATGAAAATAAATTATCAAACTATTGAATATAATTAAATACCACAGAAAGTATATATATTTGTGTTGGCAAAGGTAAGATCCTATTTCTACAATTTTTAGGTGCGTGCAGAACTAATTAATATGAAAAATGGCAGCAAATTAGCATATTGCTGCTAGAGTTTTATATGATGAGATATTGCTGCTAAAGTGCTGTCCATAGATTCATCAATAGGTTTTACCCTTCTCTCGCCACCCACCCGTAACCCCAAATATTTAGAAAACTAAAGTCTTGCTTAATTATGTATTTTTAAAATCACTCATCTGCCTTCTAGATCAACGTTTGTCTTAGCTTACATGACTTTCCTCTAGCTCACAAATTCTGTCTTCTAGCTCACACACCTGTCTTCTAGTTCACACATCTGTTTTCTAGCTCACACATCTGTTTTCTAGCTCACACATCTGTTTTCTAATTCAACGTTTGTCTTAGCGCACACAACTGTCTTCTTGCTCACACATCTGTTTTCTAGTTCACACAACTATCTACTAGCTAACAAAGTTGTGTTCTTTCTCAAAACAGGACACTGAAGCTTAAAATTGACTTATTAAAACTTAAAGAACAAAGTGGAGTCAGGAAAGCAACTATAGACAGACTGATTATCCTGTTGAATAAACATGTACCTCAAACACTTGGTAATGATGTTGTCTCACTTTTCATGTTTATTTGATCACGTGAATATATTGTTGTTGACATACTTGTCACACTACAACAATTATATTTCATATACTATATATTCATCCAAGACTGGTAACATTACCTCTGTGTCTATGTGGACAGACAGCAGAACATATTCTGCAAGACTACATTTCATTAAACCAGTTAAAGGAGGAACACTGGCCCACAGATATGGATATTCACAGAAAGCTGTTAATTAATTTGGCAGACCATCTGACATAGTTGACAAACCTATCATTGTACCCACTATATGTAGATTGCAGATTGTTATGATGGTATGTGTAAACAGAACATTGTAACTCAATAAGACAATCTATAGAATGGTAACCAATATAGAAAACAGTCAGTCAATTGATATTGGAGAGGTTGCAGACTTTCTTTGTGATATGGAGGAATAGGCTGCCATGCTTATCCGTATGTATTTGTATATACAATAGTGCCGTTCTTACCCATGGTTTTTTGCTGTGTCTTGATAAAGGCTTTTTGGTTGAGACATCAGTTTGTGTGTTTTTATATGTGTTTCCAGTGATTAGCAAAACTTCATTGCGCTGTTCCAAGCTTTGCCTGAAGGATTTCAGTTTTACTGCAGTCAGTACATATTATCGATCTTATCCATGTGTGGTAATGTTATACTGCACATACATGATTGATGAATACAGACAGAATCTGGACAAATAATGGAGAAAATGGAACAATGGAAAAGCAGACCTTTAAATGAATCAACTGATATCTAATAAAGCCAGGAAGGATGATATTGTGTTCCCAGATAGATCTCTCCATGGTGGTGAGAAATATGTTCCTTTCATACAACAGTCAGAGGTTTTGATTCTCCATGTGTTGCGGTCCGCTGCCTGCAGTTTCAGTTCTTGTATGGTCCTGCAGCCTGTTATTTCCCCTTCTTTAAGCATGGTGTTTTTTAGGTTTGCTTTACTCCTTTCTCATTTTATTTTACCCTCAGGCATCCATGTAAGGGCTTGTTGGTTTATTCTCTTTTCATCTAGTCTTAAAACATAACCGAGGTATTTCCATCTGCGTTTTCTTATGACGTTTGATTCTTGGTGTGCTTTCTTTCTTAAATCACTATTTGTGACGAAATCGCTCCATTTTATGTTCATCAGTTTCTGGAGACAATTATTTTCGAAGCTGTTTAATTTTTGATTTGTTGCTTGATTTGATTTCCAGCTTTCTCTTTCATATGTTAATACTGAGACAATATAGGAGTTGAATAGCTTTAGCTTGGTGTTTCTTCCTAGATCTTTTGACTTTCAGATATTAGTTTGGTAAATGTGCTAGCTGCAACGGCTATGCGTGTATTTATTTATTTCATTGAGTCTCCATCAACAAAAATTTGGCTACCCAAGTAATTAAAGTTGGAGACTTTTTCCAGTATTTGGTTGTTATTTGTTGAACTGGTAAGTCCTGTGATTTTTGATTTATCTGAAAATATTAGAAAAATCTGGCTTGGGGTTTATTATAACTATTGATATTGAGAGTTCTCATGGAGCGCAATGGGAAATACAGAATAATTGCTTCAATTATGATGATTGGGGTTAAAGTCAATACTATAAGTCTTTAATGCTTCATGGTTTACAACTTGTCTGTGATAGCGGCTCCTTTTGACAATATACAAATGAACAAAATATTCAGAACATCCTTTGTGAAAACTATAACTATTTCTAAACTTCTGGGTATCACATTGATCTATTGCCTGGGTGTGCTGATATTCGTAGTAATAAGAGAGCAGACAGACTTGTATCTGTGAATTTAAGATAAACACTGGTGATGTACTGAAGTTTGTGGTCACTTGCTGGAGTGAACACTGGAATAGATGAGGTATCCAGGAGGTATCTATGCTGCATCCAAGGCAATTCAGTATCTTCGTTCATTCTCAAACTCCTCCAAATTAGAAGGATGTAGTCCAGAGAACAGAATGTCTTGTGTCATGGTTTACAGCAATGATGCAATATCTGCGACTTTCAGTCTGACACATATGACTTTAGCATAGCTTTGGGTCATGTTGGCCCTATATGGAATGGGACAGCCAACTCCATCCCATAACCTCCTTAGTCGCCTCTTACAGCATGCATGGAAGGTAAACAATGTTGCTGTTTTTTACTTTTCTCTCAAACCTCGGTAACACATGGGCGGCAATTCAATATTATTTATGGTATAAATAGAACTGAGAACAAGTCGAGTAGAATTAAGAGTGTTTATCCAGCTAGCTAGCCATGGGGACTATCAGCATGCATATTCTTTGACATCTTCTCAGGGAGATGTAGAATTGTGGGTTTGCCTTGAAGTACAATAACATGGATTAACCAATAGCTTCTTTAATGTGATGTTTCTTTAGCAGAACATCATCAAGCACTGCTACTCTCTGTTCTGTGCAACCATCATAATTTCTCCAGTGTCATATTAAGGAGGCCCTTTTCATCTGCGTTCTTTTTCAAACTCCTTCATATTAACAGGATGTAGTCTGGAGAATTAAATGCATCATGTCATGGCTTGCAGCTTGGCTGTGATATCTTGGCCATTGGTCCTGACACATCTGACTTTAGTCATTTGTCCCTGTAAGGGATGTGACAGCCAACTCTACCCCCTAAAAGCCTGAGTCACCTCTTACAACATGCATGACATGTAAAAGTTTCACTATTATTTTCTCCCCTTTCAGGCCGGGCAACAAGGGCGAAGAAGGTCCTTGCCAGAATCTTTTTTGCCTATTCATTTATTACTATGGATATTTGAATATATTTGATGTCTGTCAATATTTGATGTAAGTAAAACTGAAACTCTACATCTTTTGAAATGTTTGATCTCTTCTATTCTATGCCCCTTTTTGTATCATTAAAGTAAATGTTAAATGTCTGCAATGAATAAATCATCAATCCACAGACAAAAGTCCACAAGTAAAAAGTACAAAGAGGAGTTTATTGGAGGTTGTAGAAGCTCAAATTCAAGGTAGTAACAATATCAGTGTATTTGTCGTCCTCTATTTTGTTATATTTCTTATACTATATATTCATCCAAGACTGGTAACATTACCTCTGTGTCCATGTGGGCAGACAATGGAACATATCTTGCAAGACTGCATTTCACTAAACCAGTTAAAGGAGGAACGCTGGCCTATAGAGACGGATATCTACAGAAATATGTTAATTAATTTTGGCAGACCATCTGACCGAGTTGGCAGATGTTTTTTTTTCACTTTTTGATACAGACCACAGAGTTTGATAAATCCATTTGCTTGAAGTGTTTTCTAGTGCTCTTTGGGCACTCTTCTTCTGTGTTCGTTCTTAAACTCCTACATATTAGCAGGATGTAATCCTGAGACTGTATGATCATCCTGTCATGTTCATCTGTCATAGTTGATAATGACGATTTGGGATCAACTGTAAAAGGTATAGGTAATATGAGTTATGAACCAGTGTCATAACACACGGTTTCCTATAAGCGCTCAGCTGTCTAGTCAGTGGTTGACCAGAAACCTCCATCGAAGATGGATGTGTCGTATTATTGTTGTAAATAAAACGGTGACTCAACGCAGAGAATTTTCATTCTCTGGACTAAATTCTGCTGGAAATCTAGTAGGACCATTGTTCTGCTGCAAGAGATATCCATTGGAAGTTTTGGAATGAAGAAAAAGACCAGAAACCGCCTGAAGAGGGTCCTTGACAACACTTGCTAAATTAATATGGCACCTTTACAGAGTTTGAGCCCTGGTATCCAACTTTCTCATGTTGGTTTAACCATAGGAGTAATTTTTATTTAAACCACAAATAATGAATGGACCCATGTGACGTCAGTGACCCACAAAGCTGTACTAAATTTAGTTTGTTATACTGAAAGGAGCAGATATCTCAGACAGCTGTAAACCATGATTTGGCAGATTCTGTTCTCCAGAATACATCCTGCTAGTTTACAAGAGTTTGAGAATGAATGCAAAAGAGGAAGTAACGGTTCTAGTCTGGAACATGTGCCTACCAATGTTTACAGCGCTCATAGTTTTTAAAGAATTGTCTGGTCATAATTTTTTACTAGGTTGTGACATTGCAGAATGCAATTGTTTAGTAGTTTGAAGCCAGGGAAATAATTAAAGAAAATAGGAAGAACACAGTTTTTGAAACACAGTAGGAGGGGGTAGGGATAGAATTTGAATTAGTTGTAGGTAAAGGTAGGCCTCATAGCAGCCACCTAATGTCACAGATGAATATAACTTCATGCACTAAGCCACAGAAGCTATTAATTGGGGTGGCCAGTTCCCTTTCTTACTGTCTTTACCTCCCCTAACTCATGCGTCAGGTACCCTATTACAGCTGAGTCGACAGGAACTTTACACCATAACAAACTTTCAATGAACCTGTGCATAATTTCTGAGTTTGTTCTATTTTCTGCTTATAGACAAACTATTACATAGGCACGCTTTCCAGACAAGGACAGATGTGACATTATTCTATTGATCTGCTGATGCCCAAAAGGGGATCAAAGTATAGCAACCTTGTGACCTGCTATGCATGTTGTAAGAGACAGCTAAGGATCTTTAGGGGTGTACTTTTCTATCCTATCACATGGGTCAAAGTGACCATAAAGCCATATCAAATAATGAGTCTAGAGAACTGAGTTTATTATATGTGGTTTATAACTAATCTGCGATATCTCGTCTTTCTGCGACGCATTCCAACTTCAGAATGACTTCTGGGTTACTTTAGTATTCTATGGGATGGGTCAAGCCAACCCAAAATTTCCTTATTCATCTTTAACAACATACATGACAGGTCATAGTTTTGCTATTCTGCGCAACACTTTAAGATCCCGTCATCATACTGGGGGCAACTAAATCTTCATATCCATGACAAGGGGCTGGCTGTGATGTGTACTGACCCAAATAAAACATTAATTAAAGTCAATATTATTAATTTGAAGATTTGTCACAACTTTCTAATTTTCAGGGGGATCTCCCTAGTGTAATGGGGTTAAGCTGTTCACCTTGAGTTCAAGAGGTCATGAGTTCGAATATGGCTCATGTCATTTTGTGTATAAAGTGGATTTTTTCAGAGATCCCTGTGGGTTGTCACTTGAAGCTATGGAGTTACGTGCTATGGGTGGTACTCTTGGCAGGCAGCATGCCACTTTGTTGAGAGTGATGAGTATATATGGGAACCCAAGTACAGTGAAGTCAATCCTCTACAACTTTTGAACCCTTTTTAAAAACTTTTCTAATTTTCAGATGATGAGAGATAAAAAAGACAGAAAGTAGAACAGACTGCAAATAAGCATCAACAAATGACTTCAGTAGTGGAATATGAAGAGTGGAAAAGAAAAATATTAGCTAGAGCTGCTGAAACCTCTTGATGCTTTACTAACCCTACTGCCCATGAATGGAAACAATCAGGGTTTCATGATTGAGGTGCCAGAGAGGGAGTTTTAGTGGTGTACTTTGCTGTCCTATTACATGGGTCCTCAAATTGTGTTGTTAAATGTTGAGGGTGATGTTGGAGTTGTCAGACTTTGGCTATTGTCAGCACATCCAAAAGCATGCCAGAACATCCACAATGGAATTGCTAGCCATATTACTGCTGTAGTGTGCCATTGCTTTAAGAAGGATATCCGTTTATCGAATAGCTTACAAAGGAAAAACGTTCATTTTCTTTGTCATATTTAGAGGAATATTCCTTGCGTCGTTGGCTCTCTAACAACATCTTAACAAGAAATGTATGTTTTTTAATCATATACAGAGGCATAGCAGCATGGAAATATTAATAGCGAAAGGCAGAGTTGGTGGCAAGAGGGTGTCCAAGACGACGATGGTGCCGTGATATATCACTGGATTACTTAAACATGTCTCTAGCTACGGCAGGTCAACTCGCCCAGAATAGCGGAGTGTTCAGAGAATTCATAAAGAAGACCACTTTCTGGAAAGAATATGTCACATAATGATCTCCTATGTTCCTCTATCTAAAGGCACCCCCGTCAATGATACCAGCCTGTGATTTGAGCTTATAGCGGTTCATACTCGCTTGATACCGCCCGTCACGAAAGATATGGGGTATCTCAGTGGAGATACCAGTGGCACCTGATGTCCCACACAGTCCTTGTGGGCACCATTGCCGGTTTCATTCGCTACTGCTTATTCATCCAGAGATCTGGCTTATATCGCTACTACCTTCCATATCTGGAGGCTGCTCCACTATCCGCAATCTGTGCACGCGCCCGGTAGAGGTCTGTCGCCCCCCCCCTTTTCATTTACCAATGGCATACATAGGGGTGATGTGGTTGACATAACGCTCACCATCTTTACGCTTCCTAATGATCTGGTACCCATTTCGTTATTGTGGATCTACATAGAAGCTGTTGATGATTTTTAACAATTTCTTCTTCAACTGGAAATTGAACCGAGGATGTTTAAGCAATACATAGTTTCATGTATAAACGGAGAAGTGTTTAGCTATAGTTTCATGTATAAATGGAGACGTGTTAGCTATAGTTTCATGTATAAACGGAGAAGTGTTTAGTTATAGTTTCATGTATAAACGGAGAAGTGTTTAGTTATAGTTTCATGTATAAACGGAGAAGTGTTTAGTTATATTTTCATGTATAAATAGAGAAGTGTTTAGTTATAGTTTCATGTATAAACGGAGAAGTGCTAGCTCAGCTGTAATTGAGAATACACTTGGCAATGATAAGGCAGACAGTGAATACCGCTTCCTTGTGAACTTGTTTTCTAGTGAACTGGCTTCCTAGTGAACTGACTTGACAGTGAACTGGTTTCCTAGGGAAATGTCTTGACAGTGAACTGGTTTCCTGGTAAACTCGTTTCCTAGTGGACTGGTTTTCTAATGAATTGGCTTCTGTTGCAAATTATTGAATTTGCTTCCTAATGATCTGACTTTCTAGAACTAGTTTCCTCGTGCATTGGCATCCTAATGAACTGATTTTCTAGTAAACTGGTCTCCTAATGAACTAGCTACTTAGCCCACATTCAACTGGAACTATTTCAACACATTTTAGCAGCGACTTTTATATCGACCAATTATAAGAATATGGGCACCAGATCTTCTGGAAAAGTCAAGATGGCGAATGTGATGCCGTCATCAATTGACAAATAGGGGGGCCTATGTTCCTGACACACAGTTAACCAATACGCCTCAACTGCACGGAAAAGAGAAACATTTACTTTGTCTTCTCCAGATAACTCTTTCTTTTTTAGAACGCAATTTTCTTTACTCTGTTATGTACCTTGCTTCAATATAAAGCTATTGATCTTATTAACATTGATAAGAAAATATTTTTTTTAAATATAGAAAGGGTTAAAATGCAGTATTTTGTACAGCAATACACAGAATCGACGTTTCGACCGAAGCGTCTTATCAAGATAGGGATTTTTTTTTAAACACAGAATGGAACCAAAAAATTAGACTTCGAGTGATGGATGCAGCAGAAACTGGCAGACTTGTGAAAGCAACAAACAAATAAAATCAAAGGAGAGAATGGCTGAAGTCGTTCCGAGTCCCCAGCTAATTCAATTATTGCAGAGCCAGTGTGTTACCGTGGCTCGAGATAATAAGACCCATAACCCGTCAGGGTCATAACTAACATGCCTTAACTCTGAATGTTGTGAGAAGGTAGAAAATCCCTATAATTTACACCCCTCTAAGTAAGATTCTCAGTCTTCTGGGTATGAAATAAAGCTCCAGAGAAACCACTCCACTGCAAATAGGAAGTAAGAGTTAATACTTCGTAATTTCTGTGGGGTAGAAACGACAATCACTGCGCTAGATATTTAACTATTCGTTCTCTAAAAATACATTGCTATCTTGTGTGTCACTGTATCTCATTGCTAGATTGTTTTATTGCCTTATTTTGGTAAAATGTATACTTATTTCTATTTATTGTGATTTTTGTCCTGTGTTACCCCAGCCACCCATTTACAGTTTCTGGTTTTTACCCTACGCCAGAACTCCTATCTCTTAGACAAGTTAGACGATTCAGGCCCAAATACTATATATAAAATTATTGGGTGATGCAATTAACCAGCAGTCTTAGAAGTACATGTCACGATGTAAAGAAGCCTGTTACTGTACTCATCATCATCTTGTGCTTTGCCGGTTGGCTTAGGCGATCATGGCTCTCCACAGCTCTCTCTCTCTATATATATATATATATAACATTATGTATCAAGATCGTTGTTGTTTCCCTGCCGTGCCAGGTTGTCAAACGGTATAATATTTTCTCACGTTGTCGTCCTCTGTTTCTGTTGCCTTCAATCTTGCCTGTTATGACTGTTCTCCAAAGCTCCCTGTCTCATGAAATGGCCTAAACGTGAAGATTGTCTTTTTCTTATATTATTGATTTATGTCCGTTTCACATTTGACTCTTTAAACACCTCCACGTTATTTTTTATAGCAGACCATAGTATTCTCAGCATTTTCTGTACAACCACATCTCTATTGTGGCCACATCTCTAATTTCCCACTTTTCTGTTTGTTTATTGTCCAAGGCTTTCATCCATATGTTAGTATAGGAGTTATATAGTACTGCATAAATCTCTTTCTCACCTCTAGTAACAAGGTCATATTACACAGTATATTTTTCATTTTTCTAAATATTGTTTTTGCTTGCCCTATTCTGCTTCTTATTTCTGTTGAACCTCTTCCATCTGCTGTAATCGTTGTATCTAAATATTTGAATGGTGGACCTGTTTTAATACTATATCATTCATTTTGATCTTGCAAGGTGTGGTATTTTGTTTCTTTGATCTTGCAAGGTGTGGTATTTTGTTTCTTTGATCTTGCAAGGTGTGGTATTTTGTTTATTTGATCTTGCAATGTGTGGTATTTTGTTTCTTTGATCTTGCAAGGTGTGGTATTTTGTTTATTTGATCTTGCAAGGTGTGTTATTTTGTTTCTTTGATCTTGCAAGGTGTGGTATTTTGTTTCTTTGATCTTGCAAGGTGTGGTATTTTGTTTATTTGATCTTGCAATGTGTGGTATTTTGTTTCTTTGATCTTGCAAGGTGTGGTATTTTGTTTATTTGATCTTGCAATGTGTGGTATTTTGTTTCTTTGATCTTGCAAGGTGTGGTATTTTGTTTATTTGATCTTGCAAGGTGTGTTATTTTGTTTCTTTGATCTTGCAAGGTGTGGTATTTTGTTTCTTTGATCTTGCAAGGTGTGGTATTTTGTTTATTTGATCTTGCAATGTGTGGTATTTTGTTTCTTTGATCTTGCAAGGTGTGGTATTTTGTTTCTTTGATCTTGCAAGGTGTGTTATTTTGTTTCTTTGAAATAATCAGTACTTCTGTTGTCTTTATGTGTCATCCGCATATCTCAAATTATTTATGTTATGTCCTCCCACTGATATTCCTGGGATATCAACTATTGCATGCATTATGTTTTCACTGTATAAAGAGAACAGGTCTTTATTTGTTGAAATTGGCCAAATTGATTTCCTACTTTTATTGCTGCTGTTTGTTGCCAATACATGTCTTAATGATTCTTAAATCCTTACTGTCGATGTTCTAATTCTCTAGCATGTGTATAGCTTCACTATGTTTAACTTTATCAAATGCTTTAGTGTAGTCTATAAAACAGCCTGTTTTTACCTCTATAGACCTCTCTATTAGTGTTCTCAAAATATATATAGCATTGTTGGTACCTTTGCCTTCTATGAAGCCACATTGTTCTGGTCTTATTTCTGTTATTATTTTTGGTTTCTCACTCTCTTCATGATGATTCTGAGAAGTATTTTTGTTATATGGCTCATGAGGCTGATTATACGGTGTTATTCACATTCGGTGCTCCCTGGTATCTTAGGTAAGGCTATAAATATGGACTTAATGTCATCGGGTATGTGTCTGCTATTATATATGTCATTCAGCAATTTTGTGATTGTTTCAACCCCAAAGTCACCTAAAGCTACTAATTCCTCTAATGTGATATTGTTTGGTCCTGAGACTTTGCCATATTTCATGTGTCTTAGGGCTTGCCTTATTTCTGCTGCTAGTATTGTTGGAACCTCGCCGCTATCTTGTATGTTTATCTCGGGTCTATTGTCATCATAAAGTTCTTTGATATATTCTGACCATCTCTGTACTATGTGATCTTTTCCCATTAATACCTGCACTGTCTTTGATTTTAGACTCCCTATAACGGTGTGTGTATTTTCCCTATTATTACATCAATTTGCTTATATAGTAATGATGTTTCTTGGTTGTAATGTGATTCAATTTCCGTGCATTTCTTGTTCAGCCAGCTTTCTTTTGCTACTTTCCATTTCACTCTTATCTCCTTATGCATTTTCTGATATTCCTCTATCTTGTGTTTATTTGTTCTTCTGGTGCTTATCAATTCTAATATTTATTCAGCCATCCATTTTTGTTTTGATGCATGTGTTACTTTTGTTATTATCTCTTTAGATGTTTGGTTTATCGAATGTTTTAGCTTGTTCCATTGATTTTCAATACTCTGAATCTTTGCAGTGGCATTGTATCTATTCTGTACAATTAAGTTGTATCTTTCTTTAATGTCGGCATCTGATTTCAATAATAGTAAATCTAATTTCATATTTCTTTGTGATCTCTTGATTTTCTTTAATCTGATACAGAATTTCCCCACCAGTAGTATATGATCACTGTTGCAGTCAGCAGCTGGCCTTGTTTTCATAGATCTAATGCTGTTTTTATGTCTTTTAGAGACTAAAATGTAATCAATTTGGTTCTGAGTATTATCTCCTGGGCTAATCCATGTACACAGCCTTCTTGGATGTTGCTTGTACCATGTATTTCCTATTATTGAGTTATGTGCTTGTGCCCACTCTATCAATAAATCATCCCTTTCGTTCTTAATCCCTAAACCAAATCTTCCAGTCACATCCTTTATCTCTGTATCACCTACTTGTGCGTTGAAGTCCCCCATCACTATAGTTACTTCATGATTTTTACACTATTTCATGTGGTTTCTAGTTCTCCATATAAATTTTCTGTCATCCTCTGAACTGCTTGATGTGGGTGCATAAATTTCCACAATGTTAATAGCAAATCGTTTTCCCGTTAGTTTCACTAATATTACCCGATCTGATATTGCCATGAAACCCTTCACTGTTTTTCCTGTTCTGTGTCTAATACCACTTCACCTACCACTCTCTCATATTTTTGTCCACCGGAGTATATGACTTTAAAGTTATCAGATTGTATCTCTCCTGCCCCAGTCCATCTCATTTCACTCATTCCTAAGATATTTACGTTCATTCTTTCCATGTCTTGTTTGATGTTGTCTAATTTACCACTCTGTGCTAACGATCTGACGTTCCACGTTGCAACACTAAGTACTGTAGGCCTACTTCTGTTTGTCCCCATGACTTTCTTCTTGGGAGAATGATGTGGTAGTTCCCCGTTGCTTTCCACATCCATATGGGGGATATCCATTTATATCCGCTACCTTTGACGATACTTTATGTTGGGACAAATTAGTGCCCAGCCTGCCCAGTTGCAGCACTATCACTTATACGAGTGACTATCGCTCTCTTCCGTGTTCACGCCTAGCGAACATCATGACGGCAACATTGACGTCTACACTATGACTCCCATCCATGAATATTCATTTACACAATACAAAATCCACGATGCATTTTCTGCACATTTCAGCTGTTAGTTATTCAATTTTGAATAACACATAATACGATATTTAATAATCTTCAAGTGACGACACAGCGAATAATGTTCAAACTTGCGCCATCATTGATACCGGAAGTCCCATGCTGTTATTGTACTAGTCATCGGATATCCGGATACCCGTGTCATGAATGATTTATGATTGTCGCTGTAAACGTCAGGTTTAATGAAAGTACTGAGTAGAACATAGTCGAGAATCATGTTTTCTGTGCTCATTCATCGCTGAGACACATTTTAATTCTATTGAGTACTTGTGCTGAACGTAGGCCCGTAGATAAGGGTTTCAACTCTACCCCATCCCCTCAACCACCCTCTTTTTAAAAAAAAATATGAAGACTATGTACTATAAAGTACTATGTACTATATAGCCAAACGATCGATTAAAAACTCCTGTCTTAATTGGTGATTTTTTTAGACAAAGGTCTTTAAATTCCTCGTCACATAGAAATAGGGAAATGTACACACGAAACGGTCGGATGTCGTTTTGTTAAGATAAAACATTCTACTTAAAGTCATTCTCCTTATCTACGGCCCTGGTTGAGGGGTGATTTTACCTGTGGTTGAGGAAATGTCACATTAGCGTCGTCAAACCTCTTTGAGAATATCAAAGATCACCACTATTTTTTACGGTTATACAGATCTGATATAACCAAATTTGACGAACGTTCGCGCTTGAAAGAATCGTCTCACCATAAGAGGTACACGTTACTTAACTAATGTTCGTTGATAGACGGATATGTCTTTATCTTTGATAGACGGGTATGCCCTTATCTGAACTGTATGCTATAATACTGGCTCATAATTCGGATTAAATTAACCTTAAATTCAGGAGGTATTGCAGTTTGGCAGTATCCAATGATCATCACGTTCTGCCAAGAGTACAGCTAGAGCACATGTGTCTGGGACAACTAGTTCATCATTCGGCAATCAGATCTGTCGACCTATGTTGCGGAACTTTCACAAAAAGAGATTCTCATTATATTGACTTAGTGCAATGTGCGTGATATCGAAGCACGAGAGATTCAGAATACCGCTCAAACTTTAAGAGCGATCCCAATAGAAAACATGGTCTTCAAGCTCCATCGTCAATCTGATCATCGTCGCTATAATGAACCAAAATATAACGAGGTTGCAATGGTGTTCGTCAACAAAGATTGGGAACCTCCTTTTAACCGTAATATTCGCATTTACCCATTGAATTAAGAGAATCCAACAAAGCAGTTCATTAATATCAATGTACTAATATGGATCCAATGTCATACTCGCTTTTGTTCCCATATGGTGAGCCGGGTTGGCGAGTACATTGGCAATGTGGGGCATATCAGGGTAAGCAACCCAATAAATTTTGTCCCCATGGGACGACGAGTTCCGACGGGATCCAAACGAATCTAGTACTGTACAACTGTTATAAGTTGTGACTAAAGTCCATTGTTCGATTATATATAAAAATATACTGTAAAACTGTTAAATGTTGTGACTGAAGTCCATTATTGAATTATGTATAAAAATATACTGTACAATCGTTATAATTTGTGACTGAAATCCATTATTGAGTTATTTGTACAAGGTAGGATGTTATAATTTGTGACTGAAGTCCATTATTGAGTTATTTGTACAAGGTAGGATGTTATAATTTGTGACTGAAGTCCATTATTGAGTTATTTGTACAAGGTAGGATGTTATAATTTGTGACTGAAGTCCATTATTGAGTTATTTGAACAAGGTAGGATGTTATAATTTGTGACTGAAGTCCATTATTGAGTTATTTGTACAAGGTAGGATGTTATAATTTGTGACTGAAGTCCATTATTGAGTTATTTGTACAAGGTAGGATGTTATAATTTGTGACTGAAGTCCATTATTGAGTTATTTGAACAAGGTAGGATGTTATAATTTGTGACTGAAGTCCATTATTGAGTTATTTGTACAAGGTAGGATGTTATAATTTGTGACTGAAGTCCATTATTGAGTTATTTGTACAAGGTAGGATGTTATAATTTGTGACTGAAGTCCATTATTGAGTTATTTGAACAAGGTAGGATGTTATAATTTGTGACTGAAGTCCATTATTGAGTTATTTGTACAAGGTAGGATGTTATAATTTGTGACTGAAGTCCATTATTGAGTTATTTGTACAAGGTAGGATGTTATAATTTGTGACTGAAGTCCATTATTGAGTTATTTGAACAAGGTAGGATGTTATAATTTGTGACTGAAGTCCATTATTGAGTTATTTGAACAAGGTAGGATGTTATAATTTGTGACTGAAGTCCATTATTGAGTTATTTGAACAAGGTAGGATGTTATAATTTGTGACTGAAGTCCATTATTGAGTTATTTGAACAAGGTAGGATGTTATAAGTTGTGACTGAAGTCCATTATTGAGTTATTTGAACAAGGTAGGATGTTATAATTTGTGACTGAAGTCCATTATTGAGTTATTTGAACAAGGTAGGATGTTATAATTTGTGACTGAAGTCCATTATTGAGTTATTTGAACAAGGTAGGATGTTATAAGTTGTGACTGAAGTCCATTATTGAGTTATTTGAACAAGGTAGGATGTTATAATTTGTGACTGAAGTCCATTATTGAGTTATTTGAACAAGGTAGGATGTTATAAGTTGTGACTGAAGTCCATGATTCGATTATCTTCAAAATGTATAGCTTATATTATAGTTGTTGATTGAGTCCAGTGTGACATGCGTTCGTCACGTGTCATTTTGTGCAGTAGTACTGTACTGTTCTTGGGTAACGTAAATTCTTTGATGTCACGCACGAATGACTTGCCAACACCCGATTTTAAATCACCATTAGTGATTGCATCTGACCTACCTTGGATTAGATATATGGTCCAAGTACCTGGCAAGGTCATTGCTCTTGATAATTTCACTATATTGTTTGTTACATGCCTTGAATTTCTTAGTGGTAACTCTAAAAATAAAAGTTGTCCCACATACATGTTATTTCGTTGGTTGGATTATTTGGGAGGTTGGTTGACTGCTCAGTTGTTTGGTTGTTTGACTGGTTTATTGGTTGGTAGGCTGGTTAGTTGATTGGTGGATAATCTGACTGGCTGGTTGGTTGGTAGGGGATTTGGCTGATTGGTTGACTAGTTGGTCGGGCGTTTGGGTGATTAGTTGATTGGTAAATTCAAGTATGAAGCAAGAGAATTTTTTTTTTTAATTGAGATTAACGGGAATTAAACCACTCCGTTCTAATGGCACCGAATCTCTCTAGAATGGCAACTAGAGTAAACGGGTTTTTCCGTACTTGACTAACCGCATCTCCAATAAAAGATACGGTCTTGTCAAGACCTCCAAACTGTGTGCTCAAGTCATGGGAACGGACCAATCGAGACAAGGACTATTACAACAACAACGAACATCCCGTACAAGTATTGAAGTATACTCAGTAACAACAAACATATACGAATACGGATTCAATATGAATTGTAATGTCATCCCTATTATTCGAACTAGGACCTATGATTTTGTCAAAAAGGCCATGAGCTGTTAAGGTTTAACTCCTCGCAACTAAAGGGGTTATTTCATTAGCATCATCAAGAATGACGTAATCGTTATAAAATGTTCTGCCATTTCCAAAGTCTTTGATCTACCTGATAAATGTTTGTGGTCTACAATTGTTTCCACATAGACTAATAATCGAACCATAGCCTACTATGAAATTAGACTTCATAATGGCTTCTGTGTCCCTTTGACCTTTTATCGAATGGGACTGCCTACTCCACCACCACATCCCTTTCCACAGCTCCTTAGTAGCCTCTAATGCTGGTAACGGTGTCGAATTCTTTGCACCCACTTCGATCTGACAACACACGGGCGAATATACACCATCCATATTCCTATAGTCGCTGAAGACGGATGTGTCGGGCCATTTGCGCAAGTAAAACGGCTACACAGCGCATTTCCATTCTCTGGACTACATCCAACTGGAAACCTTGTAGGACTATTGTTCTGATGCAAGAGAAATCCACTTCGAGTTTGAGAATGAACGCTGAAGAAGAAGAATATTCCTATAGATATAACACAACAGTCTGGCATAAGCTGGAAAGTGAAGGGATACGATTACAGATACCAAATGTAAGTATGAATAGAAATAACAATATGTACAGCTTCGCTGCGATATGTGCGCCTTATTGTCAGAAACATTCTACTTCAGCGTCTCATTTTTGTTTGTTTGATGGGGGATTAAAGCCTCTTAGCTGAGGCACGACTTTTTCAACCTAAGACAGAAGTCTATTTTGGTTATATCAGGCCGTATTAGCTTTTATCTAAATGTGACCTAATGGTCCAGCTCTCATTTTTGGGTCACCTTGAAGATGTAAGTGATGGGCTCCATGAATGTGACCGAAGTCCATTAATCTTGATCATCAAATTGTCAACCACGCTAACAGTTTCCGTTGAAGAAGATTCGATAATGGGATTTCCAGAAACTGTATATTCTGTGTGATCTGTTGACGTCACTTCTTTCAGTAGGTGATACACCTACTCGTCATACGGCTACTCTTGCAGGAAGGTCATGTGCTGCTAAATAGGACAAAAATTTGGAACCCACACTATTTTACTTGCATATATTACCAGTATAGTTTCCAAGCCATTGTTCAGTCTCGGCCGATAATCTCTGGGTTACGTGGAGACAATTCCAATTCAGGAAAAGAGATGAATTGTGTCACAATTCATCCGATAATTTACAGTCATGTACTTTGGAACTTGAATCCTCTGTGAATTACTGAAAAAAACGACTGTTGTAATTGAAACCAGTCAATTAACCAATAGTCATTGAACCGCTGTCAAATGCAGACAGCGAAGAGATCATGTCTCGACATTTCGCGCTCCTCATATCTGATCCAGGCAGTCTATTCCACATATCAGTTTCAAGGGAGTATGGGAGTTCGCTTTTCATCTTTGACATGCGCACCTAAAATTGAGTTCAATGCGTCGTTAACTACGAACATTTTCGGGAATTCCATGATTGTCCTTGTTTAGAAATAATTTTCTTTTAAATTATAATGAAAAATTAGCTCTTATTGTAATCTTTTTAGCATATGTAGAACTGCACTTGTGAAGTTTATTTTCTCGAAATATGTTTTAGACATAAGCACATTTATATAAATCCCGATGATCACGAAGTAATCCATTTATTCGTTATCTTCGACTGTACTGTAAGACCTCTGTACAGAATTAATTCGAAAAAAAATAGAAACTGCTACATCTATTCTATATTAATAAACAGTAAGAAGACAGACATGGACATGGAGGTCGGTGAAGAACAATTCGGTTTTAGGAAAAACAAAGGAACCAGAGAAGCTATACTGAGTATCCGGCTAGTGATAGATAAATATATAGGTCCAAAAAAGTATCTATATTTGCTTCATAGACTACAGCAAGGCCTTTGACAGAGTCCAACATGAAAAATTAATCAAATGTCTTCAAGAAATAGGCATAGATGGAAAAGACATCAGGCTGATTAGAAATATATATTGGGAACAAACTGCATCAATAAGGTGTGAAAACAGCTACTCACCGTACATAGAAATAAGAAGAGGGGTAAGACAAGGATGCATTTTATCACCAAGCCTATTTAATATCTACACAGAGAATATCTTTAAAAATATAGAAGAAATACCAGGACTCAAGATCAATGGGAAAATACTAAACAACATTAGATATGCAGATGACACTGTTCTTTTAGCAGAAAGTGAACATGAACTACAAAGACTAATAGATCAAGTCAATAAATCAAGTAATGAATATGGACTGGATATAAACATTCAAAAAACAAAAACCATGATAATCAGCAAAAACACAGAAGAACAGGAGGTAAACATAAACATACAGGGAGAGAAACTACAACAAGTAAAACAGTATCAATATCTTGGACACATAGTCACAAATGATGGCAGATGTGAAACAGAAGTTAAAAGGAGAATAGGAATGGCTAAAAGTACCTTCAATGACATGAGGAAATTATTAATATCTAAACAAATTACAAACAAGTTAAAAATGAGAATTATAAAATGCTACATCTATTCCATATTAATGTATGGCTCAGAAACATGGACACTAAATAAACAATTAGAAGACAAAATTGATGCCTTTGAGATGTGGGTATATAGAAGAATAGGGAGAACATCATAGAAAGAGAAGAAAACAAATAAAGAGGTGCTAAAGACACTTAATATGAAGAACTACTAAGAGAAATAAAGATCAGGCAAATAAAATACTTTGGACACATTAAAAGACATGACACCCTATTGAAGACCTTACTTGAGGGTAAAGTCAAAGGGAAGCGAGCAAGAGGTAGGCAGAGATACAAGTGGGAGAGTAACATTACACGATGGACAGGTTACAGTCTAGCAGAGTGCACCACCAAGACAAGAGACAGGAGATGTTGGAGATACGTTGCAGCCAACCTTCGTTGCGGAGACGGCACTTGATGATGATGATGAAGAAGACAGAATTGATGCCTTTGGGATGTGGGTATATTGAAGAATAGAGAGAACATCATGGAAGGAGAAGAACACAAGTAAAGAGGTTCTAAAAACATTTAATGTGAAGAAAGAATTACTAAGAGAAAAAAGATCAGTCAAATAAAATATTTTGGAGACATTAAAATCCATTACACCTTATTGAAGATTACATTTTACTTGACGATAAAGTCAAAGGGAAGCTAGCAAGGGATAGGTAGAGATACAAGTGGGAGAGTAACATCACAAGATGGACAGGTTACAGTCTAGCAGAGTACACCACCAAGACAAGAGACAGGGGATGTTGGAAGTCTGTTGCAGCCAACCTTCGTTGCGGAGACGGTACTTGATGATGATGACAGAACTAATAAAGACATAATTCGTTAAGTTTTCGATTATTGTTGTGTTTTCATTAGTCACTATATACTTTGAGTCGCATGCCAAATATAGTAACGGACCACCAAAGAAATCCACGGAAATAATCCAAATGGGCCTGTGCGGTCATGTTTACGTTCTTTGTGCATAGGTCTTCTATGCTGGAGGTCGTGCATTAGCTGTGAGCAGGTAGATCCTAGTCGGCAGGCCGACGTTATGCTTGCACTAGTTAAGGGCACGGCGTCTGTGGGCGGAACAACAAAGAAATATGTCGCAAGGTCCAGAGTTGTGCCCTGATGTCGACGTCGGTTTCAGCGGCATTAGACTCGAAACACCATCGAGTTGGATTGCTGCTGGAACAGAGGGCGGAGCACTTATGGGAATGCGCCACCTGCTGTGAGGTCAGTTTCTAATCAAGATCCTAGTAGTTCATAGCCTTTTTTTTTCGTGGCTATTGATTTTTTAGTCTCAAATATTTACAGACCTACTTTCTTTAATTACTGCATGTTTTCCTGTTAAGGAGTGCAGGGAGGCTATTGAGGCTGTTGAAATAAAGACCGCTTTGCCAAAGCTGTCGCTGCGACGTGTACAGGCTACTAACTGAATAAATTTGGACCCCGTTCGTTATTTTTTTAAATTATTGTTGGGATTTTGATAGATCGATTTTTACATACTTGCAGGCGCTTGCTAAAAATAGCAACGGAAAACAGTAGATTTGCCGCAAATCGGAAATTAGTTCATGATTAGGTTATAGTAAAGATGTGTCCCATACAGAAGATTGGTCACCCTTTTAATTTTTGAATTTAAAAAAATATTTTTTGTTGTTGACAAAAGCAAGTTCTCATTTGATATAAATAAGCAAAATATCAGAGGATGTCCGACAAAGTGGAGAGCGTTGCACTGACAAAATAAAGAAGCGATAAACACTATATTAAGTCATACTGTTAGTAAAAAGCTCTGATATAGCCAAATTGTGCGACAGTCTGCGGTAAAAAGCTCTGATATAGCCAAATTGTGCGGAAGTCTGCGGTAAAAAGCTCTGATATAGCCAAATTATGCGAAAGTCTGCGGTAAAAAGCTCTGATATAGCCAAATTGTGCGAAAGTCTGCGGTAAAAAGCTCTGATATAGCCAAATTGTGCGAAAGTCTGCGGTAAAAAGCTCTGATATAGCCAAATTGTGCGAAAGTCTGCGGTAAAAAGCTCTGATATAGCCAAATTGTGTGAAAGTCTGCGGTAAAAAGCTCTGATATAGCCAAATTATGCGAAAGTCTGCGGTAAAAAGAGTGTACTTCACCTTATAAGGCTGCCGGGGAGGTGGGGGTTTGAAATGAAAAATTGGACAGTTCTTGACACGAAGTGGGGGGGGGCGTTCTCGACAAACCTTGATGTTAACAATATTATTTTTATATACCATAAAAAAAACATTGCTTTTACATGTTACACTCCTTGACGTGGATATGGTTCTTAGTCCAGCCAACAGAGGCTGGAAACTAAGATTGGTCGGGCCAACCCAATATCGAGCAGGGTCACAATCCTGCCCAAGCAAGCACAGGTGCTGAAGTCAGAGATGCCAGACCGAGAGGCGCACCAACAACCATGGCATCATGCAAACCGAATAGTTGATGAGATGGATATACACAGAAAGTTGCATCGAGGAGCTTTCCAATACAGCAGCATTTATTAGGAAAGCAGGACTTGCTGTGTAGACATGCCAAACGAGAAGAAATGTTACACAATTTTTGCACTTTTTTCACAATACTTTTGCTGGGAAAAATAGGGGGGGGGGAGGCAGGTTAAGTGTTTTTGACATAATTTAACAGGCAAGATACCTGATCTCTGGACAAACTTCTTGACACCTGCTGACATGAGGGGGAGTAGAGTCAAAATATGGAAAACGTATTTTGTGAAGTAATTTATAGACTTCCCTAAGAAGTACTTCTCTCAATTTTAATAATAAAATTTGTCGTTTTTTGTCTCAGAACGGGACTGGTTCTTCGACCACATGCAAACACAACCCAAAATCGTGAACCCATTGCATTATGTGGAAACACTTTAACAAGTACTTCAGTCTTCAGAGTACATACTTCAAGAATGTCCTGAATATAAATTGTTTATACTTCCGCGCCTGCTATTAAACTTGTGCATGTTACCAGAATGTATTACGGAAAACGTTGTGCAATGGTTTACAGCTTATATGCAATATCTGTGTCTTTCGGCTTGACACGTCTGTTCTCAAGCATGAATTTTCTTATCTTTATGCGTTTCTTTTCAAGCTCCTGCAGAATAGTGTCTGGATCTAGTCTGGAGAACGGAAAGCGATATGCTATGGCTTACAGTGTGTCAGCGACATCTACAGATTTCTGCCTGACAGGTCAAACTTCATCATGGCTTCTGTGACACTTTGACCATACATTTTATGATATTTGACTATATATTTTATGATATTTGACCATACATGTTATGATATTTGACCATATATGTGATGATAGTTGACCATATCTAATTGTTGGAACGATGTCCACATATTATGTATTCTTTTATGTATCTATTTTGTACTTTGTACATCGTGCTAATACATTTCACACCACTAGGGTGAAGGGACCGCAGTTTAAGAACCTCTAACATAAATTCTCATTAGGCCAACACATTATTTTTTTAAATTAAACAAAAAATATATTAAAAACCGATAGACACGACTTAATGGCCTGACGTTTATTGGTGGCGTAGTTTCTTGTGACTAATAAATGTATTATCACTAAACAATTTAAGCAGGAAATCTATACAATAACTCCATCCAAAGTAGTACTTTCCACTGGTACTAGTTTCAATGTAGTACTAACCGTAAATTTCCAAAGATTCTATGTTCTGTAATGTGTTTGTTTGCCCCGATTTCCTGTTTATTATATGAAGTTCCATGTACTTTTTTTGTTTGCTCTGATAATTCGTTCATTTCGCCAGATCATTTTAAGTGTTATTGTAGCAATTCTTCTCTCACAAGAAACTAGATACACTAGTCAAGTTCTTGTTTTTTTTTCTTTTAGGATATCATAAAATTCTGGTGTAGAAGTTCCACAAAAAAATGACGCCATTTTTTGCGTCATGCATAGTTCTAACATTTTTTTCTTCTGAATGGACATCCTTACTCTAATGCGTCAGTACTGACAGTACTTTTGATGCATATGTTAAATGTTCTCGACCACAAGCACGCTGATTAACGGTTGAAAAGGTAAAGCGGTTTTCATAAGTTAAATTTTCAGCAATTTTTGTTGTCCTCTCCCCGCCCTTGTCAGCAATTGTCAAGAATTCAGGAGCTCATCTGTTTAACTATGTTCAAATGACCACTGGATCAGCAAATAACCAACCAGCCAGCCAGCCAACCAACCAACGAACCAACCAATTATGTTTAAAAATGTACCCACCCCTCCACTTAAAATACGATTTAAAACAAAAGTGCGATTAAAATACATAAGTTTTATTTCTCAATTTTATAACAACAACAAAAATTCAAATTTAAATAATTAAATTAGACTATATAAAAGTGCCCAAAAGTGTGCCTAAAAACAGTACCCATCAAAAAAGTATTACTATACAGACACTATGAATACAAAGCCAGGGGGAGACCTTGCAAACGTTGGATTACAGAAATAAAAGAATCAACGACAAAAACATATATGAAGCACACAAAAAGATATTTACAGAGAATTCTTCTATCGCTGACGCTACTGGGCATAAATAGGTATAAAGCGAGAAGAAAGAAAAGAAAAATTTACAAAATACAGGACTTTTGACGTCTTCTTTCTTTCAGCACCCTCATCCGCCTCGTCAACAACTATCAAACTTTGTAAGATCAAACGTTTAACGTAAATTTATGGACAGTCTCTGATAGGATCAATTTGTTTAAATGATAGACAACAAACTTGAAACAGAATAATGTGATGTATAAATACGTAGAGCTGTCATGAAATAATATAATAATTCGTTAGAAATATTTTCACAAACAAATGTAAGCAGCATCAACGAACATGAACACAAAAACAAGGCTAAAACTATGACAACATACAAAATACTATGACAACAGCATGACTACAAGATCACAATTTTCCCACAACGTGACCACTAAACAGCAAGACAACATTATGTCAACAGCATGACTATATGACCACAACTTACCCACAACAATACCACAAAAAGATATGAGACAACATCATTAGTACATGACCACAGCTTGACTACAACATGACCTCAACATAGTGACACAGAAACAGGACCACTATATGATAACATGACTACATGGCCACAACATGACCACAGAATAATCACAGATTTACCACAACATGACCACAACACGACCACAAAATGACTACAACATGATCGTAGATTTGACCACAATATGGCAACATGACCACTACATGACCACGGCATCAATACCAAATGACCAAAACATGATGACACGAAAACAGGGCTGTAGTATGATAATGATTACATGACATCTACATGACCACAGCTTGACCATAACATAAGTACATCATGACTACAACATAATCCGGACAAGACCTCTCCTCAAGTAGAACACATATTTTGAAGTTTCACTTGACGGCGACAAACGACAAGACTCTTCCTGCTCGTTGTTTCTTTTTGATGTATATATGTATGTTTTCTTGGTAAAGGCCTTTTGGTCGAAACGTCGCATATTTCCATTTTTGCCCCGTGTTCTGTTATTCGTATTGTTTCTCGTTAGCAGTCGAAGTGATTGTTTGTCACCGTCAAGTAAAATTTCAAAACCTGTGTTCTACGTAAGTACTGTTGATATTTGTATACATTTTTACAGCAGTGTTACCTATTTATTGACATGTGAGTTAGGGAAAGTAAACACAGCAAGGACGGGAACTGGCCACACCATCTAATAGTTGATGCGGCTTAGTACATGAAGAGTTATCTTCATCCCCGACAGCAGGTCCTTTTATTTTGGTAACACATCTACCTATTTTTGTTTATCATGGGACCTAGCTTTACGGTAAGATGTTTCCCTTCTTACTTCCCAATGGTGGGGCTCGGCTGGGAAGCAAATACGAGTAACACTCTGACCTTCTATGTATATCGTTTAAAACTACTAAAGATATTTGGAAAGGAATTCACAGTCCCATCCAGCAGGTCATGCGTGGCTTTCCACAGTAAAGACCTTATAGCTGAATTAAAGAGGTCTTCATTCGTTCTCTTTCTTGATTATTCCCGTGTTTTCCGTTGGTCAATATTTATATTATTTATATACTTGGAATCTTCTTCTTCTTTCCTTCCTCTTTTACCCTTTACGGGTGTCGAGGGAGATACAATGTTCTTGTTCTCGCTTTTCTGGCAGCTTCAGATAATGTTGTTTGATGTTCGTGTAATGTCTCTTTGATGTTGTCGATCCAGCGTACTCTAGGTCTACCATTGGCTCATCTTTCTACTTCTCCTCTCTTCATATATGCTTTATAAACTAATGAATCACACGGCATTCTTTCCAGATGACCAAACCATTGTATCTGTTGGTTTTGTATGTATTGTAGAATTAATATGACACCCACTCTTTCTCTTATGCCATCGTTTCTAATTATGTGTCTTCTGGTCACTCCTGTGGCTTTTCTAAGACATCTCATCTCTGTTGTGACCAGCTGTCTATTATGTTTTGTTGGTAAGGACCATGTTTGACATTGGTAGCGCAGGGTTGGAATGAAGATATTTTTGATGTGTTTTTTTGGTTGACATTGGTAGCATTACTTGGAATCGCATGCCACAAATAACAAAGAATTACCAAGTATATAAATAGTAACCAATGGAAATCGTGACAATAATCAAAAACGTAGAGAATGAAAGCCTCATTAATTTAGCTAGAAGGTCTGTACAGTCAAGATGTACGGGTCAAAGTGATCCAAAGATGCATGGGAAGGATTTTACCGTAGCTCTCGACAATACAGGTCTCCTATACTGCCGAAGGTCGAGTTTACAGTCCCATCCAGCAGGTTAAAGTGATCCAAAGATCATGCAGACGTCCCGTGACGAAGCGAAGGGGATGTACATAAATTATGTCAACATTTCAGAGAGGGCCGGGAGGGAGGACTGAACAAAGTGTGAATGCTCTTAACAAAGAGGGGGGGTGGGTGATAAACGTTGACGTCAGTACAAAAATTATATGCTAATTAAATTGTTTAAATTTGCATTGTTTTCCAAAAGCTTAATAAATTGTATGTTATTATCCGTACCATTTCTGCAAACATTCCTTTAGGGGGGGGGGGGGGGAATTGGAAAATATTTGACAAATTATCAGGGGAGGCTATAAATTCTTATTATAGAAGTATATGTATATTGCATATTCTTAGTGGCAATATATGGATGTGAATCATGGACAATCGCCATAAAAGTGAAAAATAAAATAGCAGCATTTGAAACAAAATGTTGCAGAAAAATCCTCAGAATACCATGGACCAAAAAGATCACCAATGTTGCCATCAAGAGAGAAATGAATATAAAAGAAAACTGGCCAAACAGCATGCTTTTTTCCCCAGAAATCTGCAATATTTTGGCCATATCAAACACCATGACAGCCTAGAGAAGGCAGTATACTGACCACAAAAAAAAGAAGAAGAAACGCAAAAGAAATTTTAAAAAAAGAAACAAAAATATATATACACAAAAAATGAAAACAAAATTGAAAAATTCAGGTATATGCTACAGCTAACTTACACACTAAAGACAAGATAAACATCTATTGTCTACTCCATCTCCCGTACAAGAATGCGGCAAATAGACAACCTAGAACATGAAGACTACCAATAGAAGATAATCTACACGTGATCAATCACTGAACACGACTTTGACGAACAGATAGCGCAGCAAGTGCAGAGGAACTAGACGGTATGCACCAGAAGAACGATACGGAGCCCATCAAAGTCAGAAAATAGTTGACCACGCGTAAGACAGTAACCTCCACAACAACACACATATGAACAATCAAAACCACACCGCCCGTGTGTTGCCGAGGCCCGAAAGGGGAGCAAAGAATAACACCACTGCTTACCTTCCACACATGTCGTAAAAGGCGACTAAGGAGGTTATTGGATGGAGTTGGCTGTCCCATCCCATATAGGGTCAGTGACCCAAATCCCTGCTGAAGTCGGATGTGTCAGGTCGAAAGGCGCAGATATAGCAGCAATGCTGTAAACCATGACACAACGTATTCCGTTTTCCGGACTACATCCTGATAATCTGCAGGAGTTTGAGAACGAAAGTAGAAGAAGAAGAAGAAAAGCACACCATACAAGTCCATCTAAGGATTACTCCAAACCATGCTACACCATATTCTTTCACAGGATCAAAAATTTGACACAATATAGTCCTTTTATGGACTACAGCTAGGAACCACAGTTGCAACCTGGCTGCTTAAAAAAATTCTAGCGCCAACGAGGCACTCACGCCACAAGAAACAGCCGTACCGCCCCCCCCCCCCCCCCCGGTAACGTTCTGATATAACTAACAAGGAATTCATTTCTAGGTTGAAAGAGTCATGAATCAACTTCTAAACAATCAAAACAAATTATCTCTTACACTGTGAGCAGGTAGCTTTCATAGTTTATTGCCTTTCTGACTAATGCACAGATTATTCTCAGTTGTGCAACTGAGGCAATACCCGATTCACAGAAGGTTATATCAAATGAGTGGATGTGTAAAAAGGAGGGTGGGGGTATGGATGCCTGTTTAGCCCTCGAATTCATTCAAATTTGGACTTTAACAAAAGAACTCTAAAGAACACAGTAAGATGAAATGCCTCAGACAGACATTGAGAATCACACGTAGGGATAAAATCTCCAATATCACAGTAAGAAAAATTATGGATACTTAACTACGCATATAGAGAGACAAAGGATAAAGTGGTTCGGTCATCTAACAATAATGAATCCCAAACTACTCCGGACAGCAGCGTAGAACAGTTGAGTATCCGGCTTTAGAGTGAAAGGGCGCCCAAGAAGCAGATGGATAGACTCCATCAAAGATATTTTAACGAGACACAGTCAAAATTCAACTGAAGCTTCTCAACTGGCAAACAATAGACATCTGAGGTTCCCATTGATGCCTCACGGCACACATCACCTATGGCTAGACAAGACAAGCAGACATTCCAGTGCGCAAGCATACAGGACTACCACGTCCTGCCAGGAACACAACATACACTTCTGACTTGACTTATCACTCTTCTGTCATATTTGTTGAACCCACGGCCGTGGATATCATTTCCTTGAGGAAAAAAAAAAGGGGCGGCTGCATAAAAATTGAAAAAAAAATAAGAGAACATGTTCCAGTACTAAAAGTCATGTTTACACATGCTGGGGGAGAAGGTGGGTTTGGACACCCAAACCTCCTCCCTTATCTAAGGTCCTGGTTAACCACCCGTAGTGCTGGCACTTCTATCATTCCCCAACTTCCTTTAGTCTCCTCCTAGTGTATCCATGCAAAGAAAACAGTGATAATATTCTGTTCACGCCGAACTAGAAGTTGTTGCCACACCGGCGAACTAGAAGTTGTTGCCACACCGGCGAACTAGAAGTTGTTGCCACACCGGCGAACCAATAAAGACCTACATGATAGGTCACAGTTCGGCTGTTATAGTCTTCCCTATTAGATCATGAAAAGCATTGTCGAAAACTTATATATATATATATATATATATATATATCTGTACGCGTGCGTGTGTATTTGTGTGTATGTGTGTGCGCGCGTGTGTGTGTGCGTGTGTTCGCGCGCATGTAATTATTTTTAAATTGTGCAGGTTAGGTTATAACCGGACTTCGATATACAGACATATGTACAGAACATGTAAACATGCGCTGAAAGACCGATTTTCATTATTTCCGTAAATTCGTTGGTCGGCTTTGGCTACTTTTAGCAGACTACTCCAAGTATATAAATAGTGACCACCGAAACGCACGACAATAAAACGTAATTAATGAAGTCCTATGAAGAGAATACCTACTTCAAATGTTCACGGTTGAATTGTTGTGGGGCTTCCAAGGAAGCAAACGTCGCTATGTTTGCCAATAATAAACTGAGAGTTTATTGTTGCATAATGGTTGGTCTGAAACAACCTAATAACGCTAGATTGAATGTAGATGAGTTGTGCCTAAAGGCGCAGATATTGCAACAATTATGTAAAGCGCGACTCAATGCACTCTGTTCTCGAACAAGGTCCTATTAACTTGAAACAGTGTGAAGACGCGCACCAGACGAAGACGATTTGGTGAAGACGCATTACTTTATCCACCAGGTACGCCCGTGTGTTGTCTGGACACTAGAAGGAAGCAAAGAATAGTAGCACTGTTTACTTTCCATGTATGTCGTAAGAAACAACTAATAAGATTAGGGGGTGGAGTTGGCTGTCTCATTCCATATAGGGTCAAAGTGACGCTGAATCCTTGCTGAAATTGTATGTGACAGACAAAAAGGCGCAGATATCGCAGCAAAGATGTAAATTAAATCAAGGGTGCCAGTGTATTGCGTTCTCTGGCAATCCTGATAATCTGCAGAAGAAGAATCCCTAAGCAAGAAAAGCCACACAATCCCTATAACGCACCACCAATGAGTAGAACAGCCACACAGCCCCTATATTATTATACCCTCATAGCTCGTAATTCATGGAGGTGGAAACAGCAATACCCAAAAGTTGCGATTCACATAATATCTGTATGTTTAGTTTGTTAATATCTTTGAAAATTAAGAAACTTATCAGTCTTTCTTATTTTCAACAGCAATGCAATATTCTTTCTTATGTTCTAACATTCTTGAGACTAACACGAATTGAACCAGTCCGTTCAACGGCACCAAATCTCCTTGCAACTGTTGCACACGCGTTCTTCCGTACTTGACTGGTTCAATTCCCGTTAGTCTCAAGAATGTTTAAATTGTCCTCTGGCTTCCTACTTAAATTTACTTATGTTTCAACAGCAAGACAATATCTTTCTTATGTTCCAACAGCAAGACAAGATCTTTCTTATGTTCCAACAGCAAGACACGATCTTTCTTATGGTCCAACAGCAAGACAATATCTTTCTTACGTTCCAACAGCAAGACAAGATCTTTCTTATGTTCCAACAGCAAGCACGATCTTTCTTATGTTCCAACAGCAAGGTAAGGTCATGTGAAGGAAAAACTAAAGTACCATCTTCCGATTTTCGCACCTAACATTTATTTTCCCACAATATAATTATAAGGGTGGTGTCTTTGCACACCTACTTACAAAACGTTTGTCCATCACCTTTTTGAATGTCATGACTTGATGTACTTTAGAAGCTTGCTTGTTATCAAAGGTCAGGCAAATGTAAAACCATAATGCAGAAACCAATAATGTTATTAGGTCAAAGGTTGGAGTTCACGGGTTATCGAATCGGTGACCAATCAACAAAACCACATATTTTCGTTCTGAGATTTTGGAATGGTAGCTTTCGTAACCTAGAAAACTCTTATTCGACAGGTATTCAATGCCTGGAGTAGAAAATCTACTATTTAGGTGTGGTCTTGTGTAACGACGCTTTGGTGTTGTCATGATCTACACGCACTAATCTCCCATTTTTTCTGGGAATATGGTCTCATTAGTTAACTTTACTTTACTCATTGGTTAACTTTACTTTACACATTAGTTAACTTTACTTTACTCATTGGTTAACTTTACTTTACTCATTAGTTAACTTTACTTTACTCATTAGTTAACTTTACTTTACTCATTGGTTAACTTTACTTTACTCATTAGTTAACTTTACTTTACTCATTGGTTAACTTTACTTTACACATTGGTTAACTTTACTTTACTCATTAGTTAACTTTACTTTACTCATTGGTTAACTTTACTTTACTCATTGGTTAACTTTACTTTACTCATTAGTTAACTTTACTTTACTCATTAGTTAACTTTACTTTACTCATTAGTTAACTTTACTTTACTCATTAGATAACTTTACTTTACTCATTGGTTAACTTTACTTTACTCATTAGTTAACTTTACTTTACTCATTGGTTAACTTTACTTTACTCATTAGTTAACTTTACTTTACTCATTAGTTAACTTTACTTTACTCATTAGATAACTTTACTTTACTCATTAGTTAACTTTACTTTACTCATTAGTTAACTTTACTTTACTCATTAGTTAACTTTACTTTACTCATTAGATAACTTTACTTTACTCATTGGTTTACTTTACACATTGGTTAACTTTACTTTACTCATTGCGACACTGATGACTTGCAGTGACATCAAGGTCCCTCATCGAATGCTGGCTGAAATGGACCTCCCACATTCTTTCGTATTGGTAGTGCCATATGAAATAGATCCTGTTATATCTGCCTGCATTCTATGTCCAGGATATTGTATCTGTTTTATTTGTATTTCCTTTAATAGATCTTTGCTTGTGTGTAGTGATGTCAAAAGCTCTTTTTTGTCTTCTCTTTCCACGATGTTCGCTATATTCTTCTATACACTCATATCTCAAAAGCTTCAGTTTTTGTTTTCTATGTGATTGTTCATCGTACAGTCACATATTGGGTATGTAATATTGCTTGTGTTTCTTCTCACCTTCAATGACATACTACGTGTCTTGTTACTGTCATTTAGATAAGGCCATGCTACGATTTAAAAATAATAGTCGGTTGTCAAGAAGCTATGTCAAGATGTCCAATCATTTTACAGTCCATGTCTTGGTGGCCGGAAAAGGGGAATAAAGAATAGTAACACTGTACCTTTTATGCATGGTGTAAGAGGCATATGAATGACGTTTTATAGTGGAGTTGGCTGTCCCGTCCTACAGAGGGTCAAAGTGATTCAGGAGCAATACTGAACATGATGTGCCAGACGGAGAAGCGCAAATATCAGTCAAGATGTAAATCAAGACAAGTGAATTCCGTTCTCTTGAATACATCCTGCTAATCTGTAGGAGTTTGAGAATGACAACAGAAATAGAGGAAGAGGAACAATTTTTAACAAATGTAGGTTGAGTATGCACGCACTCCTTTATACCAAGTCGTTCTTCTGATTAGTCCTGCGTGCTCGTCGTACACAGCATCAAAAATCTTTGCTTATCCGACTTTTATCGTTTCTTTTCATTGGCTAGTGATACACAGTACAATATTTGCGACTAATAATCAATTGTATAGGCCAAGATGAGTAACGCTGAGTGAGGTCCTCAGGACTAATCTTGAGATTTCTGAGATTTCCCGTCTGGAAAAAGACTTGATAAACATTGAATGTGACATCCCTGACTGTTTCTGACAACCGGCTGTTTCTGTGATGATTATAAGCAATTCTCTTATCCTTATATATCTCTAGATGTCCATGGTCCATGTATGGTATAGCCCGACATTGGTCAAATATTGATTGTTTGTTTCAGGTTGCTAATGATTCTTCACAATTTGGTATGAAGGGAAACGATAATTTTTCAAAGTAGTAAACTCTTACCTACTTATCTGATCCCCGGGGTTGCGGGATTTCACTCTTTCTTCTCTGTGCCAGGTGGTGGTAGGTGCATGTCTTCTTCAGTTGTGTTACGTTTATATAAAGGGTATTAGTGATGGAGGGGTATGATGGTAACAGTTGTTTTCCCAGGTCTTGTACTGCAGTGCATTCTATAAGGTTGTGATTTACTGTTTCCTCCTCTTGTCTTTTTGCATTAGCTGCAGTAATTGTGTACGTGTAGTGTACGGTCTGAAGTAATTCTTTGTAGATGTTTGTTAAGTTGTAAATGTGCTGTTTGCAGCCTAAATATTGTATTTTTATCAATGCGGTGCAGCCTATTTATGCTGTCGTGTGTATTTGGTTGGGACATATCTGCATATAGTACACTTCTTTTTTTTAATCCAGTGGCCCAGCGGCCTATCCATTGTTGTTTATGGTTGTTTCGGATAATGTGTTTAACGAAACTGCGTAAAAGAATAACTTGATTGTACTCGGCTAACCCCATGCACTCCGTCTGGCTACATACGCTACACGCATTTCAGCAGCTTCATGTGGCAATTTCCTGGGATCTCTGAAACTATCCGCTTCGTAGACAGGACATTACCCGAATCCCTGACCTCTCTAAAAAAAAATAGCCGCTTTGTCTTTCTTATTCTTGTTCGCAGTTTGACATGTCTACACAGCAATTCCGGTTTTCTTTATAAATGCTGCTGTATTTGAAAGTTCCTAGGTGCTCCCATACAGCTATATTGTCGAGCAGACACGTCAGCTATTCCGGTTTCATGATACCATGGTTGCTGATGCGTCTCTCGGCCTGGTATCTCTGACTTCAGAAACTTCGCTTGCTTGGGCAGGACTGTGGTCCTACACAATTTTGGGTTAGTCCGAACAATCTTAGTTTTCAGCCTCTGTTCCTAGACTAAGCCCCCACCTCCACTTCAATCCGCTTTGTAGACATGACATTACCTGAATCCCAGATCTCTTGAGCACAAATCGGACGGTTTAACCAACTACCAGCAAGATCATCCCCGAGTATGAAAGTTTGTCATTCTTTATTCTTATCAAGCTAACAGGATGTAGTCCAGATAACGGAATGCGCTGTGTAACACTTTACAAGCGGGTCCGCGATTCTACGCATTTCTTTTTCTTACTCTGCGATCAACGTCTGCCGTCGTGTTAGATTGTCAGGCCTGTCTTCAGGGCGAAGTCCACTGTCTTCTTCAGGTCAGATCGACTGCCCCGTAGCTTTTGTATTCTTCTTCTTCTGCGTTCGTTCTCAAACTCCTGCAGATTAGCAGTTTGTAGTCTGGAGAATGGAATGCGTTGTGTCATGGTTTAAGGTATTGCTGCGATATCTGCGCCTTTCGGCGTGACACATCTGACTTCATCATAGCTTTGGATCACTGACCCTATATGGGATGGGACAGTCAACTCCATCCAATAACCTCCTTAGTCGTTTTTTACGACATTCGTGGAAGGTAAACAGTGTTGCTATTCTTTGCTCCCTTTCGGGCCCCGGTAACACACGGGCGGCTTTTGTATTAAATTTGTATCCTCTGACAGGTCCGATGTCTCTACTCTTTGTATGTTTAGCAGTATTGAAGTATGTGTTCAGGAGTCTAGGTTAACTCATTTATAGAATGACAAATACTTTCCATGTATTACCGGCTCCGAAAGTTGAGGAATGAGTTGAAATACTGAGACCTGACTTTAGTGTGTCTTCTGTGCCACTTTTACCCTCTATATGATGAAACTTCTTCCCCAAAACCTCCTGAGTTGCATCTTCGGCCATACATGGCAGGTCTCAGTATTGCCACTCATTCCTCAACTTTCGGAACCGGTAATACATGGACAGTATTTGTCATTGACAACAGTGAACTATAAACAGTGAAACGTGAACATTAATGTTACAGTATATCTGCCTGGTGTCGGCGCTGTTGCTCGTAAATAAATCTAGATAGAAGTATATTTTTTGTGAGCCATACAGTCCTGCAGTGACCATCAGTAATATAATACATGTAGACTAATTAGAAAATAGCCTTCTAACTTGACGCTTTTGGCTTTTAATGTATGTGTTCAATTTTGGCACGAATTGTTTTTACACATTTAAATACATGCAGAATATCATACATAAGAAGTATTATCTTGAGTGGAAGAAAAAAATATCAGATTTTACAGTGATATAACTAGTAACACTATAATACACGGTAATGGGATGGAATTGGCTGCCCCATCCCATATAGGCTCAGTGACCCAAAGCCATGCGGAAGTAGGATGTGTCAGGCCGCAAGACGCAGATATCGCAGCAATGCTGTAAACCATGGCACAACGCATTCCGTTCTCTGGACTACATCCTGCTAATCTGCAGGAGTTTGAGAACGAACGCAGAAGAAGAGGAAGAAGAAGAATACACGGTGTAGATTTACATCAGATTTTACAGTGATGTAACTAGTAACACTATAATACACGGTGTAGATTTACATCAGATTTTACAGTGATTAACTAGTAACACTATAATACACGGTGTAGATTTACATCAGATTTTACAGTGATGTAACTAGTAACACTATAATACACGGTGTAGATTTACATCAGATTTTACAGTGATTAACTAGTAACACTATAATACACGATGTAGATTTCTTTTTTACAACAAACCATTGGATTGCATTAATAATTTTAGCGGTTGTTGCCCTTTAAAGCCACATATTTTCTGTCAAATACTACATGCTTCCTGTTAAGGGGTTGAAAAAAGTTGAAGGGAGTTGAATGTATCCTTGGTTTTACTCAATATATTTCAGTGTTTAGTTTCACTTATTTAGTTTGTTTTAGTTAGTGTCCAGCGCTACGGAGGGGTGGTACATTGCTCGTATGTGACGGCCCAGGTACCAGGTTCGATCCCAGCCACAAGCAATTGTGCATCCGGGCCGTTCAAAAAGAAATGGCAATCTACTAAACGTATTTATATTACCTAGAAAATAACTACAGCCAAAAAATGTTGGGTTGATGACTACATCATGAAAAGGGTAAGCTACAAAATTGTTTTAGTTAGTTTTCTACAAACGAAATATTCATTATTGATTTCAATAAAAAAAAATGTCATACTGTATTTGTCCCGTTAGATAGTTACAAGGATATTCAAGTGACTTTATCTCAAATTGAGTTATAGATATCACTTTCGTTTATTTAAGCATTTGTGTTTTTTTTTTCGGTTTTTTTTTCTTTTCAAAAATATACTCCTTTCCCTTTACATTAACTTAGAAGGTCGTGGTGACATGCTTACTAGATCTGAGACGGGGTGCAAAGGGTACGGTATTGCTCTCGGCGGACACAGGAATAGTAGATAACCAAGATACAAAAAGAGTAGTGTGTTAGTCTCCATAAGGATTACATATTTAGTACAATGAGAAGGCAGCATATCACCAGACGACAGCGCAAGTGCAAATGTAAAGGGAAAATATTTCAAGGAAATTGGAACTAAAGATTTATTCGCTTGAGACAAGTTTCCAACTCGAAGGGATCAATTTCTACTTCTCTCCAAATTGCAGATTTGAAGTCATAAGCTTCAGTTCCCCTGTCAAACATCCTTTCTTTACAGATATAAAAAACCAAAATATCGGAGGATGTCCGACAAAATGGAAAGTGCCGTAGTAACCAGACAAATAAGAGGTAAATACGAAGTTAAGTACACAGGTTACTGAAGATAACTATCAATATAAAATAATTATAAGTAACAATAAAACATAGAACAAAAACAACCATAGTCTTTGTTCTATGTTTCATTGTTATTCCTGATTATTTTATATTGATAGTTATTTATCTTCATTAACCTGTGTACTTAACTTCGTATTTACCTATTTCTTTACAGAGGAATCCATAACAGCCCAACTCTTGACCACAGACACCGGGATGGGTGGGGCAGGTAATTATGAATTCCTTGACCTCCAAGTGGGCTCTCCAAATATTCAGGATTAACATTATCAGCATGTAGCATATGCTGAACATGATAGAGCAGTCACTACAGCATTTCGAAACTCATGTTGATCTTGAACAAGCCTTCCTGCTTCTGTCACTGTCATTGTTCAGGTGGTCTATGTCTTGTGTGTTCGTCTCCCTGGCATCCTTTCATTGTGGTCTTTTCTAGGCGTTTGATATGATCAAAATATTGTAGTATTCTTGAAAGAAACATGCTGTTTAGTCAGTTTTCTTTTACATTCAATTCTCGCAGGATGGCTATGTTGGTGATTGCATTGATCCATGATATTCTGATGATTTTTCTGTAACATAGGTTTAACGTGGTTACTTAAGACTATCCAACGGAATTGGCACGCCCTGTGCATAGTTACTTTTAAAAACAATCTTTGAGCAAGATGTTCATAGTGTGTAGCACAATGTACACATTGGCAACTGGGACCGTGATCTAGGCTGGATCACATCTGGTTCCCAAGAGTCATTTACATAGCAGGAATAAAATGTACACATTGGCAGCTGGAACCGTGGTCTAGGCTGGATCTCATTTGGTTCCCATGTGTCCTTTACATAGCGGGAATAAAATGTGCACATTGGCAGCTGGGACCGTGGTCTAGGCTGGATCTCATCTGGTTCCCACGTGTCATTTTCAATTCTAGGCTCTCTAAATACTGCACTAGAAAGGTAAACGTAAAGGTACTGATTAAATGTCGTGTGGCAATCAACAGAAGGGTCATCTAATAGGAGTTTGTTATTGCAATAGTGGTTGGTTTTTTAGGTGTGCGGTAGCCTAATTGGTAGTGTGCTTGCTTACTATCACCAGGTTACAGTGTGCCAGGGTCAAGACCACATCCGAATAAATTAAGAAGCATGAGTTGTGATGTCACGACTGACAAGTCCGTTCGCCCAGTCGATCCAGCAGTAAATGGGCACCTGACACATGAGTTAGGAAAGGTAAACACAGCATGAAAGGTAACTGGTCACACTCCCCCCCCCCCCCCGCCACCTAATAGTTGCGGCTTAGTACATGAAGAGTTTATCTTCATCCTCGACGTCAAGTTGCTGCCGTGAGACCTACGTTTTAATGGTTGGTTTGATGTTCCAATAATGAGAACATCAGAACTTCCGCATACAAATCATGTCCTTTGAACAGTCCCGCCCACTCTTAACCTTTCCCGGGATTACTTACAAACAACTTACCTTTCATTTTTGTAATTCATATATTTCAATTATTGACTATCGAGCGAGGTATGGTTGTTGAACCAACTTCATCATAGATGTTTCTAAACGATACATTAATGTACAGTATAGAGTATATATAGTACTGTTTTACAGAACTTGCAAACCCACGCTACAAACTATTGAATGTTATTAGAACGTCCTGTTATGCGCGTATTTCTCAGTACGCAAAGGCAGGCTAGGTTGTAGAGGGCAACATTGATATGTAGTGCGCACCAAGGTTTAGATAGTTTGGGTTCTAGTTTCTTTCTATAATCACTGAATGTAATTTTCTTAAATAAGGAAGTGTGTGCTAATTTGAAAAATCCGTTCAGGATACTTCTTCTTCTGCGTTCATTTTTAAACTCGTGCAGATTAGCAGACCTCTTCCTTAGTTGCTTCTTACTACATGAATAACAAGTCACGTTACTGATATTATTTGCTCCTCTTTCGTGCCTAGCAATATAAAGGTGGTTGTAATCTCAAATACACTCCCTCGCTCCTGTCTTCACGAGGCGCGACAGGGAAACGAAAAATAGTAACACTGTTACCTGACATGCACGTCGTAAGAGACGACTACGGTTTTGGGAGTGGAGTTGGCGGTGTCATGTCAGAAAGTCAAGTGATCAGAAACCTTTTGTCTGGCCGAAAGACGCAGACTCGCAACCAATCTGGAAGCCAAATGGACCATGACACATCGTATCCTGTTCTCCGGAATAGATCTTGCTAATTTTTAGGAGTTTGAGAAATAAAAAGTTGATCTATCACTATCTATTCGCTAAACCCTTTGTTGCCTTTCAGCGACAGGGGTAGAAGAGTTTTCTGGAGATGGCCCTCGTGTGTGGTGAGTATATTGTGGAGTTTGTTGCCTCTTTTATTTCGATGGTCCATCGAAAAAGTTGATGAAGAAGGAATATGGTGCCTTTTATTCAATGAAATATCATCGATATAGTTCACTGTCTCGCCCGTGTGTTGCCGGGGCCCGAAAGGGGAGCAAAGAATAGCAACACTGTTTACCTTCCACGCAATTCGTAAAAGGCGACTAAGGAGGTTATGGGATGGAGTTGGCTGTCCCATCCCATATAGGGTCAGTGACCCAAAGCCATGCTGAAGTCGGTTGTGTCAGGCGGAAAGGCGCAGATATCGCAGCAATGCTGTAAACCAAGACACGCCGCATTCCGTTCTCCGGACTACATCCTGCTATTCTGCAGGAGTTTGAGAACGAACGCAGAAGAAGAAGAAGAAGTTCACTGTCTAGGCCTGTTCTTCAATAAAATATCATATATATATATATATATATAGTTTACTGTCCCTCAACCTACGCTGAATATAGTGCAAGACTGTAGTATACTAAATCGTTTGCGGACTCAGCGCTAACCTGCAGAGACACATTTAATTTAAAACTTTATGAGAGTCTTAAATGTATTCATAAATACAGTCAAAGGGCATGAGCCCATGGACCGCTGGATCAGCAACCATAAATACAGCAGTATGTATCGTGAAAACCGAACTTGCTGTGAGAGTCAAGCATACATGGCTCGATACATCAGATTTCAACAGTGTCAATATATTTGTCTACGCTTCTCATATTCGCTACAACAATAAAATCTTCTGCAGTTTATGGTTCATTTCCATATGTTCACATTAAGATGAACACACGGCGACACAACGCATTTCCATTCTCTTGACCACATCCTGCTGGAAATCTAGTAGTACATGTTGAGTATGTTAATGTGTTCACATATTGAGTATGTTAATGTGTTCACATATTGAGTATGTTAATGTGTTCACATATTGAGTATGTTAATGTGTTCACATATTGAGTATGCTAATGTGTTCACATATTGAGTATGCTAATGTGTTCACATATTGAGTATGCTAATGTGTTCACATATTGAGTATGTTAATGTGTTCACATATTGAGTATGCTAATGTGTTCACATATTGAGTATGTTAATGTGTTCACATATTGAGTATGTTAATGTGTTCACATATTGAGTATGTTAATGTGTTCACATATTGAGTATGTTAATGTGTTCACATATTGAGTATGTTAATGTGTTCACATATTGAGTATGTTAATGTGTTCACATATTGAGTATGCTAATGTGTTCACATATTGAGTATGCTTGAGAGTCAAGAGAGAGTCAAACAAATGCGAACAGGAAGATGATGATGTAATATCTGAACTCTTTTAATTGACAAAATTCGATATCGATCGCAGAACTAAAGTTAACTGTTCTCAAAACTGATTCTACCATCTACCTGAATGGTGATCAGCACCCACAGTATACTGTATCTGCGTAGATATTAAATCTGTTCAGTTTCAAATACAATTATGTTCCTGTTTATCGTTGTTGCTATATTTAAAATGTTTTCAATGGGTTTTAGGCGTATGTTCCAAATCAAGTCATGCATTTGACTGGAAAGTCATGTGTGAAGAGCCTCTAGATCAATGACATGATGATCAAGGTAAATTTCATTGCATGTAATGTGGCACAGGTGTAGTGTGTTAAAAGTCCTCGAAGTATTAGGTCACGACATTGGAAGGTGACATGAGATGGTCAATCACCCATTCAGCTTAATTCAGATGTTCACATTTGTGTAACTTGGTTATGTAAGAATCTGATGGAACATTCATGTCGTTCTATTCTGTAGTATATTCTCAGAGACCGAAAGGAAAGCACAAACAAAATATTCTTCTTTTGCGTTCGTTCTCAAACTCCTGCAGATTAGCAGGATGTAGTCCAGAGAATGGAATGTACTGTGTCATGGTTTACAGAATTGCTGCGATATATGCGCCTTTCGGTATGACATATCCGACTTCAGTATGACTTTGTGTCACTTACCTTATACGGGATGGGACAGCCAACTCCATTCTATAACCTCCTTAGTCGCCTCTTACGACATGCATAGAAGGCAATCAGTGTTGCTATTCTTACACAGACACAGTGTACAGATGCCTTTCGTCACTGTGTGCCGACAGTTCTACTGGATGTGTTGCCCTAGAGGTCTCAGAGATAGTGCGTGTCCCTGTGCAGACAATTATCATTCCATCTATAGCCTCCACGTCCACAGACACGAGCCTAAAATTGTTGATCAGGAATACAGCAAGAGCTGCTGTATTTCAGTTTTCAGGGTGTACCACGAGGAGGTACTTTTAGGATCTTGGTTATCTGTTAACCCTGGGTCTGCACGAGAGCAAAGCGGGAGCCTTGGGACTCCATAAGCATTTATCAATTACACATTTATAGCATTAAGAACGAGTAAGAACGGCTCTACCAACGTTCACATGACAGAGCTAAATATGGATTAATGTCTGAGTCCAGTGTTTGTGTGTTAGCTTTCATTCTCAAACTCCAGCTGGATCTCTCTTGTGGCAGGACAATTGTCTCACTAAATATCTCTTGCAGCAGGACAATGGTCCCACTAGATTTCTATCAGGATATAGTTGGAAAATGAGATTAATATTTCACATTTATGTGTGCCAGTGACTCGATACATCAGATTTCGACAAGTCCAATATATTTGTCTACGCGCCTCATATTCGCTACAACCATAAAATTTTCTGCAGTTTATGATTCATTTCCATATGTTCACATTAAGATGAACACACGGCGACACAGCGCATTTCCATTCTCTTGACCACATCCTGCTGGAAATCTAGTAGTACATATTGAGTATGTTAATTTGTTCACATATTGAGTATGTTAATGTGTTCACATATTGAGTATGCTAATGTGTTCACATATTGAGTATGCTAATGTGTTCACATATTGAGTATGCTAATATGTTCACATATTGAGTATGCTAATGTGTTCACATATTGAGTATGATAATGTGTTCACATATTGAGTATGTTAATGTGTTCACATATTTAGTATGCTAATGTGTTCACATATTGAGTATGTTAATGTGTTCACATATTGAGTATGCTAATGTGTTCACATATTTAGTATGCTAATGTGTTCACATATTGAGTATGTTAATGTGTTCACATATTGAGTATGCTAATGTGTTCACATATTGAGTATGCTAATGTGTTCACATATTGAGTATGCTAATGTGTTCACATATTGAGTATGCTAATGTGTTCACATATTGAGTATGCTAATGTGTTTACATATTGAGTATGTTAATGTGTTCACATATTGAGTATGCTAATGTGTTCACATATTGAGTATGTTAATGTGTTCACATATTGAGTATGCTAATGTGTTCACATATTGAGTATGTTAATGTGTTCACATATTGAGTATGTTAATGTGTTCACATATTGGGTATGCTAATGTTTTCACATATTGAGTATGTTAATGTGTTCACATATTGAGTATGTTAATGTGTTCACATATTGAGTATGCTAATGTGTTCATATATTGAGTATGTTAATGTGTTCACATATTGAGTATGTTAATGTGTTCACATATTGAGTATGTTAATGTGTTCACATATTGAGTATGCTAATGTGTTCACATATTGAGTATGCTAATGTGTTCACATATTGAGTATGCTTATATACTCGTCTGAGCCTTTACAGACATCGCCAACACCTCGTCGACGTCTGAGCCTTCACAGACATCGCCAACACCTCGTCGACGACTGAGCCTTTACATACATTTAAGAGCACTCGAGGTGATGGGAGAAAGCTCCTTCTCCAGAAAGATCAGAAGAACGCGCAGTCAGCAACTGACTGGAACACTGAGCTTATACACTTTTAGATGGCTGACGGAACGGCAAGCAGAGCATATATGTGAATTCCCCCAGTGCTGTGACGCTTGTTCCTAATCAAGAATCAAGAGCACTCGGCGATGTTTTCTTTTCCATAAGACGTGCTTCCGGAAATAAATTTCAGTATATAGTTGTATCCATTTTATTTGAAAATGGTGCTGTCCTCTAGCGCTGTGATGTTATATCATTGTACAAATAGTAGTCTTACCTCTCCGAACATTTCCTCAAATTCTCTTTGTTTCTGAGCTTGGGACATGACAGCCTGGCAGTCCATGAGATATTGTTTGCCCTGTTTAATCAAATCTCATTCGTTGTAGATCTATACTGCGAGGCCACGATCCATACAGCGTTAGCTAGTTTGCTTCGCGCGTGCTCCAACGCATTTCATTTCCAATGTGCACCACGAGGAGGTGCTTTATGATCTTGTTTATCTTTTAACTCTGGGTTTGCACTAGAGCACAGCAAAACCTTTTTCACCGTCCTTTTACTAACCCTGTGTTTGCACGAAAGCACAGCAGTAACTTTTTTAAACGCCCTTGAAATACTGATCTTGCGTCTGTCATGTATACCACAGACTGTGATCCAAGGTTGGAATCTCACAATTTTTCATTTGCTACTTTTATTGCCTGGATTGTGTGGCGCAAGACAGACACGTTAGTGTGTTGGTCTCACATCTGTGAGGTTCTTTTTTCAACTCCCTGTAAGAACAAGTTTTTTTCTGTCGGAGGATAAATTAAAAAACTCACCCTGTACATGACGTGGTGACAGCAAGAATATGCGGCTTTTTAACACACAGCTATAAATACTATCTCCCTAACGGAAAACATACAGTGTATGACAGTTTGTTTTATTACCTGGATTTCTACATTGTAATTATCACATCATTTCCCTGTTGGTGGTTTTTTTTAATCTTCAGCAACTCTAAAACAGACAACAGCCTATATCATAGAATCCGGAGTCCCAACCTGACCGACCTTAATGATCGCCGAAGAAGAAGAAGTATCTCTAGCATTTTTTGTGTATTCTGAGAAATGACATGCATGTAGTAAGAGTTTGCTAATGGGTTCTCGTGGCTGCCTTGTCTTATATTACGAACACATAAGAAGACATTCTATCATAATCTGAACTTTTTACAAACTGCAAGAACCTTTTTTCTGACCGTCGCATATTAATGAGACCAGTTGGCTAATTGGATAACAGCCTCTCAAAATTACTCATTTGACTTCCAGTTATTTTAACTGACTGACGACACAAAGTATTCACTAAGTAACTAACGAAAATGCACAGTAAATGTCATGTATCTCATTTATTTTAGACGGCTGTTTTTCAATTAGCCAACTTGTCTTATACTGTGATGGTCACGATTGGAGAAATGTATTTAATTAATAACTTGCCCAACCAAAAACGTTTGAACGATTCGTTTATCGAGTAGGTAGACACGACTTACTCTCGTGACAATACCTGTGTGTTATTTGCCCTAATAGCTTCATACAATCGTTGTTAAATTTTTCTTATCTTTTACGTTCATTTCCAAACTCTTGCTTTGCTTTTCTACGGGATATAATTCAGAAAAATTGTAATACAGCAAACGGGGTTTAAACTAAGTTCGCTCAGATGGCACAAATTATCCTCGAACTTGAATAAATACTTTTCCCCATTTCGACCACACAGCATCCCTAAAAGATGCTACTTTAGTCAAGACTTTCAAAGTGTTTATTCTCAAAGTAATATGAATGTGGATCGGTTAGACGACACATAGACAAAATTACACACGTATGTAAATTCAACAAGAACCACAAACATTTAACATTAGAAATTCCCAGAATGCATCAATACGACCATGATCAAATACCAGCTGGAAAGAAAAGACCAGAGTATCATCTTCCGAGTGCGCACAACAACATGTACAGCTCAACAATCATCTGAACAGAATACAACGACAACACACTCCAGGGTGCCGGCTGTGCACTCATCCCTATGAAACTGTTGACCACCACCTTTTTCAATGCCCAGCGCTGGATGGTATCAGGAAAATGTTTCTCCCTCCAGGGCCAGATAAATGGATCACATTATATGAAACAAAACAACATCTCACAAACACATGCATATATCACACAATGGCATTGGGTCAAAGGGCATGAGCCCATGGACCGCTGGATCAGCAACCAACCGTGATCAAATAAAAAGTTTACTTGTAAACATAAATAACGTATAAACACTTACAATGTTGCTTCAGATAGATATAACACACCGCTCTGTTCACGGGACTGGAAGGGGAGTAAAGAATAGCGGCACTGTTGCCTGCCAGTCGCTAACCTGGAGAACGGAATGTGTTGTGGCACTTTGCTGTGATATCTGCGCTTCGTGGTACCAAACCTTTCTGCCTGGCACATATACTTCGGAATGGTTTCTGTGTTATGTTTACAATATATGAAATGGAACAGCAAACTCCTTAACCTTCTTAATCGCCTCTTACGACATGCTTTGAAAGTAAACAGATTTACTATTATTTGCTCCCCTTTCGGTCCCGGCAACACACGGGCGCTAATAGTTATTGCTTATCAACATCATTGTACTCCGGACAGACCCATTGGTACATAGTTTCCCTTAGTACCACCAATGCCAGATGTATCGGGTCATTGCCGCAAATAAAACTGCGACACAACGCATTTCTATTCTCTTGACTACATCCTGCTGGAAATCTAGTAAGACCATTATCCTGCTAAATAAAGAGATCTAGTGGGAGTTTGAGAATGAACCCTGCAGAAGAAGTCTGCTCAAGCAAAGCACCATGGATATACTTACTGATGGCTTCCTAGTTGACGAAGCTCCTCATCTGTCACTCTGCAGCTCAGACGTCCAGCTCTACTAGTTCCACATTTACTACAGGATTTCTTAAATCTGAGCATCTGTGCTTAATCAGGCACTTCTTCTTCTTCTTCAGCGTTCGCTCTCATATAACCACAGCTAATATATCGTGTGATTTCCGTTTCCGCCGGGGAGAGTGAAGTACGTTGTGCTGCAAGTTCCACAATTGTACTGTGGTATTTGCACCTCAGTTGGCCACTTGTGGTCAGGACGTACGAGGTTAATCAGGCACTCATGGAGCAGTTTCAGCACATCCCCATCATTCATTGTCAACACTACGTCTATTGGTGCCTGGAATACATTTCTGTCTGTTCACTCATTACCGTCGACACCTGCGTGTCCTGGGCAGTAAATGCATGTCACACCCTGGAGGTTTGATATATCTATATATGTTGTCCGCTCATAGGATATCGACCATACCTTTACCATATTAGTTTTTGTTTTTATTTAAAAAATATTTTTTCCACGGGTACAATTAACAGCCTGTCCTGTAGACTAATACCAGTCTAGACAACTGTACGGAGAAAATACATAGGATCACTACCAAAACAACGAATGAACACATAGCGGCAACAAGAAAGATCATCAAGCAATCAATAAAAAAAAGTCATTTTAAGGACTAACACCTTAAACATCCCATTAATATCACGGGAGACAGGCAGAGCCACACCATAGTCCTTTTAAGGACTGCAGCTAGGAGACACGTCGGCGAACCCGGACGAAGAAACAAGTACTAGCATTAACAAGGCAGATAAGCCACAAACAATAAAAGGTTCCCAAACGCCCTGATATAACCGACACCAGTCCTAGGTTGAAAGAGGGCGGGCCTCGACCATATGAGGCAAAATCATTAGTAAACAACAACAAAGATATTTGTGGATCGTTCGCTGCGTGAACAGTGAGTAAGAAACATTAACTACTTTTGTGAATGAGGTTCCAAAGATCCATTTGATGGCAGCAGTAGTGGTAGTCCAATTTCCACTCATACTGCATGTATAACTGCTTGTTATGTATACTCCGCTAGTCTCGGCAACGACTGTACCACGATAGCTGGGTGTAAAACCGCAACCAAATTTCTCACCGCCACGCACAGATCCATCAGTGAGTGCACTTATATCAGCAAACCGGAGTTCTCAGCAATCATTTGATTGATTTCCAAGTTAGTTTTACCGTTTCTCCAATCTTTACCTTCCCTTCCAAAAGTTGAAAATTCCATAACGATATAACTGGAAAATAAATATGTAAGTGGTCGGACGTCAGAAACTTTCACAGATTGAAAATAGCCAAGCTAAATGTACCATGCTGTCCAGACCTTTCCGTAGTATGTGAAAGTTCAAAAGAAAGAGGTCAAGGACTTTTTATGAAAGCTTTTTACGAGAACTGAATGACTCATTGTCCATCTGTGGCGAACTTTCCAATAACAAAACAACTTGTTCGGCAAATAAAGACGAAAGGAACAGGGTAGGCTACGCCGACATAACTTCACTCGATGGACTAAAATAACAAAGAAAAGCCCCTGGACCTCAATGTAGTGACGCTGAGAAGAATACACACTTTTTCGATCGGACAGGGGACAAGGTAAGAATCCCTGTTGTTACCATCAGAGCGAGACATCGATTACCATTCGTTACACAATTGTCATAATACCAATTTGGCCGGACAATTTCTTCTTTTCACATAAAAATTTTGTTCTCTGTCAAATAGCCTATCTTTCAAATCTGTATTTTGTCTGTTATAAAAAAAATGTGGAATACTAATAATATATACTTCTGCATTCTTTTTAAACTCCTGCAAATTTGCAGGATGTAGTCCCAGAGAAAAGAATGCGTTGTGTCATGGTTTACAACAATGCTGCGATATATGCGCCTTTCGGTCTGACACATCCGTCTTTAGCATGGCTTTTGGTCATATTGACCCTATACGGGATGAGACAGCCAACCCCTTCTCATAACATCTTAGTCGCCTCTTACAGCATGGAAGGTAAACAATGTTGCTATTATTTGCTCCCCTCTTGGGTCCCTACAAAACACTGGTGCTATGGATATATGCCAGTATATGGGGGTGTATTAGGGAATGTTGCAGGTCTGTTGCAGCCAACCTTCGTTGCCGAGACGGCGCTTGATGATGATGATACCAGTATATGGATCGTGACCATCAACTTTATGAGACACGTGGACTAACTTCTGAGTCGATCTTCTACAGTGACGCATTTGACTTTTGTCATCATTTTCATTGGCTGTGGACACAGAATGACCAATGAAACGGAAAGTAAAACGCGTCACTTTAGAAGGATGATTATCAATGATTAAGCAGGATTGTATAGATTATGAAATGTACGAATGGGCAGTCTTTGGTACCCTTTTTTGACGTTTTATAGATATGTGGTTCAATTTATATACATGATACAAATGCATAATATCCACTGAAACTCGGACCGCTGAAAAAGCAAATAATTAATTTGTGGTACACATTGTCCCAACAACGGACCGCTGGATTAATAACAGGCATGTGCGTGGTCCACATTGTCATAGTACTTCTGAATCAGCAACCAAATAATGTGCTCTCACATATGGACCACTGCTCGAGCTCCACTTCCAATTGAAGATCTCCTACACAGACAAACGTCAACGTGGATCCGAATCGAAATAACAATACGTATTTTACGACTACGAAACATACAAAGGGCAAAGACTGTTGGTCTAGCCAATGAATTCATAACAGGCAAAAGCTACAAGATAGCCACTCTAACATGATAAGGCAATCGACTTCACTTCGGAGATTGGATTGATAATCTAATGTGATCCCAGAATGTAACACAAAAGTGACCGTGTTTTGCCAGGGTTTTAAAGGGGAACAAAGAAGATTAACAATGCCATCTCACATTCATGTTGTAAAAAAACAACTAACGAGGGTTTTGGGATGGTTGTCTCACCCCATAGAGTGTCAAAGGTATCCAAAGTCATGCTGAAGTCGGATTTGTCATACCACAAGGCGTATGTGTATTTTTTTCTGAAGATTTTACCCTCCAATACAACCATATGGCAGCAAAGTTTTAAATATGACACAACTGCTACATCCTGCTAATCTACACAAGTTTGAGAATGAACGCAAAGGAAAAGAAAAGAAGAAAAAGGTAGAGGATAGGGGTCTGCACAAATTAATGTCCATTTGGAAAGTAATATAGACTTCTGAACACATACTTCAACATTGCCCAGATTTCATAAATTGCGAAGGGGTGTAGCCACACTGAGCTGAGCGGACGCAAAAACTTTGGAACCGCTACTTTGACAAGGAAGAAGACTGAGCTTCGCTATAACGACTGACATAACAAGATCTAGAGAACCAACAGAATCCTCACACAGAAGAAGACTAAGAGCTTCGTTATAACGACTGACCTGAAGATCTAGAGAACCAACATAATTCTTACGCACAAGAAGACTAAGAGCTTCGTTATAACGACTGACCTGAAGTTCTAGAGAACCAACATAATTCTTACGCACAAGAAGACTAAGAGCTTCGTTATAACGACTGACCTGAAGATCTAGAGAACCAACATAAATTCTTACGCACAAGAAGACTAAGAGCTTCGTTATAACGACTAACCTGAAGTTCTAGAGAACCAACATAATTCTTACGCACAAGAAGACTAAGAGCTTCGTTATAACGACTGACCTGAAGTTCTAGAGAACCAACAGAATCATTGCGCAGACGATTAGGTAATTTGTTCTAATGAATAATCTGAAGATGTAGAGACAATAGAATTCTCATAAATAAGACTGATCCTCGTTCTAACGACTGACATGAAGATCTAGCAAACCAATAGAATCATTTCGAAGAAGAAGACTACTAGCAACAACCCAAATGCGCGTCTACATGGTTGGGTCCTTGAGTTTCATATTTTTTCTTTTGGTATGTTTCCCCCATGCTGCTCATCTCTCCCTCGTATAACTTTTCAGTCTTGTGTGGCCGAGGAAAGGTATAATACGGCCTTATCAACTCCGAGCTCAGTTAGGTCAATTGGATAGTCTTTGACTTGAGTCAATGTCATGAAAATTGAAGAAATAAAGTGTAAACAATAAAATAAAATTTGACAATAGGCATTAGTCCCGACTATGTTTCGTGTTTTTAAGCTAAGTTCACGGGTCAGAAAGAAAGCTCTATGAAATTATCACGTCACACATACGAAGCAAGATCAAATCGCTCGTTAACTCCCGGGGATAGTAACAAACATAAACTTCATACAGTGAAATGCAGGAAGAATGAATACTGCAGAGAAATGAACAGGAACGTAGAAACTTCGTTAACGGCTTGGGATATTTAAATAAAAGCAACTTCTTCCATTTCATGGGGGTTTTGTGTGTCCTTTTTTAGAAAAACTATATTAAGGATGTATCCCCTCTTTTGTTTTCTTCCTATATAGAGGGGTAACGATCTCTTTTGGATTGCTTCCTGTAGGGGTAACTCTTTTGAGCTAGCTTCCTATATACGAGGCGTGTTCAAATGAAAACGGGACTTGTTACACCACGCGTGATAGAGCGCACTGATATTGATGACATTTTGCACTAGTAATGAGTATCCAATAATTTACATACGGTCACGTGTTCATCTTCCCAGCATGCATATGTGCTGCAGAAGACTGTTAACAATATGGTGGGTGTGATTCCGAACCCGTCCAAAGTGAATCAGCGTGCTGTGATCCAGTTTCTTTCATTTGAAGGATGTCAAGCAGTAGACATTCATCGGAGAATGAAGGCAGCATATGGTGACAAATGTTTGTCGAGGACCAGAGTGATGGAGTGGGTGCGTATGTTTAAAGACGGACGTGAGTTAACGGCAGATCTTGCACGGCCAGGTCAGGCGCATATTGTTGCAACAGAAGAAGCCATAGCCGTGCTTGATAAAGCAGTACTGACTGACCGTCGTCGGTGCATTCGTTCGCTTGCAGAAGAATTCAGTGATTCTTCTCCTCGACAACGCTCGTCCGCACGTCGCAAAAATTGTGCAGGAAACATTGGCAAAGAAGAATTGGGAAGTTCTTCATCACCCAGCCTATAGTCCCGATTTATCCCCGTGTGATTTCCATTTGTTCGGACCGTTGAAGAAAGCACTAAAGGGACAGCGATTTAACAGCGACGCAGACGTGAAGACAGCGGTGACCACATGGTTCAGAGAACAGCCACGCAACTTTTTCTCGGACGGCATTCGACGTCTACCTAAACAGTGGGATGCTTGCCTAAATGCATACGAAGAATTTTTCTGATGAACCCAGGTGCATTCTTATTCACAAGTGGTTGCTTTGTTCAATTCCGTTGAAAATATTAAATTGCGTATGATACTTTTTAAATAAATCCACAAGTCCCGTTTTCATTTGAACACGCCTCGTAAATGGAGTACCCACTTGTTTGGTTTGCTTTCTATGCTTCCTACATTGAGGAGTTTCTCTCCCTTTTGGCTAGCTTCCTATATAGAGGAAGCAACCTCTCTTTTTGCATGCTTGATATAGAGGTAACTCTCTCTCTTTCTCTCTCTTGGCTTGCTGCATATATGAAGTGCCCTCTCCTTTTGCTTGCTTCCTGTAGGATGTACGCTCATTTTTGGCTTTCTTCCTATGGTGGTTGCTTCCTCTCTCTCTCTCTTTCTCTTTCTTGGTTTGCATTATATATCGAGTATATAGGGGAATAGGGAGAACATCATGGAAAGAGAAGAAAACAAAAAAAAGAGGTGCTAAAAACCATATGAGGAAAGAATTACTAAGAGAAATAAAGATCAGGTAAATAAAATATTGTGGACACATTAAAAGTACCTTATTGAAGAACTTACTTTAGGGCAAAGTCAAAGGGAAGCGAGCAAGAGGTAGACACAGATATAAGTGGGAGAGTAACATCACATGATGGACAAGTTACAGTCTAGCAGAGTGCACCGCCAAAACAAGAGACAGGGGATGTTGGAGATACGTTGCAGCCAACCTTTGTTGCGGAGATGACTCTTGATGACCATCTCTATTTTGGCTTGCTTCTTATATTGGGGGGGGGGGGATTAACTTTCTCTGCTGACTAGATTCTTTAAGTATATCATAGTACTAAGTGGTTGTGTGGCTTCCTAAAATGGGGTTGGGGTGTTATTAAATCCCGCAAACCTCCCCACCCACCTATGAGCTGTCAACAGCACACAACTTTGCCGTAAGCACTGTCTGTGACTAATAAGGTAAAGGTATGTCCCAGGACAGCAACTTGCCGTTGGGATTGAAGATAACTCTTCAAGTACTAAGCCGCAGCAACTATTAGGTGGGGTGGCCAGTTCCCTTCCTTGTTGCCTTTACCTCCCCTAACTCATACATCAGGTACTTATTTACAGCTGAGTCGACTGGAGGAGTGGTCGTGTCAAGCGAGAATTCTCATTCCGGCTTTTTTTTTTATCCGGACGTGGTTTCGAACCTGGCACGCTGTAACCCAGTGATAGAAAGCACGCTCTCAATGCTACCGTGCTTCTCTGTGTGACTAATACGAATGTATGCGGTGTGACTAATAGCAATGTTCTATTGTCGAATACTCCCGACCTGTCTCCAACTGGACAAAGAGATTGGTAGAATTGTGTGTATTGAAATTGTAGCACACCTGTTCGGGTAGTAAACATGAAATTGCCATGTTTTAGGTAATCCACAATTTTGTGCAGTGCAGTGAGATTATGTAGTTAAAGAACCGAACACTGATATTAGTCAAGGACATCCAATTCTGTGTTACCAATGTCAAATATGGTCTTTAACAGCTTCGCAGAAAAGAAATATTGTCACATGTGAAATGAAGTGTCTGAGGAAAGCTGCAATGGTTACGAAACTAGATAAAATAAGAAATGAAGAAATTAGGAAAAGAGTTGGTATAATATTATGTATCGAACATATTGAGAGACAGCAAGTAAAATGGTTCGGTCACCTTATGAGAATGAAGCCAAACCAAATACCAATAAGAGCATATAATACAAGAATATCCGGGCGTAAAGCCACGGGTAGACCAAGAAAACGGTGGATAGAAAACATTAAGATAACCTTGAACAAACATGGACTAAATGCGACACATCTGGCCTTGAAACAACAGCATAAGATACCACCCCAAGCTTAACCGCAAGTGTGAATGCGATCAACAATCATTCACCTGGGGAAAGACAATAGACAATCCAATTCTGTACAAAGTTGTGATCTGTTTGCAGTTTGGGCCGTTAAAACTGTTGAGTGCTGTCGGGTAGTAATATCAAAATTGGTTGAGTGACAGGTTGAAACATAACAATTTGAAACGTTGTGTTCTATGTCATTATATTCTTCTTCTGTGTTCGTTCTCACTCCTGTAAACTAGTAGAATGTAGTCCCGAGGACAGAATGCGATGTGTCATGGTTTACAGTTTTACTGCTCTAACTTCGAATTTCGGCCTGACATATCCAACTTCTGTGTAATTTTGACTTCCGAATCCATCAAAACACTCCGTAGTCGCCACTTACAACATGCATGGAAGGTAAATAGTGTTGCTACTCTTAACTCCCTTTTCGGGACCAGGCAATACACTGGTGGTCGAACACCTTTATTATATTTAAAATATCAGTTGGGTGTGACAACGTTTACCAATCTGTCTGCTCTTTCATCCCTTATACCACCCCGGTGTCTAGTTACAAAGGGAAAGTAACTTTTGCACATATTTTATCATCGACTCCAGCCACTACCGACGTCCATATGCTTTATCTGAATTAGTACAACCATATTCGTAAACTGTCACTGCCGCATGTTTTCCAGATAAAGAAAACATGAACGTGTCTAGTGATGGCGATAAAGTCCGCATGTTCTTGTTGCTGTCACTAAATGAACAGGATGCATTTTTTTTTTAGATTTACCCTCCGACAGAAAATATTCAGTCCTTACCAGGAATCCAACCATGGAACTTCTGGCTGTGGGATCAACAGTTTAACATCTATACCATGCACCAACTCTTACAGTGTCAGACATTTGTGACGCTCTTCTGTTTTTTGTCATATCATTACCCTGGTCACCAAGCATCACCTCTATCACCATAGTGACCGCACTAACATAAGACTAATGAACTCGATACATGGTTGAGAGGTCGCCTAACACAAAAAATACCTCTTTAATCCCTTACTTACCGCCTGTGTAGCAACCGGGGCCTAGATTTCTAGTTGAGGTTACGAAAAATAGGGACATTGTCTTCTTCCAAGTAAAGTCGCAGAAGACTACTAAGGAACTTTGGGGACAACTTGTCACCCGTGAAAAAAAAGATCATCTTTTTCACTGCATGTCTTGTGTTGATATCCTTTGTTTTTCTTCTGTCAAATGGTCCGGTCAGCGGAGATTGCATCTTTCGCCATTTGTTGCAGACTCCTAACTGATGGGGAATGCTAGATGTAGTATCACTGCTGATGGCTCAATAGATATGACAGAAGAATGATGAACTAGTTGGTAGAGACATATATCCTTCGCTCCTGGCAACACTTGATGATCTTCGATACTGTTGCACTTGAGTGCCTCCCTTCGCGGACTAAACATGCATTTATAACTCCCCTAATACAACCATATCGTTGAGACATAATATGTAATCACTGCAGCAGAACTGCAATCCAATAGCGGAAACTTGGAACAGGGTAATGAAGATTTGCTAATCACTAGATACACACGTAACAACACACAAATCGACGTTTCGACCAAAATACCTTTTTGAAGAACACATTCAAAACAAAAAATGACGAGTAGGAACGGCACTATTTACGTCCACATACACATGTCAGCATTAATTATAGATGTAACCCGGAGGAGATAAAACTAGAATGTCAGAGGTGAAACAGCACAAGCAGAAGATATACTAAGCACCCAAATATCGATACACATGACACACAGAAAAATGACAGAACAACATGATATCATCCATACGATGGCGGACACTGATCCCAAATTGTTCAGATGTGCCAAATTGATATGTGTGCGTGAGTGCGCGCGGCGCGAGCGTGTGGTCTGCTGTGTGCGCGTGCGGGTTCGTGTGTGTGCATGATTAGTAGAGTATGACGTAGCAGTTAACGCATTATTTTTTGTCTGTATTTATTTTCTACGCAATATCAATACGTTCAGTAGTTTGCAATTGCTTTCTGAACGGTCCGGATGCACAATTGCCTGTGGCGGGGATCGAACTCGGTACATTCGCCGTCACAGACGTGCCGTGCACCACCGCGCCACATAACCGAATATCAGATATATGTGTATAGCAGTTCTCAAGCGCATGACGAATCCTGTCACCCGAGAAGAACGACTTAATGGTGGTCACACGAATATCATGGGCAACACTATGGCCGATGCCATTGAAGTGGCTAGTAACAGAAGTATCAGTCTGGCTTTTGGTGGATTTACATATGGTCACAGAATTAGTCTGCGAACCTCCTACCAATCTCACCTATGTATGTCATGGTGCAACGCTTGCAGATGATGGCATTGATGGAACACACATTAAATTCTCTGCAATGGCAAAGTGGCTTTCGATGGAATATATCAAACCAGGTCTCGGTGACATAGACTCAGCATGTATTACATTTGCAGCTGATAGTATCAAAATGATTAGAAATGTCAGCCCTGATATGACATCGGACCAATATATCCCCGAGGTTCTGTCGCGTTTAAGTTTATTCTTGTGTCCCCACCTCCATAAAATCGTGTACATCAAAGAGGGCTACATAGCTATATTGAGAACGTTGTGTTAACACATTGGTCTCATAATCGTGACAGCTTGTGTTCAAATTCTTTTAGTTCATTAAAATGAATTACTTCTCGCCAGTGTGTTGCCGGAGCCCGAAAGGGGAGCAAAGAATAGCAACACTGTTTACCTTCCACGCATGTCGTAAAAGGCGACTAAGGAGGTTATAGGATGGAGTTGGCTGTCCCATTCCATATAGGGTCAGTGACTCAAAGCCATGCTGAAGTCAGATGTGTCAGTCCGAAAGACGCAGCAATGCTGTATACCATGACACAACGCATTCCGTTCTCCGGACTACATCCTGCTAATCTGCAGGTGTTTGAGAACGAACGCAGAAGAAGAAGAATACCTCCTATATTGAGAAACGCTCATTTAAATTGCTCACATTAGTTCAGTTATGTTACAACAGAGAGGTTTATATTGGTCTATAGCTGCTGAAAATTACAAAAGGTTAATTTCTCGTGATTTTCATCAGCTACAAACACACAATGTAAACATATCTGACATTGAACCGCGGTTTAAGGTAGAGTTTCTTATATAAGATATAGGACCCTAATTTTTCTCAGCTGTTATTTTAGAAGGCTGATTCCCAGTGAACCTGCAGGTCTGAAATTGTCGATTGCTCATGCCATGCGTCGCAGACGACTGGTTTGTATAGAATATACACCATTACGGTTTATTACCAAATATGCCTTAAACTTAGCATGTGAAAACATGTCCCTGGGAGGTAGTTTTTGAGAAATTGTAAGAAGGAATGTGGACGGGTTCCGCTACCAGTGAACCGCGGCATTCGACAGTTTAGGCATGCCCGACTTCAGTGAAGACATGTGTACGGAAAATAAACATGTCCCGAGAAGCCGATCTCTGCTTATTTTCGTATATAACGACCAATGAGACACACGACAACAATAAAAAACGTAACGAATGAAGGCTTGTTTACTTTCTGTACAGAGGTCTTTACCATCGACGATTTCGGTTTAGGTCTACGAGCAGAATCAAAGTAAAATTTAATACCTGATGAAATTGATTTTTTCTGTGCTTTTAACTAGTCACAATTTTATACTTTGTGTTGATTTTAGTTGGTCACTATGTTATACTTTGTGTTGATTTTAGTTGGTCACTATGTTATACTTTGTGTTGATTTTAGTTGGTCACTATGTTATACTTTGTGTTGATTTTAGTTGGTCACTATGTTATACTTTGTGTTGATTTTAGTTGGTCACTATGTTATACTTTGTGTTGATTTTAGTTGGTCACTATGTTATACTTTGTGTTGATTTTAGTTGGTCACTATGTTATACTTTGTGTTGTTTTAGTTGTTCACTATGTTATACTTTGTGTTGCTTTCCAACGCCGACAAACGAAATGCACAGAAACGATCGAAAACATGAGGTATGAAGGCTTGTTTTGATACTGCTCGTATGTCTTCAATGTCGATAGCCACTTGTGAACTTGTCTCGTTCATATATCCTTGTCTGCCATCGGATGCTGTAAAAGTCTTCTTCTGCGAATTGTGTTTCCAGTTATTAGTAAAACTTCATTAACCTGTTCCAGAATTGCCTTTTGGATTTCAGTTTTGCTGCAGTGAGTAAATATTATTAATCTGCAAACCAGGTTCTAGCATGAAGTATATGTACGTTCAAGTGTAGAGTTGGATGAATTTGGTTAGCCCTCTTAACTGAGGTTTCGTTGACCAATGTCGTGAAGCCTTCGTTCAGATTTGAGAACTACACACATTTTTTTCTGAGGACATTCACCCGTGTGGCACCCGGGGTATGAACTTCTAGTTCACGACACAAGGAATAGGACCACAATCTTCTTTCCTGGTACGTCGTAGGAAGCGACTAAGGAAAGTTGCAGAATAAACTTACAACATGTTTTACATGGAAAAATAATCATAATTGTCACATCTTGTCTCAATTTTTTCTTCTATCGTATAATCCCCATGGATGACACAGAGATGCATGTCAGTGAACATTGCACCTTTGTCTTATTGTGGCAGCTATTAGGTGACGAGAAATTAGGCAACTACAAGGTGACGAGAAATTAGGCAACTACAAGGTGACGAGAAATTAGGCAGCTACTAGGTGACGAGAAATTAGGCAACTACTAGGTGACGAGAGATTAGGAAATTACTAGGTGACGAGAAATTAGGCAACTACTAGGTGACGAGAGATTAGGAAATTACTAGGTGACGAGGAATTAGGCAACTACTAGGTGACGAGAAATTAGGCAGCTACTAGGTGACGAGAAATTAGGCAGCTACTAGGTGACGAGAGATTAGGAAATTACTAGGTGACGAGGAATTAGGCAAATACTAGGTGACGAGAGATTAGGCAACAACTAGGTGACGAGAGATTAGGCAACTACTAGGTGACGAGAGATTAGGAAATTACTAGGTGACGAGAGATTAGGCAACTACTAGGTGACGAGAGATTAGGCAACTACTAGGTGACGAGAGATTAGGCAACTACTAGGTGACGAGAGATTAGGCAACTACTAGGTGACGAGAGATTAGGCAGCTACTAGGTGACGAGAGATTAGGCAACTACTAGGTGACGAGAGATTAGGAAATTACTAGGTGACGAGAGATTAGGCAACTACTAGGTGACGAGAGATTAGGCAACTACTAGGTGACGAGAAATTAGGCAGCTACTAGGTGACGAGAGATTAGGCAACTACTAGGTGACGAGAGATTAGGCAACTACTAGGTGACGAGAGATTAGGCAGCTACTAGGTGACGAGAGATTAGGCAACTATTAGGTGACGAGAGAGTAGGCAACTACTAGGTGACGAGAGATTAGGCAACTACTAGGTGACGAGAGATTAGGCAACTACTAGGTGACGAGAAATTAGGCAACTATTAGGTGACGAGAGATTAGGCAACTACTAGGTGACGAGAAATTAGGCAGCTACTAGGTGACGAGAGATTAGGCAACTACTAGGTGACGAGAGATTAGGCAGCTACTAGGTGACGAGAGATTAGGCAACTACTAGGTGACGAGAGATTAGGAAATTACTAGGTGACGAGGAATTAGGCAACAACTAGGTGACGAGAAATTAGGCAGCTACTAGGTGACGAGAAATTAGGCAACTACTAGGTGACGAGAAATTAGGCAACTACTAGGTGACGAGAAATTAGGCAACAACTAGGTGACGAGAGATTAGGCAACTACTAGGTGACGAGAAATTAGGCAACAACTAGGTGACGAGAAATTAGGCAGCTACTAGGTGACGAGAAATTAGGCACTTTCAAAGACAAGACTTCTTGAAGACTTTGGTTGAAGATAGAGGTGAGCGGAGACGAACAGAGTAGTAGACAGAGATACAAGTGTGATGGAAACATCACGAGATGAACAGGATTCAGTCTATCAGAGTGTATTGCCATGGCAAAAAAGCAGAGGATTTTGGAGGTCCTTACAGCCAATCTTCAATGCTGAGACAGAACTTGACAATCTTCTTCTTCTTCTTCAGCGTTCATTCTCAAACTCCTACTGGATATCTCTTGTATCAGGACCATGGTCCTATTAGATTTCCAGAAGGATGTAGTCCAGAGAATGGAAATGTGTTGTGTCGCCGTTTTATTTGCGCCAATGGTCCGACACATCCGTCTTCGGCGGGGACCTTGACAATGATGACTGTAAATTAAATATGTAACAACGTCAGAATTATGTACGCTGTCATACGTTGGCTTTCATAAGCGTTGATTCGCAAGGACCAGAGACAAGCAGAAAAACAAATCCTGACTAAAGGGTAAAAACAGACGCACGGACCAAATGGTGCATAACAGCCCGATGTTGTTGTCAAGTACGAAAACAAAAATTCCAAGCAAATACTTCACTGTAAACAGTTGGGATACCGAATTGGAACTGTAATATGGTGTGGAGGATTAACGCACCTTTTGATAAGAGAGACACCAATTTGATTTGTAGACAAAAGTCCACTTCGGTTATATCATTACGTTGATTTATATATACAAGCATATTACCATTAACAATATAGGAAAGAAAACTGTAGCTATCAGTGAACATTGTCGCCAGTGTGTTGCCGGGGCCCGAAAGGGGGGCAATGAATAGCAACACTGTTTACCTTCCACGCATGTCGTAAAAGGCGACTAAGGAGGTTGTGGGATGTAGTTGCCTGTCCCATCCCATATAGGGTCAGAGACCCAAAGCCATGCTGAAGTCGGATGTGTCAGGCCGAAATGCGCAGATATCGCAGCAATGCTGTAAACTATGACACAACGCATTCCGTTCTCCGGACTACATCCTGCTAACCTGCAGGAGTTTGAGAACGAACGCAGAAGAAGAAGAAGAAGTGAACATTGTAATGACGGGGAATATATGGACACTGACGACAGCGAACGATAAATCTGGTATATTTTGTTGATTATTTGTGTGTGTGGATTAGCACAACAATATTCACTTAGAGTGTTTACGACTATTCACTTGGTGTAGTGGTTAAATCAATTGTTTTGTTGAAATTTAACGAAAGAAGAAGAATCTCCAACTCTCACCCGTATGGGGGATTTACATCAACACTTTTTGACAATTTTTGATACATTTTGTATGCAAATATATATTATATGAAAATATACAATCATATTATGAAATCAATGCTATCTATAAATATGCAATCATATTGTGAAATCAATGGTATACATAAATATACAATCATATTGTGAAATCAATGGTATACATAAATATACAATCATATTGTAGAATCAATGGTATCTATAAATATACAATCATATGTGAATGAAAGATATCTATTTATATGGGCTCGTTAATCAATTGCGTTAACAATTGCGAATAATTCAGGGACTCCCCATTTCCCAATTATGTCAAAACACATTTAATTAACACAACCACCGAGGAAATATCTGTATCAAAAAATGTACGAAATAATACACGAATTACATTACATAATTAGTAAAATGTTTCAAATGCAAATTTCATTAAAATTTAATTGGTGTAAAACTATTATAAACGTCAACTTTTATCAAACCTCACCCTCCCATCTGTAAAACTATTATTGTTGTCAAACCCCATCCTCCCATCTATAAAACTATTATTGGCGTCAAACCTCACACTCCCATCTACAAAACTATTATTGACGTCAATTTTTATCAAATCTCACCCTCCCATTGGTAAAAATATTATTAACGTCAACTTTTGTCAAACCTCACCTTCACATTTGTACAACTATTATTGACGTCAACTTTTGTCAAACACTCTGCCATCTGTAAAACTTTTTAGACCCACTTCTCTCTCCTAATTGTTGACGTAATTTTGTTATATCCCCCCCCCCCCTTTTCGCGTATGCGATTCGATGGATGTTTTTTTTAAAATTCTGCTCATGGTATAATACAAAATTCTGAATATGTAGATATTTAATATATTTGCGTTTTATATATTTTAGAACATATTTAAATGGGTAGGAATAGTGGAATATTGAACAGTGTTGCCACAGAAATGTGTCAAAAATCTAACGAGAAGTTTTGGTAGTTATAAAATGGAAGGGATTTGTGGGAAAGGTCATGTCCACGTCAAATAATACATAACAAGTTTACACCTAAAATAAGGTTATTTTGCATGGAAACTTTATGCAAACCGTGTTGATTCCATCCGTAGCAAACATTCATATTTAAATTCAATTCTCCCACCTTTCTACGTCACGGACCAATTCGCCTCGCCTGTGTTCTCAAAGTGTGGGATTTACAGCAGACAGTAGCAACTTCTATCAAGAAAACCAGATGTGTATTTGTGTTTGGGAACCCTGCTCACCGAAGCGAGAAATTTTGGTGAATTCTTCTTTCTACCCACCCCGCACTGTTCTATCTTCTTTTGCCTATAAATGTATCTGACTCCAACGACCTACATTTGATGTGCCTGTGGGAATTTATGTCTCATTTGATGAGCAGTTCTGTGTGAAAAGGACTATCCTCGGGGTACAAGCCAGGAGGAAAGGGGTACTGATAAACAGGCGAGAAAGTTATAGTTTCTTGAAACTCTTAAAAGGCAAACACCCAACTTCGCCTCACTGTCGGAGTGACATGTGAGTGATACACATTAGACTCAAACGACAAACACGCAGTGACGTTCTTGAACTCCATTCAAGCGCAGCGTCTTTCCTTCTGGTCACCAATATTTAAGCTGGTACACTGTGACCAAGAAGCCACAAGTTGTAAGGAATCATTTGCTCTACCACAGGTATAGGGTAAGAACTATAAACTATCAGGTGTTCGCAAGAATTAGTCAACTTTAGTGTTTATATTAGGCAAAGATATTTTACGTTGGATAACTGATGTTCTTATGTAGGTCAACCATAGTACTGTGCATATTATTTTTTCACTTAAGTTTTGCCGAATTTTAAAATAAGAAGCTAGGATTTGTTTGCGACCGATTTGTTTTATTTCATTTATTGTATGTAAGAGATATGATGACTGTAGTATTGTAGTATGTACAGATTAAATTACTTAAGTACAAACTTATGAGATAGTGAGGTAATAGTGACACAAATGTTTGCAAGGTTAATTTATTACCTATATTTTTTTTTAAAAAGTAAACGAAGTGCTGTTAATTTGCATTTATAATTTATATTGAATTGTGTATTTATAATTTATATTGAATTGTGTAATCTCCACAACATACATTACTACGCATAGAGTAACTGACTCAGTAGTATCATAAAGTATGTAGACTTATGCTATATTTGAGTTACTACAGAATCGTTATTTATTTATTTTTGTTTAAAAAAAAAAAAAAGGAACGCCTAATCTCCAGAACATAGAATCTGACTCAGCAGTGCTGTGTTTTGACTGAATTCCTACAGAATCGCTATTGTTTAAAAAAGTTAATATATTATATTGTTATATTATATTTTATATATATATATATATATATATATATATATATTAGTTAGTAGGCCTATGCCGTAAACTCTACATTATGCATAGATTACACTAGTTAACGAATTTCCAGAAGTTATTTATACCAGAATTTAAATACACTCAATGGACATTCCTTTTATTGATTTTGACATGCTGAATTTTAAATATGAAATTCATCTATTGACTGGCTTTTTAAAAAAAATTGTGTACGCCTAGGCCCCTATTTAATATTACAGTAACACGGCCTAAATGTTTATTGTATGCTTGTTTAATTCTCTGGGGTGAACAGTTAGTCTTTCCACTTTAGCATATTGGATCTCACAAATGGCCCACTAGACAAACCACCCATACAACAGAAAACCTTAGATGTCATGCCGTTATATTGACTCTTATGGACGCTTTGCAGTGTCATCTATAAAATTATAGACTTCCTCTGAGGGAAACACTCCTTCTTCAGTAGGCATTGCACTAGGCCGATAGCTGAAGTCTCCTGGTATGCAAGTCAGAAAACTATCCCACTGCACATAGGAAGTAAGAGCTAATCGCTCGCAATTCCTGTAGTTCTCAAAACTTCATGTATAGTTGTAATTAACAATTTCTTGTGTTCATTATTAAACTCCACCAGATTAGCAGGGTGTAGTCTGGAATTGATATGCGTTGTCATTTCTTCTTCTTCTTTCGTTCACTTGAAACATGTCTATATCTGCAATTCTGTCTCCTTAATAAAACTCACTGTCTTTTGTAGTTCATACAGTGTCCCATAGAGCTTTGATTCCAGTGTTGTTTCCTCTGGCCAATATGTCTGCCTCAGCGTTTCATGCTCAGAACACTCTTGAAGTATATGTTTGGCACTCTGTACTGCCTGTCCACATGTACACATGGCCGTGTTGCCAATCTTGAACTTTGTATACATGTGACTGCGGAGTCGGTTGTGTCCTGTTCTGAGACGTAGAATTATAACTTGTTCTGATCTGTTCATAATGTGATAGTCATCTTGTGTTGGTGTTTGTGGCTTTCTTATTGACTTGATCATCTGTTTTTTCTGATGGTAGGTGATTGGTATATCTGGTTGATCTTCGGCAGCACCTTCCTTAGCCAGTTGGTCTGCTTTTTCATTTCCTGGTATTCCACAGTGAGAGGGTATCCACTGCATGGTTACCCTATACTGGTAAGACAATTCGCTAAGTAGTTTTTTCAAGTCTGTTAGTTTTCCAGACTGGAGAGCTTGAAGCACTGACCTTGCATCTGTCAGGAATACCACAGGCTGTAGGTCAGAGTTGGAGTTCAGCAGTTTTTTAGCTGCCACAGTAATTGCCTGGATTTCTGCATCATAATTATTGCAGAATTTTCCTGTCGGTGTTCTGATTGTATCTCTAGGCTTGTGTGGATATTCTATATATACACCTGCACCTCCATTCCTCACAGCATTCTGTGCTGACCCATCTGTGTATACTCTGACCCATATATCTTGTGGATATTCCTCGTCCAGGAAACTGAGGGTGACTGTCCTCCGCTGCACACTGTTCTGTTCGTCCTCGCTTAGTATTCCTTTCACATGGGTCTGAATGTATATTGGCATTCCATGCCTTTCACTCCATGGGGTTTGTTCTGGTACAGACCTTAAGGGGCTGTCAACTTCAGGTAGGTCTGTAAGTTGTCTACGGAGTCGTTTAGCTTGATGGATAAAGCTGCTTCTTTTCAGTCGCCCCATTGCTAGGTTTTGGAATCTTTCCTTCATTGGATGACTTGGCATACACTGAAACTTTTCCGCTTGAATTAGTACTTTTGTGTCTCTGCGTTCGCCAAGTGTTTGCATTCTTCCCATTTTCTGCATCTCTGCTATGGGTGTTGATTTCATTGCTCCCAACATTATTCTAAGTGCCTGGTTTTGCACTTTATCTAGATCTTGTAATGTGGTGTTTGATGCAGGACACCACGCAGCTGAACCATATTCCAGGTGTGGTCTTATGCCTTGCTGGTAAACTTTACTGAGTATATTCCCACTGGCTCCCCATGTGGTTCCACTTAGTTTTCTCAGGATAGCTAACTTCCTCCTGGCTTTTGTTGTTGCTTTGTTTATGTGCTGCTTCCATGTCAGCTTATCATCAAAAGTAACTCCGAGGTATGTTGGTTGTTTGTCTTCCTTCAAGAGCTCTCCGTCTATCTTGATATGACCAGCTTTTTGTTTTGGTGAGAGGGTAAAGAGTGTAGTGCTGCACTTATCTGTGTTAATGCTGACACACCATCTATTTGCCCATAAGGTTAGGGCATCGATAGCTCTTTGTATTTGTTTAGTGGCCACTGTTGCATGTTCTTCCGTGCACCAGATCACCAGGTCGTCAGCATACATTGCCACTTTGATCCCGTGTGGTAGTTCAGCAACTAGGTCATTGATGTAAACCAAGAAAAGTGTGGGTGACAGGACTCCTCCCTGGGGGACTCCATGACGCAGTAGGACTTTCTTGCTTTTGCGACCATCTAATTGTACCCTGGCTCTTCTATTATGCAGGTATGCTTTTACCCATTTGTACATTCTTGAGCTAACCCTGCAATTTCGCAATTTCTTTAGGAGCCCTTCTTTCCAGACCTTATCAAATGCTTTCCTAAGGTCTATCCATGCTGCTAGTACCAGTTTCTTATCTTGGAAGGCATCCTCAATCTCTTGGGAGAGGTAGGTTGCCTGATCTTCAGTAGAGTAGCACTGTCTGAAACCTGCTTGCTGTGATACCAGAAGGTTTTCACTTTCAAGGTACCACTGCATCCTAAGATTGATAATGCGTTCCATTGTTTTGCATAAACAGCTTGTGAGGCTGATGGGCCTGTAGTTGGAGACTGTGTTGCCATCTTTTCCTGATTTGAGGAGTGGTATCATTATTGCTTCTCTCCACGCCTGTGGTACATTACCTGTGGACCAGCTTGTGTTAAAGATTTGCAGCAGCTTTGCTCTTGCTGCAATTCCCAGGTTTCTAATCATTTCATTGGACACTCCATCAGCTCCAGGGGACTTTTTCATTTTCAATTTGGATATTGCATGCTCCAGTTCTCTCATTGTGATTGGTGCCTCCATGACTTCAGGTATAGGTTCGTCTTGTCCAATGTTTTGCTGGTTCGCTCGAACCTCCTGTTGTTTGTCTGGGCTGACTTTGACGTTATTGTCTTCTGCAAAGTAATCAGCTGCATGTTTACCTGTTAAAATGTTTTTATCTTTATAAAGTGTGATCCTGGTATTTCTCCCTGTACCTTCATCATTTAGTTGTTTTACAAGTTTCCATAATTTCCTAGTATCTCTTTCTAGGTTCAGCGACTCTGTTTTTTCTTTCCAGCTGTTCCGTCTGGCTTGTAACTTGGCTCTTTGAAATTTAGCCTTTGTTTGCTGATATTTGTTGTGATGTTCTTGGCTAGGTCTGTTCTCAGCCTGCTTTCTAGATGTCTCCATCTCATTTTGCAGCTTTTCCAGTTCATCATTCCAGTAGGGTTTGTAGTTTTTGCGTGCCCCCCTGGGTATGGTTTTACTAGCAGCATGTAGTATACATCTATTAAATTCACTCACTGCTCTATTGATGTCTTTGTCCAAGTTCATGTCCTTAGCTAGAACACTGGTTAAATGCTGGTACATTTTCCAGTCTGCCCTCTTATAGTTCCACCTAGTGAGCGTGCTGCTGTCCTTGGTATATTCATTGTGAATTTCCAGAAATACTGGTCTGTGGTCACTACCCCCAAGCTGCTTTCCAACGACACGTGTGATGTTCCATTCCAGGCCTGGTGAGTAGAATGCCAGGTCTGGTGTAGAGGTGGTGTGCCATGCTCTCGAGTAGAAGGTTGGTGAGTCAGCTGGCTGGTTAATAAGAATGAGATTATTTTCATCCTGCCAGCTCTCAAGTTCCTCACCTCTCTTGTCGATATGATCGTAGCCCCAGCTCTGAGAGTGGCTGTTGAAGTCACCACACACCATAAGCCTTTCTTTATCTGGAATTGTGTCTAGTGCCAATGGTTTATCATTTGGGCAGTAGTAGTTCAGGAGATGGAATTCTGCACTGTCTGTTTTTATGTGGAGCATCTGGTATTCTGCCCCGTCCATGTATACTTCCAGCTGACATGCGCTGATATTGTTTTTAACTAGTGTCAGAATTCCACCCTTTCGCCTGTCTTTTCGGTCAGATCGGTAGCACTGGTAGCCTCTGATTTTGAAGGCTATGTCGCTGCTGAGGTGTGTTTCTTGGATACAGCAAATATTAACTTGATCTTCACTGAGGACATTTTCAAGTTCCAATTTTTTGCTGTATCCATCTCTTTTACTGTTGACACCCTCAGCATTCCAGTGCATTATTTTTATTGGTCGTCTGTTTGTTTGGCCAGTAGCTCTATTCCCTTGCCTCCTGGCTCCTCGGGGCAATTGAGAAGGACTTCCAGTAACTGAGGTTGGGCCCTTTCGAGGTATAGGGCCCGGCACCGTCCCTGCCTGAACGTCCGCCACAGGGCAGGCACCATAACATTTATTAGATGCAGACATGTTTCCATTGTGTTTTATGCGTGGCAACCTGATTATCTGTGCGCCTTTTGGCTGGTTGCCTCCGTCTTCAGCACTCTGCTTACTAGGGCCGGACTATGGTCCTGCTCGAGTGGGAGTGCCCGACCAGTCTTAGTTTCCAGCCTCTGATGGCTGAACTAAGCCCCATCACCACTTCAAGGTTCTGGCCTCGATGGGGATGCGTTGTCATGGTTTACAGCATTTCTGCGATATCTGCGCCTTTAGGCCTGACATCCAACTACAGCATGGCTTTGGGTATCTAATCCTATATGGGATGAGACAACCAACTCCTTCCCATAACCTCCTTAGTCACATCTTACGACATGCATGGAAGGTAAATAGTGTTGCTATTCTATGCTCAACCCGTAACGCTTCAGTTCGACGTATTGAAATCCAGAGGAGAATCCAGAAAATCTTCAGACATGTCGCAGCCAAAAAAGTATACTGCCCCCAGGACATTATTTTTGACCAATTTCCGTCTAAATAATTGTAATGGTCTGATCTGTTGTTTCCAGGAAGTGTCCACTGACTTAAATGCAGATTTTTCCATCCCACTTCGTCCTTGGCCATGCGACACACAAAGAAACTCGCCGTCACGAAGTTTTCGAATTTGTGGACAATACTCAACAAATACACCCTCTTATTTTAGCTTTACTGTATCATGAACATTTTCTGTTAAGGTATTTGAAAGCCTCATCTGGTTTCTCCATTGCCTTTACAAACTTTTCAAGAGACCCAGCTTAATAATGTGCAAGTGTGGCAATAAAATCGTGCTTATGTCAAGTTCGTTTTTTTTTACTTACTGCAATGGCTGCCTGTTGGCCAATGTCATCTGATACAACGATTACCTTGTGCACGGCAAAAACACTCGCAATGTCAGCAACATTTGGAGTATTCACCCTGTAAACCCCCCCCCCCCACCACAAATAAGTCACAGCAAAGCGACCACTGACGATGATCGTAACTTATACAACACTTCAAAAGCTGTTTAATGTTTTCCCAAGTTTCTTTCATATGAACTGCATGACCAACTAGAATTACCTTAATCCATTACCATTATTCTTCCTGCGTTCATTCTCAAACTCTTGCAGATTAGCAGGATCTAGTTGAGAGGACGGAATGCGTTGTCATGGCTTACAACATTGCTGTGGTATCTGCGCCATTGTCTTGCACATCCGACTTCAACGGGGCTTTTGGTCACTTTGACTATATATGAGATGGAACAGCCAACTCCACATGTTTGTCTTGCACTGCTCAATTTTTCTAATTTCCATCACTCTGAAACCATTGACTCTTAACCTAACAGTAGGCTAACTTAACATTTTTTTTTTTAAACCTACTTTCCTGCCGACTAGCATAGCCGATCACTGATTTCTACAACTTTTTCATTTCCAGTATAATGATCTGGATCGTTGTTGCTTGACGTGGCAAAGCCACTGTTATATTATTTCTTGCTGTTATGCTCGACAAAGCCACTGTTATATTATTTCTTGCTGTTATGCTCGACAAAGCCACTGTTATATTATTTCTTGCTGTTATGCTCGACAAAGCCACTGTTATATTATTTCTTGCTGTTATGCTCGACAAAGCCACTGTTATATTATTTCTTGCTGTTATGCTCGACAAAGCCACTGTTATATTATTTCTTCTCGCTGTTATGCTCGACAAAGCCACTGTTATATTATTTCTTCTCGCTGTTATGCTCGACAAAGCCACTGTTATATTATTTCTTCTCGCTGTTATGCTCGATCCTATTTTCCGGAATTTACCTCAAATCTTGCCAGTTGCAACAATGCTCTCAGGCTTCCTTATCTCATTACGTCTCAAATTATTTTTTCTAATGTTAACTTCCTTCTCGCATTTGAATCTTTCAACAGCCCCGATTAAATTTCTTGCTTCCTTCCCATCGTACATTTAACATTGTTCTATAGAACCATATTGCCCGCCACTATCCGGTATATCTGCAGTCATTAATCGTAATAGTATGTTATTATTCGGTGTTATGTAGGCACTAACCTTGCATTGAACTCTATATATTTGAAATTTGTTTTCATTGTTCTTTGAAATTTTAAACTACAGTTGTAAAAATATCGTTCTTTAAAAGTTAATTTTTTTATTATCTTTCTTTGAAATCTTTAAACAAATTTTTTTTCAAGGTCTACTTAACTATATCCGGTTTAAATAATTTTAATTTTGTTCCTTTTTTAAAATCAAAACAATGCTAAGACTGGGTATCGTGCAAAAAAAACCACAACAAGTAGACATACAGGATCTAGTAATCAAGGTAGTAGTGATTATCATAAGGTGGGATTTTACCTAAAAAGTAATTCGTCACTTTTCGTATATAAAAAGTCAAGTTTGATCGGAAATTTAAAGATCTTTTCTGCGAAAATGTGTTACGGTGGAATATTTATCGATTTTTTTTTTTTTGTTGTTGTTGCTAGGGCTAAAAAAGTTAGATCTGCAAAGGAGGTTTGAACAAGCCACCCAATTCCTCTATTTACGGGCCTGCTTGTAACTATATGCTGTATATAAAAGTTTACAGTGGGTTTTAATGGGGTGGGAAGAGAAGAGAGATTGTAAAATGCGTTTATAAAGCATTGTATTGTGAATTATACTGGCTACCGTGTCTTCATCGTTCTTCAGTCAGATATCAGCGGGAATAGCGTCAATGAATTGTGTGATTTGCTTCAGGTCAATCATGGAACCCCTCATGTGTGGAAATAGTGCCGTCTCAGTAGGCCATATTTTCTTCTCTTCTTGGTAGAGTTAACATGCATGAATGTGTTCTGCTGTCTCTGGGATCAGTCTACAGGTCTGTCTCGCCAATCATCTTTCGGAACAGGTGACGTATGTCTGATGTGGCCAGTTCGTAGTCTGAAGATGATGGTTTATTCCTTGTGTGACATTTGATGGTAGTGGTCATTTGGTTCTGCAGTTGGGCGGCAACTGCTTCCATTTTTTCTTATGCACTTAAGTCTTACATTCATAGTACGTATTATCACTTTCCATTTGTTCTAGTGATCCCCCTTTCCTTGCGAGATTAGCTTTTTCACTTCCAGGCTTGACCAGTGCAGTACTGTTTCTTTGGTAGCACTACTGAGGTGTAGTAAGCAGGCCATAAGTTCATTCATGCTCGTGTTCTTTGCATCTTTCACTGTCTGCATTACTGACTTTGCATCATTTATAAAGACATGTCTGTCGTGACTGCAAGCAATTTATGAGCATTTTGGCTGCCTCTATTATGGCTATGAATTTTTATATTTCTATTCTATCTTGTGTAACTATATATATTCCCGCTCCATTCGTTGATCCTATCATTTGGATATGCCAATGCTTTCTGTATGCGATTATTATTTTTTTTTAGTACTTGTATAGTAAGTTTCTTTTTAATGCTTGGTATATTGTCCATAATTCTTGGGAAGACTTTCCTGTCCCAGGATGGATAGTTTTTGTCCACCGAAGACGGATGTGCCGGGAAATTGGCGCAAATAAAACGTCGACACAACGCATTTCCATTTTCTGGACTACATCTTGCTGAAATCTAGTTGGACCATTATCTTGCTACAAGAGAGATCCAGTGGGAGTTTGAGAATGAACGCTGAAGCAGAAGGATGTGTTTAGTGGTTTTAAGTTGTGAATATCTGTATCTGAGGGATTTCTGAAGCTGTTTAGCGGAGTGTAGGATGCTACCTCTTGAGTTGTTCTTTTGTAGGTCTACTTAGTCTTTGGTTAATTTGATCTCTCCAAACATTTCAGCTTTGCATACTGAGGTTTGTATGTATTTCTTCCACTGATGGTAAACCTGTTCGTTTGCATTTCTGTGATTGGGGTAGTATTCATACATCCTATTATAAATCTGAGATTTCGGTTTTGTATCTTTTGAGTTACTTTTGCCTGCAGTCCCCCATGCTGACATCCCATATTCCAAAGCTGGTCTTGCGTATCCTGTGTATGCTCTTACTATTTTGCCATTTGCTCCTAAATCTGTTCAGCCAATTTGCTCCATATGTTCAGTCATTTTTTTTTTTAAGGAGAGGCTACAGTGTTAGACAAAATATTTTTGGGATCAATATTCTTCTGCTTTCGTTTTCAAACCCTGTAGTCCGGAGACGGAAATACGTTGTAATGGTTTACAACTCAGCTGCAATTTCTGCGACTTTGGCCTGACACATCCAGCTTCATCAAAGTGACAAAATAACGTTAATCATTTTTGGGATTGGTCAGACAACTCCACTCTAAAACATCATTAATCGCCTCATACGACGTGCATGGAGGATAAAGTGTTGCTATAATGTATTTCCCTTTCGGACCTCAATGGCTATGACCAACATATTTAGAAATATTGTCAGCATAACTTCAGTCCCATTACTTTCTTTTATCAGTTAGATCTTCCACGAATTTTCCTTAAAAATTCATTTAAAAAATCGAGAAAACCCATATATTTTCCTAAAAGTCGACAAATGCACAACGTCTTATGTTTTATTAGTTGATCTGAGAGTTGAATCTGAATCAATCAAAAGAAAGGCAGTGCACTACTGCGGCTCGTAATATGTGCATATGTCTATAAAAAAATATGGTGCATTCAATAATGGTTCAGAGAACCAGAAGCCACACTGAAGTCAGATGTTTCTGTCCAAAAGACGCACCTATCGTAGATGAACTGTTAGATAAGAAAACATTCCGTTCTCTGGACTGCATTCTGTTAATCTGCAAGAGTGTGAGAAGGATCACAGAAAGAAGAAATTTGTTTTTAATATTTGGATACCTGCTCCAACTATTGATTTAATGTGTGGATACTTGCTCCCAACTATTGATTTAATGTGTGGATACCTGCTCCAACTAATGATTTAATATGTGGATACCTGCTCCAACTATTGATTTAATATGTGGATACCTGCTCCAACTATTGATTTAATATGTGGATACCTGCTCCAACTATTGATTTAATATGTGGATACTTGCTCCAACTATTGATTTAATATGTCGATACCTGCGCAACTATTGACGTAAAACGTGGACAAAGATTGGTTGCACATAAATTAGTTCCATATTTTGCTACTTTTTGAGCTCCCATCTGTTAACAACTAAATAATTCAGGTACTCTTAATTACGTCTGCAAAATTGTTCCCCCACCCCCAAAAAAAACTGAACAGAAAAAGGATAAAAGAAAACTACATTATGCCTAACCTTAGGGGATGAATGTGTGCTTCCCTATAACAACCAATGGGGCTTGGGTTCAAGGTCGCCAGTCTATTGCTGCTAGGATGTCCTGTGTAAATATTAGCGCTACATTTCCTTCTTTTTGCTTGTCAGGAATAGTTTAGTTTCATAATTAAACAGAACAAACGTCTTGCACAAATTTTGCGTCGAGAAAGCTCAAATACAATTTGTTAGTAATGAAATAAGAATTGATAATTTACTCTTCCGTGAGAATATAGATAAATATAAAATAATTTACTTTTTATGTGAAAATTTTCATATGTATTTAAAAATATATTTATTCAATTATGATTTGACCGCCAAGAATTACCAGCGATTATATTTTTTTACTTTGCGCATTTGGATGATTTCTCCGGCATCTTGATTTCTACCTAGGAAGAAAAATCGAGCTACTAAGAGTGAGGTTTCGTGGATGTTCTACCTTTGCACAACGTGGAGTCATGTGCTTCAGCTCTTGTGCCAAGCATCATTTCGAGTTGTGTTCATAGCAACCCAACTCTGGACCCCATTGGTCACAATGATGGGTGGAACATCCAAGCTATGCATTTCCATGATATGCATACGATAGAACTCCTTTCCAGATAGTTTTACCGTTTATGCAGGCAGTTTACCTGCTAATTACCTTTTCCAAAGAATTGCCACGTCTTTTATTCGTTGCCGGACACCACGTTGGTAGCTAGGACATATAGTATAGTCATGACTGTTCGTTAGTTTCCCGTAACCTGGTGTGCATTGTTTAGTTCTCTGAATGTTTGCAACATAAAGGGAAATAACTGCAGATGAATTATATAAATAGGAAACATGAGTAATAGAAAACAAATTGGAAGGTTTCGATCCCGTCTACTTCGTTAGCTTCCACAAAAGAACACCTCACTATTGGTATTGCGTGTTACCAAGGTGAGAAAATGGAGCAAATAATAGCAATATTGTTTACCTTCCATGCATGAAAGGTTTTTTGAAGAGGGATTGGCTGATCCATTCAATACAGGGTAAATGTGACCCAGAACCACGCTGAAGCGATGTGTGTCAGACTTAATTCAATTATCGAGGCCAAGCTGTAAACCATGACAACGCATTCCGTTCTCAGTGTTACTTCCTGTCAATCTGTAGGAGTTTGTGAACGAATACGGAAAACTATATTGGTATGTCATCCACCTATGCTATAGATTAGGGAGGAAAAGGGGTTTAGGATATTTAATCCCCGCCTCAATCTTTTTTTAATAGCAAATTTGCACATTTTTTATAAACATCAAAAAATCGATCAAAACCCCTTCCGTGGCGATTTCCAACTATCAAATTTCAAGGTCTTTCAAAATTTTCCATCGATTACATAACAAGACTGACAAATGCCTTTTTTGTGTAACACCCTCTTCCCCACCCCCCCCCCTCCACACACACCGCCTTAAGGTAATCACATCTACATCACTGCATCTACCCAGTTTACTATTGGATAATGGTTGTTCGGATGGATCAATAGCCAGACGCTCCGTATGCCGGGCCTTGTGTACGGTGGACCAATTTGTACCCCACGATTTTACCATTCCTCTACTCTCATTCTTACAATCCCGTAGGTTAGCAGGATGTATTCCGGAGAACAGAATACGCTGTGACAAAGTTTATAGTTTGGCTGCGCCATTCGTCCTAATACATCTGACTTCTGGGGAGGGGGTGAAACTGCGAACTCCATACCCGAATCTCCTTAGTCGCCTCGCACGAAATAGATGGTAGGCAACGTGCTATTTTTTGCTCCCATTTCAGGCTGCGACAACACACACAGGCATAGAGAAGACATTAAATATCTTAGGTACTTGTCAATAAACAAAAACAACTCCAACCGTGGCTCATGACAGTGCATGCCTTTTAGTTGAATTGATTTGGACCCCGATCATTACGTTTTTGATTGTTGGAATTTTAATTGGTCGCTGTTAACATACTTGGAGGAAATATATTACGGGTAAAACTACCGATCAACTCTTCACTGTCCTATAAATAGCACATAACTAGACGTCACGGGTTTCCGTGTAACACCAATGAAATTAATGGCTGCCGTGACGTCACATCTCCCGACGCAAACGATATCAACCACATTTATAATTATAACTTTTATAACTAATTCATTTTTAATTTATAACTGATCATAACCCTTACCCACCCCCTCCCTATTCTAATTGATAATGCCAAATTAGTATTCTGTTTCAAATAACATACTTTAATTTTAATTACAACTTCTGAAATCTCATTGCAAAGGTTAGGTAATACCTCGAAACTAGAGCAAAGGTCAGTGAAGAGTTGATCATTAGTACCACCTACGCCGTATTCTATAGAGGTTTGTTTTGATTGTGCTCGCTAGTCGAAAACCACATGCAGAATACACATCTTATATGAAATGTTTACATCAAGGTTTACTTTTCACGTGCATAATACACATCTGATATGAAATGTTTACATCAAGGTTTACTTTTCACGTGCAGAATACACATCTAATATGAAATGTTTACATCAAGGTTTACTTTTCAGGTGGTGACAGTAAAACATGACAATAGATATGGATTTCAGTCGTGTTGAGTATTTCCTCAACTACACAAGAACGAATATCACGGACTTATCAACACGCATTGACAATCTAGAGCATGAGCTCAACCAGACGTTTCTGGTTATTATGGGCATTTTAATTATGTGTAAGTATCTTTGTACTTTAATTATGCGTAAGTATCTGTGTACTTGAATTTTTATGAGAGTAGCGCCGTCTGTATTTTACTTGTGAGTAGCGCCGTCTGTATTTTACTTGTGAGTAGCGTTGTCTGTATTTTACTTGTGAGTAGCGTTGTCTGTATTTTAATTTTATGTATCTTTGTCAGTATTGTAATTAGTGTAATTTATTTGTATTTTTCATGTTTGTACAAATAAAACTACCTCTTTTGGTGAGATAGATTTTATCAATTGCGAACGTTAGCCCAATTTGGGTTATATCAGATTTTATTATAACAAGTAATGGTTTTGGTTCGAGCCACAACCTCTGACAGAACATTTCTGTATGCTTCCCCAGCAATTTTACCCGAATAGAACTCGTTTTATTTATTATTGACATAACTATTTAAGTTTCCTTATTTCACGCAATCACTGTTTTATGGAAAATGTGTCGCCCGTATTTTCGACTAAAGGTATACACAAAGATTGGTCATCATCAAGCCCGACGTCTTTACATTACTAGATCTGGTACCCATTTCCTTAGTCTAGATTAGGAGCCGTAGGTGATTAAAAAAAATTTCCATTATGAACTGGGAAATTCCTATTATGGGGCTGGGCATCTCATCACTCAGCTACGTGACTCATCTCCCCATATGTTAGCTTTACTGAAATGTGACATTTCTTTAATATGCTGCTCTACTGATGTTTCACCTGATCAATTCATGTAGCAGTTTGTTCCTACTAGATTTCTAAATGGATACATTCCAGAAAAGAAAATACGTTATATAGCCGTTTTATTTTATTAGCACAAAGGTCCAACTGTTTTACTACTTCCACTGAACGAAGAACATCTGTAACCATATCGCTAGTAAGCCTATAGTAAGCCAATTCCACTGACACGTATACAATGCAAAGAAACTCATTGACCACAAATTTGCTAATGGTTTGGAAAGATTAATCATAGAAAAAGTTGATGTAAAGCGGACAAAGACTACGATGGAGACATAACATCGAAGACTGTCTGACGCTAGACGACTTGTACAGAATCGAAATGTTTATTGAGGGCAACGTTCTGTAAAAAAACACGCAATAGGAATGGGTGGATGCCGTATGATGGTAGGACCCCTTTCAACCAGCGGACAAAGTCCAATTAGGTTATATCAGGACACACTATCATACAATTTTAACAAAGACCCCTACTTGAGGCTGTATGAGAGAACTTGCGCTCGTACTTATACAAGCTCAAAGCTAACCACGGCACCCATGCTTGACCTTTTTGCTGCTGTCTTGCAGCGCTTTCGACATAGCCACAGACGTCCACTCATCGGATGCTATTTCTGTCTTAAATTGTATTTGACATGAGAAAAGGTGATTTTCGTAATTGGTTTTTAATCAATGCCTACCTATGTGATTATTTCCTTGACTGTTTATAATTTAATAAAAAAATTTAATAAATAATATAAATATATTTATATAAACATAACTAACCCTAACTCTAAAAAATGAATATTTAAATTGATTATTGATAAAATATTTAATTAAACCACAATACGCAGATAGGCACTAATTGCAAACAAAAATACATTTTTCTTTTGCGCTGGCCGTTGTTTATGTCGTAACTCCGTAGTTTCCACTGATGATTGAACTAAAATCAGTATATTAGGTAGCTTGTAAGGCAGCAATCTTACGTCTAACGGCGTCTGTCACCCCCTAAATCCATCTTTCTGGTAATCCTTTGCTAATTTTCCATTTCATATTTTAAACTATATCAAGAGTATAGAGTCATTCTCAGGAGATGGCATCTATAGGTACTTCCAGCCTCCATGACATCACATGGGTTTATTACGCAAAACATGCAAGCGTTGGTGGAAATGAGTGCAGACAAGACCTGCATCTAATGCATCAATAGATGGAAGTTGAAAATTGATTGACAAGGATTCGCACTGAAACGTTTCCAATGTGGACACAGTTTGAAGAGACATAAAGATTGAGATTCGGAGAATTTGATATTAAAAGTTGTAGTAGTACAAGCTGGGCGCTTAGAATGAAGAACATATTCAACCTGCTAGCCACCGCCAAAGATGGGTGTGTCGGGCCATTGGCGCAAATAAAACGGGACACAACGCATTTCCATTCTTTGGACTAAATCCTCCTGGAAATCTAATAAGAGCATGGTCATGCTACAAGAGATCCAGCGGGAGTTTGAGAATGAACACTGAAGAAGAACCAGCTAGCCACAGAAACAAAGTAGTACAAGTTGGATGCTTAGAATGAAGAACATTCAATTAACCACAGAAACAATTAAAACGTACATACCCTTTAATGCCTGAGACATTGTGTTCTGAGTTCCCCAGAAAACTTTTTCCATATTTGTGATCTCGTTTTTACTGTTTTTATTCAACATTCTATAGACTCTAGTGTGTTGCTAGGGCCCGAAATGGGAGCAAAGATAATGAACTCTTGCCTGTCGTGCATGCCGTAAGAGTCGACTAAGGTTATGGGAAAATTTGCTGTCATATCCCATATATTGCCAAAGTGAACCAATGGCTTTACTGAAGTAGGGTGTGTCCGGCCAAAAGGCGCAGATATTGCAGCAAAGATATAAACATTACAAAACGCAGTCCTTTCTCCGGACTAAATCCTGTTAATCTGCAGGAGTTGAGAATGAACGAAAAACGCGTGCAGACATGTCACATGAACGTCTGCAACCATTTTAACAGTACCATATTGTGTACCATATTGTTTATTATATTTCTCAACCATATCTACAAAGACAACCGAAGGTAGCTATATTATCTGGACTGCAGATCCTACTGGAATCAATCCAACGCACCATAAAGGAAAGTTTTCTAAAACATGAGCTCTAAAATGGCCATTTTTACCACATTGACTTATGGCTTATTTTTGTTTAGCTTAATATACATTATTTACAAAGTTATTGTGTGTGGTTACTGTATTTGAAATTATCGTTAATATTGCTTATATTTCTTGACATTTTTCTTTTCCATCAGTAATGCAATGTGGTTTCGCATTCATTGAGGCCAGCTGCGTGAGATGTAAAAATGCCGGAAATGCTTTGTTGAAGAATGTCCTTGATGCATGTAAGTTTTTTTTTTTTTTTTTAAGTTTAGAACCCTTTTTCCGATAGATGATGCGGGAGTATTTTAATAAGGAAGAGGGGCTGGATAGCAATCACGTTGCTACAGAATCTAATGAAAGAAGATGGACCATCCATAGAATAAATAATAGCGAGATGGGTGTGAAAAAACTTTAAAATGAAAGAATATAGTTAGTGGTGCATAATTTCTTTACGTCAGTGAATTATTTTAGGGCTATACTTTCCTAGTAATCTACATATCTATTATAATTTTTTGAGAACTCCTGGTTAATACTTGCTTGTGGCGGCTTGTTCACTATGCCAGACGTAGTTACTTTTGGTCCAATGTTTCGTATCTCCCTTGTGTGGGAGGTATCCGATGTTTTTATGTTGATGAATTTTTAGTCACCGCGACTGAATGGTGCAATGCAATGGGCAATGATCTTAGGAACTTTGTATCCTGAACATCTGCAACTTTGACGTATGCTGGACATGAGTTCAAGCACTGCCAACACTCGAAATATAGGTTTCAATCAGTTACCACAGGAGAGAGCATATTCATTTATTATCCAGAGGTCTGTTTAATCCAAGCCTCAATCATCATTAATTCGTGCCCCTCTTGTTCTGCGTTCAACTTAGAGCGTGATTATGTTGGATTGTCAAACTAGTCATGGGCGAAGTTCACAGCCTTCTACGTGTCTAATTCGCTGTCAAATATCGTTTGTCTCAAATTTGTGTTCTCTGGTCAGACCTTTCGTCTGTTCTTTGTATGTTGGGCACTACTCACGTATGGGTTCAGCTTTTTGCATTAATGATCGAACAAATACTCCAAAGTATATAGCACAATCAGGTGCACTCCAAGAATGAATGTTCTCATCGAGCCAGATCTACGAAGACGACCGAAGGTAGCTATATTTTCGGACACCAGATCCAACTGGAATCAATACAGCGCCCAGAAAGGAACATCATCATAAGGTCAAAAAGCTCCTGACCTTGACCCGCGAACCGCAATGTTTTAATCCTCAACGTAACGGTATTGTTCATATAATACTAAATGGTTCAATTTGTGATAAAAGGTTTGGTTCGATCCCACGAACTACAACCAATGTAGTTATTGTATCCTTTTGTGTAATGCATGGTTTTCTCTAGAGCTTTATTTAAATTCGGCTTTTATGCAAAGCCTTGAACCTCGTGATGTTACACATGTAACAATATTCTTATCAAAAATAGGCCAGACAACAGCAAATGAATGTCGACTAAAGCCTATCTAAAAATAAAAGTAACATATTTCTACAATTTTATATTCTTTCTCATAAATACTTCCAAAAAACAACTTGCTACGGTATTTAAACTGTTTAATAGCAATTTAATACATTGAAAACGAGATTCATCAGAAATGTGTATCATCAGAAATGTGTATTTGTTATTATTTCTATTAGTGCTAGAACAATTACTATTTTACATTAGCATTGTACATATATTGGACTCTGAAACAGGCCTAGCGAGTCGTTATATGATTTATCCTGTTCATATCGGATAGTTCGCTAAAATAAATTTCATGTGAACATTCCACCATAGGCGGGCAGCGATAAAGATTGGGGTGTAATATCAATTCTACAATACATACAAAATCAACAAATGCAATTGTTTAGTTATCTGGAAAGAATGCCGTGTAATTAATTAGTTTATAAATCATATGAAGGAGGAGAAGCAGATAGAAGAGCCAGGGGTAGGTAGACCTAGAGTACGCTGGATGGACAACATCAAAGAGACATTACACGAACACAAAATACCATTATCTGAAGCTGCCAGAAATGCGTGAACATGAACATTGAATCTCCCTCGACACCTGTAAAGGGTAAAAGAGGAAGGAAAGAAGCCAAAATCTAACCTGTGCTTCAAATAAACTTGTACATATGCATGAATGTAACACTGGTGGTGCGCGAGCACTACCGTTGTAGTGTTAGTGTCACCGACAATATAAGACTAGTGGACTAACTTGGGAATCATTCTTCTAAAGTTACCCATTTTACTTTTCCCTCAATTTTCATTAGCTGTCGACACACAGTATACACAATGAAACCAATGAAAAACCACGGGAAAAGTCAAATGAGGCGATTAAGGAGGTTCTTATGGTGGAGTTTGCTGTCGCCATCCAATGAAGGATCAAGATATGATGTGAAGACAATTGATGTCAGAGAAAGGCGTAAATATTACAACCAAGCTGTAAACCATGAAACAACGCTTTCTGTTCTTTGGAGTGCATCCTGCCAATCTGCAGGAGTTTAAAAACGAATACAGATGAAATAACTACCTGGGTTATAGTACAGGTAACCTGTCAATTGACCTCCAAATTACCGTATAACAAAATATAGCAAGGTTTACTATCAACAAATTCACATTTTTCATTTCACCCTATAATTCACATTTTTCCTTCCGAATTTAGCTGTTGCTGTGATTGCCTACTGGACTTGTGGGTTCGCTCTGGCTTTTGGCAAAGGTAACAGTTTCATCGGATGGCACGCTTACTGGGCATCGTCTGATATTGAAGGGGACTATATGGCATTCTTCTTTTTCGAGTTCGTGTTTGCAGCTACCGCAGCAACGCTCGTGTCTGGGGCCTTGAGCGAGAGATGTGACTTCATTGCATATTTTATATACAGCTTTATTATAACAGGTACGGTAATTTGTGTGCCGAGTACTGTAATGTGTGTGCTGACATGCTTTAGTTTACATGCAAAATATACAATATACCACTTTAAGAAATTGGTCGATTCTGTCTATTTCAATGGTTTACTCGACTTCTGTATTTGTTCCCATAATTGCTAGTCAACAGGGTGTAGACCGGAGATGAGAATGTGATTATATAGTGAATAAATATATATTATAAATTATATAGTGATTTATAGCATTACTGATATTCTGGGCCTTTCTCCAGGAGACACTCGATTCCAGTTTAGCTTTTGCAGATTTTAAATATATTAAGGTTGGATATATATATATATATATATATATGATCATTATTTCCTGGAAAATCATAGAAAACGACTAAGGAAAGTGAGGGGAAAGAGACTAACAACCTGTAAACTGACGAAATCATCGCTGTCACTGCAAGTCGTGTCTCGATTTCTTACTCTATTGTGTCAAATGGTGACCGTGAATTACGAAAAGAGGGCCAAGACAGCTGAAACTGCCCCTTTGTTCTTTCTACGTAGACTCCTATATGTCCGGGTATACTGGGTAGACTACTATATGTCCGGGTATACTGGGTAGACTCCTATATGTCCGGGTATACTGGGTAGACTCCTATATGTCCGGGTATACTGGGTAGACTCCTTTTGGTAGATATTATTTTTACGCCAACAGCTATTTAAAAATCACCTGTTTCGCGGAGTGTTTTGACCCAGTTGATTCTTATAGTGAACAAAGTAGCTAACTCACGCCCCCTAAATGTACTTAGTTGTTTCTTATTAAAGGTATAAGTCAGTTTCTATTTTTTTTATTCTGCTCAGATCACAGTACCCTATTACCAAACAATTAAATTTTACTGAGTACAGAATCTTAAGTCTGCTTACTTGTTCATTTCTTATTACTTAGCCACCTACATGACATAGTGCCGTCCCTAAATAATTCATCTTCGGCCTGTTACATTTATATTAATCCGCTTGAGGCGGATCGTTAATCCGCTTGAGGCGGATCGTTGTGTAAATTAGTTTATATTGAGGAATGTCCTTGACACTTGGCGTACATTCACCTTACTTCATCAAAAGACCTTAATATGAAGTTAATACTCGTAGCCGTGATAAAATTTAAAAAATTTAGAATCATAGATAATGTAGACTTATTTTTTTTTTTTATCTGTTGGAATTTGTAATATATCTTCCCCGCAGCCTCTTCTTTGGAACTGCCAGAACTTTAATAAAAAAAATGAGTTCGTTCTCAAAACTCCCAAAATCTGTATTGTATGAGGATGATCCTATTATATTTTCAGCAGGTGTAGTCCAGAAAACGGAAATGCGAAGAGTCAGTCGTTTTATTAGCATTAATGGCCTAACACATCCTACTTCGACTGTGGTAACTAATACGTTCATTTGGTTACCACTTCCAGCGAACAGTAGACGTCCAGTCGATTTCTAGTTGTAGGCCAACCATACAAGAAATTGGTTTATGAACAGCCCCATACTAAATCATACTTGGCCGCCAATCAGTGTGCATTGCATATTTTCCTAATTTCGGGCACACGGACGATACTGCAGATTTAAATGTATTAGTTTCTGAAATTTTTACCAATAATGCTAGATGACAAGTTTAAAATTAAGTTATCGATAAAGTTTTCCTTTTTTCACGCCGTTGGTGAGTATTAGAGATATTAGGCCCGCAATTTTCATTGAGCCGACATACCTTGGGATGACGTGGGTAACTAGCTCGCCACCTTTACTTTCACAGAAGATATGGTACCCATTTTCTTAGGCTGGGTGGAACCAGATTTTGGTGACTTAAAAATATTTCGAGTTGAGCTGGAAAGTGAACCTTGGATCAGAAAGCCAGGTTGCTAACAACGGAGTTGAACCTTGGATCAGAAAGCCAGGTTACTAACAACTGAACTTTCGCAGTTATCGATGTGCCGCTTTAAATTAGTTATGTTTATAACATGTGAATATATTCTGTGGTGACAGTACGAAATGCGTCTGTGATGGCAAGGATACCAAGTTCAAATTCCACCGCAGGCAATTGTATATCCAGACCATTTGGAAAGTAATGACAAACTATTGTACATATTTATACTGCCTAGAAAATCAATACAGCCAAAAAAGTGTTTGTTAGTTACTTCTTGATATGATTTACTATCAAATCACGTTACAAAGGGGACAAAATTTAAGTGCGATCGATACTTTCAGGTATGATCTAGTAAAACTATATAATGCATTAAAGATTTCGGGAACAATATTGATTTACGTAAGTTTCTGACATTCAAACGTACAACAAAAAAACCACTTAGATCCAGCTAACTATCCAAAAAAATCACCTTCAGTTTCTATTTTCCCCCACTATTTTATGGAAACTTCACATTCCCACGTTTCGTGATCTCTGATCTTTGTATATCTAAATAGTTATGCAAAATCATATTAAGTGGGGGAAAAAAAGATAATACTCCGGAAGTAGTAGTGACTGGACAAAACCGCGACCTCCACTCTTTATGTGAACAATTCTAACGTAATTGGACTAACGTTTTCTTTTCCACCGGACCTGTCCGTAAGATATATTTTTTTAAAACTAACTCCAACAGAGAATACAAATAGACATTCGGTAACATGTTAATATTTATTCTGGTACAATTTAAAAAAAAAAATCTATTAACATCGTATGTTTGCATAGACCTGTGAAACTCACACCTTCCAAAACATCAAGTGACGTGTCTCTTACAGAACGTTTTCCCCACTTCAACTCTGTACTCCTTTCAGTTCTATGCAAGCTGCACAGGGTCGTCATGTTCAGATCTTCCATATCTTGTATCTATCGTAGTCTTGGTATGCCTCTTGTACTCTTTTCTGAAACATTTACCTCCATGATTCTTACTAAACCTTTGGATATTTGTATATGTACAAATTATGTTAGCCAAATTTGTTGTTAGTTTTGAGGAGCCACTCTTCTATGTTAGGTACTTGTGTTGGTTCGTCTTTCTATTATATTCATAGTAACTTTCTATAACATTTGATTTCGAATGCCAATATCTTTTCTATTGAGGATGCCATTTCCCACGTATCGCAACCCTATGTTACCACTGAAAAAAATATAGCTTTTAAATAGTTGCAACTTTGTTTATCTGTTTGTCCCATGCCATATATCTGGAATGCTTTGTGTATGGCTTGCTATTCCTGATCTCTGCTGAGCAATCTCCTGTGGTGATGATGGTTGATCCAAAATATTTAGTCAGCACACATTTTCTAGTTCTTGGCTATCGTAGGTGTGAGATAATTTCGGTTGATATGCATTATTTTTCTTTTTGTGCAAAAAATGAGGAAAACATCTTGTGCCTTACTATGATGTTTGACATGTTCTAAACATGTGGGCTTCTTGATATTGAGTTGGTTCCACCTGCATACCTAAATTCTGGAATATCATGTACTCTGATATTGAGATATCAGAAAAGCCGTTGGTCCTACATTGGGCATGTCCTACGCGCAGACACCAACAGAATACACCACCAATCTCTTGAATGGATACCTACAGGCAAAAGAGCAAGGGGTAGACCAAAAGAAACACTCTTAGAACAATACTTAAGAGAAAGTAAAACAACCAATATTCATACTATTCAAGAACTGCACAGAATAGCTTTGAACAGACAGAATTGGAGAGATCTGCCCTATGCGCTAACTTCAGAGCAAAAGGAAAATGAATGAATGAATGATATTAAGAGGTGGAAACTTCATAATATGAGTCTTGTACATTTCGCACGTTTTCTGCATATTTCGATCAGTTTTTGCGAGAGGATGCATTTATTTTCTGACTTTTTTTGGAACCCCTAACCATTCAGATCGTTTCAGCAGCGAGGTTGGCAGTGGCATGATTTTCAAAATTTCTAAAATTCTGGCAACACTTACCTCCATAAATTTAATTTAACCAGTTAATGGAAAGTTCCGTTTCCTGACTTAACATTTTGCTTTTGAATTTTTTTTAGCATTTATTTATCCGCCAATAACACACTGGGTTTGGTCAGATGAAGGTTGGTTGAAAGTTGGATCGATGTACCTTATAGACGGCGTTCAGGAGAGGATAGGATATCATGTAAGTATTAGTTGTAAGATTTGTGTGCTTTTCAGAATGAAATTGGCTAGTGACTAGAGGGAAAATGTTTAATGGGGTTAATTATCTAGTTTAACTCATATGCTGGATGAAACTGACGTAAACATATACACAGTGTATATGTGAAATACATATACTATATGTATAATACACTTTAACTGAACATGTCTTGTAGAGCAGGGTGGACCAAATCTGGTCCACCATGCCATTTTATCAGCCGCTGGGCATAGTGGACAAGATTTGGTCCAGGCAGGCAGCCTTGTACATCTTGATAGTGAACTTGCTTGCTATCACCCGGTTAAAGCGTGCCAGGTTCGAAACCATGTCCGGACAAAAAATAATCCGGGTTGTGATTTCTCGCTTGACACTACTACTCCTCCAGTCGACTCAGCTGTAAATGAGTATCTGACACATGAGTTAGGGGAGGTAAAGACAGCAAGGAAGGGAACTGGCTACCCCACCTAATAGTTGCTGCGGTTTATTGCATGAAGAGTTAACTTCATCCCCGACGGCAGGTAGCTGCCATGAGACATATCTTTATCTTTTATGCGTAAGTTATGCTTCTGTAGCAGAGAGAAGTAAAGTTTGCTGGTCAATGTTGTTACCAAAGTTCGTTTTAGTAATCAAGAGTAATGTTAACCCCATACATAAGTTGTATATATTTAACCTATGATTTTCTCATAAATTAAGGGTTATTGCTCAGCAGCCTTCACTTTACTGTGGTAAATTAGGCCATATACTACTGTTATTATTGTTGCAGTTTGTATCAACTTTCAATGTTTTGCAGGATAATAAAAGTATCTAATACTACCAACCTTGAGATTATGCCAAACAAGGGAGTTTAAATACGGTTCTCTTAAACAAATCCTTAGTTTCCTGTGCGTTGACAGACCCGAAAGAGGAGTTAAAGATCTGATACTGTTACCCGCCATGAATGTTGCAAGAGGTGACCAAGATGGTTTGACTGCCTCTATTCATAGATGGCTAAAGTGGCTCTGTAACCATAATGAAGTCTTATGTCTGGCTCAGAGGCACAGATATTGCAGCAAAGCTGTAAAATCATGACAGCGCATTCCATTCATCTTGCTAATCTGCAAGGAGAATGAATAAAAAAAAAAAAAGAATGAAGATTGTGCCTAAACATAACATGCTCAAATTACGTATTAGATGAACGAATTACATGGTAAACTATTAAGCTGTATACATTGATACAACATACTTTTTCTCAAAAACTAAATCCTGGTAACGAGCACACATTGGAATGAAGGATGAAAGACTTCCCGTTGGAACGTAAACAATAATCCTAATTGGATAAATCATCTTGATGAAACTTAACCAAAAGTTCAGTCTCAAACTCTGAGCTAGCAGGGTTTAGCCAAGAGAATGGAATGTGATCTTCATTGTTTGAAGCGTGACTGCAACTTTTGGTCCACTGAGTAGTCTACAAAATGGAGTTGCCATCCTACGTTCTATGTTGTCACTATTCTTAACTGTTATGCGACCCTGGTAATATGTGTATCTACAGTACTAAAACTAATAATGTCATCTCTAAAAAAAATATAAACACTGATGCCGGCGATATTATATTAGAACCCCCCCCCCCCCCCGAAGACGGATGTGTCGGGCTATCGGCGCAAATAAAACGGCGAAAACGCATTTTCATTCTCTGGACTATAGCCTGCTGGAAATAGTGTGGCAATGGTCATGCTACAAGAGATCCAGCGGGAGTTTGAGAATGAACGCTGAAGAAGAATATTAGAAAATATGCTTCAATTATAAAATGTTTGAATTTCTTGAAATGTGTGCATAACTTTTATGAGGCTTTTGTCTTCTAAAATTGTTTATTTTACGAAAATTAATTCAATGATATACTATATTTGCAGGATTTTTCAGGCAGCGGAGCTGTTCATTTGGTGGGTGGATCTGCGTCTTTGATAGGGGCTATCATACTTGGACCCCGTATTGGGAGATTCGATCAAGGCGCAGGGTCCGATAACCCACTCAAGGGTCATTCAGTGCCAGTAGGTTCATTTTTATATAATTGTACTTTAACTTTTATAGTGGGTGGGAGATTGAAGCCTATTCTGTGTGGCTCAGACATGTAATTTTCACAGATGAATTATGCCATATACACACACATCAATGATACAGATATCACAGGATCCATGTGTACACTGTTAAACTACACAGTTCACGTGATAGATCCAAGTATTTTGACATACTATTTGTACAAATTTATCTTGCATCTTATCTTTGTCATAGTTCTTGCACATCTCTAACATCCATTTCTTGCACATCTCTCAAGTCATATTGACCATCTCACATCATTTCTTGCACTTCTCATTTCTTGCACATCTCATTTCTTGCACATCTGATCATTTCTTGCACGAGTCATATTTCTCATTTCTTGCACACATCTGCCATATTTCTTGCACACATCTGCCATATTTCTTGCACACATCTGCCATATTTCTTGCACACATCTGCCATATTTCTTGCACACATCTGCCATATTGTTTGCACACATCTGCCATATTTCTTGCACACATCTGCCATATTTCTTGCACACATCTGCCATATTTCTTGCACACATCTGCCATATTTCTTGCACACATCTGCCATATTTCTTGCACACATCTGCCATATTTCTTGCACACATCTGCCATATTTCTTGCACACATCTGCCATATTTCTTGCACACATCTGCCATATTTCTTGCACACATCTGCCATATTTCTTGCACACATCTGCCATATTTCTTGCACACATCTGCCATATTTCTTACATTACATTTCTTGCACATCTTAGTCATCTATAACTCTATTGCAACTTGTGACATGTCAAGATAGAAAAGTCAAGACATCGGTTGCAGAGAAATCTAAGAGGGGAAAGAATAATTAAAAGAATGCACCTCCATCGCAAGACGACCTGAAAAAGATATCAAGATGGTAATTTACCTACTTTATCCAAAGATTAAAGCACATTTTTTTGTTTCCAGTTTGCAGCCCTTGGTGCATTTCTTCTGATAGTTGGATTTCTGGCATTCAATGGTGGATCTCAGCTCACAATGACCAAGACAGGAGACAATGTCATCATTGCTTTAGCTATTACCAATACAATTATTGCTGGTAGTATGTCAGGATTCAGTGCTATTGTTGTTAGAAGGTAAATTTATACATATACCAGATTTGTTTGGATCCCACCAGGACCCATTATATTGTATTTTGATAGATTCTGTATACATTGCTTGTTGATTTTTATGATTTTTTTTTTTTACTTGAGGGTAAAGCAAAAGAAGGCGTGCAAAAGGTAGGCAGATACAAGTGGGAGAGTAAAATCACAAAATGGACAGTAAAATCACAAAATGGACAAGTTGGTCTAGAAGAGTGCACCACCAAAACAAGATAGGGGACATTCAAAGTCTGTTGCAGCCAACCTGCATTGCGGAGGCGGCACTTGATAATACCTCCCTATTCAGAATGTACCAATTTTTACACAGTTGATAGCATACCTTATTCAGGATTTAATTTTATTTAGGCTATTGATTTTCAAGGCAATATAAATAAGCTGAAACGCATGCGGTTGAGTCTGGGTCTCTCAATGGCCTAATAGACAAACTATCTATTAGATGACATGCTGTTATATTGACTCTTATAAGCTTTGTAGCATGTCATCTATATAGACACACACACACACACGCACCCCCCCCCCCCCCCCAGCCTCTGAGTCGAAGGCACCTTCAATTGGCATTTCACTAAACCGAAAGGTGAATTCTCCTGGGTATGAAAGAAAGGTCAGAAAAACCACCCCACTGCACATAAGTAAAAGCTAATCGCTCGCAATTCCTGGGGTTCTCAAACAAAACGAATGTTGAAAAGGTTTAAATTGCTTAAATATCTACTTGATATTTCTTTTTTGTCCTTTAGATGCCAATTTTCTGTTCATGAATACATAATTGTTTAGAATACTTTTAAAACCTTTAAAATATCACAATTTAGCTGTAAACCATGGTACAATGCATTCTGTTAAGAAATGAAGAAGAAATCTAGAACTTGTTGAGATTCATAAGTTGACAAGATTTAGTGGGAAAAAAACAGATGGAAGGAGGATGTAATATATATAACTTTTCACATTTGAGCGTATTCTGACAACTAGACGTACTAATAAGACCAAACTGGTATCAGTGTATAGCTTATGCATTCATCTTACATTTGTGATGTTATTGACAACATACAACTACATGTTGGTTGATTGGTTGCTGATCCAGCGGTCCATGGGCTAATGCTATTAGATGGCATTATATTGCTGGGAAGTCTGTGGATTTTCGGCCCACCCCGGGACAGAGCCAGAGAATAACATCACACCTCCAGGAAGGTAGGTTTCAACCTATGCACTGCTCCTAGCCACTGTAGCCAGATAGGGTTCACTGTGCTCATTCCCCGCCACCAATTGACTACTGGTTATGCCGAACGTCTCTATAGCTCCAGGCATGCAACCAAATGTTCAAGTCAAAAGGATTGTCACGTCCTGAGTTGTGCCTCTATGATGGGCCTCAGCCATAGGAAAAACAGTGATGACAGTTTCCTCCTCCTCAGTGCTGCACAGTACATCTCTGGATCCCTCCCAACCACAGAGGGTGCATACATATATTCAGGCAAACATGAAAAACATTTCAACAACAAAACAAAATCATAACTGTATAGATGACATGCCATAAGATAACCTCAATATAACGGCATGTCATCCACTAAGGTTTTCTGTTGCATGGATGGTATGTCTAAACGTGGACCATTAGTGAGACCCACAGAAGCAACCACATGCGTGACACCTACACGTAGACAGAATTAGAATTTTCTATGCCATCTTTCCTCATGCTACCCTATATATATAATATATAATTTTGAGAAAATGATTCAAATAATAAGACAAATCCTATTATAACAATGTGGTCTAGACTGAGGTAATATGTAAATAAGACATTTTACTTACAGTGCAAACAAGAGTACATATAATTAGATTTTAGTATCAGTAATTAGGAAAATTTATCAATAAAATGCACAGAGGGATTTAACTGTAAAAGTAAAAGGATTGTAAATAAATACAATTTTTATATAACCTTAATTACAGAAACTTTTGGCATGGAAGACTTCCTCTGCCCATGGAAGAATTAGGCAGAGATCATTAGATATTTGTAGTTTTTGTTTTGTATAATTTCTTTAATAGATTACAATTAAATTAAATTGTTTGTATGTTTTCAGAATTGTGCGCCGGAACTGGAGTGTCCTCTACACTGTAAATGGCTGTATTAGTGGCATGGTAAGCTTGTAATTCATGTTCAGCTGTAACTTTTTTTTTCAAGTAGTGGTCAAATTTACACTGTCATCTCCAAAGTACTTGTTAGTTAGTTCCTCTTCAGGCAAAGATGTTCTGTAGTAATTTTCTATCCATGTTTAGTGCCTTGTTGCAAGTTCCTAGTTGTGTATTGCTTATGTCCAATATTGAGATTTCCCAGCTAATACTCATGATAGTTTCTATTAAGTTACTTTTATTTTTTCCATTGCCTTCTACAGGACTGTGTGTTTAAGTCTGTCTTCATCTAAGTACATGGCTGATGTAACTCCAGTATCTTCTTATAAAGACTTCAAACAAATATTCTTGATTTCTTCCCTCAATGAGTTGCTCGTTTTAAAATCTGTCCATATTTTCAAAATTCTTTGATGGCATTTGTTTTCAGTGTGATTGTGTGGATTTAGTTTTTTCTTTTTATTTTAGATAAGCTGATGGTTAACTGATTTGTTCTATAATGATATTGTAGTTGCACTATCAATTTTTTGTTTTTCATATGCTAGAAATTTTTGGTTATGGTTATAACCGGATATCATTGCACTCCAGTAAAATATTTTTCTCATTCCTCCCTGAAGGCATCCAGCTCTATCATACTTAATTTCATTGAAATGCCGTCCTAGATGGCAATAGATGTTTACATGAAGCAGTTTCAGCATGTCTTTCTTATTCATTAACTGTTTAATGATGCCTTCGATGCAAGTCAGATCTCATTGCCTCACACTCCAGCATGTCCTGGACAGTAGATCCATGTGATACCTTGGAGTTTGGATGCAGCTATAGATGCTATACACTCAAGCGGCAAAGAATATTTTTGAATATTCTGAGGCATGGGATGGAAGTGACAACTGCATTAACAGTCCCTAAATAGGCGCTTGGAAATATGTTCCTGTCATTTTGTCACCCTGTGTTGACGGGACATGAAATCTGAGCAAAGAATAGCAAGTTATGTCTTTCATGTCATGAGGCGACCCAAGATATGTCCCATACTATAGAAGTTAAATTTAGCCAGATGCAAGCACAAGCACAACATTTTGTAGTTGCCAGATGGGTTCTCCAGAGTTTATATTTCCCAGAAAACAGTAGTCTGCAATGCTTTGAGAAACTAAAATTGTAAAAATAGTGCTGTATGGCTTACATGAAAGGAAAACCTCACACTTAAGACATGTCATCTGCTAGAATATTGTTTATCCAGACCTGACACGTGAGAAGAATGGTTCAGCATCCAACAGTTTTGTTAATTATTCACTCTCCACCTTGTTAAGTTTGGTTATTATTTATAGTTGTTGGTTTATCCGACAACTAACATTGTTTTTATTGACTACTTGCTATTGTTTCTCATTTTCACTTAGTATAGGTTTATTATATTAGTTTTGTGTTTAATTCGGGATCGTCGTTTTCTTTATAAAGGTCCCTATTGGACCACAACATGGGAAAAAGTCTTGTTCCTTTATTTTTTATTTCTCATTGACATTACTTTTGCTCTTTATTAGTGGCAATAATACTTCAGTGGCAAAAATCAGTTGTGTAAGAGAATTAAGGATTTGGGGGGTGCCTATTTATTCCTTCTCATGAATATTCCTTCAACGCAATGCTGAAGTTAGCTGTCTGGCCCATGCCAATATCAGATGTTAGGCTGGAGGACGCAAATAAAGCAGTTCCACTGTAAACCAGCAGAGCAACATACTGCATGCTCTCTGACAGAAAGAGCACAAATTTGTCTACTTTTCCTCAGAGTAAAACGTAGAACTCTGACCAGAAAACAAGATTTCACAGCTAAGCTGTAAACCATATCGCAGGATTCTCAGGGGAACATCCAGCTAGCTGGTAGGAGTTTAGGAATATGCATCTGCTAGGTGTCTACTGTTTCATGAATGTTGGTCTGGGGAGACCGTCATAACTTCCACATGCTGTGTCTTGCCATATAGAATACTTGTTTAAGCTACCTTCTCTTGCTTGCACATTTAGTATGTTCATGCTACTGATGTTCATGCTTCCTTCTAGGTTGCTATCTGCGGAGGCTGTGACGTTTACAGACCCTGGGGTGCATGTATTGTAGGGATGGTTGCTGGAGTCTGCTTCAACTTCACCTCGTGGTGGGTTGCAAAGCTAAAAATTGATGACCCTGTCGATGCGGTTGCAGGTGGGCATGATTATATGTAAACAAATAGGTCAATATGCGTTGCATAAAACCACTTATAGTAAAAAAATATTTAAAAAAAGTTGAAATGGTTGTTTTGATCTGTCATTCATAAGAAGAATAATACATAGAAAAAAAAATTACCAAAAACATTAAAAAAATATATTGAGCTGAATCATCACAGTTGGGCCAAAGACGAATGTGCCAGGCCATTGGCGTAAATAAAACGGAGACAACACATTTTCATCCTCTGGATTATATCCTTCTGAAGACCTAGGACCATTCTCATGCTACAAGAGATCCGGCAGGAGTTTGAGAATGAACGCTGAAGAAGAAACATCACAAAATATTCCCGTTCTTTCCTAGGAGACAGGTCTACACATTTAACGAACTATGGGAGATAACCATAAGAAAAAAGGAAGAATAAAATTATTCTTTGGATTATTTGCATTTTTTCCTAGAATTAAATACTAACTCCAACTGGTGTTTATTACCGGGTTACCCCCACCAGCTCAATCTGTTGATAGTGTTTTTAAACAGTGCAGTTTCAGGTTGCCCTTCCTGCAGCGTAGCAGGTTAAGATCATAGCATGTTCCCCATGTATATCTTTGCATCTGTAAAACTTGCTACAGTAACTATCTTTCCTAAATGCCATCCATTCACAGCCTCTTCCCACTTCCTCCAGCTCACAACAAACTCTTTGAGTGAGGTAACTTCTGCTTCCGCCATCCAAGACCTTCCTCTCTTGATACAAGTACAATGCATGCAGTTTTCTCTCCTCAATCCACGCTACATATGTGATAGATGGATTTTGTTTGATTGTTCCACTCTACCATTTCAGCCAGCACAACAATATACAAAGGTTGAATAATTTAAAGGCAGAAAAAATGCTGATAAATTGCATGCTAAGCCATAACAGGGAAGTAGTCTTTCTAACTGCAGGCAGTAAGCAGTGAAAGTTTCACAGAGCACAAGCGTGAATGAACTTATGACCAGATTACACCTCAGCAGTACGACCAATGAAACAGCACTGCAGTGGATCCCTGGTCACTGACATACCTGAAAATGAAAATGGGAGCTGATTTCATGACAAGGAATGCAATCACTAAGACAATAGAAAGTGATAATATATACTTTGAATACAAGACTGATAACTGATAAAAGCAGAATATAAGAAGTGGAAGCAGATGCACTAAACTTCAAAACCAAATTACCTACCTCTGCCATCAAATGTCATGCAAGGAACAAACCATTATCTGCAGACTATGAACTGGTCAGACTAAGAAGTCACATTCAGAAAGCTGAAAATTGGCGACAGATCTATGCAACTGTAGACTGAGCCCAGAGACAGAACACATTCTCCATGCATGTCAACTTATCAAGAAAGGGGGAGAAAATATGGCCTACTTCCAAACTTGCGGCATTCCATGGATGACCTGAAGTGATTACACAGTTCATTGAAGCTATTGGACCTGTAAACTGATAGCTTACTAAAGTATTAAGAAGAATTTAAATAATTTGTGTACATTGCATACCTTTCAATTAGCACATTTTTTTATATTGTGTATAGTTTTATTGAATATGCTGGTATTGACCTGTAATATTTTTCTGTAAGTACTCTTTTTAGTTGTTTCAATCCCCAGGAATTATAAGCTGTTAGCACTTTATTTCTATGTGCAATGTGGTAGTTCCTTCAGTGCTTTATTTCATCCTCAGAAGACTCAACTCTCAGAAATATGCGATGCTTTGAGTATTGTCCTACTGAGAGTGGGGTATTTTCTAACTGTAATATCCAACAAAACCTGATGACTTAGAGTTGGTTAACTGTCAGATCATCATTGATCCAGAAGGGGATAGTTACTGTTTTCGTATGTCCATACAGTCATAAGCCTAACTCTCTGGACAAAAATCCTTTCCTATCGAGATATCTATAGCAATACAGTTATGAGCACCAAGATGGGTGAACAGTCAATCTATGCATTCCCACCATCCAAGGGCAATTATGCATGGCTGAACATTTGTCAAGATTCTGGACTGTCCTAGGGGGGAATTCTCAAGTTTTTTTTCACCACACGTCATCTTAATAAAGGGCTTCATGTACATATTGGCAGATAGAACCCATTGTCAGTGCTAGGGCTCATCTGGCTCCTCCAATATGAAGGGAAACTTAATTGTCCAATTAAAGTGTTGTGGGATTTCCACCAATTAAAGTGCTGTGGGGTTTCCACAAGAGGAAATGTCCCTATATTGACATGCCATCTACTGAGTTTACTGTTGCATAATTATCTGATAGGCAACAGTGAGACTTTCAAAGTGTCTACATTAAGTCAATTGGGTCATAATACAAAATATGGACATTTTGGGCTAAGACACAATTGATTCTTCTAATAGTTGACATTATCTTTCAACAGTTGGAGTTTTATATTCATACCTTTAAGATAGTTATTTTTTTTACTTATGAGATTTGTTCTGTTTTCTGCAGTGCATTTTAGTGGTGGTGTTTGGGGAGTAATTGCTGTTGCCTTTCTCAGCTATCCAAATGGTATTCTCATTGCTTGGGACAAGAGATCTGGACTTGTAAGTAACCATATCATTGCTTCAAATAAATGTATACATATGTGAGACATAAATGTACAGTTAAATCCCATTATAACAATCTGGGCTGGACCAACATATGAATGTGATAACAGAAATTTGCAGTACAAATAAGTGTTGCTATATAAGGAAATTTATTTTAAAAGTATGCGCTATAGAGGATTCCACTATGTATATAAATGATTTGTGTGTGCATATATTTGATCTTGGACATGATTGTGTGTGTTTGATCTGAGACATGATTGTGTGTGTTTGATCTGAGACATGATTGTGTGTGTTTGATCTTGGACATGATTGTGTGTGTGTGTGTGTGTTTGATCTGAGACATGATTGTGTGTGTGTGTGTGTGTTTGATCTGAGACATGATTGTGTGTGTGTGTGTTTGATCTGAGACATGATTGTGTGTGCGTGCTTGATCTGAGACATTGTGTGTGTGCAAGTTCTTTTTAGGTGCAAGTTCTGCACCTTTTGTATGAGAGCTGACAGCTTTTTAGGTGCAAGTTCTGCACCTTTTGTATGAGACAGCGGACAGCTTTTTAGGTGCAAAAGTTCTGCACCTTTTGTATGAGACAGCTGACAGTTTTTTTGATCACTTCGGCCATAGGGTTGGGAAGTTTAAACCCCCCCCCCCCCCCCCCGTCATAACATTCATGGCATGTCAGTGTTTGTATATTTTACTTCTTTTGGGGCCAGCATCACATGAACAATTTCGTTATCTGATGTGTGATTATCTCATCCACTACATGCATTCCCATATTGGCCACTTAAGTCAACCCTCTATATACATCAGTACCAGACATCATATAGTTGTGAAGTAGCCAGAGCTAGCATAGCACTTGCCCCTAAACCCAAAGAAAACAATGAAGATAGTACAATTAGAATGTATTATTGAAATGCAACACATCATGAAACAACCATTTAATATCATCAGGTGCCATGCCTGCTGGTGTAGGCAATCATGACTCTCCACAGCTCTCTGTCCACAGTATTATGTATCAACGATGTTGTTCTTTCCTTGCCATGCCAGGTTGTCAAACTGTTTTAATATTTTCTCACATTTAACATAGCATCTATTATAATTTTCAGATGTTGGCCTGGCAATTAGTTGGACTGTGTGCTATCATGTTGTGGTCTGGAACTTTATCTGCCGTTATGTTTGGTGCAATGAAAGGTTTAGGCATATTTAGGGTCTCGGAGGAAGTGGAGAGGAAAGGTAAGGAAGTGTAACAATTTTAGTTATATTCATTTTTATCCCTAGGAATTTATGTGGGTGTTGTTAGCCTTAGTAATTTCAACTGTATCAAACCCCAGCAACTACCAGCTGAACTATCCACACGACTTTTCTGTAGTCGTAACCTTCGATAAGTTACCATGTTGTTCCGACAGGCTGACATGGTGCTTGAACTAGTTATGGGCATGGCGTGGGTGGGCGGAACAACCCACGAAAAAACCTGTCACAATGGCCCAGAGTTGAGTCTTGATGTCGATGTTTGTTTCGGCGGCATTAGACTTGAAGCAGTCAGATGGCTGCTGGAGAGGGTGGAGCACTTATGGGAATGCCCCACTTGCTGTGAGGCCAGTTTCTAATCAAGAAACTACACGTGTACATGCTTCTCTCATTCCAATGAAACTGGAACACCTCCTTATTGACTGCCCTTAACCTTTCAACTGCCAGAAAAAAAAACCTCTACAGACACTAACTTACTGAAGTCCACTTCATTGCAATTTTTTAAGAATGGTATTTTGCTGACGAGTAGATTACCCATCAGCATTTGAATATCAGCATCCCTAGTAATATATGTGGGTATTTTTTATCCCTATTAATCTATGTGGGTGTTAGTATCCCTAGGAATATGAGTTTTTATCCTGTGGAATATGTGGGTATCAATAGAACTATATGCGAGTGTTTATACTCCTAACAATTTTGGATAAGCTCTTTATTTTTTGCAATGGAACTATCCAGATCTTTATCATACCCAGAAGGCTGCTAACTCTCAAAAGAGGTATGCAATGTTTTGAGAAATCTACTCGAGGGGGGACAAAAAGAAACACCTGATCATATAACTGTTTAGAAAGACAAATAATGGAGGGAAAATACCTGAGAAGAGGAGAAAGGGCAGATCAAGAAAACAATAGACTGCCATCATTAAAGATGAATACATCGTTGGAAAATGTAAGCCGCATCACCCAAGACAGGAGTTCAGAGAGTTCATTGGGAAGACAACGTTCTGGAAGGAATACGTCACATGACACTCGAGGGAACAACAAAGTATTGGTAATGAATGCTCCGTAATGTGTATGAAGACATCAAATCAGTCTGCAACTATTTGATGGTATAAATGATGGTCACTTGTGACCAAATCCATATGGCTCAAGTGCTGTTGCTGCATCAAATGTTAGCTCCAATTTGAATGTTCACTGCAATAGACCTCTAATCTTTTGCCATAGTGATGCACTCTGACAGTGACATAATATATCTGTCCATCTCATGATTTTCCCGAATGACTTCAATGCAGCTGTTGGATTATTTTATATTTGGATACCATTATGCACACATCACTCGCCTCTGGGCTAGAGATTTTAAGCATGGAATGCTACAGCTTTGCGGCAGATAAAAAATATCTAGTCTGCAATGGAATGAGTTTGCAGTATCCTATGCCTGCATATTGCAGATAGAATGGGTTTGATTCCCTCCCAGCAATCCAGGCATGAATCTTGGTAGAATCCCATCAGTGATCATGGGGTGAGGTAGTCCATCCCCCGTCTCTTTAGTTCGCTTGCGTGGTATCATCCCGTCTCTTTAGTTCCCTTGCGTGGTATCATCCCGTCTCTTTAGTTCCCTTGTGTGGTATCATCCCGTCTCTTTAGTTCCCTTGCGTGGTATCATCCCGTCTCTTTAGTTCCCTTGCGTGGTATCATCCCGTCTCTTTAGTTCCCTTGCGTGGTATCATCCCGTCTCTAGTTCCCTTTCGTGGAATCATCCCGTCTCTTTATTTACCTTGTGTCGTAGTGTTACTGTGTACAACCTCAAATACCACTCTTTACAAAATAAATTTGTGGCATATCCTATTCATGATATAGCCATCAACCCAGCATATTTGACTAGTGACTTTCTTGACAGTGTTTAACGCCAGTAGTTTGCCTTTGCTTTCTGAAAATTCTGGATGCACAACTGCCAGCAGCAGGATTCGAATCTGTACTTGACTGTACATAAACAATACTTGACTAGCTATATATAGTAATAGATCACAGTAGTGGCATTCAGTGAAAAATGTAATCCTACAGATTTGGTTTTACAGAATATTACTTTTCTATACACTTTCCTTAAAAGAAAGTTACTTGAAACCAGTACACATAGAAAATGAGGAATTTATATTTACAGACTTGTTGATGAACTTGATATTCAGAACATTAACAATATTAATATTTTAAGAATATGATTAAAATGTCTTCGTTCTAAACAGGAAAAATGGTGCATTTTTATTTTCAGGTTTGGATCTACCTATTCATGGAGAGCATGCTTATCCACCAGAAGCCTATGAGCCTTCAAGCAATATGGAGGCGATCCTCAAAATCTTGGAGAATGGAAACCTCACACCAACACAGATGGGTAAGAAATTATCTTATTCTATCTATTTGCTGAAACCCTTTGTTGCCTTTCAGCGTCAGTGGTAGAAGAGGGGGTGACCCATTTTTCTCCAGTTCCTGGAGACGGCCCATTTTTATTATCTTATTGCTAATAACCAAAGATAAATATTAAAATAGCTGTGTAAAGGGAGTGGAGGATTTATTTAATTATATGCAGATATTGTTTAGTGGATCATTGAACTGCACAAGAATAGGGAAGTAAAACCTGGACAACAAATTGGAGCATAAGACCCTAAGGCAGTTGATGGTGTGACTTGCAGATTTCAAGAATATTAGTTTTACCTTTCTCTTGAAACTTACCATTGGGTTTCTATATACCGGGGGTATTTGCAATATTTCTTTGTTATTTTGGTCACTATTATAACTTTTTTAACCTTTAGCAAGCCGGATTAAAAAATACAAAACCTCTTCCTGCCACCGGATTCTTTTTTGAGAATTTTCATCTTTTCTGGTTGGTGTTACGGAAATGCAATAACTTTTTTGTTATTCGTGATTAAAAAAAAAAAAATTGTCCGTGCAAATGCAGAATTGAATACCGCAAATGTATGTATATTTTAAAATTTTTTATGTAACATACCCGGGGTTTGCGCAGGAAGTGAACACCTTTTTTGCGCAAAAAACCAACAAACAACAAGACATGGGTGTTCGGAAAACTCAATAACATTTTTGCTATTAGAGATTTTAAAATAATTTCAACAGATTTAAATGCAGAATTGAATACTGCAAATGGGTGTGTAATTGTTTGTTTTTTTATGTATCTTACTCGAGTTTTGCGCAAGAGGTGAAGACATTTTCTCGAAAAAACAAAATATATGCAAAAAAGACACGGGTGTTCGGAAAACTCAATAACATTTTTGTTATTAGAGCTTTTAAAATAATATCAACACATGTAAATGCAGAATTGAATACTACAAATGGGTGTGTAATTGGTTTTTTTTTATGTATCCTACCCGAGGTTTGCGCAAGAGGTGAAGACAATTTTTATTTTAAAATTACATAAAAACAAACAACACAAATGACTTACCCACTGGCCATGCAGCTCTGGGGTAAACCTACAGGCTGTGCTGCTCTCCTACATGCTGTGCAGCTCAGAGGAACAATCAATTTTGAAATGTACCAATGTGTGGTATCTATGGAAGCAGGGGTAGGGGCACAGAGTGACCTGACATGCTGCGCACACGTACTGAGTCTGGTGACGCTTCTTTGACCGATCTGAACAGACTACACAGTCAGGAAGCGCAGGCTTGCCACTGGACAACCGTTTAGGATTTATAGCAATATGGTGTATTGCCAATCATGCTTTCATCGATACTGATTTCTTTGGAGAGGCCATAATACAGTTGGAACAGAGGAATAAGTTTGTCAACAAACCCCTGTATCTTGAACGCCTTGCTGTGACCCGGTTGCCCTCGTGCAACAGCTGTTGTGTTGTCTACAAGGTGCAGGAATGAAAGAATAGCTAAAAATCTATTCCTACTCATGATATTCCTGAACCCAGGCATCTTGATGAGACCATCATTAGACCAATACAATTCAAAGGAGGAACGTTTGGTCAGTCCCATCAAGAGCACCAAAGCAACAAAAGCTGTCATCTCATCAGCTGTGACTTCCTTCCACATCTTCACACGAGATGCATTGCCGGCGGCCTGTCCCTTCGAATCACTAACCTGCTTAGCGTAACGATTAGTTTCAGTTACCAACATGTTCACAATATCATCTGTAATAAACAGACGAAACACGTCTACCGCACTAATGTCATCAGCTAAGCCTATAGGTCCAACAACTTCATCGAAGTTGCTAAGCCAATCATGGCTATACCCCGAAGGAACACTAGAATTTCCAACAATTTCTTCTTCCAATATGTCGTCATCGGCCACGCTGCGAACTGAATCAGTATCACTTATCTCTATCTAACAACACATCATCTATTGGAGCGATATCTGCATCTGTTAACGGCACACTTACCTCCTCATCCGAATCGGGATCCATTACGAACGCAAAATAAATTGTATCCATTGTAGGCCTAGGTTGCTGTCGGAAAATGCGATGGAACAATGTCTTGACGCTACTGTAAATTATAACAAATGGACAGGGCGGACGTGAACTGGTACCGGCTTCGATTGCGCATGCCCTGAACTACATACATGCTGTGATTTGGCTGTTGTAAGCCTATTTGGCACAATGTCTCATTGAGTGAGTGCACTTGACAACGGTAAACAGCCGCCATCTTTTTTTTGTCAAACAGATTTAACAACGGCGCGGTGAAGGTTAAATTTATAAAAGATTTGAAATTATAAAAGAATTATTTATAAAGTGGGATCCCTCTATGGTTCATTCTTTTATAACATTTTTAACACTTTCAAAATTACCACTTTTCAAAATCCCCAATCGCCTGTGTTTCTTGGTCTGAAAGGGGAGCAAAGAATAGCAATTGTTTGTTTAACTTCTATTTCATCCCATAAGAGGAGGTGGGTTTAGTTCGCTGTCTGCTCTCATGTGATCAGTGATTCAGAAGCCATGCTGAATTTAGCTGTTCATCTGAAAGGCATAGATATCAGGCTTAATCATGACACAGTGCATCCCAGACATCCTTGTTTATCTGCAGGAGTTTGAGAATGAATACAGAGGAACCCTGTATATGGGTGTCTGCTGAATGGATTTGGTTCAAAATTTCATTTACCTTCTGATTATTTTTTCCCAATATTCTTTCATGCTTTGATTACATTCAACTCCATAGCACACATGATCCTTAGAGCATAGGGTGCTTTTCAACAGTATTGCTCAGAGCAAATATATTTTCGAGTAACTATGTAAAATTTTCACCCTTTAGAAATATACCAAAATGCACAGGTTTACCATCAATGGAAGAAATAAAAAATGAAAATTCTCACACAGTATGCAAGTTTTAAATGTTTGGAGTCTTCAAATGAACCAAAGTCTAAGCATACCTACAAAAGAGCAACTCAAATGAGGTAGCTTCCTACACTCAGATAAACAGCTCCAGAGATCTACATAATCTAAAACCACTAAACACCTGTAATACATATCCAACCTGGGACAGGAAAAACTTATGGACAATATATCAAGCATTATTTTGAAAACAACCTACACAAGAACTAAAAGACAACTAAGAATCACATACAGAAAGCATACCCAAAGGATATACGGTCACATGTATATAAAGTTGGATCAGCGAAAGCAGTATTAGATGGAAGATCGGGAATATATACAGTAACACCAGATGCAATAGAAATAGAAAAATCCATATCCACAGGCAAACATTCCACAAATTTCAAAGTAGAAATGGAAGCTATAATAGAGGCGGCCAAAATTCTCACAAATTGCTTGCCGAGTCACAACAGCCATGTAGTCTATTTAACTGATGCAAAGTCAGTATTGCAGGCAGTGAAAGATTCAAAGAAAACTAGCATAAATGAAATTAATTACTACACCTCAGCAACACTACCAAAGAAACAGTACTGCAGCAGATCCCTGGTCACTGGCATACCTGGAAATGAGAAAGCTGATCTCCTGACAAGGATCGAACGATCACTAGAACAAATAGAAAGCGATAATACGTACTATGAATGTAAGACAAAATTTAAAGCAGAATATAAGAAAAAGTGGAAGCAGATGCTTCCAACTGCAGAACCAAATGACCCCTACCATCAAATGTCACTAAAAGAACAAACCAGTCAAGAAGTCACATGTTCCGAAAGCTGAAGATTGGCAAGACACACCTGTGGACTGATCCCAGAGGCCACAGAACATTCTTCATGCCTGTCAACTCAACTAAGAAGAGAGAAAATATGGCATACTGAGACGGCACTACTTCCAGACGTGAGGGGTTCCATGGATGAGTCACAATTCATTGAAGCTATTGGTGCTGCAACCTGATATCTAAATGAAGAACAATGAAAAAGAAGAAATATCTACCAAGGGAAAGAAGTATCCATAAAATGTACCTACATTTGTAGCTAACTAGTATGCATGAAATAGGTTTGAAAAAATATTGTCTTCGACATTGAAAACCAAGCCAATTTCATGCTCATTCCATAAATAAAGGAGTGTCCTCAGAACATAATCATTTTTTTCATTCTATTGAATATGTTGCATATTTTTTGTTAACTAATAGTCGACTAGTGGTGAATCATAATTCCTGCAAAATTTACTTCTAAGATTTGTTCTTGTGCCATTTGCTGAGTTGATCCCTGAGCAATAGGTCTATGTACTTGAAAAAAATTAGAAGCTGCTCGATTTTAGTGTCATCTTGGCATAGGCGAAAATCACTAACCAAAATATTTATTTTATGAAAATTATTCCTTTATACTAAAATTGTCACAAATTAATTTATTCAATACTGCTGCAACGTGTATTCATTACAACAGTTGGCATAGACAAATCTCACATCGATTGGGTCACATTTTACATCGGATCTACAGGCAAGAACATTATTATGCGCTATAGTAAGCGCTTAAAATCATTGTTTTGGTGCATGCACTAAAAGTAATTGCACTCATTCATCTATTCATTACTACTTAATCCTGTTAAAGTAGTTGAACTAGACAATTTCTAGTTACATATGGCAAATTAATGTCCATTACAGCAGAAAAGTGGTTGCATTCACTCAAAATTTATTTCTGCCAATAAATTCAGCAATTCATTTCTGTTATGTTCAGATATTCACTCAATTTACTAATTATATACTGCCCATTCATTCATTACTACAAGTTAAAGTTGAATACTTAGCAGCAAATCACAAATTTTGTACATTTTGTACTACTTTCAGGTTTCCTCATTAAAGAAAGCAAAGATCCAGGTATGTACGACACTTCAGAACTAAAGATGACTCACTTGCCAATTAGGAGATCAAGAACACAGTCTATCAGTTCTTCTGAAATGGAGATCACAGTGAAACAAAAAGAGGGACTGAGCAGAGTTCGGAAAACTTCATTCATACCGGCAGACATGGAAATTGTTGTGAAACCAACCTCAGAAAGACTTAGTAAAAGTAGCAGAGTAAATGAAGCTCTGGAGGAGGAATCTGAAACAAATCACAATGGCAATATAGCTGAAACTTTCCAACGGCATCGATTCTCTCACACTTTAAATCTATAATGTTATAACCACACTGAAGCTTTGCTTCTATTTCCCCAGAATTGCTTCATGCATGATCTGTCACTGCAGGTGTTTTACATGTTCTGAAAGCACCAAGTGAGAAATAACTTGTTTCTGCTCAGAGTTCAAACTGATGACTTGTTTTAATGTAATTTTCGCCTATTTGTCTAGTAAACAAGTAGATGAATTTTTGTCACACAGTTTGTGTAAAATAAAAACTTTCAGAGGTCAATTCAAAAAAAAAAAAAAATATTCATTGCATTATTTTAACAACCCAAAATCATGGGAGATTTATCTATATATATATACTTGCCCATTTTTAATTGATATTTAATATAAAATCTACATTTACCATTCCAGTCTGATAGCACTAAAATATATTGATATAAGATCTACATTCATCTAAAATTAATAACATTCAAGTACAAAATCTACATTCCTATTTATTAGCACTAAAGCTTAATATGAAATCTACATTCCTATTCAGTATTCCTGATGGTACTTACATGTTTACTAAATCTATATTCATTTCTACTCAATATTCTCATAGCACTAAAACATACATTAAAGATCTAATCAACATTCCTCATAGTACTAAAATATAACATGTTCATCTGTAATATACACCAAACATCCGTAATGCTTAAAAAAAATTCACTAGACATTCAAAATTGACATTAATAAAACAATATGCTCGAAAGACTTGACCCACACATTTAATTGTCCTATTTTTCCTATTTAATTTTTAAATGTCTCTTTATTCCTCTTTGATTCATGTTTTAGCAATCAGTCTTTGTTTTATTTTCCAAACTGGTATATAGATTTAGGTTCATTGTCTTTTTTCTCAGGCACTTCATTTCAAATATAATGATTTTACTTTGCTGTGAGACTGTTAAAGACAATGTTTGACAGTGGTAGCAGAGCGTTGGCATTTTTCTTCATCGTTCATTCTCAAAACTCCTGCTGGATCTCGCTTGTAGCAGAATAATGATCCTACATTTCCAGCAGGATGTAGTCCAGAGAACAGAAATACGTTCGTCACGCTGTTTTATTTGCGCCAATAGCCCAATACATCCATCTTTGAATGTTGTATGAATTGTGGATACTAGGCCTGTGTCTTTATTTCCATCTTAATCTTTAGGTGAAAAAAAAGTAATGTTGAAAGATGGTAAGTCACTGTTTGCTTTTTTACCTCATTTCTATTTCTTTGTCTAGTCTTCCATTTTTGAAAAAATGAGGCCTAGATTTTAAAAATGTTTTAGGTATTTAATGAATATCCTTTTATAAAGAGTTTCTTGATCACAAATTTACTTCCTCGTATTTATGATGACCGTACTATGTGCTTGGTATATTTTGTTGATTCATGTTTTACTTCATTATTTTGTTATACCACTATATAGTTTTATGTAAATGTAATCTAAATACAAAATTATATCTCTAATTTCTCAGATGGCTTGCTATACTGTTTAATGGTCATATGGCCCTATATGACAAAATTGGTTTATATATGTGTGCCATGTCATACTTAGTCTGTAAAACCAGAATTACCAACCTAATGGAAGCCAAGGTAGCACAGCTGTTAGCAATATGCTTCGTATACTGGTTTTTTTTCCTCCATTTTATTTTCATTCTCAAAACTCCTGCAAATTAGCAGATTTAGTCCAGAGAACAGAATGCATTATTATGGTTTATAGTTTTGCTTCAATACCTGCACCTTTGGCCTGACATCAGACTTCAGTATTGCTTATCAGTCACCTTGTCCACTTATGGGACTAAGACTTGCTTACTTTGTTCCCAACCCTTCTTAGTTCCCTCTTTCGACATTCGTGGCAGTTTTCAATTCTTTTCTCGCCTTTAACGCCCTTGCAACACAGTGGCATTTTCAAGTAAATTGGTTGGATACAAGAATAAATCTTGCCAGTAAAGGTGGTAAGTGTTATGAAGACTACATCTTTGCTAGCATGTTATTGAGCAAAGGAACATGACCTAAACATTGCATTTTTCATGTTTCACATGTAAAAGATTTTACTTAAACCAATCTCCATTTTAATTTTCTTTGACATTACTAAAATTATTGATAGATATCATTTTTATAGTTAAGCATTTTGTAATTATTTGTATCTGAACATATCAAGGTGAAATGTTCCACAATATCCATGTAGCTTGTTGGCTGCATTTATTTATAATTTTTTGTATTTTTAAAATTTCATTCCTTTCTTGGTACAATACTCCTACAATATTACAAACTCTTATTTTATTTAAACAAGTAATGTCCCTTTCAAATGATTCATGGTAAAGATGCTAATGGTACAGTATTTGTTGCATATATTCTATGATCATGGCCAGATAAGTGTCACGATTTCACATTAAACCCAGATTAGAAATTGAAAAGTTTGAAATATTGGCAGGTTAAATGTTAGGATAAGGGAACTAACTTTTTTTGTTGAAAGTGAAATGAAATAAATGACGACTGACGATTTCTCTTGGCTATAAATAAACTTAACATTAGGTTAGCCATTTTGAATTAGTCAGTTGTCACAGAATTACACAAAATGTGTGATCCGCAGATTTTACAACGTTTGAAGGTAGTCCCATTATTCGAAACATGAACCAATCATTGATGGTTCAAAACTCAAACTGGAATTAGTAAGAGCTGATAACATAACATAGTTTCTCTTTGGATGACATTCTCTTTGGATGACATTACTCAAGTACAGAAGTTGAACTTGGCTGATTTGGTTATATAGGCTCTTTTCTTGTGGCATAAAAGAACCATGTAAATATTGTTTTCTTGAATTTTATTGTTTATATCAAGAAATCAGTATTTTTAGAATGTAAATATTTTATTAACCATTATTGACTCATGACCAATATGCATGAAGATAAATGTGCCTACATGTCGAAAGAATGGATAAATATTATTTTTTTTGTAAAGGAAATTGTCATGTTTTACAGCTTTGTCAGTGTTACAGGCACTCTGCTTATTCATATGTTATGTTAGTAGGATTAACGTCCAACAAATGAAAATCTGAAATATGGTAATATTTGGCTAATCTCTGGGAAACGCAACTCCAATCGATGATTCAACCAAAATAGTTTACTAATAGCACAACATGACAAGTAAAGACCCTATCAATGGTTACATCTGAGCTAATAGCTAGACATTTAATAGATGTAACGCTTTAACAGCAACATCCTTTATTCGTTTGCGATTTGGTTCCTGATCCAGCGGTTCATTGGTGCATGCCATTGTGTGGTGCATGCATGCATGTGTTTCTGGCAATAAAATCATTCTTCTAACTCCTGGTGCAGGACATTCCTTAAAGTGGGTGATAATTTTGTAAGGATGTGTGCACATCAGCACCCTGGAGTGTGTTGTGGTTTAGTTCTGTTTAGGCGATTAAGCTGTATAAGCTGGGCACTAAGTCTGACGATGGTAAGTACTCTGGTCTTTCTTATCCAAGATTTTAGTGTTTGTCTTTGTTTGGCCAGTTCATATAATTGTATTAAATTTCAGTGTTTCTTATTGCTGATCTTTTCAGCTCTTTTGTTCAGATTTCATTTAATTTTTATGTGTATGGTTGTTAATGTTCTTGACTAGTTATCACTCGCACCCTTTGTTGTCTATTTGCCTTGTTATTGCCAGGTGTGTTTGAATGGCCAGGAATTCATTGCATAACTTGACTTCATGGGAGGTATGCATTGGTTAGAATAGGGAAATTTTGAGCTATTTCAGACTTAAAATGACTGCCACTTTCTGGAGCTGAAAGAATGGATATTGTCTTGCAAAGATGTCTTTGACTGATGCAAAGGCATTCAATATGGTCTTCTAATGGTACAAAACAACATATCTCCAAAAAGCAATAAACCTTAGATGTCAAGCTGTATTTTTGTCCTTTCATTTTTCCATCTATTATGTTTCTCCATTTCTAATGATTAACAAACTTCATTACAGCGAGATTGCAGCACGCAGCATAAAATCTATGCATACACTTAAATCGGATTATAGCTACAATAAATTATGAAAATGTGCCTTTAATTGTTCATATAATGTAGTTGCATTTATGTTTAAGGAGCCATACACAAGTGTATGTATATGGAAAAAATCTTTACAATGATAGTAATGCTGTTGTTAAATAATTGCACATGTACTTCCAAATCATCTTGAGATTAATTTTTATTCATTGATTTCTATAACTGTATATTTCTTTGTGCATATTTCCCCACAACACTAGATATCACAAGTGTGTTCACACATTCTTCATGCATGTCAAGTCTATCAGAGGGAGAAAATACTGAGACTGTCCAAATTAAAAAATATGGCCTACTAAAACTGGCCAAATTAAAAATATGGCTTCTTCCAAACCCAAGGTGTTCCACAGATGACCTGAAGCAATTGAAGCTATTGTTTGAAAATTAGCCAAAAAGCATTTTCTCCAAATGAGACATCTTCATGTGCCGTATCAGGTGGCCTATGTGATCATTTACCTCCAAAGCTCAATGTGCAGTACTTTTATCTCTATTCCATGTTTTCTGTACATACACATGTGAATTGACGTTGAATAGCTTATTTCAGAGGCCAGGTACATTGCACTATATGTTTGTTCAGAATGTCTTTGATAGATAGATTTATAAGAGTAAATCACTAACCGACACAGGAAAGAAAGACATTTAGTGCGATCAAAATATTTTACTGAGACACAATTTGACACAATTTTATTTATTTGTCTTTTAGGATGTTATATATTTTTCTGTCAAAGTGCTAGTCACAGGTTCTTCATTGCTGTTGTGCGTTGCCGTGACTTAGTCTGTCAACCTGTAAGGTCTCTCCCCTCCCCCAAATGTTTTTTCCATCTCTGATTATATTGTAGCATATTCTTTATAGTCCCTTTCACCATAGTTGTTACAGAAATGAAGCTTTTGTTATTGCTATGAGAGAATTGACTTAATTCTGTTAATATTGCAGCATGTGGGGGGAAAAGTAGACTACATTCTTCATAGCAAAACATGTCTGCTTTTATTGTATGTTTTTAAATATGTTTGCACATAAAATAAATGTAAAATAGTGACCTGTCTTGTTTTTATTTAATTCAGTGGTTTTGACAAAGTATAATGTTGCATAAAATTGTTTGATGTATACAATATTGTTCGAGAAATACCTGGAGAAATTGGATATCAAAGCTAAGGGTATAGTAGAACTGGAAGCAATATTTAAATTGCAGGACAAGCTGGTTTGTTGAGGAGCTATGTACCTCATGGAGCTAAAAGGTGTATAGATGGAAGCTGTTTAGGCATTTGTGGGGTTTCAAGTTCGCATACCAGAGGAAACCTACAAATGAATGAAATTTAATATTTGAACAACTTCTGGCACACTGTCTGAAATGTCTGAAGCTTTCAGGAAAATCTTCGTCACCATATATCTAGTCTATTTACTATTCATGAACATAGTTGGAAGCTGTATTCTCTGAAATGTCCTATACAGGTTATAAGATCTATAAACATTCAATTGTACATTAACATTTTTTTTTTACAGTAAGCTGTCTGTTCTACAGTTATAAAAGTTTTTTAGCAGTGAAAGTGCTTATACAATTTTCAGTGTGCAGAATCCATATCTATGTGGACTAAATAACATATTTAACATTGCTGATATTTGAAAGTTGCATGCTCAAGAAAATCACTTCCAACCATGTTAATGAATTCGTAGTGAGACCAGCTTTGAGTGAAATTATCAAAACAGCACATGTAGACAACATAAACTCTAAAGCTACTACAGTAGGGGTTCTAAATATTTTTTTACACTTATTGTCCCTATTTGGACATAATTTTTAGTGTTAGGGAAATATGTAAGACAGTCAGGTTTCTTCCTGAAAAGCTTGTTATATATTTTTAATTACGGTGTAATCAACAATCGGTGCCTTTCTGTAGCCTTCAATTTGCTATTTGTGGCTTAAACTAACATTAATGCCCACTCTGAGATCCATTGCATTGAGGACCTTGATTTTAAAGATGCCCTTTCATTTATGTCCCAAAGATAGTTTAAATTAAAAAAATTATGGATTGGCCATAGTAAGTAGGATTGATATATAAGTAAAGTAACCCATAGCATTTATTAATGCCGTAGGTGCGAGAGATGTTATCATTAATGCCGTAGGGGTGTGAGATGATCTCACATTTCATTGGCTCTGCAAATGAGGGCGGTAGCCATCTCCTCTCCCTTTATTTTTCCGCAGTCTTTATTTCCCGGATTAATCCGGTAACCATTTAAAGCTGGATCAACCTGGTAACCGTTGCAATCTGAAACATTTCCACCTCAACTGGGGAATGAACCCAGGAGCACCTATTTGCGAAGCCAGTGCACTAACCATTATACTACGCAGCTGTATATATTGGATACATATGGACACATGAAAATGTTGACAGTGAATGAAAACCAGATTGCATCATGACAGTTCAACAGCAAGTAGAATCACAAACACATACCTTGGCAAGAAATATACAAATGTCAAATGCAGTGTGTTGCCATGGTCTGGAAGGAAAGCAAAGAATTGTATATTATTACTGAATGTGCCATACATGCTGTAAGAGTCAACTAAGGAGATTGGTGGTACAATTGGCTGTTCCATCCCTTATAAAGGGTTAGTGATCAAGAAGCTGTAGTTGAATTATATAGATCTCTTTTGTGCAATAGGAAAATAGAGCTTTATTTCATACCCAGAAGTCTCTTAACTCTAAACAGAGCACAATGCTTTGAGTAGAAACATAAGTGGCAGTAAAAACAATTGTATAGACAATAGTTTTGTGAGGCTTTGGCAAGAAGGAAAGTATATATGAATGTTATCTATTAGGGGTTTACAGTTACATGGTCGTTAGTCTTACGGCCCACTTATGAGAAATTCTGTATGCAAAGAATCTGCTGAAGTCTGACAGTGCATCCAAGCCATGGCACAGAGTATTCCGAACTACATCATGCCAATCTGTGGGAGTTTGAGAAAAAAGTGTGTGTAGAATTGTTAATTAACCCCAAAATAGTGACATTTTATTATATTGGGAAATATAGGGAAACCAAAAGGAAATTTGATCAAATACAAAAATTGAGAATCTTTAACTAAAATGTTCTGCATTTATTCTCAAACCTGCAGAATGTAGCACAGAGAATGCACTGCATTATTGTTTACAGCTTAGCTGTGATATGTGCTCCTTTCGGCCTGGAACATCTGACCAGTCAGAGATCCCCAGATATGAATTGAAGCTAAGGAGTTACGTGCTATGATTGGTACTCTAGGCAAGTTTCATGCTGCTGCGATAAGAGGAATCAAGATCATATGTGAAATCGCGAGTAAATGAAGTCCTCTACACATATAAGTCACATAAGGTCACCTCTTATATGACATAATGTCAGCTAACATAACTATTCTTTGCTCCCCTTCAGGCCACAACAACACTTTCGAATAAAATCGTTTTATAGGACTGCATCATGAAAAGAACTAAACAAAGACCAGTTTGAGTGGGAGGGGGGATCTTTAAGAATCCGCACTGTCCTTGTATAGGCCTATGATATAAAAAGAAAACATTGGAGGGTCGGAATTGTTCTGAGAACCTTGATTCCAGAACCTTGCCGCGGAGATTGGACTTAGTTCAGCCAACAGAGGCTGGAATCTAAGATAGTCCCGGCTCTCCTAAAATCGAGCCAGAGCACAGGCTGTCCTTGCAAGTACAGGTGCTGAAGACTGGGACAACCAGACAAAGGGCACACCACAGCAAATATGGATACCTCGTACCAACCCATGCAATGGGAATATGCTAAGGGTCTATTCTACGGACCTCTGTACCAGTTACAGAACACGGTCAAGTTTTTAAGAAACAAAACTTCAGATATTGTCATGTTCCAAGCGAACGACAAAAAATAAATAAACATAAGTGAAGGATGTGTAAGACATGGTAATAAATGAATGAAAAATATCTAAAGATGGAAAAATGTGAAAGTTTGTTAAAACTTAAAGCTTTGTTGGGTGTTCATTCACCGTTAAAGAAAGAGGAAAGTGCATCATCAGGTTAGATATGAAAGAAAGTGCAACCTCTTGTTGCCTCGATCCCCACTCCCCAGACAATACGAACGATTAGTTCTTACCTCTTATGTAGGTCTATTGGTTTTCCAAGAGCTTTATTTCATGCTAAGACTAACCACGGACGTTAGTTAAATCTGGTGGTTATATCAGAACTTTTTACCATAAAAATAATGGTTGTAATTCAGTGAATCACAAACTCTAAAGGCGAGGCAGTTTCCAAATAATTGTTCTGTTTCATGAAAGGAACAGCAGCGCAGACATGTTCCGTCCCCGACCTAAATGGAGTAAAACTATGTCGACGTGGTCTGAGAAAGACCGTCACTATAATAGTTTTATTATAAGAGAGATCAGTGTGGTCATTGAGCGAACAAAGAAGTCCACTAATTCGGCCTTACTTATAAAGACATAGGGGTCTAGGCATAGGCTTATTATTGAATCGAGAATCGCGACATTAGAAAATTTCAGGACGTTTAAAAATTTGCGACATTCTTACCATTGCGCACGAAATAGAATATCAAATGAAAATGTGTGCTTGACTGCAAAATATAGTTAAGTCTAACCGAAAGTTAGTATACAGTCAGGGTCGTAGATATGATTACTTTAATCCCTGATTTCCCCCCCCCCCCCCCCCCCCCCCGCCCGAAGAAGAGTCATTCATCCGATTTGTATAAATATCATTATTTGACGGGAAACTTGAAGACCTTTCAGTGAAAAATCACTACTAGGGGAAGTTTAACGACATTTAGGTTAATTCATAGTACTAAAAGTCATGTTCAGATTTGCTAAGGACAATTGGGTTTTTAACATCCCAAACCTCTCCTCCATCCATTATCTACGGGCCTATATAGGCCTACGGTATTATTAAAATTAAATTGTGGTAAAGGTAGATGATCAAGCGAGATAAAGATCCGAACAACACAAGCCAATGCAGCATTCCAAAAAAAAAAAAAAAGAATTATTTTGTGCAATGGAAGACTATCAATGCAGATCCGAGTTCTGAGATGTTATATTGAACTAATTCTTTTTTATGGATGTGAAGCATAGACTGTAAACCAAAAAAATCAAAGCGAATTAGATGCTACAGAGATGTGGTTTCTGAGAAGAATGATGAAAATAATATGGACAGCCAAGAAAACTACCGCAGCTGTACTCATTGATGGTGGCGTAAACCGTAAAGAGATCAATCATATCAAACATTAGGGGCATACAGTCAAAATTTCTAGGGCATGTGTTGAGCAGAACACAGCTTGAACACTTAATAATCACTTAAAATTCAAGGGAAGAAGAGATAGGGGACGACAAAGAGAAAAGTTGTAGCTTGACAAAATCGCATCTTATTTTGGAGATGCGGATAGTCAAGTACGGAAGAATGCGTGTGCAATAGTTGCTAGGCGACTTGGTGCCGTTGAATAGACTGGTTCGATTCCCGTTAGTCTCAAGAATTTGTATACATTCTTTATGAGATTAACTGAGCTCAAGATCTTGTTGCGTCCAATTTCTTGTGTCGAAAAATACATCATCTGAGACAACAATGGGCACGATATGGGTTCTATGGGTCGACCAGTACGAATTATGAGTTATAATTCTATACTAAATTTTCATTGGGGTTACTTAGGCACTACACATTATATCCAATCCAACTTAAGCTGATAAATATAAGTCACGTGTTTATGTGTTTTGTGTGATGTTATAGTGTTCGTGCACAAATGCTAAGCTTACTTAATACTAATCTCGCCTTTTAAACACGAATCAGAGTAGAGCAACTAAATAATATATTAGGCGGTGTCTAGTGCTTTTGGTCAGAGAAATGGCGTAACGAACAGAAGAAAGAGAGACGGGAAGACGCAGAAGTACTAAATCTTACTGAACAAGAATTAGTCTTTTCCACAAAATCTGCTAACAAACCCACCAAATAATCAGACAATAGCACCACTAAATATACTGCTCATCATGTCAGCAGTCATAGTTTGTCATAGTCGGATACATCCCAGATATAATCATCCAGTGGATATGTATGGTCATCGTCGACAAGTCGGAGATAAATTATTATTAATCTTATTATTATTAGTTAGTCTATAAGCAGCAATAGCTGTAGTAGTGGTAGTAGTAGAAGCAGCCGTAGTAGTAATAGTAGTAGAGGCAGTAGTAGTAATAATAGTAGTAGTAGTAGTAGTAGTAGTAGTATTAGCAGTAGTAGTAGTAGTGTAACAGTAGTAGAAGTTGTAGTATTAGCCCCAATATTGCACATTGATAAGAAAATCTGAACATGACTTTTAGTATTAGAAACTTAACCCTGGAAATCAAAAGACAGATAGTATCTACTGTTTTTATACCAAAACTCTGCTACCAATGTCAAACATGGTCTTTAACAGCATCGTAACAAAGAAAAATCGTCACATGTGAAATTAAGTGTCTGAGAAAAGCTGCAATAGTTACTAAACTAGATAAAATAAGAAATGAAGAAATTAGGAAAATAGTTTGTATAATATCATATATTGATCATATCGAAAGACAGCAAGTAAAATGGTTAGGTCAACGTATGAGAATGAACCCAAACCAAATGCCAATAAGAGCATAATAAAAGAATATCCGGGTATAAGGCCAAATGTAGACATGAAAACGGTGGATATAAAACAACAATATAGACTTGAACAAGCATAGACTTAATGCAACCAAGGCGACACATCAGGCATTGGAACGATAACTTAAGATCCCACCCTTTTGCTTAACGGCAAATGTGAATACGATCAACCACCATTCACCTGGGGACTGCCAAAAAGTTGGTTTAAAAAAAACACCATCATTATCGATTTTTCACAGTAAGGTCTTCAAAACAATGAAATGTACACCAAAAACAAACGGAAGAACTATCTTTTTATAATGTAACACTCCCTCCTTAAGATAATCATATATTCGACTCTATCAGTAGTTGTAGTTAGCAGCGTAGTAGTGGTAGTAGCAGGATTAGTAGTAGCAGCAGCTGGAGTAAACGTAGTAGTAGTAGTAGTAGTAGCAACAATAGTATAATTAGTAGCAGTAGTAATAGTAGTAGTAGTAGTAATAGTAGTAGTAGTAGCAACAATAGTATAACTAGTAGCAGTAGCAGTAGTAGTAGTAATAGTAGTAGTAGTAGTAGTATTAGTAGTAGTAGCAATAATATTATAATTAGTAGCAGTAGTAATTGTAGTAGTAGTAATAATAATAATAATAATAATAATAGTAATAGTAGTAGTAGTAGTAGTAGTAGCAACAATAGTATAACTAGTAGCAGTAGCAGTAGTAATAGTAGTAGTAGTAGTAATAGTAGTAGTAGTAGCAACAATAGTATAATTAGTAGCAGTAGCAGTAGTAATAGTAGTAATAGTAGTATTTGTAGTAGTAGTAGTAGTAGTAGTAGTAGCAACAATAGTATAATTAGTAGCAGTAGTAGTAGTAGTAGTAGCAGTAACAGTAGTATAATTAGTAGCAGTAGCAGCAGTAGTAGTAATAGTAATAGTAGTAGCAGTAGTAGTAGTAGTAGCAGTAGTAAAACAACTTTGACTTTTTAATTTGTTTTTTAAGTAATATTTCTTACAGCAAGGCCTTCGACAGAATCAAACATCTCTATTGCCTCTAATTTCCCACTTTCCTGTTTGTTTATTGTCCAATACTCACATTCATATGTTATTATAGGTGTTATATACCACTGTAGAATTATCTTCCTCGCCTCTAGTGAAAACATTACATTGCACAATATATTTTTCATTTTTGTGAACGTTGATTTTGCCTGCCAAATTCTGCTTCTTATTTCTGTTGAACTTTTTTCATCTGCAGTTATCGTTTTACCGAAATATTTGAATTTGCGGACCTGTTTTAATACAATATCATCAAATTTGATATTACAAGTTGTGTTATTTTGTTTCTTTGAAATAACCATTACTTCTGTTTTCTGGATATTTAGGAAGAGGCCTTTTTCTTTAATTTCTCTGACTACTACGTTAATTAATTCTTGAAGGTCTTCCTCACTTTTAGCAATCAGAACAGTGTCATCCGCATATCTCAAATTATTTATGTTATGTCCTTCCACTGATATTCCGTGGATATCAACTATTGCACGCATTATGTTTTCACTGTATAAAGAGAACAGGTCTGGTGAAAGGACACATCCATGTCTAACTCCTTGTTTTATTTTTTGAAAAGACCCAATTTGATGTCCAACTCTTATTGCTCCTGTTTGTTGGATATTTGAGTCATATTTAGGACTAGATATAAGCATGCAAAAAACAAAAACCATGAAAATCTGCATTATCACAAAAGAACGGATGTTAAACATTAAAAACTTTGCTGGATACTATAGCAAATAGAACATTAACAATATCTTGGATACACAATCACAAATGATGGTAGATGTTCTTTTTCTTCAACGTTCATTCTTAAACTCCCGCTGGATCTCCCTTGTAACAGGACCATGATCCTACTCGATTTTCAGGAGGATGTAGTCCAGAGAATGGAAATGCGTTGTGTCGACAGTTTATTTTTGCCAATGGCCCCCCCGACACATCCGTCTTCGGCGTGGTGGTAGATTTGAAACAGAAGTTAAAGAGAAAATAGGAATAAAAGTACTTTCAATGACATGAGGAAAATTTTAACATATAAACAAATTACAAACAAGCTAAAAAAATAGAAATATAAAATGCTACATCTATTTTATATTAATGTATGGATCAGAAACATAGACAATGAACAAATAACTAGAAAGGCAGAATTGATTGCTTTGAGATATGGATATATATATATATATATATATATATAAAGAATAGGAAGAACTTCATGAAAAGAGGGGAAACAAACAAAGAGGTTCTAACAACATTTCGTGTGAATAAAAAAATATTATAAAGATCATACAAATAAAGTATTGTGGACATATTAAAAGACATGACAACTTGCTAAAGACCTTACTTGAGGGTAAAGATGTTAGCAGATAACAAAGATCATAAAAGTACCTCCACGTGGTGCACCCTGGAAACAGAAATACAGCTGTTCTTGCTGTATTCGTGACTAATATTTTTAGACTTACGTCCGTGGATGTTGTAGATGGAATGAGATTTGCCTGCAGAGAGACAGGAAATATCTCCGAAACCTCTACGCTATTACATTCAACATCACTGTCGGAACACAGTGATGTAAAGCATCTATGCATTCCGTCTCGGCCGGCGTAAAAAGCAGAAACAGCGGAGAGAGAACCAATGTCAATGTCGTTAATATACGGTGATCTTATGAGTGTATGCCAAATCTGAAAAATGAAACTCACGCTAGAGGGCAGCTTAGTGTGAGTGTGTAAATCAATCCAGTGGCAACGAAGCTACAATAGTCTAGCACGAGACCGACTGGCGGAAGTGTTGCCCATGTATGTAGAAGACAACATATCCCATAACAGTTGACCCCATTCAAAGTAGGAGTCATGACTCAAGTATTGGATATAGTGGTTAATGGAATGATCTTCCTGCACGAAGAACAGCTTGCTGGCTGTGAAGCGCCTCGTCGGAGGAAAGACAAGCAATGGGTGACCCAGACAAATTATCAGCTCGTCTCGTGACATAGAAGGCTCCTTCCAATAAAGACCCCTCTGAGTAGAAGGCTCCTTAAATAGGCATTTAACTAAGCTGAAAGCTGAAGCCTCCTGGGTATGAAAGAAAGCTCGGAGAAACATCCCTACTGCACATAGGATGTAAGAGCTAATCGCTCACAATTCCTGGAGTTTGAGAAGAAGAAAAGAAAAAAAGAATCCCCACCAGTACATTTTGGGGCTCTAAATTATAACGATGTAAGGGAAATAATCCATCGTATAGTTATGCCTGTCCCAAATTGACTATACATTATATTATTATATATGATCTTCTCAGTAATCTCCCATACTCGCTATGATTACCTCCCCAAGAGAAATATTGATATCTAATATTTAATTTCAGAGTATATGCTTTTAGCATACCATCACTCAAATATAAAAGTAAAACAGGCATTGTTGCAAGTTTTATCTATTTTATTATACAACATTGTTAATGTACGGATACTTATTTATAACATAAGTATTTTCAATTTTGCAACACACTTTTATCATTACACGATTCTTGGGAAGACACTCCATTTCCCCGATACCACTTATTAGCTTTGCGCAGTGGCGGTACCATAGCCAATGAGGTTTTACCGAGGCGTGGTTATTTATTTTCAACTTCCTGGCTGCAGTTTTCCTCTCTTTCTTACCACCACTTGCACATGGCATCTCTACCTGATCTTTTCCAGTTGCTAATTTCATCATTTCTATAGCTTCTTTCATCATCTTCTTTGATGATGTTCGTCCGTCGTGATCGACGACGACCAAAAACTCAACCATAATAACAATAAATAATAAAATAATAGAGTTAATAGTGCGTTTTTAAGTGACTAGCAAGTCCAATGCGCGCACAAAATGTTCTTTTACAGAATTGACAACAATAGAAGGTATCTGTGTGACGTTGAGATGTTTTTTCTTTTCTACGTGTCCGCTTCTGTCTTGCAGTTTCTTGTCTGAATTCCTCTGCCGCTAGTGCTCCCGTTCTAATGCTGTAACGCCATGCTGTTATATCCTGAGCGAGGCTCTCCCAAGCGCCTACGTCAATGTTAAGATGTTTCAAGGATGACTTGAGCGTGTCTTTGAAACGCTTTTTCTGTCCACCAGCTTTTCGAAATCCTGCCTTGAGTTCTCCATAATATATTTGTTTTGGCAAACGCGAGTTCTCCATACGCACAAGATGGCCTGCCCAGCGTGCCTGCGCCTTCATAAGTATTGTGTGGATGCTTATTGAGGTTGCTTTTTCCAAGACCTCGTAGTCTGGTACTTTGTCCCACCAATGGATGTTTAGTAATTTACGTAGGCAGGTAAGATGGAAATGATTTAACTTTCTTGCATGTCTAGCATACACTGTCCACGTTTCGCAGGCGTATAGTAAGGTTGGTATAACAGCAGCATGATATACTTGTAGTTTGGTGGTTGTTCTTATACCTCTTCTGTCCCATACATTGTTGCGTAATCTGCCAAATACAGCACTAGCTTTTGCCAGTCTATTGTTAATTTCCACATCAATGTTGACATCGCGAGAGAGAGTGCTTCCAAGGTAAGTAAAATTGTCGACTATCTGCAGTTTTTCCTGATTGACGATGATGGAAGTAGCAGTATGTTGGCTATTTGATGTTGCTTGGTGCATGACTTCTGTTTTTTTGGTGTTAATAGTGAGACCAAAGTTGTTGCAGGCCTTTGAGAAGCGGTCTATGGTGCTCTGCATGTTTACGACAGAGTCAGCATACAATGCACAGTCGTCAGCATAAAGTAATTCTCTAACAGTACTAGATTTAGTTTTCGTGTTTGCTTTTAGACGACGTAAATTGAAAAGACCACCATCCGTTCTGTAGTTGATCATTATGCCTGCTGTTTCATTACTATGGTGTGTTTCCGTTAACATGGCTGTAAATAACAGGCTGAAAAGAGTAGGGGCCAGCACACATCCCTGCTTTACACCATTTGTGACAGGGAATGCAGGAGATACTCCTCCGTCGCAGATAACACTAGCCATCATACCGTCATGAAATTGTCGTATCACAGTGACAAGTTTTGGGGGGCATCCGAACTTTGTAAGCACCTTCCACAGTCCTTCTCTGTTAACGGTATCGAATGCTTTAGTTAAGTCCACAAATGTTGCTAAGAGTTCACTATGTTGCTCTTGTGACTTTTCCTGAATTTGTCGTGCAGAGAATATCATATCAACTGTACCACGACCTGCACGAAAACCGCACTGACTCTCTGGGAGTAGCTCGTTTAGTAGAGAATTATTTAATCTGTTGAGTATGACACGAGCGAGAATTTTACCAGCTATAGACAAAAGTGATATGCCCCTATGATTATCGCAAGACTGTTTGGTACCTTCGCCTTTATATAGGTGCACTATAGAAGCATCTTTTAGATCTTGAGGCAATGTACCTGAGTTCCAGAAAATACCAAAAATGTCAGTTAGTTTTTTAATCAGCAGTGGTCCGCCATTTTTATAAATTTCAGCAGGTAAGGCATCCAAACCTGGAGCTTTATCATTTGACATTTGTTTAATCGCTATAATAACCTCTTGACTGCTTGGGGGTATATCGAGTTCTTCTCTTATCCTAAGTTGTGGTATTCTGTTTATGACTTCTTCATTTATTACTGATGGTTTGTTTAGGATTTCTTCAAAATGTTCAGCCCAACGATTTAAGATGTCATTTTTATCAGTGAGAAGCTTCGACGAATCGGCATTTAATAGAGGTGGTGATCCCGATGAGTGTGGACCATAGATAGTTCTTAAAGCCTCATAGAATCGCTTATAGTCCTTTCTGTCTGCAAACATTTGAATTTCTTCAGCTTTTCGACTTAGCCATTTATCCTTTATCTCTCTAAGCTTCTTTTGACAAGTGTTACGGATCTTGTTATAGGCTACTTTCTTGGACGGTGAAGATGCTGCCCCTTGTAGTTTCTTGAAAGCTTTGTGTTTCTCTTCTAACAAGGATGTTATTTCAAAGTTATTATCATCAAACCAGTCTTGGTGTCTATGTACCTTCACACCCAAATGTTCCTTCGCTTTGGCGTAAATAATTCCTTTAAACGAAGCCCAGCTATCTTCAGATGTGGTATTAAGAAGATCTAAGTCTCCCAAGGCCACGTCGAGATCCTTGGAGAGATTATTTTTTATATCGTGGTTACTCAACCGATCAGTGTTTAGGCGTTTTTCTATCTTTTGTCCCTGTGGACGTCTTTTTCTTGCAATGGTGAAATTTAGTTTGGATACTATAAGCCGGTGATCAGTCCAGCATTCAGCTCCACACATTGCTTTTGTGACACGAACATCTTTGATGTCCCTTTTTCTAGTTATGATATAGTCTATAAGATGCCACTGCTTGGAGCGTGGATGCATCCATGAGGTCTTTTTGCGCGTTGGCAAACTCTTTAATTCATCTTCTTTAATTAACATGACACATCTATTTGATCTTTTTGCGCGTTGGCAAACTCTTTAAATCATCTTCTTTAATTCACATGACACATCTATTTGATCTTTCCCACTTGTCAATAATTCAATAGCACCCTTCTGTTTAATTATTGCAGCTCCTTCATTGTCACCTGTGATTTCACTCAACACTCCAGCCGTCCCCCCACGATGTATGTTCTCAGTGTGTGAATACATATCCTCTATGTGTACAAATGCTTGTTGTGAAAGAAACACGATGTATATCCAGCAACGATACTCTGAATCCAAATTTTTTTTTTTTTTTTTTTCAATTTTTATTTGCAACAAAAAATATTTACAAACCCAAATACATATCAAATGTGCAGTGTGCATTTGTTATGAGATGGATTAAACAACATTCATGAAAAATTTGTGATGAGTGTATAATGATAAAATATAATATGTGAATGAGTTTTTATTTTTGTTCATCCTTGCACGCATATTATCCAAGCAAAATTGCATTTACACACACATACATACATAGCATATATACATACATACCCAAACACGTGCACACAAATACACACACAAGCATACATATATATACATATACACACACAAGTGTACATATATGCGCATAGTGTGAGCTGGATTTCATGTAGGGGTTGTTTGGTTTTTTTTTTGGCCCTTTTTTCTTGTTTTTATTTTCCAAATAACATTGTATGTACCTATACATATTTATTCACATATATATGTATATGGGCCCTACAACATATTTGTAACAATACATATTATAAAAGTAACACCAATAGACATATGTAATGTGATGAAATTTTGCCCGCGAGTTGAAATGTGGAATGATGGGCTTTTACAATTTTGTGAAATGGGTGATACATGGATGACAACAAAATTAATTGATGGGGAAATACCAACAAAGGAGTAATTGTTTACATATATCCATACATGTTCATATTATGAGTAAAGCTAAGCAGAAAGTCGTAATATAATACGTACGTACAGTAGCAAAAGTTTTCTAACATTTGGAGATAAATAAAACTACAAAGTGTGTTTGGAAAAAATAGTTCATTTGAAACATTTGGTTTCATATTGTGTCTCCTCTCGGAAATACTTAGTAAAACATTTTATATACATGATTTACGTGAGAAATTTTATCAAAGTAACGACAATAGACATATGCGATGTGATGAAATTTTGCCCGTGAATTGAAATGTGGAATGGTGGGATTTTACAATTTTGTGAAATGAGTGATACATGGATGACAACAAAATTTATTGATGAAAAAAACAACAGTAATGATTTGTGTATTTCTGTACATGTTTATATTATGTGCTGTGCCATCTGATTGAATATGTGTAAAACTGTATGTGGTTGAAATATTTTATTGTGAAACACTGCCCGTATCCGACAAGACCAGATCAAATATCTGTATTGGGATAACAATATGATCAGTTTGTTGTGTACATCTGTTGTCTGAGGCAGTACGTTCAACATTATAGCTTTGTAAATGTCCGTGTTGTGTATGTGTGTTTTTATTATCTCTCTTAATCTGTTTCTGGTAGGAGTGATTGTATTGCATGTGTAAAAGATGTGGTCTTCTGTTTCTGTGATATTTCTTCTGCAAAGTTTACATTTTGGCATCTGGTCTAGTCTACGTGCTTGTTTCCCTATAATCGGCGTCATGTTGAATAATAGCCGGAAGGCTATTTCCCTAGCTTTTGGCGTGACACCTGGAATGTGAAGGTTGTTGAAAGTCTCCGTATAGTCGGTCATAAAATAAGTGTACCCTTTCTTAATTCTGATATGTAAAGGGGGTGCCTGGAGCTTGACCAGATGTTTGTAGATGATGTTTGTTTTCTTATGAATGAGATGCTCATGCCCGTGTATGGCTTTAAGGCATGTTTTATAAAATGTTGGTGGTTTACCGTCGTGGTGGGGGATTGTGTTGTTGAATGTCGCCAGTCTTGTCAGCCTCGTTCCCATGTAATAATGGGCCAAGGTATGTCGTTGTGGGTGTTTAATGATATGGCCTACATGGCTGATTCTAATGGCTCTGATTTTTATGCGAATGTCTTGTAATGCAATGCCTCCGTGTTGTTTGTAGGATTTGGAAACAGAAAAAGAAAATTGTAAAGCAGGAAAGACAACTGAGAATGGCGAAAACAGTGTTACATGTTCTTTTGGAAGAGCTGGAAGAAATGGAGCAGGAGTTCATAAGGTATGAAATCACAGCTGATAATGAAGGAGCTGCAATAATTAAACAGGAGTCTGCTTCTGCTGTTCCTCTCACTGAACATTCTAGAAATGATGTTGTGGTCATGAAGGAGCAGAACAACCAACTACATCAACAGACGGAGTGCATAATTTGTATGGATAAGGAAGTAGCAGTAGTGTTTGTCCCATGTGGCCATCTTGTTTCCTGTGGAGATTGTGCAGCTGCATTAAAAGATTGCCCTTTGTGCAGAAATCCTGTTGAAAGAATTGTTCGGACCTTCATGTCGTAACACTCTGTTTGGTTTTTGTTTTATTCATGTGTAAGATTTTGTGTAATATATTAAGTATATGGTAACGGTAAAAGTAAGCAGACTATGAACCATGGTCTTATCACTTGCTCAGCAGTGCAATTTTTTGACCATCCAAGAGCATGCACACTTGTACCCTACTTCATTGTACCTGAGTGAATCATCCGAGTAATTTTTATCTCAAACCTTCAATAATACGAGAGTTCATTAATAACAGATTTTATCCTAGCTATTTCATCCAGTAACGTTATATTATGTGAAATTTTCTCCTAGCTATTTCATCTAACACATGTGTTATATTATGTGAAATTTTCTCCTAGCTATTTCATCTAACACATGTGTTATATTATGTGAAATTTTCTCATAGCTATAAAATATCCAATGAAATGATCCACCACCTAGGAACCAAAGGAAAAGCAGAGCTCCTAAACTTCATAATTACAACTTGGCAAAGTGGAACCCTACCAATAGCCTGAAAGGCTATTATCAAGTCAATATTACAGGATAAGTCAGAAGATATATGCTTCAACCATTCTCAAGCAGGCTTCACAAGAGGATCAAGGAATAGAGACCCAAAGAAAGAGTAAGATGCCAGGTATCGGATAAATATGAAAGTTTGTGTTTTCTCTATTAATTTGAAAGCCACAGATTTATTTCAAGAGCTGAATATTTATGTTAATGACTGGCATTGTTGTACATTACTTTCAACAAATCTGCTTAATAAATGTGAATTATTAAATGATTCACAGTGTTAGTTAGTCGTTGGATCATCGTCACTGCACTCTGGACATGTCCATAGCTGCTCAGATCTCTTCTTGAGTGTAGCAGCCATTACATGTTGAAATTATAGCTGAATAAAAGGGATTGGTATATTGTGTAGAATGTACTTGGGTTGTATTTAATATGTTTATATTGACTTGTGTTATTTACCAGTAATGACATATTCATGATCAATCAATAAACCCGTAAAACATCAGAAAAAAAAAGAAAAAAAAAAAGAGGCGTGGTTATTGCTAGTTGAAAACTATTCCCAATACCCCGCATAGACGACCTTCACCGGTCGGCTAATGCAATTTTTAACGGCTTCTTCGGGGGCTTAATCTGCTAAATGAAAAGAACGTCTATTATGTTACGTTTTCGTTCCAGAACGTGCTCTTTCAAATGAATTCTGTATTTTCGAACGAAGTATTTTTGTTACCTTTAATGTCGTCAGTCTATCCTCTTCTTGCCCTTTCTCCTCTCCCTCCTGTCTTTCTAAACAGGTTTGTCTAGGTGACGTTTTCTTTTTGCTATTGTATTTAGTAACCAACACTCTGGAATCTGCAATGTGTTTATAATATTATTATTTTCTTTTTTTTTCCTTTCATGATATTCTAAGTATCGTTCTATAGCATTTCATCTCAAATGCACTGATATTCCTTGCCGTTATTTTAATTGGGGTCCTTGTTTCACAGCCATATGTTGCAAGGGAAAAAATAAAAGTTCGCAGCATTTCGTTTCTATTTTGTTGTTTGTCCATATGTTTTTCAACCATGTTATTTTTACAATATGTCATTGCAAATCTCTTCCTATTTCTGCCATGTATCGTTGATGTTTACTGCTAAGTATTCGAATTTATCCACACATTCTATCTCGGTATTGTCTGATTTTTTGATGTTGTGTTGCTATAACATGATTATCATACAGTAACAAACCAACTGTCACCACTACTTCTTCACCCCAAGATCGAGATGGAGGTTAAGAGACAAATGATCTACAGTATATTCCTACTAACATTGTGTTACCAGTGCCAAACCTGGTCTCTCTCATCTCCACAGTACAGAGAGATAGTGACATGTGATGACATGCATGACAGAAGCTGCAGGGATTACCAGGATTGATAGATTACGAAATGAATATATTAGGGAAAGAATAGGTATAATATATTGTACAGATTACATAGAGAGAGAACAGATCAAGTGGTTGGCCACATTATGAGAATGCATCACGAAAAATTGCCCGTACAAACAAATAACCAAATGAGATCAGGGTACAAAGCCAGAGGAAGACCACGGAAAAGATGGATAGAAAACGTCGGGGACATCCTGAACAGACACGGTCATAGCACAGCGAGGCCACACATCTGGCTTTAGAACGCAAGTTCGAGCTCCAATCACCCCTACGCTTAAAGGCAAGAGTGGATCACAAACCACCTGGGAAAAGACAATAGACAATAGTGTTGTTATATCCGTTGACATGATTTTTATTTTTTGCGTGTTTAAATATAAGTTGTGTCTTCTCGTTCGCAGTTTGACATGTCTACACAGCAAGTCCGGTTTCTTAATAATTGCTGCTGTATTTAAAAGCTCATCAGTGCTCACATATATATTTCTGTGGATATCCATGCCTGTAGCCCAGTGGTCTTCCCAACTGGTTTAGTGTATTGCAGTCTTGCAGGATATGTTCAGATATCTGTCCTGCCTGCCCACATGGGCACAGAGTTGATGGGACCAGTCTTAATCTATTTAAGTGGCTGTTTAATCTGTTGTGTCCTGTTCTGAGACGGAAGATAATAACCTGCTCTACTCTGTCGAGACAGTGATAATTCTCTTTTGGGTGGTCGATATTCCTGATGGTTTTGATGAGTGTCTTCTTTTCTTGGTAGGTAATTTCTTGGTCTTTTTGTTCCTGTTGTGTTCCTTCTTTTGCCAGCCTATCTGCCTCTTCATTTCCTGGTATGTCACAGTAGGATGGTATCCACTGTAGTATTACCCTTCTTTGATGCTCACTTCTTATGGCTTCCTTCAGGTCTGGCAGTTTATCGCTCTCAAAGGCTTGTAGGACAGATATCATGGCATGAATTATCACATCAGTAAGAAATACCACCCGTTGAGATTGACTTGTGTTTTTAATTATTTCTGCAGCAATGTTTAAAGTCTGTACTTCAGTAGAGTAGTTGGAGCAGAATATTCCAGTTGGTGAACATGTGGATTCGTTTTATTTTTCTTGATATTTTATGTACACGCTAGCACCTCCATTTTTCACTGCTCTGGTTGCTGATCCGTCGGTATATACTTGTATCCATGCTTCTCTGGGGTACATAAGTTTTATGATTCGCTATATTTCTTTGTGTTCTTGATTAGTTGTTCCAACCAAAAAAAAAAGTTATATTATATATAATGGTGTTTCTTTTTGTTCTTCTTATCTTTATTACTTCGATCTTTTCTGTGGTTATCTTCATGTTAAATGTTTGACATGTTTGATGTAACCTGTCTATTTGTCTTTGTAGTTGCTCTTCTCATGATGCTACTAGTGATTGATCGTCTGCAAATAGCAATTCGTTTGAGTTATCCCTCTGATTGTTTTCTTTCTTTGTCTTTGTTACTTTGCAGATGTGATATATGTATGTTATAAACAATAGGGGGATAGTGCACATCCGTGTCTCACTCCCGGGTGGATTTGAAAATAATTGGATGTGCCTGCGCTCGTTCTTACTGCGCATTAATGCAGCAGTTCTTGCATATGAAGTTAATGAAGGTTTTCAGAACAAAGTAGAATCTGCAGTTGCAGCGATATACCTGGAAGATGCATACAATAGAGTTAGCTACACCCATATATGCTCTGACATAGGCTTATCAGATGTTGGGGGACTCCGTATGTCTGTAGTGTTTTCCATAGTTGTGCTCTATCCACTCTGTCAAAAGTTTGCTCTTTGTCAACGAAAGCCAAATATAAATCTTGGTTATGTTTCGTCGCTATTTCTGCAAGTTGTTTGAGGGCGAAGATTACATCTGTACAACTTTTATTTTTTTGAAAGCCCAGTTGCGTGTTATTGAGCTGTGGTTCTATATATGTGCGCATTCTCTTCTCTAGTATCTTGCTAAAGATTTTTTCTGTGAGTGATATGCCTCTATACTTACTACCTGTTTTCTTACATTTCTTGCTTCCTATGTGCAGTGGGATGATTTTTCTGAGCTTTCTTTCATACCAAAGAGACTTCAGCTTTCGGCTTAGTGCAGTGCCTATTTAAAGAGACTTCTACTCAGAGAGGGTCTATAATTGTATAGATGACATGCTTACAAAGCTTCCATAAGAGTATCAATATAACGGCATGTCATCTACTAAGGTTTTCTGTTGCATTGGTGGTACTCTTATGGTAATGGTGCTCTTCTTTCAACCGCGGACATGATCCAATTTCGCTCTTGTTCTTCTGCGTTCGTTCTCACAGACTCCTGATCAGCTTTATGTAGTTCGGAGAATGAAGTGCATTGTGTTATAGCGTACATCTTAGCTGCGATATATGCGATTTTCGGCCTTCCAGATCCTACTTCAGCATAGCTTTTGCGTCACTTTTACTATTTTTGGGATGAAACAACCAACGCGGGCCCAAGACATGCTTAGTCGCCTCTTACAACATGATTAGCAGGTAGCAATGGCGCCTTTCTTTACTCCAATTTATGACTCCGGAAACATTCAGGCGACAATTTGGTTGTATCATCAAAGTTTTTAACCATCAGCTTATAATAATAGAGGTCGTGTTCTGGTAATCCAGTCACCGCGAATTGAAGAGTATGTGTTTAAGAGTGTGTTGCTGAACCAAAACTGCCTGGGTATATAATACATCACGTTATTATCATACCAATTTTATTATTGGAGCACCTTAAGGGGATGAACACGTGATATATTCTATCCAGAACGTGGTCTTCCTTATGGCTCTATTGAATTCTCCTCGGTCTTGAACAAGGTGTATCGCCTCCTTTAGGGCAGACATTCCTGTATGTCTTCTGTCCAAGGGCGTCTTGGTTGGCCTTTACATCTGTTACCTTCTATAGTCCCTCAAATATCACTATCTCCATATCGTCATGTCTCTTAATAAACCCGAAAAAAGCTAGTTGTTCATTTAATATGGTTTCAGAAGCCAGTCCTCTTGGGCGATGATTGTGCTTTGCACCTCCTACTTTGGTTTCCTTGCTATCCATGGTTTTCTCAGAACTATTCTGTAGCATTTTAATTCACATGATTTTGTTATATTGGACAATGTTTTATTTAGTACCCATCTTTCGCATGCTTTGCATTCGTCGTTACTGGAAACACACATGTTTGTAATAAGCACAATTTGGTTCTTATTTAGTTCACAAGGGATATCATTCTAATTTCCAGTTTTTGTAGACAGGAATCATGGTCAACCTACATATGAGTTTTTCATAATAATATTTTTAACATTTTAGACAGATGCATACAACAGAAAAAAGAACAAACTATTTGTTTAATTCGTGTTTAAATTCAAGATGTAGCAGGAGTACATTTCTTCTCTTTTTTTGACACAATAATTAGTCTTCCTCTTCTCGTTCGCAGTTTGACGTGACTACATAGCAAGTCCTGGTTTCTTAATAAGTGCTGCTGTATTTGAAAGTTCCTCAGTGCTCCCATACATCTTTATGTGGATATCCATCTCCGTGGGCCAGTGTTCTTACCATAACCGGTTTAGTGTATTGCAGTCTTGCAGAATATGTTCAGTGGTCTGTACTGCCTGCAGTATTATTTTTGTCAAGGAATCATCTCTACATACATGTCCGAACCATGCTAGTTTTCGTCGTTTCACTATTGAAAGCAATGGTTCCTGAACTCCTGCACACATCTCTACTTTATTTCTTACGTACACATTGGTCTTATGTTCCCTATAGGAAATTCGTAGAATTTGTCCGTAGCATTTGTACTCGAAAGCCTATAATCTTCTCAGGCCTATATAGGGACCTACCACTGACTCTAAAATATGTATGCTAAGTTTAGCAATAAATAAACAGGATAGTGGAAAAATTAGAGGCAACAGTGATGTGGTTATATAGAGGAAAGTGTTGACAAGACAGAGGATTTATTTAATTGTAGTTGGATTATCCCATATGTATTCCATCCTTCTCAACAAAGCGATGAGCCAGCCGAGAGTATCATTCATACTGTACGTTTCAATGCAGCTTTAAGCTAAAGATTGCTATAATTCATAAGTAGGTAGGTTAATGAGTTTGCCATTCTTTTAGAGAGGCGTGCATCTTTCAACCAGCGGACAAAGTCCAATTAGGCGATATCAGGACACAAGCTATAATTCACGTGGGATTTCCGCCATCTTTGTTAGCATATTATTTCCCGTGTCCTTGAGTGATGGGCGTACCGAGGGGGTTGCGGTCGCACCGGGCATCAAAATGCCACTCAAAATAATTAAAACATTGAAATGGGATTTAAGTGCCTTTGCCGTGCCAAAGTTGATGCCACGCAACCTGATTCCAATTATATAAATATGATAAACATCGACCAAAGAAAACATGAATAATCAAGAAAAGGGACGAATTAAATCCTAATTAATTCAGAGAATAGGTTTACTGCCGATCGGTCTCGGTTCAATCTATGGTTGTGTCCAAAATTAACACAAATACCTGGTGAATGTACATTTCTATTGCCAATAATGAACTCATTCCCCCATTGTCAAGAATCCAGGAAGGGACCCCCAACCCCACCTTTCTCCTTAATTATGTAAAAACCTAATTATGCCCCCCCCCCAAAAAAAATAATTAAAAAAATTATTAAATAAAAATTATTATTATTATTTAGCAGAAAATGTACGCAAAATGTGTTCGTTTTCGAAAAGTGTTTCAGATTAAAATAATTTAATTGGTTTATAAAAACATTATCGTTGCGGCAATTTTTGACAAACCACCCTATTTAAAACAGCTATCAAACATTTTCAGAAACCACCCCCCCCCCCAAATAATACTCCCTCCCCCCTCTCATAATACACAATTTATGACAGTGTAACGTCCATTATAAAAAGGGGCCATAATATTTGCCAATTACAGCATATTCGCACATGGTATGATTATCTCCCGCAACAACTGAACAAAAATTATTATTATAGTCTATAATATTGTAACTATCGTTATTTATCATTTACCTTCACAATGTATTATTTCAGTAAGCATTTTAGTAATAAACAAATAGATACTTGTACTTAATATGTATAAATATTGTATTTATAATTAAATGTAGTCAATTCTTGTACATAGTCTATTGTTTACAGATTTCGCGGCAAGACACATTCAACTATGACATCAAAACGTTAGCTTTGCGCAGTGGCGGTACCATAGCCAATGAGGTTTTACCGAGGCGTGGTTATTGCTAGTTGAAAACTATTCCCAATACCCCGCATAGACGACCTTCACCGGTCGGCTAATGCAATTTTTAACGGCTTCTTCGGGGGCTTAATCTAACAAACAAGAAGAATATATTTAGATACTTAATTTATTCCTAAAAGGAATGAATGAACAATTATGCATATTTTCTAAATGATACAATTAAAATTACAATACCATCCTTATTTTTCCTGATATTTTTAAACCATCTCACAACACGCAAAATCCTCAATTGTTTTTATATATCAAATATCTACACACAAGTACTTAATATATGTACATATTGACATTGAAAGTAAGATTGTGAGGACGAAAGAAAAACAAAAATGAATGTTTTCTATAATTTCTTCATCCTATATTTACCATTACACCCCAACCACAAATTTTCAAGAATGTCGTTATCTCATTATATAACTATGCATACTACACAAATAACATGTATATTGGTTTTGTAAATATTTCAGTGTTGCAAATAAAGATATTAAAAAAAAGTTTTACCGAGACGTGGTTGAAAACTATTTTCCTCACCGGTCGTCTAGTGCATTTTTTTAACGGCTTCTTCGAGGGTTTCACTTTTCAATTTTAAAGATGTGACTATGTTTAGCAGTTAACTACAGTACCAATGACCATGTGAACGCCTATACTTCTTACTGTCCGTTTTCTGTCGTATGTTTTAATGTTTGTCTTGTTTAAGCCTTTTGGTCGAAACGCCGATTTGCATGTGTCTTAGATGATTAGCAAAACTTCATTACCCTGTTTATGGATTTCAGTTGTGTGCAGTAAGTATATATGAACTATTTTTCCAAACATACTTTGTAGTTTTTATTATCTCCAATGTTAGAAACTTTTGCAACTGCATGTACTATATTACGACTTTTTGTCTAGCTTTACTCATAATATGAACATGTATGGGTATAGGGCATATGTAAACAATTACTCCTTTGTTGCTTGTTCATCAATTAATTTTGTTGTTATCCATGTATCACCCATTTCACAAAATTGTAAAGGCCCATCATCCCACATTTCAAATCGCGGGCAAAATTTCATCACATCACATATATCTATTGGTGTTACTTGTATATTCTACACTGTAAACGCAACAAATATGTTGTAGTGCCTATATACATATATATGTGAATAAATATGTATAGGTATATACACTGTTATTGAAAAAAAACGGAAAAAAATTTAAACGGAGGGGAAAAAAAACACACTACATGAAAGCCAGGATCCCACTATGCGCATATATGTACACGCGTATTTGTATATATGTATGTTTGTGTGTGTATGTGTGTGCACGTGTGTGGGTATGTATGTATGTATGCGATGTGTGTATGTGTGTGTACGTGCATTTTGTGCTTGGATAGTATGCGTGCAAGGATGAAAAAAATAAAAAATCTTTTCATATTATATTTATCATTACACTCTCATCACAAATTGTTCATGAATGTTGTTTAATCCATCTCATAACAAATGCACACTGCACATTTGAAATGTATTTGGTTTTGTAAATGTTTTTTGTTGCAAATAATGATTGGAAAAGAAATTTTTTTACTAAAGATTTCCGTGGAGAGGATCTAAATACTGAGTCTATAGACTATTTTTCAAACCCTACATTTGTAGAGTCAATATAAATGAATATTATATCTACGTCTTCTTCGTCATTTTTTTCACGCACTTCTTACAGCACCATTACATTCTATGAAGTGTGTGATTCACTTATTACAGCACCATTACATTCTATGAAGTGTGTGATTCACTTCTTACAGCACCATTACATTCTATGAAGTGTGTGATTCACTTCAGGTCTGGGAAAGTGCCGTCTAAGTTGACCATATTTTCCCTCTCTCTTTTCTTGATAGAACTGACGTGCATGAAGAATGTATTCTGCAGTTTCAGGTCTATCTGGCCAATTTTCAACTTTTGGAACATGTGACTTCTCAGTCTGTTGAGGACAGTTCGTAGTCTGAAGATGATGGTTTGTTCATTTCGTGACAATTGATGGTAGGTTTCATTTGGTTCTAAGTTGGGTGCATAAGCCTTCACTTGTTCTTACATTCTTATCATAGTCTTACATTCATAGTACGATCACTTTCATTTTGTTATAGTGATCCCCCTTTCCTTGCCAGGAGATCAGATGTTTTCATTTCCAAGTATGCCACAGTGACCAAGGATTCACTGCAGTACTGTTGCTGATTGTAGTAAGCAGACCATAAGTTCATTCATGCTCGTGTTCCTTGGATCTTTCACTGCCTGCGATACTGACTTTGCATCAATTAGAAAGACTACATCAAAGAGTCTGTTGTGACTCGGAAAGCAACTTATGAGCATTTTGGCGGCCTCAACTATGGTTTCCTAATATTTGCCTGTGGGTATGAATTTTCTCTTCCCCCCCCCATCTGGTGTTACTATATATATATTTCAGCTCCTTAATCTAATACTGCTTCTTTCGCTGATCCATCAGCATATACACGTGTCAATATATTCTTTGGGTATGCTTTCTGTATGTGACTCTTAGTTGTCTCTTTTAATACTAGTATAGTATTTTCTGTTTTTGAAATAATAATAATGTATATTGTCCATAATTCTTGGGAATTTTTTCCTGTCCCAGGTTGGATATGTGTTAAGGTTAATTTAGGTTTTGTAGATCTATAACTGTGAGTGATTTCTGAAGTATCTTAATATATGACTGTGATATCTCCAGTTCTAATATAAAAGTAAAGTAACCCATAGCATTGAATAATATAGTAGGGGTGTGGGATGTTAACGAGCTCACATTACAGTGGCTCTGTTATATGAGGGCGGTAGCCATCTCCTCTCCTCTCAATCTTTACTTCCTGGATTAATCCTGTACTCATTTAAGGCTGGGTAGACCCGGGATCCGTTGCGATCTGAAAAAATGTCAGTCTCAATGAACCCAGGACCACTCATATGAGAAGCCAGTGCGCTACCCACTGCACTACACGGGTCCACTCATGTCTATGTAGAATCAATATAAAACCTATGACTGTGATTCCTGGACAAACAACAATACATCAAGAAGAGCATTTCCACAGAGAAATTATTTTATAGAAACATTTTGGACAGATAAGACAAGCAATTTGAAGTTATTATAAGAGATTTATAAACATACGCCCGTGTTGCCGACACCGAAAGAGGAGCACAGAATAGCAACACTTTTTTTAGGTTCTTGTTTGGAAAGTGTGCCCTCTTATTGGATTTCCCTTGGCAATGTTTGTCAGTTTATCTTTATCCTTTATTAATTTTAATACTGTATAAATTTATTTATGTTTTGAGTTAGTTATGTAAAACATAACTAATCCTAACCCTAACCAAATTAATATTTAAATTAATAAAGGAGAAACATAAACTGACAAACATTGTCAAGGGAAATAATCAAATAGAGGACATGAGTTCCAAACAAGAACCCTTTTTTACATGCACATCATGAAAGGTGCTAAGGAAGTATTGGGACGAAGTGGCTATCCTATCCCTTATACGTTATGGTGACCCAGGAGCCACGCTGAAGTCAGATTGAATGATGCAGAATATCACAATTAAGCAAAAAAATCATGACGCAACTCATTCCATCCTTTGGACTACACCCTGCTAATTTACAGGAGTTTGAGAACAAATGCACATAGATGCCTTTGTTTTTTTGTTTTTGTTTTGGTTTTTTTTTTGGGGGGGGGCATATGCAGAGATCTAATTTATGTTATATAACTTTGTATATTTTATATTATTTAAATGTGTATAAAGAGAACAATATATAAAAAAAACTGTTGATACAGCATGTTTCCCGTTAGGGAGTTGAAAAGGGAGTCTGTGTGGCTTGTGTAATAAAGCTGATAGCACTTGCAGTCGTCATGCCATGTAAAGGCTGAGTTTTTTTTATTACTCTCCGACAGAAAAAGAAAGTCAGTCCTTACCTGGAGTCGAACCCTAGACCTCACTAGGGCGAGATCATAATTCTAACCTCCCTGCCATGCTCCACACAACAATTTATGTAAAATTCCTAGTAAAAGAGATAGGGAAAGACAGAAAAAAACAGATTCTGGACATGAACTTACATGGTACCTGATGCTCCATGTTATTTTTCATTTTCAATATTACTTTTTCTTACTATTTATTAGCTTTATTTGTAACAGGAAAATAACATATTTGTCAATTTACTAATTTTAGGAGAGTTCTTTGAAGTAACATAGATGCAATTCTGATGTGTGGAAGTGAACCTTGGACAATCAGCAGAATGGTGAAAAATTATATTGAGACAGCAGAGATATGCTTGTATAGAAGAATACAGTGGAATCCCATTATAACAACTTGGTCCGGACTGACAAAATATGTACAGTATACAATAAAATAAATTTGCTATATACAGTCCAAACACTATAGAATAACTATACCGGTAATTGGATATTATGAAAAGTGTTGTTATATAGGGAAATTTGTTATAAAAGAATTCGCCTGTAGGATTCTACTGTATTAAGAAGACCATGGGCAGATAAAAAGTGCAATGAAGATATCTTGAAAGAGGTTAATTCAAAAAGCGAGCTGCTTACCCGCATCAGAAAGAGACAGCTAACATTTTTTGGACACATGACAGGAAAGATGGAACACATTGTAACAGGCACGTTGAAGAGTAAGACCCGCCGAAGACGGATGTGTCGGGCCATTGGCGCAAATAAAACGGCGACACAACGCATTTCCATTCTCTGGACTACATCCTTCTGGAAATCTAATACGACCATGGTCCTGCTACAAGAGATATCCAGTGGGAGTTTGAGAATGAACGCTGAAGAAGAAGAGTAAGAGAGGTAGGGAGCAAGAGGGGTAGAGAGAGACCAAGAGAGAAGATGCTTGACAACCTAGCATTTTCATATGAGAGAGAATCAGTATAAAAAATTTGATGTTGTGAAGACATTATTTAGTCAATGTTGCGTGATAAATGGTTGCTGGTGCACATTTTGGTATAGTATCTCCGACTTCAGCATCTGCACTTGCTTTGGCAGTACTGTGGACCTGCTGAATGTCAGGGATGGCCTGTCCAATCTTAGTTTATAGCCTCTGTTGGCTGGACTAAGTCCCATCTCCAATATCGAGAAGTTGGCCTTGATGAGGTGTATCAGGAATGATTGACAGCACATGAAACAAGGCTGTGGAAAAGATATGATAGCCACCACTACAAGTCATGGACCATAAGAAGATTAGTAATAAAATAAATTATCGTTAGGTTGTTACTTCATGTTCCTCTGCTCTGAGTTTATGGAGCTAATCTATGTACCTGGTAGTTATTTACTTTGTAGGCCTACACATATAGACAAACCGTAAATCTATTTTGCACAGCCAACATGTACTCGTATACAGCCCCAACAAATACAAAATAAAACAATGCAAAACATATGCTGTACATTTCAATACAAATGCTCACTTTATTATTAAATAATATATACAGACCCAAATATAAAATCCAATCCACATTATAAATATACCCCCATTTGCTTTGGAAATAATGAATTAGTTCATGTGAGTTGAGATTACTTATGAAAATGATGGACATTTGAATATTACATGTGCAGTTACAGATGAAATTTGTATGGTATATGTAGGTACAATGTATTATGAATGTTCAACGAGAGGCAGGATACAGCTATTACCGTGGGTTTTGTGGTTTGTTTATATAGCAACTCGTTAAGGACCTCACTGAAAGCCTTTGAAATATACCCACTATACATGGAAGAAACCTGCACAAAAAAGCTACCTACATGGTACTCTACAGTAAAAAAATTGAGCAGCATTTTGTGAAATGAGAAGTACAGCAGCTCAGCAGTCAGAAAGACATGGTAGACCAAAAACTACCTACAGTGGTCATCCCATGCCCAAACTGTCTAAAGACATTTGCAGCCAGAATAGAGCTTATTAGCCATCTATGAACACATAATCAAGGACATAACTGTATTTGAATTATAGAAGTGGATGTAACAAATGGTCATCATCATCATGTGATGGATGGACATGTTTATATATCATAAAGTATATATGTAACACACAGATATGGTATATATCAGAGACGGCAACCTTCCTGATGTTGCAGGCCAGGTGAGCATTTTTCGTGTGGTATGGGGGGGGGGGGGGGGGGGGGGGGCAAAAAACATTTTTTTTTAGTCATTTGAACATCCCAGTAGTGTATTTTAAGTAATTTTAGATTATACTGGTGGGCCAAAATGACTTTTTAAATGGCTTGGCTGGCTAGATTTGGTTTGCAGACCATATTTTGCTGACATCTAGTATAGATGCTATACCCTGTAATTGATATATATATATATCAAATAAGAATAACCTAATCAGACCCTGTATATATATATATATATATATTATTATATCAAGTGACATATTTTTTCCAGAACGCTGTCTTCATCGTGGATACTCTGAATGCCTCTCTGTCCCGGGCAAGCAGGCCTTACATTCTTTGATGTTCATACATTCTTCAATGTCGCTGACCAATCGTCTTCTTCTCTTCCCTGGTACTCTGCCCTCCAGAATCAGCCTTTTCATACCATCATATCTCTTCAAGTGTCCACAATACTGTAGCTTCCTTCTTATGAGAGTGTTTAGAAGCCATCCTTCCTTTAGTACCAGTAATGATTTATATATATATATATACATATAAATGTATATAATATATTGAATATTTTTTAGAGATGCAGTACATGGCTGACCAACTTGAATTTAGCTATGGTCTGGTCCTGTGTGTTGAGATAGGCACTAAACAGGACAAAGAATAGCAACACTGTGACCTGCCACGCAAGAGGAAATTAAGATGGTGAGGGGTTGGTTGCTCCATCCTGTCTGTCAATATGACCCAAAGGAATTATTGTTTTGAAATTTACTGGTGTATAACATAAGATAGAAGTGAAAATCTATGGACATTTGTTGGGATGTATAGTCAATATAAAACTAGTCAATCTGGGGTGTAGTTAGCTACCTCATTCCATATAGGTTCAATGTGACATAGAACTCATGCTGAAATTGCATGTGACATAGAACCCATGTTGAAATTGGATGTGACATAGAACCCATGCTGAAGTTGGATGTGACATAGAACCCATGTTGAAATTGGATGTGACATAGAACCCATGCTGAAGTTGGATGTGACATAGAACCCATGCTGAAGTTGGATGTGACATAGAACCCATGCTGAAGTTGGATGTGACATAGAACCCATGCTGAAGTTGGATGTGACATAGAACTCATGCTGAAGTTGGATGTGACATAGAACCCATGCTGAAGTTGGATGTGACATAGAACCCATGCTGAAGTTGGATGTGACATAGAACCCATGCTGAAGTTGGATGTGACATAGAACCCATGCTGAAGTTGGATGTGACATAGAACTCATGCTGAAGTTGGATGTGACATAGAACCCATGCTGAAGTTGGATGTGATATAGAACCCATGCTTAAGTTGGATGTGTATAAATAATGTGATGTGTCTGGGCAAAAGGTGCAGATATCACAGTTATGTTATAAACCATGACACAACACATTCCATTCTCCAGACTACTTCCCGCAAACTTGCACGAATTTCAGAATGAACACAGAAGAAACTAGTTTTAATTGGTGAGATCTTCAGCAATACAACTGAATATATTTCTTATTTGAGAAAACACTTCAAATGGAAGTAAACAATGTATGGGAACATGAAGGACTGAAGAAAGTATTTATACAAATGTGTACCTCAATGGTGTTATATATTTGAAATCTATGGCAAGATGCAGAAAGGCATGTGCTGTGAAAGTGGTCAATGAAAGCTGTACAGGCACTTATTTCAGACAACACTGAAAATCTTTGACATAAGTTATGACACTACAGAAGGATACTGCATACAACCAGAGAAACATGGTCCTTTGCAACTGAAAAACATGCAGTATCCAATGTTGGCTAAAATGGACGTTGATAGTGTTCAACCTCTCACTGGATCTCATTTGCAGCAGGACAATTGTGCTCTGAATTTCAAGCAAGATGTTATCCAGAGAATGGAGATTTGCTGTGTCTCCGTTTTATTTGCGACAATGGCCCAACACATCTGATTAGCGTTAAAAATGCATGTTGATAAGTAGCTACAGTATGGAAGTGTTTCTGATTGTGCTATGAATAATGTTGGCTTAATATGCAGTAATGTGACATGAATAATGTTGGCTTGATATGCAGTAATGTGACATCTCTTAACGTTAGTAATGTCTTTAATCCACCTTTTTCTTAGTCTTCCTCTTGCTATTTTTATTTTCATGTTGTATGCTCTTGCTGCTGGCCAGTATATGTTCACTCTCATTAAGCAGTCTATCCATTTCACTATCCGTCTTCCCACATATTTGATCATAGATATTGTTCCAATAGTTCTTGTAATATCTTCATTTCTCACATGAATCAAATCTTATTAACGAATGAATATAGTTTCGACTGTACATACCATGGTACCTGTTACTGTGCAGTGGTCTCTGTTGACCTCAGTTATAATCTTTCTTCCACTCATTAACAGAAAAACATACAAAAGCTTAACTAAAAAGTAATAGTTCTTGAAGATAATGGAAAAAACCAAAAAATGAGACAAGGAATGTAATTACAAGTAATAATATAATGAATATTTAAAAAATATATGTATGTATGTATGTATGTATGTATGTATGCAGTGTGCCTGACTGAAACAATACCAATAACAGATGTTAATATTTCTTGTACTATTCATGGCAGACAGACTTGTTATGCTAACACAAGTTTCAGTAGACCTCAAATATGAGCAACTTTAGTGGCATGAAGAATGTCATTCAACTCCTGCTATATTCCTCAGACTGTGGATTTTTTGTTGACAAAAGAAGAATGGCCCAAGCACATAATTCGAGGCAAAAATCTAAGTTTCCACACACTAAGTTTAGTGCTGTCTCACTCATGCTACATGACATGTGGGTTTTCTGTTTCATCTCCTTATATCCTAAAATTATGCTAGTGAACATTGCCACAAGTGTGAATGTATCTATATTCTGCTGTGATACGAATGAATACCGAAAGACTCCCCTGTCAAGCTTTGATGTGGTCACCAAAAGGCAAGAGAAAACGAGGAAGACCAAAAGAAACTTTACGTAGAACTATTACAAGAGAACGTTTCACCATCGGTATTAGAAACAATGAAGATCTAAAGCAAATTACAATGAACCTGATGAACATTGAAATCTATGACATCCGCCATATGTGCCGTCTTTGGCCCTAGAGGAATAGCCAACTAACTAATGTTATGTGGGCGTACATGGATAAGGAAATATTATTAACATTTGCTACTGGTTGTGATTTGGCCAGACACACTGTATATATATATATATGTATATATATAAGCCTATTTATATATACACGTATGCACCTCAAATCAGTGATCTGGAAAATCTTCTCCATGAAATGCTATTGATGTGTGGAGACTACAAAGTATACAATTGCCTAGGGAAATATGAACAACCCACGGGGAAGACACCAAGCCCTCTTAGAAACTGACAGCGTTATTGAAATAACACTATATTGTCAAGCTTTTGTGTACAATGATTTTTAATCAAGGTTTTTTTTACAATACTATCAATATTTTGTTCAAAATTCATACTCTCAATATTTTGTTCACAATTAAAGTTCTCAATATTTTGTTCACAATTCATGCTGTCAATATTATGTTCATAATTCATGCTGTCAATATTTTCTTCAAATTTCATACTGTCAATATTTTCTTCAAATTTCATACTGTCAATATTTTCTTCGTATTTCATACTGTCAATATTTTCTTCACAATTGATACTGTTAACATTTTCCTCATAATTAAAAATAAATAAATTTTGTTGACAATAAATAGTCTTTTTGTTCACAGTTAATTAAATATATATTTGTTGGCATGTCTTCTACAGGAAAACAGTTCCATTTCTGCTGCTACATAATCTTTGTATGTAACATTTTGACCAGAAAAATCTAGTATTGGAATGTTGATTGGATGAAAAAATGCTGATGTAACCTGGTATATGTACCATACTGTGATCTCCAGGTGGGTAAATTGATGAACATAATGTATATGCACAATTTCAGTACATTACCTTTACTTGATGTAACAGCTGACCAAGACACATCAACTATTACATTAACCCATTCAATCTTGAACCACCTGCTATTGATTTATTCCCAGATCGACCATTTACACCGGATTTCGACATAGTGATTTAAACTATTTTTCTTCATTGTTTACATATGACTCGACATGCTAATCTTTGCCCTCACGTGACTAACAGTAATGGCAGCTTAAATAACAGTTTTCCAATCGTTTCTAACAGCTGTGGTTTCGGATCTGCGAAAGGTTTATTATGACCTTCAATTTTCTTCAAAACTTCATCAAATGGACTTAATTAGTCCTACAATGCAGTTGAGGATGATAGAGGCAATTTTGCAATAGAATTTTAGAGGACGAGAATAAATCAGACATTAATGGGGAATTATTTCAGGATTTAGGAGTTGCTAATTGATGATATGCCCCCTCCCCCTACCCACACCCTAGACCTAGTAATGACAGAGAATAGTCAAAACAGCAGATCTATGCCAATATTGATCAATTTCATGAGAAATGAGGTCCTGCTAATGGCATTGATCCAGATTATTCTTTCTTTGATTAGGCATAGGTCTATCTTTCACTACTTCTATGTGAGGTAATATTTGGGATATGCACAGAACAAATCAATTTGTATTCTGCTATCAAATTTTTCGGAAAAACGAGATCCTTCTTCTTGAGAACATGTTTTACCATATACTATCAAGGACTTTATGTGAACTAGGCCAATGTATGTTTAAAGTAGTTAACAGTAACAGAATAATATTAGTTAACTGCTGAATGTGACTGTAGTGTCAAGTGTATTCTGGCACAGGAAAGAAAGAGTGAAAGCTTGCAACCCCGGGGATTGAATAAGTAAGTGTATTGTCCAGAAATATATTTGAAATTATTTTAAAAAAATAATTTCATCTCAATGATAATTCCAAATTCATGCCATGAGGACTAGATGTAATTTTTAAGGGTTAGGTCTCTACTCTATCTTACTCTAACCAAGTCCAGAAAGCTAATGATGCATGGACAAGATATTAGCATTGATGAAGCTATGTTAGATTTTACAGGCAGACTTCAATTCAAACAGTAGCCATATATGAAAAACAAATCTTCGGGAATACAAATTCTGCATTTTGTGAATCTGCATATCTCTATAACTTTAGCTGTTTCTTGGGTAATGAAACAGATGAAAGATGGACTAGGATATCATGTTGTCATGCTGCGTAAGGGAGACTGCTTTGCAACTTTTCATTTGAATATTTATCAGCAAACAATTTGACATAAGTAAACGAAGCTGACATGAAACTGGTGCTCATTTTTTCTCTCTCTCGCATGTTACATGACTTGTAAACTTGTCGTACATGACATTCACAGATCAGTACCTCTCCCATTTATCTGTTAATTGTACTTTGAATAATAAAAATTGATTGCAAATTATATTTTTATTTATTCATTTTCTTGTATTATCACTTATTATTTTTGTGGAGTCTTCTTTTTCTTTTTCTGCGTTCGTTCTGAAACTCATGCAGATTAACAGGATGAACCCCAGAGAATGGAATGTGTTGTGTCATGGTTTACAGCATTGCTGCGATATCTGCGCCTTTCTGCCTGACACATCTGACTTCAGCATGGCTTTGGGTCACTGACCCTATATGGGATGGGACAGCCTACCCCACCCCATAACCTCCTTAGCCGCCTTTTACGACACGCGTGGAAGGTAAATAGTGTTGCTATTCTTTGCTCCCCTTTTGGGCACTGGTAACACACAGGTTTTTTTTGGTGGATTTATTCATCTTCCCTTGGGTATTGAGCCCTGAGTTTCCTTATTGGTCAGAGCTAGAAGGTTTAAGCAAGTTTGAAGGGCAGGGGTGGGAGGAGATTTGAAGATTTCATGTTCAGAGTTTTTTCATGTTCATTATTCCAGTTTCATGTTCAGTAGTTCTGAGATGTCATGTGTCCATCATAGTTATTATGCTACCATATAGTTTTTAACATTGATAATGAGTTTACTTATTATACCAGTTTGTCAATCCTAACAATGTTCTGCAATAACTATATTTCTGTAACAACCAATTCACAAAAAGAACATAAGACAGCAGTTTCAAGAATGAAAGGGTAAACTGTCAAAAAAATACTTATGTGGAAGAACATTACGCAAGCACTAGTAAAGATTTGAAACATCAAACAGAATTTTTTAAAAGAAGCACAGAAACAGTTAACTTAAAGAGTATTCCTAGAACCAGGATAAAATATGCTGAGAAAAATAGCTAATTGAATCGGCAATGCTTTTAAAAAGAATGTTTCTGCTTTCACAACTATCCCACACACCACAGGTCCGTTTTGATCAGATCTGATACTAAACACATCTTGTAAAACATACAGTAGGCGGGGGTAAAACAGTGCAATTGGTTCTTCCCCCCCCCCCCAAATCTATAGGTTTTTCCGATAGCACATGTGACTAGAACATTCCAATCTGTCACACAATGACGTTTGATAGTTCAAAGACAGGCCATTTTTCAAACATAAGGTAAAGTATTTTCAATGCTTTCAGCTAATTTTTTTTCAACTTCTCACTGCTTGTCTGATGTTATTATTACTGACATGTTTTGTGTGTGTTTAAACTGAAATTATACTTTATTGTTAATTTATTAAACACATTACCTTGTCAAGCTACTCTGTTTTTTCAATTTTCTGTTGATTTCAGCTTTTTGCCAGCGCCACTTTGACCCCCCCCACCCCAAATGGGACAAATTGTTTTTTTTTACACAAATGTTAATAAATTCTCATTCTACTGTCTACACGTAACTGTATGTTTTCAATAACCCCACAAATGTAAGATGGATGGATAAGCTATACACTGATGTCTCTCATAATTGTCATACTAAGTCTAGACGCCAGAATGCGCTAAAACATGAAAAGTTCACCATTTTGTCCACACATACTCTAACCCTAACAGACATAATTAACCCCTTAGCTGTGGAGCTACTCTTAAGGATGCGATGAAAAGCCACCGCCATTTTGCGGATATCCTCCTCTTCTTAATTTCCAATGGAAAAAAAAGTTTGGAAACTTATAATAAAGTATCCAGACAAATTGTTTCCCTGGGAAATTGAGAAGATCTCAGCAAAATAGCGGCAACTATTCATTGTATCCTTAAGGATACCTCCGCAGCTAAGTGGTTAAAATCAGATCGAAGACATTAAAAAAGAAAAATTTTAAAGAAAAAAACAAAAATCACCAATTCATCATTTTAGAGAAACAACTTTGTTTAAATGTTAAATCACTGCACAAATAAAATCTACAAAATTTCCAACAACATTCTGAATTTCCCTTACCAAAACAAGCAACAAAAGCAACATTGCACTGTATACAACTTATTATACTTCATCTGACTCTTCTCTCCTTGTAGGAATTCATGCAAAAATCCCACATGATTATGACTGAAATATATAATATATGTGATATATTCTGGTTAACTTATATAATATATGCTAACCAGAATATATCACACACACAAACCACATGTTTTACACATCTAAAAAAATTAATCTAGTCACAATGACTAATATTTAGTATAAAAACAATCAACGCACATGAGAGCCTTTGCTTAAATAATTATAGTACATTTTTTTTAAAATGTCAAAGGTTCATAAAATATTATTACAGAAAAATAATTCAGTGGCAACCACCTTTTGATTGCTATCAACCCACATCATCAATAATGCAACAAGTAATAATGTAACAAAGGTAATTAATGAAAGATAACATCAGATTCATATCATTCTATTGATAATAATTGAACAGGAGTGATTGACCCCTTCAACATCTATAACAAGTACCTGTTATCCACAAAAATGAGAAAAGATCATTAATTAAGACACAATTTCATCCTGGAAGTAAATCAGAGTTTCAATCACATATAAGATGTTTCATGTACTGCAGAAATATAAAGCATTACAAATATTCTGCATGCAGATCTCAAATTTTTATTGCTCTGAGAACCACAGTATTCCTAGTTACAAGATGGCATCCGTAATTTGGCTTCATATACAACCCAAATATCGGAGGATGTCTGACAAAAAGGAAGTGCCGCAGTAACCAGACAAATAGGGTTTTGTGTTCTTAACTGTTTTTGTTGTCTCGATAAAGTTCTCAATTGGACCGACGCGTTGACAATTATATTTGTTCTTTGTTTTGTTATTTTCTATATTTTATTATTTTATATTGACAGTTTTCTAGTAACCTATTTACCTTATTTGCATTTATCTTCATATACAAACATGATATCATTATCACATGTTCCTTTTCCTAATCGGTAGCTATCCAGGGTGTTAGGGAGAATGTGTTCCATGGGATACTCAAAGTGAGTGCATAACTAATAAAACATAACTAACCCTAACAAATGAATACTTAAATGAATTATTTATTAATTATTGTATTATATTTAGATTAATTAACCATAGAATATGAAGATAAGCACTAATTGCACACAAGAACGGCCAGATCTAATTACAGTGGAATCTCTTTATAGCGCATCTTTTTATAACTAGTTTTCCTATATAACAGCACTTCAAAATATCCAGTTATATTTATTTTATATTGTTTGTATTTTATATAAAAATTTCTATTATTATGTATATATTTCATTAGTCCGGATTAAGTTGTTATAATGGAATTTGACTGTACTAGTTAAACAGTAAAACAGATTGGTCAGTGTGTCAGTTTGACTGATGGCGTGTGGACCTTGATAAAGATGACTACATGAAACAGACAATAAGTTAAACATGTTTGATTCATATTAATCTAAATATAATAATAGAAGACATTTTTGTGATTCATGTCAATCAAAATAATGGAATAAATTTAATGAATCATATAAACCCACAAGCAATAATAATTGAACACAAGTAATTAATAGAATGTAACATTTGATTTATATCAACTCAAATACAATTATAAAAGGTAACATTTGATTTATATCAACCCAAATACAATTATAAAAGGTAACATTTGATTTATATCAACCCAAATACAATTATAAAAGGTAACATTTGATTTATATCAACCCAAATAAAATTATAAAAGGTAACATTTGATTCATATCAACCCACATACAATTATAAAAGGTAACATTTGATTCATATCAACCCACATACAACTATAAAAGGTAACATTTGATTCATATCAACCCACATACAATTATAAAAGGTAACATTTGATTCATATCAACCCACATACAATAATAAAATGTAATATTTAATTCAGATCAATAATTGTTTTTAATTTTTTTCAATTTGTCCTTCATAGTTTCCTGTACATCTTGATTAATGAAGGCTTTTGGTAGAAACATTGTCTGTTTCTTTGTTTTACACTAGCTTGCCTTGTATTCTTGCCACCCCTTTATACACAAAGTACATATGTGATGACAGATTAACATAAAATGTTGAAAAATAACACCCAGTTTACATTTTGTACCACATGTTAAATAATTAACACTTTACTGACCAATTTCGACGGCCATCAACTTTCCGTTACAAATCCTTGGTAATAAACTTCTACAATTACAGCAACTGTATCAATAGTGTTACTAAAAATAGCTTGCCAGAGTTAGTACGGTATTCCATAATGGTATCATCAATGAAATACGGTCTATAGACATCATTCAACTGTATTAATCTTAAAGAAATCAGATTTTTCAAAGGTGAGATTTTGTGATATATATATATATAGCAAGTAATGTAAATCCTCACCTAGCATTATAATACCTAAAGAATTTGTTCTTGAAATAACTCTCGAGTTTTCACATTCATTCAGAAAATGCAAACATTCATTATAATATATACAAAGTTTCAAAGCTTTCTCACGTGAGTTTCATTTTATATGAATTTTTAAAGACGTCGATGTCTGAATAATGCATTAATGTTGTAAATCATGGCACAGTGCATTCGGTTCTCTGGACTACATCGTGCAAATCTGCAGGAGTTTGAGAATGAAGAGGAAACCCAAACAAGGAAAATAGTTTACACACATGAAAAGATATGTATCCTTTCTGTTCAAAATCTTACTGGAAGGGAGTAGTGAAAGTTATTGGGATGTGACTTATAATTATACAAGTGAAAGGTCTCATCAGTCACCCACCAGACCTACCTCCATGCAACAGTAAACCTCTAGTAGATAACATACTTGTATAAGTGAGTCTTCCCTCTTGTGGTAATCCCACATTACTTCATCTATACAATTATGTTTTTACACCCCTCTGAGTAGGAGGCTTCTTAAAAAGACACATCTGAAAGCCAAAGTTTTCTAGATATGAAATTAAGCTCTGGAGGAACCTCTCCCTTGCAAAAAAGGATATAAGACCTCTGTTGCACATAACTCCTGTGAATCAAATTAAACAAACAAAATATGCAGAAAAAAATCAATAAATGAAGAAATTACAGTTGTCAAAATGTACCAACATAGTGAAAGACAGAACAAGTAGATCTACCGAAGTCAACCTTTCTTGAGACGACATCTGATCTGACCGTACTTTGGTAATGTAATAAAAGATGATAGTAAAAATTAAAAATGTGATATCAAAATGAAAAAGACAATGAACAATAAATAATTCACTGTTTAACATGAGAATCTTCACCTTCAAAGAAATCACATTTTAAAATGTTAACTTTGAGAGTGTTCATACGAATGGGTTACATTTCAATGATAATACAAAAAATAATATCAGTCAAGATCAAAGATTGAAGTGGAAATGGGTAGGACACACCTCAGAAAGATACCTGAAAACATAGCTAAACAGATGCATGAATGGAATCCACAGAAGAACAAGTAAATAAGAACGTCAAGGAACAAATGGTGAAGAATAACAAGAGATCAGATCAATCAAACATTGAGGGCAGAGTTGGAGAAATCAGTTTAAAACTTTTTTTAAAAAAAACCTGTTAATACTGAATTGTTCCAATCAGGGAGTTTGCGAGTGGTTTGTGAGAAAAAGGCTGCATACCCTTGCTGTCACCACATCATGCACAGGGAAAGTTTTTTTTATTTACCCGCAGTAAAGGCAGTATTATGCCAGATTAAACGTTTAGTAGAAGTCATGCCAATATAGTCAGGTTTTCTCTTGAGGAAGCCCCACAGTATTTCATCTGTATAATTAAGTTTCCCTTTATAGTGCAACGTTGAGAGAATCTAGCATTACTCATCATGCTGGGAGTGAGATGGGTTCAAACCCTGACCATGGTTTTAACTGTCAATGAGTACATGGTGCCATAGCTATGAACATGGAGTGTGGTGAAAACCAGCTCTGTGCAGGATGTGACAATTCCCTGGGAGAGCCTAGAATAAGGTAAACATGTTAGCCCTGCATAACTGGAGAACTCCTTTGGATGGCAGGGAATGCACATCTGGCTGCTACACCTATACCAGTGACAATTTTTCAGAATTTGGGTCCTATGGACACATAATGGGAAGGTAGGGAAACTAAAGCCCATGACTACAACTCTGCATGTTGTAAAAAAGGTATAAAAACCAAACCACAACACCCCTCCCCCATCCCTGATTGAGAGACTTCTCAAGCATTGCACACCACATAGAGCTAGTCTTCTGAGTATGAAATAATGCTCTGGAGAAACCATCTCAATTGCACATAGGGAGTAAGAGCTAATTGTTCATAATTCCCAGGGATGGAAACAACATCTACTGAAAGATATGATAATACTAAAAAAAATGGATATCAGGATATCCTGTGTACATCTTGTACACAGTACTGGATATCCAGTTTAAAAAATCCTTAATTACTAATCATGATATATCCATGTACCAGTGCAATAAATTCTACCAGATTTTAAAGTTTTGCGATACAGTAGGGTCAATTATCAAAAGGGAAATGAAAGTAAACATATCAAAAGCTACACAGAATTTCATTACTCTAGAGAGTATCATACAACTAGAGAGCATTAGTTTCTGCCTTGCGCACTGTAGTCGGACTGAAGATGGAATGTTATTTAGATAGAGAAAGACAGAGACACAGTAGGTTTCATTTCCAAACTACATCCCTGACAATGAAGTGACAAATAGAGACAATGTGGGATTAACAAAACTATCCCAGTCCATACAAGCAAAATTTGATGAGATGAAAAAGTTTATCAGAAGTAAAATACTTCCCCCCCCCCAAAAAGAGGGGGGGGGGGGGGGTCACAGAGCCACCAAAATCATCAGTGAAATGATGCATATTATTATAAAATGCTTTTCTCTCCATGAAGTCTGACGTAATTATGTACAACAAAATAAAAAAGGGACTCACAAGATTGATTTCATTTGTACTCAGGTTTTCCTATATATATTCTGCCCTCTAAAAACAGCAGCAAGCTGCCTGTCAAGAGCATTGTTCACAATATGTAATTCCATAGTTCAAGTGATTGGCCTAAAACGTACATATATTAACCGATGTACAATTTTGTACCAGCAACGTTATGAAGCTAATTAAAAATTTGTCAGTCACATGAGTGTCAATAGTGCCGTTCTTTTTTGTTCATTGTTTTTGTTTTGTGTATGTAGTCTTGATAAAGCCCATATTTTAGTGTATTATGTGTTTCCAGTGATTATCAAGACTTTTCATTATCTTGATTCAAGCTTTGCCTGTTAGAATTTAGTTTTGCTGCAGTGAGCACATATGAACACAAGGTCAATTGGTAGACTTGTACGCCACATATGTGGTGTAGTATCAGATTGTGTGTCCTTTTACCATGTACTGAAAGAGACTAAGTACTTGAGGTATATCAAAAGTTCTGTGACATCTGTTAAGTTAAATAACACAGTTATATCTTAATTAAATCTATGCTCTTGTATCCACACACATTCATTATCCGCTGTATCCAAAGAGATTGCATATCCATGTATGTCACAACTCCCATAAGTAAATCCATGATTGAGTAGATGATTGAATGAGAATATTTTGATTTTCAGGAATGTCAGGTTTTAGTTTTGTTCCTATGGAATAAAAGACAGTAAGCACATTACAGTCTGGCAACAGATCAGGCAACCTAACTACAATTATAGTTATATAATTATATCTCTTCACTGTGTTATATTCTGAGGTTATGTTCTTATGTTATACACATCAGGCAACCGGAAGACTAGTTTTAACTGTAAGCACGCTTCGGTTTAGTTCGTTTTACAATAGTTTACAAGTTTCAGACTACAGCTGTCAAGTGTACAAGCCCAGTTGTTAGGCATCCTGTAATCAATAAAATAAAGCCAATTTTTTTTTCATATTTTGGTTACCAGATTAGACACATCTGGCTAGCTATTCCATTTTATTTCCTTTTCCTGTAATTTTAGTGAATATGAAGGATGGTATGTCATTGTAATATCGAAATCCACAACATCTGTCCACTGGTATAGTGCCATGAAAGCGACTCAGGTTTTATAGACTTTTGTTTTATCGTATTTTCAGTAAAATCATTATGGATTGTAATTCGGGTGATGAATTCTTGGGAATTAGCTAGTTTTCACAGTAGAGGCATATAGAGGCAGAACATCGACTGTTTTGGAGCAACACAAAATACGACCAAGTCTAGCTTCAAAGAATGATTTTACTGCATATCTATAAGTTTTATTCAGTTCCCCCAGCAATATTTTGATAATTTGGCAATGAAAGAACATAAATATTACAGCTAGTTGTGTTTTACAGTGCTGCCAATTCAGATAATTGCAACAACAAAAAAATCATTTTATAATAATTTGTTTTCATTTTGTTTGTTATAATTTGTTTTTTTGTGAAAAAATGTCGTTCGCACTTTCTCACGTCTGGTATCACACACACACACACACAAACAAAACGTACACCAATATATGCAGTATTAAATTCTTTATTTATATGTACAAATATTATCTAAATATGTCAAACAACAAAAAAGTTATCGCGTTTTCAAAACAGCAACTAACAATAACACAAATTCAAAAAAGAATTTGGTGGCAGGGGGGGAATTTATTTGTTTTAGTCCAGCTTGCTAAAGGTTAAAGTCACATGATTATATCTCTTTATTGTGCTATGTTCTCAGCACCCATCTCTTCAGATTAAAAGTAAAGGTAAATTTTCAGGAACCTGCCATTGGAGATGAAGATAACTCTTCATGTACTAAGCCGCAGTAACTATTAAGTGGGGTAGCCAGTTCCCTTCCTTGCTGTCTTTACCTCCCTAACTCATGCGGTGGGTACTCATTTACAGCTGAGTCAACTCGAGGAGTGGTTGTTTCAAGCGAGAAATCACAATCTGGATTTTGTGTGTCAGGAAGTGGTTTTGAACCTGGCATGCTGTAACCTGGTGAAAGCAAACAAGCTCAATATCAACTAAGCTAGCACGGCCCCCAGATTAGGCAGTCATAAAACTGGCTTGTTGAGTTATCCCTGACAATGGTCATTTATTTATATAAAAATAGGACTATGAAAATAAATAGGTAAATATTGGCAGTTTGTTGAGTTATTCCATACTATGGTGAAATATCTGTGATACACTGTATTGGATCAGGGTGACCCACATAAATGAATATCAGTGTGGAGCAGGAATACAGACTCCTGAGCACATACTGTCCGGATTACAGAGAATTGCGTAGTAAGACATGGTCACAATGGTCTGAATTGAGGCAAAATCTTTGAGGCAGCCGCTCTAACCTAGAGAAGACTGGGAGCATCATCCTGAAGATCTAGCAAGACGAAAAGAATGCAGAAGATCAATATGAAAATGAGATAATGAAAGGAAATAGGTAAACATTGGCAGTTCGTTATCCCAGATACTGGTGAGTTATCTAAGTAAAATCAGCCACAGACTAAGCAATGGAGTTTGTGTGCTATCTGTACCTCAAGCAGATCAAGAAAGGATGTATGAATGTATATACACTTTGATATCTTCTGGGAGGAGGCTGACCACTTGTTCAGAATGAGATGACATTGGTTCAATAGAAAGCATTTCCAAACAGGCATTGTTATTGAACCCTCAGAAGAAAACAAAAATACTTGGATGCTCTATGGTACCAGGTGTGCACATATCCTTACATAACTGTTAAACATCATTTTTTTTTAGATATTCAGCACTGAATGAGATTAGGAGAATGCTTCTCACTTCAAGACAGATAAATGGAACACCTTACATAGAGCAATAAAATCTCACTAACAACATGCATACATTATACAATGGTAATTGGGCCAAAGTGCATAGGCTGCTGGATCAACAATCAAAAACATTTGGAGAAAAGAATTAGAAACCTGGAACTAATCATACAGTTCAGTTACAATAGATGTCATCTTCTTCTTCTGTGTTTGTTCTCAAACTCCTGCATATTAGCAGGATGTTGTACAGAGAACGGAATGTGTTTGGTCATATTTTACAATTTGGCTGTGATATCTGCGCTTTTCGGCCAGACACATCTGATTTCAGCACGGCTTCTGGGTCACTTTGACCCTGATTCTTGGTCACCATAAAGCTCCATGGGATGATGATATAATCTCTTTAGCTGTGAGCAGGTATCTCTTGACAGCTCACAGCCTTTCTGACAAAATTGCAGGTTCTTCTCAATTGTGTAACTGAGCGACACCCAGACTTATATAATCTTGATTAACCAAACCCCTCAACTTTCCTTAGTCACCTTCTATGACATGCTTTGAATGATGACAGTGGCCCTATTTTTTCCCCCTTAAACTAGAAGTTCAGGTCCCCTGTTGCCACACTGGTAGCTCTATGGGAAAGGATAGCCAGTTTTTCACCCCCAAAACCTTAGTTGTCTTTAATGATATACATGGCAGATAACAGGTTATAATTTTTGTGTAATCTCCTTTCTGGTCCCTGAGACAGGCATGCTGTTCTGATTTCTTCTTCTTCTTCTTCCTCGGCGATCAGTACTCAGGTTGGGACTCCGGATTCTATGATATAGGCTGCTGTCTGTTTTAGAGTGTCCACTGTGCCATACAGTTTCTCTTCAATGCTGATTGGGGTGGGCCATGTCTTGTTTCTCAGGTCTGCATGCTGGGGACATTCTGTTCTGATTTGATGACCGACAGAAGAACAAGGAAGAAGTAGATAGAACAACAGAGTTCCTACAATAGTAAGACTCACAACAACCATTTAGGCATACCACTCCTAGCTTGGAGCTTAACCTTTAGCAAGCCGGATTAAAAAATACAAAACCTCTTCCTGCCACCGGATTCTTTTTTGAGAATTTTCATCTTTTCTGGTTGGTGTTACGGAAATGCAATAACTTTTTTGTTATTCGTGATAAAAAAAAATAATTTTCGTGCAAATGCAGAATTGAATACCGCAAATGTATGTATATTTTTTTTTTAATGTAACATACCCGGGGTTTGCGCAAGAAGTGAACACCTTTTTTTGCGCAAAAAACCAACAGAAACAACAAGACATGGGTGTTCGGAAAACTCAATAACATTTTTGTTATTAGAGCTTTTAAAATAATTTCAACACATGTAAATGCAGAATTGAATACTGCAAATGGGTGTGTAATTGGGTTTTTTAATGTATCCTACCCGAGGTTTGCGCAAGAGGTGAAGACAATTTTTATTTTAAAATTACATAAAAACAAACAACACAAATGACTTACCCACTGGCCATGCAGCTCTGGAGTAAACCTACAGGCTGTGCAGCTCAGAGGAACAATCAATTTTGAAATGTACCAATGTGTGGTATCTATGGAAACAGGGGTAGGGGCACAGAGTGACCTGACATGCTGCGCACACGTACTGAGTCTGGTGACGCTTCTTTGACCGATCTGAACAGACTACACAGTCAGGAAGCGCAGGCTTGCCACTGGACAACCGTTTAGGATTTATAGCAATATGGTGTGTTGGTCCTATTGTCAACTTATCCGGTGGGTGGCTTGTTCTTCTTCCGGCACTGGAAGAAGAAGGCCTAGAGTTGCAACTCTGAAGAAGCCCATGAACTATCTGCAAGCGAAATTTTTCCGCCTTGACTCGGCCAGCCACAGGACAATTGCATTTACAAAGCAAGCTTCCAACAAGTAAAAGAAAATTTTCTTCCACCACTTGCAGGACCTGTGGCCTAACATATAATATGGCATCTCGATGAGGCCATCATTAGACCAATACAATTCAAAGGAGGAACGTTTGGTCAGTCTCATCAAGAGCACCAAAGCTGTCATCTCATCAGCTGTGACTTCCTTTCACAGCTTCACACGAGATGCATTGCCGGCGGCCTGTCCCTTCGAATCACTAACCTGCTTAGCATAACGATTAGTTTCAGTTACCAACATGTTCACAATATCATCTGTAATAAACAGACGAAACACGACTACCGCACTAATGTCATCAGCTAAGCCTATAGGTCCAACAACTTCATTGAAGTTGCTAAGCCAATCATGGCTATACCCCGAAGGAACACTAGAATTTCCAACAATTTCTTCTTCCAATATGTCGTCATCGGCCACGCTGCCAACTGAATCAGTATCACTATTATCTCTATCTAACAACACATCATCTATTGGAGCGATATCTGCATCTGTTAACGGCACACTTTCCTCCTCATCCGAATCGGGATCCATTACGAACTCAAAATAAATTGTATCCATTGTAGAACTAGGTTGCTGTCGGAAAATGCGATGGAACAATGTCTGGACGCTACAGTAAATTATGTCAAATAGACAGGGCGGACGTGAACTGGTACCGGCTTCGATTGCGCATGCCCTGAACTACATACATGCTGTGATTAGGCTGTCGTAGGCCTATTTCTCATTGAGCGAGTGCACTTGACAACGGCAAACAGCCGTTGAAACAATAAAATGAAACAATTTACCATCATCGAATGAAGTTCTTTGCTCCTGTCCTGCAGTTTCTGTAGCTGAATGAGAAACAGTGAAGAAATTTTACCACAATTCGATGGCTTGGCAGTTCTCAGTGCATCTTCCACGACTTTCAGAAAGTGAAACTCAAGGTCATCACCCAAACGATACTGAAAAACAAAAATTCAAATAATAAATAACTGAAAAACTAACAATAAAAATTAAATCCATACCAGGTTGAATATATCCTTTCATTTTCTCTTACCTTCTACACAACAGATCTAGCAGTCTCCACATTCCAATGTTGACTAAAGAAAAACAAAATCTGGATTCAGACAGTAGATCAGCTGATCTATTTATCTGTGGTACATAGTATCCCAACAATCTCTTCCATTTTTTCCTATTTATCTGTGGTACATAGTATCCCAACAATCTCTTCCATTTTTTCCTATTTATCTGTGGTACATAGTATCCCAACAATCTCTTCCATTTTTTCCTATTTATCTGTGGTACATAGTATCCCAACAATCTCTTCCATTTTTTCCTATTTATCTGTGGTACATAGTATCCCAACAATGTGTTCCATTTTTTCCTATTTATCTGTGGTACATAGTATCCCAACAATCTCTTCCATTTTTTCCTATTTATCTGTGGTACATAGTATCCCAACAATGTGTTCCATTTTTTCCTATTTATCTGTGGTAAATAGTATCCCAACAATGTGTTCCATTTTTTCCTATTTATCTGTGGTACATACGAGGGGGAGTCAATAAGTAAGTCACAAATGGCTCTTTAGAAAAAAACTGAAGACGATAAAAACCTGAAAACTGTTTATTTTTACACATACATTATCCCTTTACTTCTCAACATAATTTCCACCAACATTGATGCATTTATCCCATCGTTTTATGAGTCCTCCCAAACCTGCTGCGTAGAACTGCGTGCTCTGCTTTTTAAGCCACATTTTCACTTCACATTCAACTTCTGCGTCAGTCGCGAAATGCTTCCCGCCAAGGTGGGTTTTTAGTGGACCAAAAAGGTGAAAATCACTAGGGGCTAAATCGGGGCTGTAAGGAGGATGTTCCAGAATTTTCCAACCAAGATTTTTTATTTTCTCCTGAGTTAATCGAGCCGTATGTGGTCTAGCATTGTCATGAAGGAGTAGCACTCCTCTAGTCAGCAGCCCTGGACGTTTTCTTCGAATTGCATCCCGAAGCACTGATAGAACTTCACAGTATGATTCAGAATTCACATTGTCACCTTTCTTTTTGAAATTGGTTAAAAGCACTCCTTGACAATCCCAGAACACTGTCAGCATAACCTTCCCTGCTGATGGTGTAACCTTGAATTTTTGGACACAAGGCGAAGAAGGATGTTTCCATTGCATTGAAGCACGCTTTGATTCAGGCTGGTAGTGATGCACCCATGATTCGTCCCCAGTAATAATCCTGTTCATCATGTCTTCTCCTTCATTTGCGTATTGACAGAGATGCTCCAATGACAAGCCTAATCGGTTCATTTTGTGTTCGTCCGTCAATTGTCTGGGCACCCACCTTGAACACACTTTCTTAAATTTCAATCGGTCATGCATGATGCTGTATGCTGAACCATGTGAGCACCCTATTGCAGCTGCTACAGCGTCTATCGTTACTCATCTGTCACCTCGAATCATCTCCTCAACCCGCTGCACAGATGCGTCTGTTGCAATTTCAACAGCACGACCAGATCGGATTGCGTCAACAATTTTAGAGCGTCCTTGAGAAAATTTTACCCAGCTGTGCACCGCTTTACGGGACAAACAATTGTCAGCATAAACAGGAAGCATTTCTTTATGAATGTCTTTTGCAGGCAGTCCTTTTGCCCATAAAAAACGCACAACAGCACGTTGTTCATTGATTGTACACTCTGTAAGTACAGTAGCCATTTTGTTTTTTGTGCTGCGCATGCGCAAGGTACAGCTAGCGCCATCTAGCGAACATAAACATAAAGTTCTATGATGATATCAACTATAAACAGCTTTAGAAACCACCTACTGCATTTTCCTGCCATCCAACATCAATTTGTGACTTACTTATTGACTCCCCCTCGTAGTATCCCAACAATGTGTTCCATTTTTTCCTATTTATCTGTGGTACATAGTATCCCAACAATCTCTTCCATTTTTTCCTATTTATCTGTGGTACATAGTATCCCAACAATCTCTTCCATTTTTTCCTATTTATCTGTGGTACATAGTATCCCAACAATCTCTTCCATTTTTTCCTATTTATCTGTGGTGCATAGTATCCCAACAATCTCTTCCATTTTGTCCTATTTATAGCTATTGCTTCCAGTTCTTTCCATGTCCTACCCAACTATTTTTGTATCAGTATCTAATTCTTTCCTCCAGTTAATTCTTGGTCATCCTCTTTCCCGGTGGATTCCAGAATGATGAATGTCTTACAATGTCTTCCTTCGATCTTATTAACCCTTTCAATACCAGCGTCATGCCCAGGGCTTCACAAAAATGTGAAAGATAATTAATAAAAATTACAATTTGCAATCAATTTTTAATGATTCAAAGTACAATTAACAGATAAATGGAACAGGTACTGATCTGTGAACATATCTTTGTCAGGTAAGACAAGTTTACTTGTCATGTAACATGCTAGAGAAAACAGGTACTGATCTGTGAACATATCTTTGTCAGGTAAGACAAGTTTACTTGTCATGTAACATGCTAGAGAAAACAGGTACTGATCTGTGAACATATCTTTGTCAGGTAAGACAAGTTTACTTGTCATGTAACATGCTAGAGAAAACAGGTACTGATCTGTGAACATATCTTTGTCAGGTAAGACAAGTTTACTTGTCATGTAACATGCTAGAGAAAACAGGTACTGATCTGTGAACATATCTTTGTCAGGTAAGACAAGTTTACTTGTCATGTAACATGCTAGAGAAAACAGGTACTGATCTGTGAACATATCTTTGTCAGGTAAGACAAGTTTACTTGTCATGTAACATGCTAGAGAAAACAGGTACTGATCTGTGAACATATCTTTGTCAGGTAAGACAAGTTTACTTGTCATGTAACATGCTAGAGAAAACAGGTACTGATCTGTGAACATATCTTTGTCAGGTAAGACAAGTTTACTTGTCATGTAACATGCTAGAGAAAACAGGTACTGATCTGTGAACATATCTTTGTCAGGTAAGACAAGTTTACTTGTCATGTAACATGCTAGAGAAAACAGGTACTGATCTGTGAACATATCTTTGTCAGGTAAGACAAGTTTACTTGTCATGTAACATGCTAGAGAAAACAGGTACTGATCTGTGAACATATCTTTGTCAGGTAAGACAAGTTTACTTGTCATGTAACATGCTAGAGAAAACAGGTACTGATCTGTGAACATATCTTTGTCAGGTAAGACAAGTTTACCTGTCATGTAACATGCTAGAGAAAACAGGTACTGATCTGTGAACATATCTTTGTCAGGTAAGACAAGTTTACCTGTCATGTAACATGCTAGAGAAAAAAAATGAGTACCAGTCTCATGTCAGCTTCATTAACTTGTGTCTAACTGTTTGCTGATAAAAGTTCCAATAAAGGCTGCAAAGCAGTCTCCTTTACAAAGCATGACAACATCGTTCTGTAACTGTTAACTACTCCAAACATATAGGCCTAGTTCACAAAGAAACCCTAGATACCTGGTGAAACAGGCTTCCAAAAATGATCTCGTTTTCCTGAAAATTTTGTATACCAGCATACACAACATTGGTTAGTTCTGCACATGAATGACTCACGTAGAAATACTGAAAGATAGGCCTAGTCATGATCAAAGCAGAGTAGTCGGGATTAATGTCATTTGTAGGACCTGATTTCTCGTGAAATTGATCAATATTGACATAGATCAGCTGTGTTGACTATTCTCAATCACCACGGTCTATGAAGGGGGGGGGCATGCACATCATCAATTAGGTCTACACTACAGATCCCAGCTAATTTCAACTAGACCTTCTAAATACTGAACTATTACCCCATCAATGCCTGATTCATTCACCTTCTCTAGAATCCCATTTAAAAACTGCAAATCAACATCATCTGAATCAAAAGTAAGTCAATTTTTACCAAGTTTTGACAAAAATTGAAGGCCATAGTAAACCTTTTGCAGTTCGGAAATGCCAGAGTTAGTAATGATCCAAAAACAACACTGGAAGCCGTCATTACCAGTAATCATGCCTGGGTTAAATTTAGCATGTCTATTTGCATGGAAGCAGTAAAAGACATCAATCAAAATGGCGGTATGCCAAGCAGGCTCCAACGGGTTATCCGGTATTGAATGGATTAATCCCACCGAAGATGGATGTGTCGGGCCATTGGTGCAAATAAAACGGCGACACAATGCATTTCCATTCTCTGGACTACATCCTTCTGGAAATCTAAGAGGATCATGGTCCTGATACAAGAGATATCCAGTCGGAGTTTGAGAATGAACGCTGAAGAAGAATGGATTAATGCATGTCTTATTAAAATATGTGAGCATGAACACCAAAACTGCACTATAAAACGATCATCATACCATCACTGTGCTACTAAAGCCAAACATGGACACTAACAACAGAATCCAAAAGAAAACTTGTTACAACAGAAATGGCATGTCTACGTAGAATCCTTGGAGTAACAATAAGAGACCGAATCAGAAGCGAAAACATTTGAAGACTATAAAACACAATGAAAATCCTGGGTTACATCAGAAGAAAAAAGATGAAGTGGTTTTCGCATGCTTCAAGACTAACCCTCAAAAAGCATTGAGACGATGAATTAAAAACCAGGAGCAGATCTTGTAAACGATGGATTACAGAAATAAAAGAGTCCAACAAAAACAAACATATTATTATTATTATTAAGTGCCGTCTCCGCAACGAAGGTTGGCTGCAATGTATCTCCAACATCTCCTGTCTCTTGTCTTGGTGGTGCACTCTGCTAGACTGTAACCTGTCCATCGTGTAATGTTACTCTCCCACTTGTATCTCTGCCTACCTCTTGCTCGCTTCCCATTGACTTTACCCTCAAGTAAGGTCTTCAATAGGGTGTCATGTCTTTTAATGTGTCCAAAGTATTTTATTTGCCTGATCCTTGTTTCTCTTAGTAGTTCTTTCTTCATATTAAGTGTCTTTAGCACCTCTTTATTTGTTTTCTTCTCTTTCCATGATGTTCTCCCTATTCTTCTATATACCCACATCTCAAAGGCATCAATTTTGTCTTCTAATTGTTTATTTAGTGTCCATGTTTCTGAGCCATACATTAATATGGAATAGATGTAGCATTTTATAATTCTCATTTTTAACTTGTTTGTAATTTGTTTAGATATTAATAATTTCCTCATGCCATTGAAGGTACTTTTAGCCATTCCTATTCTCCTTTTAACTTCTGTTTCACATCTGCCATCATTTGTGACTATGTGTCCAAGATATTGATACTGTTTTACTTGTTGTAGTTTCTCTCCCTGTATGTTTATCTCCTGTTCTTCTATATATGAAACATATATGAAGCACAAAAAAACCAACCCCAGAGAATTCTACCCCTGATGTTGCAAGGCATAAAGGGGTATAAAGTGAAAAGAACTAAAAAGAAAGAAGAATGTATGTCTTTAACTATTTTCTAGTAATCTTGACTTTGTTTTGCCACTAGCATCAAATAGGCCAGGACAAGAGAGTGAGGTTGTTGGATAGAGCAACTTTTCCTCACTTTAATTCAAATACAGCGTAAGCCACAGTTCAGATACCTCTACAGCCAGTATACACTCTCCAGAGCTGACAGCATTAACACTAAAGTCAACAACAGAAACTCTAAAGCAACTGTTGCATCTGGCAGACTGTACAGAAATATATGAGAACAGAATAGCATTAGATTTGCTACAAAATTAAAAGTATCAAGCCATTATTCTCTCTATCTTGCTATATGCTAGTGAGACCTGGACAGTGTACATTAGACATGCCAAAGTGTTAAATCACTTTCAAACATGCTCTATCTGCAAACTTAGGATAAAGTGGAAACGACAGAAGAACCGCTTGAAGGACTCTCTAAAAATAGTGGTTAAAGTGTTAAGACATATTCTTGGGAAACAACTCTAAATCAGCTAGAAATATGCTTGACTGGAACCCACGAAGGATATGAAGATTAGCACTGACGAATAATAAACAATAAAGAACAATAAACAATAATGTAACAACCACAGAAAGATATTCCAAAAAGAGATACATTTTGATGCTTGCAGCCCTTGTCATAAGATCATCAAAGTGGTTTTTGGCCATCACAAGTGATGATGTCCATTTGTTACATCCACTGTTGAAGAGTCAGAATTATATCCTTTGTTATGAGTTCGTAAATAGCTAATAAGCCCTATTTGGTCTCCAAATGTCCGTGGACAGTTTGAGCATGGAATGACCACTGTAGACTATTTTTGTCTACACGTGCCTTTTTAGCACCCCCCCCCCCCCCCGCTGTTGAGCTACTGCACTTCTCTTTTCACAAGATGCTGCATCTTTTTTTACTATAGATTGCAATGTAGCTCTATTTTTTTGCAAGTTCTTCCCATGTATCTTGATCTACTTCAAAAGTTTTCTGTGAGGTCTTTAATGCGTCCTTACAGCGCTTCTTTTGGCCACTTTGAGATCAAATGCCCTTCTGCAACTCATCATAGAGAAAAATCTTTGGCAGGTGATTATCTGGCATACATACCAGATGATCTGCCCAGTGAATGTATGCAGAATAATGTAAGTGCTAGATATACTAGATTTGTCACAGAAGTTGTATCCAGAATCTTTTTTTGCCATCTAACGTTCATTACTTTTCCTCACGTCATCTCACAGTTCATGTTTCACCATAACAGCACTACAAATACCACTGATCTATAAACTTTCAGCTTAGTCTGTAGGTTAATGCATTTTTTATGCCACACATTTACGTACTATCTGCCGATTATCAATATATAAGTCCCATGACAGCCGAACACTTATTGCAGAAGACCTGACCAATGCACAATGTAGAGACATTTGATTGTATATTGTCTCTTTTCATGAAATACCCTATGACATGTTAGCAGGCTTGATTGTCATGCTACCATAGTCAGAGGCATCCATTTCCATAGGTGTTTCACTCTTTGACTTGAATATATTCACAATGACTGACAGTTCCAAATGAAATTAACAATTCCAATATTAAGCAGTAGATAAAATACAGACCTTACTAAAATTATGAGAAGTATTAAAATGAAACCCACCTTTGCCAGCACACAAGGAGCATGAAGACTTCATCACTGACATAATAAGTAAAAACATCGAGAAAACAAGTTGTCATTCTTTTCATGTGCTTAGTGGCCTGTGCAGGATGTCAGCAGCACAACATAGCTGGTGTGATAACGAATCCATCCTAATTTGATCAACGAGCGGTGATTCAATTTCTTAGTCAAAGGATGTTGACCAACCAACTTTCATCAAAGAACACAGGCGGTGTATGGTGGAAAATGTGTTTCTAAGACAAAAGTGAAGGATTTGGTAAGAATGTTTCAAGAAGAGCAACAGGTAACAAATGATCTTCTGTGACCGTGTGAGGAACATGTGACAGAAGACCCAACATTCATGACATGCTGTTGAGAATTGTCGTACAACAGAGAATAACACTATCCGACAGCATGCTGGGTCGCTTATTCTTGATGGCTGTATGCAGCTTGTCTAGTGTGTTCTTGTATACTAGGCTCTTTAAATTCATCAACATGAGACCTTCTTGGTAAAAAAAGGCAGCATGCATAACATTTCCTGCAGAAATTTGCCTAACCCAGCCACAGATCATTTGTTACCTGTCACCCTTCTCAAAACATTCTGGCTCAATCCTTTACAGATATCTTCAAAAAATATTTTCTACCAAACACTGTCTGTATTCTTTGATGAATGTCAGTTGGTCGACAATCTTCGGCTGTAAGAAACTGAATCGCTGCTCATTGGCCAAATTTGGATGGATTCATTATGACACAGGCAATGTTATCAACTGCTTGCACAGGACACTAAGCATACGAAGAGAATGATAATGGGATAATTTGTTCCTCGATGTCTACTTCGCATACTGGCATATGTGACACAGCAGGGGCAAGTTTCATTTGAGCATGCATCATACAAACACTACCTTGCTGAAAGTATTGTAGATGGCACCAAATGATGGCTCCTTATCTGCATAAAACATACGCCGTGATCCATGCAACACGGACACACCATCTTCCTCTGCCTGCTTGCAGTTGCTCATATATTTGCAATGGTCACTTCTGTAGTTCCACGGACATGTCATTAGATATAGCTGATCTAGAAAATGTAATAAAAGTAAATAGAAAACTATACAACCTTTAAACATTGTTGATAAAAGAATTTTTTTTAAAGGATATTATACATTATGAGAAGATGATGATGAAGCGGATTGCTTAATTTTGACCAGGTAGTTCTTGACAGCCTGATACTATGTAGCATAGCCTGCTGTGATACGCTGTCTGATGGTAGTCTACTGATGTGTGCAAACCATTTGATCTGTTGTCTCTTAATATGTTCCAAGATTGGGGTAGTGCCTATTCTTTGTCTAATATCCTCATTCTGTCTCTTAGTAATATCCCTAAGATTCTGCACAAACATGTCATTTCAGTTGTCACAAGTTTGCATTTGTCTTGTACTGTGGTTGTCCACGTTTGATATTGGTAGTTGCGTTGGTATAATAATCGTTTATAATAGTGTTATTTTGGTGTTTATGTCTACATTTTGGTTTCTGAAAATTGTGTCATTTGCCCTAGGGTTTACTACTCATATTTTGTATTTCTTTACCTCTCTTTCTGTCTGTTGTTATATTGCTTCCTGGGTATGAGAATTCGAAAAATTTTTTTTTTTTTTTTTTACTAAATTTCCCCCCAAATTTATAGAAATTATACATATATATTGTAAATTTTAAATTTTTATAATTATAAAACAATTATATAAATTGTAAATTTTTATCAAAATATAACTTACTTTCTGAACAACCCTCACATTTATTTCGAAAAACAGGAAAATAAATATGTATATTTACTTTGAGCTTTTGCTGCACTGGCTTTTTCATTCTTAAGCTCCTGTACATTAGTAGAAATGAGAACAGAATGTTTTGTCATGGTTTACAGCTGTGATATCTGCAACTTTCGGTCTGATACATCCAACTTCAACATGGCTTATTGATTACTTTTAGCCTCTATGTCAGGGGTCCTCAACATTTTTCAGACTGCGAGCACAGTCTACATGTAATCGTTATGCATGGCATGAGCACATGTCCTTACAAGAGCACCAAGATGCTTGCAAGCACCAGATTGAGAGCAGGTTGAGCATAAAACAACTTGATGATGCAAACATAAATTTCTGCAAGAGTGATAATGATGGAAAGAGAATAGGATTGATACAAACCTGGATGTGCAGCAAAGAATATATTAATGAGATCTTGGTCACCCCAGGGAATCATCAGACGGTACTGGTTGTAAAACATCTGCATGTCAGACAACCATGATGTTTGTCGCAAGCGGGTTAAATTCATCAGCATAACACCTGAGTTCACACCTGGTAATAAAAATGTTTAATTAAAACAGTGATTATATGACATGGATAGCCACTATGATGGATACAGTCACTTTACGACATGGACGGCCACTATATTTGACAACCACTTACATTTACTTTTGTTCGTCTATATCGGATTTTAGATAAATGGTTTTTTTCTTTGATATTACTTAAATTTGCCGTCTTTTATTATAATTGCTGTGTTTTTCCTTTTGCTCTCTCTCTCTCTTCTTGTCGTATTTGCCTTTTTCTCCTTTTTTTCTTTCTCATCTAATCTTCCTTATTATCTTCTTTTGCTCATCTCTTACAGCATGATTCTTTGTTTGTAATATTCATTTGTTGTTTGTTTTTGTCATGATGAAGACATTTTAGTCGAAACATCATTTGTCCCTGTTGACATCGTTAGTGTGCTCTGTATTTCACTGCAACACATTTCTGTTTTTTCCTCCTCCTGCCAACTCTGTTAAGCATGGCACTTCAAAGAGCTACTATTCTTTACTTTTCTATCTGGTCCAGTGACTGATGATTGACAAGTGTAGCATTAATTAAATGAAGATACAAAATTGATTGACAAGTGTAAAAGTGAAGTAACCCATAGCATTTATTAATGCCGTAGGGGTGCGAGATGTTAGCGATCTCACATTTCAGAGGCTCTGCACATGAGGGTGGTAGCCATCTCCTCTCCCTCTCAGTCTTTACTTCCCTGATTAATCCGATACCTATTTAAGGCTGGGTCGAAGTAATAATTCAATGTAGATACAAAATTGGCAAAAACGAGATAAATTGAATAAAAGTAATTACCAAAATTTCCATAGAATGGGTGGTTGGCAAATCTGTTGTACCACCCAGCAGTGCCATCTTCTGCCTCGCCGACTAGACCAGCAAGTTGTGAGCTGTTGAAGAGTGCAAAATGTGACCACAGGTCAGCAAGTGAGCGCAGGAATAGTGTATCAGTGTCCACATAGATGAGACTGTCCACAGATTTCAGTAAATCCTGAGAAAGAACAATGCATATATGATCAGATCATCACCTGTGATTTGCCCAAAAGGGGAGTAAAGACTTGTGACATTGTTACCTGTTATGTATATCGTAAGATGAAACTAAGCAGGTTCCCCATTCCATATAAATTATATAAGATGCCCCCTTTCATATAAATTATATAAGCAGGTGCTCCCTTTCATATAAATTATATAAGCAGGTGCCCCCTTTCATATAGTTAATATATGTAGTTAATATATGTAGGTACCAAAAATTCTTTATGACTGTAAATAAAAAGACAAACTGACAATCACAAAACTGAAACTTACTGGAAGAAATAATCTTTCTGAAGCACAAGGTTTAAAAAGCTTTTTCCATGAGTCAGATACTGCAGTGCTAGGAAATGTCACAGTGTATATTCTGTATGCTATCTGTTGTCTGTACAATTTCGGCCACATATCTAACTGAAGAAATGTTTAAAAAACAGTACATATAGAAATTTATGTCAAGATTATACAAATCTAACCAGATTACATTGGTTACAAATTTTACTTTGCCTAATTGTTTATACACATTAAACCAGATTACAAAATGATCTTTCAGAAAGAGTGATAGAATATAACCAAGACTTATATTTGGCATTTGTGGACCAAGAGAAAGCTTTTGACAGAGTGGATAGAGCACAACTATGGATAATACTACCGATATATTGAGTTCCCCAACATCTGATAAGTCTATGTCAGAGCTTTTCAAATTTACTTGGGTGTGAGACAGGGATATGTATTATCCCCCCTATTGTTCAATAACCTACATAGACCACATCTGCAAAGTAGGAAAGACAACAGAAGAATACAATCTGAAGGATAACTTAAACCAACGACTATTTGCATCATCAGAAGAGGAACTACAAAGACAAATAGATAGATTACAACAAACATCTCATACCTTTAACATGAAGATAAATATAGAAAAGACTGAAGTAATGAAGGATAGGAAGAACAGAAACATCAAGATATATATATATATAGCATTATAATATAACTATAATGTAGTGTTGTCACTGATGACTACTAATATAACTAATCTCTATCTATTCGCTGAAACCCTTTTCTGCCTTTTGACGTCAGGGGTAGAAGAGTTTTATGGAGACGACTCTCTTGTGTGCTGAGTATATTGTGGATTCTGTCAGCTCTTTTATTTCAGTGGTCCATCGTTTTCGTGGTCTGCCTCTAAGTCTGCCTTAACTGTATCTGTGTAGCATAGCTTGTTGTGGTATGCTGTCTGATGGTAGTCTGCTGATATGTACAAACCATTTGATCTGCTGTCTTTTGATGTATTCTAAGATTGGCGTGGTGCCGGTTTTTTGGTCATATGTCCTCATTCTAATATAAAAATATAACTAATAAATAGCAAAAATACTAAATGTAAAGTAATGTGAATCAAATATTCACAAATGTTCCTTGATTTTTGTTATTTCTCATTGACATTACTTTACATTTATTTAGTATTTTCACTTGTTCCTTTGTTTTTTTCTCATTGACATTACATTTAAAATTTTGACTATTTATTAGTTTGATTAATGAGCGGTGACAATAATACATTATCATTGGCGTTATCACTTAAACAATCTATACAAGGCTAAAAATTTACCTGGTCCCTAAAGAATGTGTGGTGCTGCGGCTCTGTTATGATGTGAAAGACCATAGGAATTGATGCATGTGTCACCATTGCAGCAGATTTCAGCATCACCATTGTCTCATCTCCTCGCTGGTCACAAACAACAACACAAAGATGTACAGCCCTACCACTTGGTTGATTAGTGCTGAAAAAGTACATCATATTTGTCTTTAAAATATTGCTTTCTTGTTTATGAACCAACATTACATTACTTGACTGGTCCCATAGGTACTCAGTCTCCTCCAGCAGATGTTGACAAGCTTGTAGACTGAAGCTATCTATTGCTGATTTGTTAAACACATTTCACATGTCTTCAATATTTATGTTAAAAACATTTCACATTCAAACATATTTATGTCAAAGGGTACTTTATTTCAAGATGTTCTCTAAAGTGTGGAAGTGTTCTAAACCAATCAAAAATAGGTGTAGCGATCATATACATGGAGTGATGTAGTATCCAAATTTCTTTCAACAGAATACTATTATTATACTGCCCGCAATTACGTAGAATGTTATTAATTTTGCCTGTGCGCAAAATTTTGCTACAACTTCCAGTATTGTGTTAAAAATATGTAATCCTGCACACTAAACACGTCGCCACAAGAATTCCCAGAGATAAGGTAATAACATATATCGGTGTGTAATGCAATGTCAATGGTTATGTTTCTCAGAAGAACACCAACATCTTTCAATGGTTGCGTATGTGCTGCAGTCTCTGTATCCACAAAGTGCAGTGAATGGTTCAGTTTCATGTCTTATGCGGTCGAGCATTTCGACTATTTAAAAAAATAATTTTGTCATGCAGACATGTCAACTATTCGGTTTGCATGATACCATGGTTGCTGGTGCGCCTCCCGGCTGGCATCTCTGACTTCAGTACCTGTGCTTGCTTGGGCAGGATTGTGACCCTGCTCAATATTGGGTTGGCCTGACCAATCTTAGTTTCCAGCCTATGTTGGCTGGACTACGCCCCATCTCCACGTCAAGGAGTTCGCCTCGATGGGGCGACTGTATAATATGCATACCATTTATTTGATATCACAGTATCACACAAACTTTCTTAACACTGAAAGCAGATCCATTTGTTGCATCTATTTATAAGATTTAATTGCATCACATGTCCACTTGAACAAAGACGAATAGAGTGCTCATTTCACAGTTCCTGAACAAATTTCACATGCAAATTTTAAGTTCCAATAAGAAGTTGTAATTTATTGTCATTCGTTTTTGTAAACAAGTGGAAATTAGTGAGATATAACAGCAAATGAAACTTACGAGTCATGCTCCGAACTCATGATTATGTTACATATATAATGATATTACCGTAAACATGCAGCTTAAGGAGACCTGTACGACCATTTATTTAGTCTAGAAACACTCAGTTAAAGTACAAAAGTAATAATAGTGAATAAGTAAATATGTTACAAATAGCTACAACTACTAATAAACAGTAGATTTTAAAAAACAATTATAATAAACTAAACAAAGAGGGAAAAGGTTGATGCTTTGATCAAAAATTTTCATCTTAATGAATATATACTAAGAAGCATGAATAAAGAAAAAATATTAATTTAAGAACATCTTTTAAAAAATGTCTGGCTCTGTGACGGTGTGGTGCATCCTGACCATTCAAACAGCCAGCAATGGAAAACTATTTATAATACCTACAAAATCACTAGTCAAAAAAATACTGAGTTGATGGCTACCTCCTGAATAGGGTATGCTACCAATTTTTTTAATTAAATAAATTAGTCCCTGTAGTGGTCTTGTGAAGGAATGACAGACATTTTTTACATTCAATAGTGTGCGTACACTAGTCAAATTGACATTCAATAGTGTGCGTACACTAGTCAAATTGTGTGCATACACTAGTCAAATTGTGTGTGTACACTAGTCAAATAGTGTGCGTACACTAGTCAAATAGTGTGCGTACACTAGTCAAATTGTGTGCATACACTAGTCAAATTGTGTGTGTACACTAGTCAAATAGTGTGCGTACACTAGTCAAATTGTGTGCGTACACAAGTCAAATTGTGTGCGTACACTAGTCAAATTGCAGACAATGAATAGATGTAGAAGACTAAGACAAGAAATGAGGATAATATCGAACCACAGGCACAAAAAAGAGACACTATAGAATAGGATACTCTGTCAGTCACAGATGCAAGATAGCGTTAACAGACAAGAAAACAGTCAAAACAGCAGATACAACACAGTAATGCTAGACAGAAACAACATGTACCTAACACCAAAAAATTAAGACAACACATAAAATGCAGACATGAGAATACAAGAATGAATAAATAGACAAAATCAACACCACATATAGAATAGAAACCACCTGTGTGTTGCAGAGGTGAAAAATGGTAGCAAGGAATAGCAGCTCTGTTTATCTTCCATGCATATCGTAAGAGGAAACCAAGGAGGTTCTGGAATGGAGTTAGCTATCACATCCAACATCGAGTCAAAAGTGACCCAAAAACCAAACTAAATGAAAGGTGTCAGTTCAAAAGGAGTGGCTATCACAGACAAGTTGGAATCTATGACACAACACATTCCACTGAATGGGAGTCTGAAAACGAACGCAGAAGAATAAGAGCAAAGACAATACATAAAAACACTACCTACAACAAAATGTTGAGACAACCTGTTCACAAAACAAAATGTAGCTCAGCTTACCTTTGTATAACTGGATCAAGCTGCTTGTCTTGAAAATGGATATCCTGATTGTGTACAGTTCCATTTGGTGGTTTTTCAAGCGGTTTTACATGAAGAGAGTCATTGTTTAAGTCACGTTTATGCCCATTGATATAACCAGAATTGAATACACCAGACCCTGTTCTATTTCTAACAAGGTATTCCTTTGGCAATTGTTCTGGAGGCCTCTTCAAAGAATTATCTACAATTGAACCAGAGTCTGCTATTTTATTGTGCTTCTGAACATCTAACGACCAATGTGTTTCTTCCAGAATCTTATTGTACTCATTACTCTCAGTTAGATCTTGGACATTGACAAGGTAAAATAGAACAATCCCAATACCCAAAACTAAAGTTACTCCAAACTTGAATAACATTCTTCGACTCATTTGAAATTGTCTCAAAGAGTGACATCTGAACTGTATTGAGCCCTCCAGTCTGGCTGTAAATGTAATTCGAGTTGTTGTATCCCACTGGAAAAAAAAATATTGTTACTTGTAACGAATTAGCATAACACTAAAAATGGAATCTATACTATATTAATGTATGGATAAAAAAACATAGACACTAAATAAACAATTAGAAGACAGAATTGATGCCTTTGAGATGTGGGTATATAGGAGAATTGGGAGAACATTCATAGACAAGGTTCTATGTTTTTCCCACCACATGTATTCACATAGATATGACGGAAATTGGCCAGCGCACCTCCTCCCTTGATTCTGCAGTTGTCTTTTAACTATGACACACATGTTATGTTATGTTCCTCCAGGGCCATAGGCGGCGCATAGGGCAGAAACCATAGCTTTCCATTTCTGTCTTTGTGTTGCCAGGTCTTTCAATTGTTGCGTGTTGTTTAGGTTCATTGACATGCCTTCTCTATTAATGGTTCTTCGTAGAGTTTCTCTAGGTCTCCCTCTTCTTCTTACTCCAGGTGGCACCCAATATAGTGATTGCTGGGGAATTCTTAGGCTGTTCATTCTGAGAACATGGCCGATGTAAGTCCAACGCCTTTGTCTAATGAAGGAAGATATATAGGTTTGTTTGCTTTCCTCTCTTATAGTAGTGTTAGATTTAAAGTCACTCCACTTAACGTTCAGAATGGTACGTAGGCATTTGTTTTCAAAGGAGTCGAGTCTTTTATCTGTGGCTTTTGTGGCTTTCCAACTTTCGCACCCATATGATAGAATAGGGATGATGTTGGAGTTAAATAACTTGAGTTTTGTGGTGTTTCTTAGTGTGTTTGACGTCCAGATGTTGCGTAGTTTATTGAAAGCACCCGCTGCAAGGGCAATACGGTGTAAAATTTCTTTTGATGAGTCTCCATCCAATGCTAGATTGGTGCCTAAATATGTAAAATTGTTGACTTTTAATAATGGAACATTTTGAATTTCTATGTTGTCATTGGATCTCGTAAAATCTAGTATATGAGTTTTTGATGTGTTGATTTTCAACCCTATCTGATTTGAGTAGTGTTGGAGATTGTCAAACTTAGATTGAGCATCTGTGTGGTTTGCGCTCAAAAGGGCTAGGTCATCTGCGTAGTCAAGATCTTCGAGAACGGTATTATTAATCCATTTTATTCCTGTCAGCTCATTTTCTGTTCTCTTTCTCATGACCCAATCAATAGCGACGCAGAAAAGTAATGGGGACATGATGCATCCCTGTTTAACGCCTGTGACAACTTGGAACCATTCTGACTTCTCAGTGTTTGTTTGAACACAGCAATGTGAGTTGGTGTAGAATGCCTTTATAACATTGATTATTTTAGTAGGAAAACCGTATTGCTGTAGAATATTCCATAACGTAGGCCGATGAAGACTATCAAATGCTTTTTCAAAGTCAACAAAGTTGATTATGAGCGGGGATTGAAATTCGAGTGATTCTTCAATGATGATGCGAAGAGAAAATATGTTGTCTGTGCAGGAGCGAGCTGATCTAAAGCCTGCTTGTTCTTCTCTGAGTAGTTTATCAACAGCATTCTTTAATCTTTCCAATATGATGCTTAGGAAGACCTTGCCTATGACTGATAATAGGGTGATACCCCGCCAGTTGTTGCAGTCTGAGGGGTCGCCTTTCTTAGGGAGTTTGACGATGATACCGTCTTTCCATTGTTGAGGTGGATTTTCATTGCACCAGACATCATTCATAAGAGACAGCAAGTTTTGTAATGTGTTATCATCAGAAGCTTTAAGCATCTCACTTGTTATTTCGTCAACGCCAGCGGCTTTGTTATTTCTTAGTTTATGGATAGCATATTTTAATTCGGTGATAGAGAAAATTTCACATGATACTGGCATGGTTGTCATTTGTGTGTCATTGACAAAATCTGGAGTAGCTGTTGGTTGAGGTCTATTTAATAGTTCATTAAAGTGTTCTGCCCACCTCTTTGTTTGGTCGTGGGTGGTTGATAGTAGTTCTCCGTTTTTATCTTTGATGGGTACGTTGTTTGTTGTGACTGTTGTGTTACATAATTGCTTGATTATATGATGTAATGTTTGAATTACACAGGTGAAATTCAAACATTATGACACACATACTAGTTACATATTAAACCACAGTTCACCTGTGTGTTGCCGGGGCCCGAAAGCGGAGCAAAGAATAGCAAAACTGTTTACCTTCCACGCATGTCGTAAAAGGCGACTAAGGAGGTTATGGGATGGAGTTGGCTGTCCCATCCCATATAGGGTCAGTGACCCAAAGCCATGCTGAAGTTGGATGTGCCAGGCCAAAAGGCGCAGATATCGCAGCAATGCTGTAAACCATGACACAACGCATTCCGTTCTCCGGACTACATCCTGCTAATCTGCAGGAGTTTGAGAACAACACAGAAGAAACCACGGTTCATGCATCAGTCTAAAACACATTTACTCCCAATAGTGCTAAAATTTATTAAATAAGTTAAATCGTATTGCACAGCTCCTGTCATTTTCACAGGATGTCCACTAAACTGACCATGCTTGTGTAAAAATGACCACTGCAACTACGCATGTGCTGCAAGGCAAGACATGATGCAAATCTCGATAGAGACTTGAAATTCTCTTAATTTTTTCCTCATAAAACATAACATGGGGGGTCCCCCCAACCATTTTTCTTTAAAAAAAAAAATAAATACTCAGCAGAATGTAATTCCGCTTGGGACCGCCATTCGTATCATGTGCCACCTGGGAGATGTTAGAGATCTCGTTACACCTGGAAAGGTTAGGGAATACCTCAGAACCAGAGCAAAGGTCACAGTGTACACCTGAACGAGAAATGCGCCCTCGATTTCAACAAATTTCCACTCAAACTGTGTTGTCACAACCCTTTATACAATGTACTCACTATTAACATAGTCCATTCTCCAGCATTCTGACCATGACCTTTGTCCGTGTCATGACCAAGACCGGGGACAGGTAGCTCGTAAAGGTTAGGAAATATTTCAAAACTAGCACAAAGTTTAGTGGCTTCTGAAACGGCAGATGTGCCCAAATATGTATTCATTCTACTTGCAACTGAAAATTACAGCAATGTCTGCAATGTGATCAACAGATGGATCTTGTCTTTATCAACACACAAAAATGTATAGGCCCCATAGTTTATGTTATTTTATTGAAAATAACCAAGACAATTTAGATATTATCAGCTCAGGTCTAGACTATTGTGTGGTCACAAATTAAGTTTATATTTTTCATATCTATAGGTCTATCTTTCCTCATACTTTCCTGTAAATTAGATGACATTTGGATGTCAAAATCGAAAAAAAAACCTCATTTCTTTGGGGTTGACCTACAGACCTCTTGAAGTATCATTAAATTGCAATTTTAACGATAATCACACATTTCTGTAGTATTTTTAATGATATAATATACTCATATGGCGACCATGCCTATCTATAGGCTACTATTTGGAAATTTTTAAAACACTATTATTATACTTTATAGTAAAAACTGATTCCCGTGGCATGCCTAACAAGCGAAACAACTCCAACACTTTCCACTGATAAGTGAAGTCTATAAGTTATAACAATTAATTAGGCCCAGACACAATAATTGCCCTAAGTTTGCATATCAACTTACCCCTGGAATAACTATTCTATAGCAAGTCCGTGTCCAGCGTAGTTTTAGGACACTGTTATGTGTTGGTGTTACTGTGTGGTCGCAGTCAGTGTGTTGTGTACTCAAACTTGAGGCAAAGTCAAAGTAGTTTATTAGCAGCGGGCAGTAACGTTACCACTCAACAAATTGTTGAAAAAATCTCAGAAAATTTCCAAGTCTGTATTAATATATAGTCGAGTAACAAAAGACCGAGATCTTTGTTTCATATATCAGTATATGATAAACTATATAAATATCTTCTTAAGGAGAGTAAGAAAAATCCAAGATTTAGAGACAAATCTAAAGAGTGGTAACATTAGTTGCAGACGTTCGTAGAAAATGGCTTTGTCTGCAGCTGCAAATCTTAGTTCCGTTAGCCATACACGTGTGCTGAATTGATTTTATTGTCTTTTTGTGGGAGGTGGTAAATATGTCGGTATATATTATATGCGACCAGCGAACCAGATCTGGGGTAAAACTTACTGCGTAGGGTCTACATAGGCCTATAGCCTAAGTGGTGACATGTTCGAGACCAATCGCCAAATAAGACCTATCAGCAGAATGAAAACATAGCAGAATACGCCTTGTTATGTGCTTTAAAAAAAAGTATTGTTGTGTTTTCATTGGTCATGATTTATATACTTTTCACTTGTGACAACGACATGGACGGGACTAATCGAAAACATGATCCAAAACGTTTGATTGAATTCTATTGGTAGATCCTCAATTGACGAAGTCACTGCATGGACAACAGGCACAATAGAATAGTCTGGTGGTCAGACAGTAGAGTTATAGACACATTACCCAAAAATGGCCCCTTGAAATTTTCTGCCACGTATCAAATTGCACAGAGGTCGCAATTAATCTGTAAGAACACAAGCTGTTTTTTGGACTGTCTATAAATTATGTCCGCATAACAAATAACCTTTCAGTTTCCAGTCCTCATTTATTAGTTTCTTCCTTTGGTGCTAACGGCGGTGCTAACAAGCCTTTGAAATATACCACGATACATGGGAAGAACTTGCACAAAATAGATCTACATGGCGTTCTAAAATAAAAAAGAGCGCATCATCTTGTGAAAAGAAGAGAAATGCAGCGGCTCAAAAGCGGAGAGCAGCTAGAAAGTCACGGATAGACCAAGATCCGCCTACAGTCGTTATTCCATGTCCAAACTGTCCAAGGACATTTACAGCTCGAATAGTGCTCATTAGCCATCTACGAACTCATAATCAAGGACATAACTAAAATTGAATTTCAAAAGTGGATGTAACAAATGGTCATCATCACGTGTGATGGACGAACAACAAACAACGGCGGCACATAGGACAGAAGTCATGTTTCTCCATATCACACCGTGCTGCACGTTGTTGTAGTTCTTGTATGGTGTTACCCATTGTCATTGCCGCATTTATTAAATAACTATATAATTGCTTTAATTTGTCGTTGACCAGGAGCTCTCTCCCGTTGACTTTCCATTTTCTCAGTGTGAAATTCATACAACTCTACAATGGGTAACACTTATTAGCTATCTCTTTCACTCTCTCTCTCTCTCTTTCACTCTCTCTCTCTTGCACACATACACTCTCTCACACTCTCTCGTTTTATATTTATCTACTAAGCTCTTTCGGAAACAACATTTTTTATAGTGTCTGATGAATGATGATCAGAATATTCACGCTTGCAGTTAAAACGTAGGGGTGGTGGCTGGGAGCTTGTCTATACAAGACCAGGTGTGCCGCCATGGCTGCATTGAATTCGTATTTGTTCAGGGTTTCTTCATATTGTCTATCCATTTTTTTCTAGGTTTTCATCTAACCTTGCATCCGGATTTTATCATGTTATATATTCTTGTCGGTAGTTGGTTATGATTCATTCTCATAAGATGTCCACATCATTTTATTTCCTGTTTCTCGATGTATTCTGTGCATGGTCTTATGCTTATTCTTCTCCTGGTTTCATCATTTCTCATTTTGTCTAGTTTGGTCACTCTTGGCGGCTTTTCTCTGGCATTTTATCGTACATATTGTAAGTTTTATCTGCTGTGCTGCTGTCTGCGCCCATGTCTGACACTGATAGCGGTGTGTTGGAACAAAATAACAGCGCACAAACGCATGCATATATCATACATTGGCATTGGGTCAAAGGGCATGAGCCTATATATCACTGGATCAGCAACGAACCAACCATATATCTCATCATTAGATCACCATTAGAACTAGGCTTATATATACCATTGTACACATGTTTCTTTCATCAACTGACCTTAATGTGTTGTTTTCAAGCAATCAATATAGTCTTGTCTTGTCATATTCACTTGTGCCGCTAGGCGTCAAGGGGAGCCGAAGTCTTTTTTCTTTAGTTAGCTGTGATTCCGCTGCCATAGTGCAGTCTTGAAGTTCTAGTATTTCTCTGATGTCATCTATACATCTTCGTCTGGGTCTTGCCCTGTTTTTCTTTTCAGATGATCTTTTATTCAAGGCTATCGATGTAATGCGATCTTGTTCCATTTTGTTTAGGTGGCTTAACCAATTGATATTTTGTGTGTCTATGTATTCTTTGCACAAAATCAATTGAGTAAAAAAATATTTCCTAAATGTGGACTGGCGACAGTGGCGACATTTTCTAGACCAGAATTGGAAAATGATAAATAATATAAACGAAAATAATAATGTTAGTTACAATGAGAAATGTATGCCAAAATTTGAATAAAATTCCGTCAGAACATAGAGGAGAAACATAGATAATATATAGAGAGAAAACAGAGGGAAAACATAGAAGACATACAGAGAGAAAACGTCAAAAATCATTTTAAACTAAGCACAAGATTTTATAGCAAGATAATTCAAATCTAAATATGGCAAGGACGTTTTTCTGGTTTATAGTTTGTTTGCAGAAATGGACACAGACATTGCACACTATGTTTACAAGTTCTGTTTAGTGATTCCGAGATACTACACGGTCTGTTTACATGATCTGTTTAATGATCAATCTAGATCATAATAGCCGCCCATTGCAGGGTATGATGACAACAGTTTCAGACTTGTGTTGTTCCATCTCTCTGGTGTGTGCGAAGATGACTGAAATGCCCAATCTTGGCATAGAATTCCCTGCCACATTTGGGACACGTATGCTTCGTATAATCATATGGACACATATAATGCACAATCTTTTTACATGCACTCTTTAATGATAAAACAGAACCAATACTTTTTTCATACTCTGTTAAATGATAATACAGAAATATTTGCACAAAATAGATCTACTTGACGTTCTAAAATAAAAAAGAGCGCTTCATCTTGTGAAAAGAGGAGAAATGCAGCAGCTTAACAGCTGAGATAAATAACCAAATGGTCGGAGGGTGCCCGACAAAGTGGAGGGTGCCGCAATAACCGAATGAACAAATAGTAAAGCAAAATGAATTAAACAGGTTACTAAAAACACTTACCTTGCCTATGAATAAAAATATATAAAAAAGTATATATATACATACATACAATAAAACTAAACAGGACAATTCTCCACGTATCGGCTCAAATTGAACCTTTTTCAAGTGACAAACAACAGTAAACACCACAATAATAAACAAAATAGATGACTTAGATTTCATCAAGCCATGTTTCCATGACGCAGGAATGGAAACGCATCTAGTAAAAGAGAAAGTGCGTGCATTTATTATAAACAAACTAGAAAGTGGGAAATTAGAGGCAATATAGATGTGGTTTGGGGTGTTTATAATGCATGCAAGAAAAAGATAAGAAAAACACCCCTTATGTCACTTTATCAGACAGGCAGGTTTTAAGAACATAATCACAACAGGCAAGACTGAAGGAAACAGAGACAGATGGGGACAACCTAGCAAGGCATGGAAACATCAACGATCCTGATAACAATACTGTGGACAGAGAGCCATGGTCGCCTACGCCACCCAGAATGGCATATGATAATGATTGATGAGTAATGATGAGGTTGTGGGGTGAGTGGCATCCTAACGTTGTCCGAAATAACCGCTGGCCACTGCCCGATATAGGTCAAATTCAAAGCGCATTCTTCTTCTAAATTAGACTTGTAAATATAACTGGATTCTGTCTTTGCCTTTTTTTGTGTCAAAAAATGTGCTATTACTTAATTGCCAAATAAATGTGCATAACAAGAAAAAAAATACATTTTTTAACGGTGCGGAGCATCAATATTGGCTTCGGCAAAAGCACTTACATCCCATTTCAATGTTTTCATTATTTTGAGGGGCATTTCGATGCCCTTCAAGTCTTGATGCCCGGTGCGACCAAACCCCCCCGCACCACCCTCGGTATGCCTCTGGAACCATCATAAACAACAAGTGTCGATACACTATGAGAGAACTGAATAATCTTCAAATGAAAACAATAGTATGCAACATGATTGAAGATATGTACCACATAGAAAAATGGAGGTGCTGAAGTTTACAAGTGTGTGTTCGTCCATCATAGGTGATGATGACCATTTTTCATCCACTTTTGAAAATTCAGTTAGAATTATGACCATGCATTATAATTCGTAGATGGGTAATGCTGTAAATGATCTTAGACAGTTCGGACATGGAATGACGAATGTAGGCGGATGTTGGTCTATCCGTGACTTTCTAGCTACTCTCGGCTGTTGGGCTGCAGCATTTCTCTTCTTTTCACAAGATGATGAGTTATTTTTGACTGTAGACATGAAGTTTACATAAAATATCAGCAAAAGAATAAACATTACTGCAGAAAATAACTAAAAAGAAAACAAGACAATGTCAACAGGTGGTATTTCTTTCTTGTGCAATATCTGTCTTACAAGCCCTTTACAGCAATAAACTACCAGACCTGAAGAAAGTCTACGTGAAGTGAGCATCCAAAGAAGGGTAGTATTACAGTGAACACCATCCTACTGAGGCATACCAGGGCGTGGGCTATGCTTGTAAATTAAGAAGCAACACAGGAACAAAAATACCAAGAAATCACCTACAAAGAAAAGGAGACCATCATCAAAGCTTTCAGAAAAGTCGATGAAAGACAACTATCAATATCTTGACAGAGCTAAGCACGTTATTATCTTCTGCTTCAGAACTGGGCATAACATACAAAACAGTCACTTAAATAAACTAAGATTTGCTCCATCACCTGTGTGTCCGTATGGGCAGGCAGATATGTTCCGCTGATTGTCAGACCTAGTGGAAAAAAAACCCAGCAGTATCAACGCTGCTCACCCCAGTACCCTCGAGGTGTGATTATTGACAATTTTAAAAAAAAATGTAAAAAATGTCGGCGGTGTGAAACAGAAGTTAAAAGGAGAATAGGAATAGTTAAAAGTACCTTCAATGACATGAGGAAAATATTAACATCTAAACAAATTACATAAAGTTTTTAAAAAAAATGAAAATTATAAAATGCTACATCTATTTTATAGTAATGTATGACTCAGAAATATGAACACTTAACAAGCAATTAGAAGACATAATTGATGCCTTTGAGATGTGGATATATGGGAGAATAGGAAGAACATCATGGAAAAAGAAGAAATTAGATAAAGAGGTTCTAAAAACACTTAATATGAAGAAAGAATTGCTAAGAGAAATACAGATCAGGCAAATAAACTATTTTGAAGACATTAAAAGACATAACACCTTATTGAAGACCTTACTTGAATGTAAAGTCAAAGGGAAGCGAGCAAGAGGTAGGCAGAGATACAAGTGGAAGAGTAACACAGTAAGATGGATAGTCTACAGTCGAGCAGAGTGCACCACCAAAACAAGAGACAGGGGATGTTGGAGATATGTTGCAACTAACCTTCGTTGCGGAGACGGCATTTGATGATGATGAAATATAAACAAAAACGTCGGGAGAGACAATGTTCCGCCAATGTGTTGACGGGAAGAAAAAGTACTAGAGCAAAGAATAATAACAAAACACTACCACATACCACGCATGTTGTAAGAAGCGATTAAAGAGACTGGGTGTAGAGTTTACAACCGAATTCCATGATCTTCGATTGCCCCCTAAAGACATACAGGAGGCGTGCGACATGTCTTTGCTCTGACCACGAAGGAATAGGAGGGAAAAGTTGAAATTTATTACATCGATTATTCCTTCTCAACTAGAATATATGCCATCTCTGCAAAACATTTAAAAGACTTTCAGAATAAAATAACATATTTTTCAAACTAAACTAGTATCACAAGCCAGTACGACATCTTAACTATCAAAATTATTGGCAACACGGCCATGTGTACATGTGGACAGGCAGCACAGAGTGCCAAACATATACTTCAAGAGTCTTCTGAACATGAAACGCTGAGGCAGACATATTGGCCATAGGAAACAACACTGTAATCAAAGCTCTATGGGACACTGTATGAACTACAAAAGACAGTGAGTTTTATTAAGGAGACAGAATTACAGATATAGACATGTTTCAAGTGAACGAAAGAAGAAGAAGAAGAAAATTTTATTTTTCTTGATATTTTATGTACACGCCAGCACCTCCATTCTTCACAGCTCTGGTTACTGATCCGTCGGTATATACTTGTATCCATGCTTCTCTGGGGTACATATCTTCAATCATGCTGCATACTATTGTTTTTTTTAAAGATTATTTAGTTCTATCATAGTGTGGTAGTTGTTTATGGTGGTTCTGATAGTGAGATTTGGGTATTGCTCCTACGGAACTGGAAAAAGTGTTTGTGATATCTCTCTTGTTATGTCGGGTAGTTCATCCTTCTATTTTCTGTTTAGTTTTTTGGATCGGTGTATAAAACTGCTCCTCTTCAGTCTTCCACTGGCTAGGTCACTGTGTATGGCCCTCATTGGATGTGCTGGCATGCTCTTGTACTTTTCTGCATGTACCATGGTCATAGTGTCTCGCCTGTATGATAAGGGGGTGATGCCTGTAATATTTTCCATTTCATTTATGGGAGAGGTCTTCATGGCACCTGTGATAAGGCGAAGTGCTTGATTTTGTACCTGTTCAGGGCTTGTAGATGTGAGTTGGCTGCTGAAGTCCATGCTGTTGATCCATATTCTAGTACTGGTCTAATTGCACCAGTATATACCTTCTTTAAAGTTGCCTCATTGGCCCCCAGTTTGTTCCTGCCAATTTCCTCAGGAAGGCAAGTTTCTTTCTTGCCTTTGCTTATATTTTCTCAATGTGAGGCCTCCATGTCAGTCTCTTATCTAGCGTAGTGCCCAAGTACACTGGCTATTCTTCTGTTTGGATATGTACATTTCCGAGTTTTATCTCTCCTGCTGTGTTCTTATTTGAGAGTGTGAAGAGTGTTGCTGAAGACTTTTCAGCATTTATCTTTACCATCCATTTATCTGCCCATGCCGCTATGTTGTCTGCTGCCTTTTGTATTTTGTTGTTGGCGATCTTTAGATGTTCTTCTACACACCACACCACCAAGTCATCAGCATACATTGCAGCTCTTACACATTGTGGCAATTCACAAATTATATCATTTATGAAGGCAAGAAACAGAGTTGGAGACAATACTGAGCCTTGAGTAACTCCATGTTTTAGTAGAACTTTTTTGCTGTTGTAGTCTACCATGGTGACTCTTGCTTTCCTATTGTGTAGGAAGGAACGGATCCACTTGCTCATGTTGCCCCCTACTCCGTTTCTTTGCAGCTTTATTATTAGTCCATCTTTTCAGACCTTGTCGAAAGTTTTTTGAAGATCTATCCATAGGGTGAAAACTTTTTTCTTTTCTTGAAATGCGTCTTCTATGATCTGGGACAGGAATGTTATTTAGTCTTCTGTGCTGTTACACTCTCTAAACCCAGCTTGTTCTGGCACCAATAGCTTCTCAGATTCTAGGTACCACTTTAGTATTCTGTTGACCATCCTTTCCATTGTCTTGCAGACACAACTCGTTAGACTTATTGGTCTATAATTGCCGGGCTTCTGTTTGTCCTTGCCTTTTTTAATAATAGGACACATAAACGTTTCTCTCCACGACTGTGGTACATTGCCTGTTTCCCAACTATAGTTGTATATCTGTAATAATTTGTACATTGCTGCCTATCCTAGGTTCCTAAGCATTTCATTGGTAACACCGTACGGTCCTGGTGATTTTCAATGCTTTAAATTCCCTATAGATGCCTTTAATTCTTCTGTTGTGAATAGTTTGGACATGACGTCTGGGCAGTTTGTGTTGTTCTTATCATTGTTCATTTCTTGACGAATGCTTCGGTGTCTACATGTATTAATTGTAATTGTGCTTTCTTTCTGTAAGATTCCGCAGTCTTGTCTGCTGCTTGTTTGCCAGAGTGGAATTTACCTGAATCTTCCAGCGTAATTTTTTGTCGGTGGGTATTGCTATCATCATTTATTTACTTGGTTAGTTTCCACAGTTTTTTCCCTTCCTTTACAAAATTATATTTTTGAGTTTTTTCTCCTCTATCTTCTTCTCTGTGTTTCTATCTTTTCTTTAGTTAACTGGGCTTTGGTTTTTTTTTGTAGAGCGATGTGATTATGTTGTGATGGCTGCTTCTCTGCCATATTACGTGCTTCAGTCAGTTCTTCCTGTAGTTTTTGAAGTGTATTGGTCCAATATGGCACATAAGCCGATTTTTAAAATTTTGTCGTGCAGACATGTCAACTATTCGGTTTCCATGATACGATGGTTGCTGGTGCGCATCTCGGCCTGGCATATCTGACTTAAGCACCTGTGCTTACTTGAGCAGGATTGTGATCCTGCTCGATATTGGGTTGGCCCGACCAATCTTAGTTTCCAGCCTCTGTTGGCTGGACTAAGCCCCATCTCCACGTCAAGGAGTTGGCCTCGATGTGGTATGTAAGCTTAAATATATGTATAGGTCATCAAGGAATAATTTTGATCAAAACATGTCTGTGTAATAGATCTGTGTTTTGTGATTCTCATGTTTCATTATTACCTTGTTTGTATCACAAAATGTTATTATTATAATAATTTATTTTAAAGTACCCTCATGGTTTGTGTTTTTAAGATCCCCAGGAATTGTAGTGTAGTAACTCATGCTTCCTATAGTTAGTTAGTTAGTCATTGGATCATCGTCACTGCACTCGGGACAAGTCCATAGGTGCTCACATCTCTCCTTGAGTGTAACCGCCATTACATGCTGACTGACGGTCCCAGCACGCAATTGATTGACCATCATTCTTTCTTGCCCACGAAACTGCTCCTTTCTAGCGACAGCACACTTCAAACCAAATTTCTTGCTTCCTATGTGCAGTGGGATGGTTTTTCTTAGCTTTCTTTCATACCCAGGAGACTTCAGCTTTCGGCTTAGTGCAATGCCTATTTAAAGAGACCTACTCAGAGGGGGGGGGTCTATAATTGTATAGATGACATGCTACAAAGCTTCCATAAGAGTCTCAATATAACTTGCATATGATCTACGAACTCATAATCAAGGACATAACTCTAATTGAATTTTCAAAAGTGGATGTAACAAATGGTTATCAACACTTGTGATGGATGAACAACAATGCAGAAATAATATACGATATGTTCATATGTCCAGTTTAGTGATAAAACAGAACGAATACACGGTCTGTTTACATGTTCAGTTTAGTGATAAAACAGAACGAATACACGGTCTGTTTACATGTTCAGTTTAGTGATAAAACAGAACGAATACACGGTCTGTTTACATGTCCGGTTTAGTGATAAAACAGAACGAATACACGGTCTGTTTACATGTTCAGTTTAGTTATAAAACAGAACGAATACACGGTCTGTTTACATGTTCAGTATAATAATGGGCTGCTAATTTAACAGAATTTTGGGCAGATAGTTTAAAAAATAAAAAGTACACAATAAATGAAATACTATGTATCATGACTTACAGTTTAGCGGTAATATCTGTCATTTAGACTCGAAGCATCCAACTTCCGCATGACTTCTAGTTGATTCTATATGTGATAGGACAGCCAACTTCAGCATAATAACGTTCATCTCCTACAACACGCATAGTAAGTAACAGTGTAGCTAATCTTTCATCTCCTATGCCAATACCTCAACTGCCGTTCCTGATATACAACCCAACAATGCAAACACGTTTGTGTATACCAGCAGTACTCCAACAAACACCACAACAATCGAGGAGGATGTCCTGCATTGTTCTAGCCAGTGCAACTTCTGGAGGTCTGTGTACGAATGTATCGCTCCGACGTGGTCTGAGCATGGAAACCAAGCTGAAGGTCTACTCTACAGTTGTTATCCCTTCGTTGATATATGCAAATGAATCATGTACTGTCTATGTTAAACATGTAAGGCAGCTTAATTTTATTCATCCTCAGTATCTGAGAAAGTTTCCTGCTGTGCGATGGCAGGATCCCATACGTGACACAGAGATCCTCGAAAAGTCTAAGATGGAAAGAATCTATGACTTGTTGATCAAGTTTCACTGTGTCCGCATGTCAGATGAGCATCTTCCAAATATACTGTCCTATGGTCAGTTGTGAATAGATAATATTTCAAGTAGAGGTAAAAAACCTTTCAAAAACTTACTTAAAGACACTGCATACTGACTAAAGGTCCTGTGCAAATCACAGATTTTGACGTCTTGCCTGGTTGAATCAGTGCGGTATTACAATCTTTGAACAGAGTGAACGCTGCAGTCGATTCGAAAGAAACAAACACGAAAGAAGAGGTCAGACTATCCTCATTTAAATACCCACTATATTGATATTCACACTATTTTCATATTCACACTACATTCATATTCACACTACATTCATATTCACACTACATTCATATTCACACTACATTCATATTCACACTACATTCATATTCACACTACATTCATATTCACACTACATTCATATTCACACTACATTCATATTCACACTACATTCATATTCGCATTGCATTCAGTTTCTTATATACTGAGTTGATATATTGATCTTATAGATGGGTCAGAACAATCATTGCAAGAATTAACATCAAAGTTAGAAAAAGTTACCAGCAAGTACGGAATGGAAATCAATTCAGATAAGAGCAAAATCTTGGTAAACAGCAGGGACACAGAAATCCAGACTAATATCATGATGAATGGACATAAGCTTGAAGAGTTGAATACCTTCAAATACCACGGATCCAGTATATGCAGCGATGGTAAATGCAAAGCAAAACTAAAAATAAGGCTGGAGATGGCTTTAGCGTCCTTGTCAAGGCTAACTGTGATTTGGAAAAGCAACATCAGTGTTGGAGTGAAAATCAAACTGTATAAGTCGCTGGTGCTTTCTGTTGTGTTGTATGGTTGTGAGAGTTGGACACTCGCTGCGGACATGGAGAGAAGATTACAGGCTTTCGAGTATAAATGCTACAAAAGACTTCTACGAATTTCCTATAGGGAACATAAGACCAATGTGTACGTAAGAAATAAAGTAGAGATGTGTGCAGGTGTCCAGGAGCCATTGCTTTCAATAGTGAAACGACGAAAACTAGCATGGTTCGGACATGTATCCAGGCACGATTCCTTGTCAAAAACAATACTGCAGGGAACTCTCGAGGGTGGAAGAAGCAGAGGAGGGCAAATACAGACATGGACAGACAACATCAAGGAATGGACAGGGCTAGATATTTCCACACTCATCCGCATCGCTGAGGATAGAATTCGCTGGAGGACTCTGTGTGCTGAAGCATCCAATGTGGTACCCCTACGACCCTGAAGGGTTATGGGTTTATTGATTGATTGATACTGAGTTGAAATCATCAGCTATTTAAGATTTCATTGTATAAACATCAAACATAAATTGACATTTCCAATGCCATGCTCATTTTCGCCTGCGATAGAGGACCATCATTAGTATTTGCTCCACTTTCGGCCACGACAATATGCGGATGTTCCCAGTACTACTAATGTAATACATATTATGAATAATTATGCACACACCAAAAAAACCACATTTATATATTTTCCATATAATTTCTTAAAACACATTTGTATAGGCCTATACATATTTTTTTTATTTTTTTGCTTTTTTTCATTTCTAAAAGCTACCACATGCCATTAAAGTCATAAGAATGATAGTTACAATAATCCACAGTCCGAAAAACAATATAAATAGAACAAAGTCAAGGACACTTATGTACATCAGCACACAAGAAACTGCCTGCTTAAATAATCCCATTTTGTCATTATTTACAAAAATGTTTTCTTTATTGTTTTTGTCTAGTCCATTTGTTTTAAACCCGCTTCTAAATTGTGTCTTATTGTTGAGTTGAATGCCCCGTGGCATTCGTTTGCTGATTGTTATCCTGCTTGGAATTTTATGGCCAATGTCGTTGTTTAATTTATTTTTCTTTGGAAGTGAACTTATTTGGTTGGGAACGAACGATTGGGTTATATTTGGGTTACAGTATGCTTCTAAATCTGGACAATGATACTTTCTGTTAACATGAGAGCTTCTAGCAAAAGTGGCATCACCTTTTTGGACATCTTCAAAGATATGGTACTTGAGTAGCACGATCAGGTTTGCCAGAATTGCAAAACCAGAGTGTAGAAGAAGACCTGTCAGATACATTATGAGTAATGGCAGACTTTCAGAAGTTGTAGGTAGGTCCTTTGATATCTCGCCAATGTAGACTGTTAGAGACATAAGAACTGTAATAGAGAAAGACACCCGCTCCCCACTGTCAGCAGGCATAATGAATGTCAGGGATGACAGGCTGGAGATTATGTTGACAGGGATGACAACATTAAGTACAGTAAATGATGATATTCGGTTAATTTTTAATATAAATTTCACATAATATTTATTATCGATAAGTAATGACTCGGCGTCACATGCATCTATCAACCATTCCCCATTTCTATCGTAATGGCTGAGATTAATGTTTGAAGATTCAGCCAATAACTGAAGCATATTCTCGTTTTCTCCAGTTGTAAAGTTGAGAGTGCATGTCTGAGAATCAAATGGATAATGAGTCATTTCCATGGGACAAAAAGTATACAAAATACCACCTGGTCGCCATCGAGTCAAACCACTACTCAAAATAGTCAATGGCGCATAGTCATCTTCGAACATATCTCTATCTGAAATCGAATTGGATAAAAATAAACGAGGTCTCCATATATCTAGGGGGTCAGGGTGAACTTTAGTTACACCGCCATAGTCTGCAGGATCCCAGAGTCTTGTCTCGTCCATCCAGCTGACAGTCAGAAGTACGTTGCTAGACATGCTCTGCTGAACCTCATCGATGTCTGCCAAAAACAGAAATATCAAAGATAATATTACTTGGGTAGGCTCGCTCTGGTTGAGTGTCGGCCTATATCTGTGATTTGTTGCTAATATTTTGTCTTTAAAAAGTCTTTCTATATTACTGATATTCGTGTTTGCCAATGAATGGTAGAGAAACAGAACAAAAGTCACTGCTGTGATTGACATACGATCCAAACACCTGGTATACATCACAGAGTAACCGTTAAATAGTTGCAGACTTTTCTTGTCACTCGTTCACAGACACGAGAAATCTGGACAGTTTTGGAATACCTAGAATAGATATAATTATATGAAATGAAATGTCTATTCACAATACATCAATCATTTAATAGTTAATAAATAACAATAATAATAGTAAAAATGCATTCTGTGTATGTCATTAATATTAAAACTGTTTTGAATTTTTAGATAGTAAAACAAAATGAATTAAACTGATTACTAAAAACACTCGCCTTGCCTATGAATAAAAATATTTAAAAAAGAATATATAAAAAAACAGAAATAAAACTACACGGGACAATTCTCCGCGTATCGGTCCAAATGGAACTTTTTCAAGAGACAAATAACAATAAACTCCACAATAATAAACAAAATAGATGACTTAGATTTCATCAAGCCATGTCTCCATGACGCAGAAATGGAAACGCATCTAGTAAAAGAGAATTTCTTGTCGTGTGAATCAGTATTTAGATTTACTGACTGTGTTCTGCATTTCCTGCAGATTGTTAAAATGAGTACATATGGATATACTGTCATTGAATATGCAGGTGCTACTATCACTGCCAGTTACACACAGATTGAGAGGCTGGAGAGGATTCAAAACGAGGCGATGTGGATCATTCTTGGATGCACAAGAGACACACCCTGTGTGGCTATGAGATTTCTCCTTGATTTTCTGAGCATATTTCATAGAATTGATATGTGGCGTGCCAGTGCATACGTCAGAGTTCTGACATAGACCACTCACTACACAGCGAGCCCCGTCATATGAAGGGAAGCAGGATTAAGAGAGGCAAATCGTGGATGGATCCGGCCGAAGATACCGTTAAACATATCTGCAATATCTTCTCTTTTACTAGATGAGTTTCCATTTCTGCGTCATGGAGACATGGCTTGATGAAATCTAATTCATCTATTTTGTTTATTATTGTGGAGTGTATTGTTATTTGTCTCTTGAAAAAGGTTCCATTTGGACCGTTACGTGGAGAATTGTCCTGTGTAGTTTTGTTGTATGTTTTTATATATATTTACTTTTTTATATATTTTTATTCATAGGCAAGGTGAGTGTTTTTAGTAACCAGTTTAATTCATTTTGCTTTACTATTTGTTCGTTCCGTTACTGCGGCACCCTCCACTTTGTCGGACAACCTCCGACCATTTGGTTATTTTTAGACACCACTAATCTTCTTCTTCTGTGTTCGCTATCTGATAACTAACATGAATGTTTGTGTTGTTTCCACCGAGGAGAACCACCGTGTCATGGTACCGGGTTCGAATCGCCACAGGCAATTTTGTATCCGGACCGTTCTTAAAAGCAATGACAAACTACTGCACGTATTTATATTGCCTAGAAAATCACTACAGCAAAATAATGCTGTGTTGATGGCTACGTCCTGAATAGGATATCCTTTAGTACAATACAGGCAATTTTATATGCCAAGATAGCGTGCTAAACGTTAAACTACCAATTTTGTTGTTCATTCTTTTCTTCAGCGTTCATTCTCAAACTCCCGCTGGACCTCTCTTGCAGCAGAACACTAATCTACTCTTAGATGTTATTTTATTATTTCACGAATCTGGTCATAAATGACGTTTTATTATTTCACGAATATATTCATAAATGACGTTTTATTATTTCACGAATATATTCATAAATGACGTTTTATTATTTCACGAATATATTCATAAATGACGTTTTATTATTTCACTAATCTAATCATAGATGGTGTTTTACTTTAAAAAAAAAGAGTATACATTATGGAGAGGGTACGCTCTTTTCAACCGCGTAGTTTTGCCTAACACGGTTATATTGGAATTTGTTGCAATAAAAGATAATTAAGGTTATAATAATTACCAAGTTAGTTAGTCAAGAGATAACCATCACTGCACACAGAACACATCCATATGTGATCTGATCTCCCCCCTGAATGTACCCACAATTACACGGCGACTGATAGTTTCAGTTTTAATTGGTTGACATTCTTCTCACTTCATAATAATGTTCATCTCTGACCACGCCACATTTCAAGTTCAACTCCTTTATTCTGGACATGGGGAAGCAATCATTATCCTCATTAAGTTTGTCTGATCGTTCAGGTACTCTCAAAAAAGTTCTATATATCGTTGTCCATTGTCTTGTCTCTCAATACGGTGGCAATCTATCCGCTCTCTCATTACTTGTAATACGAAAAGAACTGTCGAACAGAGTCTTCGGCGGAATTACCAAGTGAGGCAGTGTAATGAATTAAAACAAATATAATTTGAAGTACAAAGTAAATACGACTTGCATCTTTGTTCATCAGAAGTGGACTGAGCCGAATGCGAATTCTGGTGTGAATGCGAACTACCGGAGGCAGCGATATCTGGAATGTCAGAGCCACTTATAAGCTACAATTATGTCTGTAAATTTTAAAATTGAAATGGAATATGTATTTCTTTTTTTATTGTGATAGATTAAAACAAAGTTTAACCATTTGAAGACGCTGAAACAACATTGTGACAGGTCTATCAAATCGACAGCGTAGAACTAAAACGCTCGTAGAAAACATGAAGAGTTCTCAGAAACATACTGGCTTTGGGGCTGATGTCTCCTATTTTCAAAAACAAATATGTGAGAATGAACACCAAAACTGCACTACATAAAATGATCATCATACCATCACTATACTACCAAATGTCAAACGTGGACAAAGGAATAAATTAAAAAAATTGTTACAACAGACATGACTTGTATCCGTAGAATCCTCGGAGTAACAATAAGAGACAGAATCAGAAACGAAAACATCAGAAGACTAACAAACACAATGCTAATTCTGGATTACATCAGAGGACAACAAATTAAGTGGTTTCCTCTAAAAAAAAGCATTACGCTACAGACACCATGGATACAAAGCCAGGGGCAGACCATGCAAACGATGGGTTACAGAAATAAAGAGTCAACGAAAACAAATATATATGAAACATACAAAAAGTCCATCTACAGAGAACTCTTCTGCCCCTGATGCTGCAAGGCATAAAGGGGTATAAAGCGAAAAGAAAGAAGTTTTAAATACTTTTGATTCTTTTTGAGTCCCTTGAACATTTACGTCCGCCACTGTCTTTATATAATTTAGGCGTGAACTAAACAACAATAGATAACCAGTAATTTTATACCAAATCTGTGTTACTAATGTCAAACAGGGCCCTTGACAAAGATACTAGTGAGATATATCACAGTATGTGAAATGAGATGTTTGAGGAAAGCTATACATGTCACGAGAAGTAACCGGCAGAGAAATGAAGATATTAAAGAAATAAAGACAATTTCATGTCAAGACTCAATATAGACAGCAAACCAGGTGGTTTGGTCACGTCATGAGAATGAAATCACCACAACCAGCCCTTCGTGCATACAGCAGAAGAAGATCGGCCTACAAGGCACGAGGAAGACCAAGAACTAGATGGGTGGAGACAGTCAAAGAAATCACAAAAGGACATGAGCTGACCATGGTTAATGCAACCCAAATTGTAAAAGCCAGACAGCTCCAACTTTCACCCAGGATGCTTAACGGCATTCGTGGAAATGACAATAGATAGATAGATAGGCATGAATTACAGTACAAAGCAAGCGCAATTTCCATATTATTTCATGGATCTAAACATGAGACACAGTACAAAGTAGACACGATTTATATATATTATTTCATGAAACTAGACATAGGCTTAGCCACAGTGCAAAGTAGACACGATTTATATATATTATTTCATGAAACTAGACATAGGCTAAGCCACAATACAAAGTAGACACGATTTATATATATTATTTCATGAAACTAGACATAGGCTAAGCCACAATACAAAGTAGACACGATTTCTATATTATTTCATGAAACTAGACATAGGCTAAGCCACAGTGCAAAGTAAGCACGATTTCTATATTATTCCATGAAAATAGACATGAGCCACAATACAAAGTAAGCACGATTTCTACATTATCTCATGAATCTAGACATAAGTTACAGTACAAAAACAATCACGATTTATATATTATTTATGAATCCAGAAATAGGCCTACACTGCAGTATAGAATATGTACGATCTCTATATTATTTAATGAATCCAGCCATAAACTAATATACAAAACAAATATAGGGTGTCTATAAGCTGCTGTGCACTGGCACCACACAGAGTATCACTAAATACTCACAATTATCATGACGTAGTGTCATCACCAATGTAAATGAGCGCGCAATAACTTTGTAGATACCTGATTTTTATGTCGGAATTATTTATAAGCTCTAATTTCTATTACACGATGCTAAATACAAAATGCATTACAAAGTAAGAATCATTTTCTCATGTACTTACATAAGATAAGTAGTTACCTCGTTATGCTACAAATATAAACAAGTACGACTTGGTTATATGGTCAACTAAATGTGATTATCATTAGACCTACTCGTTTACATTTCTCAATTTTTCTGTAAGGCCAGAAATATCAACATTTCAAAAATTAAATTCTTCTCCCCCCACCCCGACATTATTACGCTTCTTATTTATTTAGGAACACGGTGAACTCTGGAAGTGATATTCATTGTACCCGGGCCTAGTTGTGATAATATTAAACGCTTATTTGAATAACAGTATATTGCCGGGCGGTTGGGTTGCTGAACTCTCCGTCACGAAGAAAACAGAATAAGAAAGAAGTTTGAACATATTTATTTTGATTAGGGGAAAAATATTTAAAAAAAAATTAATTATCGTATTATCTTATTATCTTATTCACCACGTGATCACAATCAATTATTCTGATCTCGGATCATCTTTCTTGATAATGATCGATGAGTCAATCATTTGATGTTATTTTGGCAATCTTGAGTCATGTAGTAATAAGAGATTAACGCTGAAACTAGGCAGGGGTGAACGGAGTGGCCAAACTCAATGTCCAGGGGTGCCACAAGAAAACTTGTTAGTTTATGTAAAGGATTGGGGTGGAGCATGCAATTCGCGTCAAAACGCATATTACTAGCCATGTAGGTAGTCAGTGTGCGCAAGTAGGAACTAAGCAATCTTATATAATAGACGAATGAATCGAGGGGTTCAAGTTCCTACCTTTATGGAAACAAAATATTATATCTAGTACTACAAACCAATGATAACACCAATACCCCTTTACGATACAATTACTGGAAATATAGTATTTTTAAAAAGGTAGAAAGAAAGTGAATGATTTTTTAAAGAAATAAACACGTTTTCGACAAAGGCGTTTCTATGCACCATATAGCGAGACAGGGCGCACTTTCTAAAAATTGTTTGCAAGGAACAGTCGAGGCTTGAAGGATAAGAGGCAGAAAGAAAATCCTTGGTTCCTACTTACATAAGAGGACAACATTTTTTACGGATAGCGAAACAAAATATATTATAAAGAGCAGGAAAGTCTCTGGTCTTTATTTTATTTTAGCGATTATGTCCCTTGGATACGATTACCCAGCATTTATTTACAAGGGATGTATGGGTGGGGGCTCTGTGGGTGGCGCGTACATGGGGTGGGGGTTGGGCTCTCAGTGTGAAGCGAATATATGTGTATTCCGCAACAGTCCCTGCTTGTAACATGTGTAGTAAATCTCTATAGGCCACAGGTAGTTTAAGAAACTTATGGTAGCCATTTTGTATCTAGAACTAAGAGGGAAGTCAGTGATTTCAAATAATTTAACAAAATTTCTAATCGGCAAAAATTCTATAAAAATTTGGAATGGTAGTCCCGTTAAGCAAAAATGAACCAAATCCTGAATTGATAACATTAAAGAATTGTTTTTTGTATGATTTTCTACACTAATCCGAATGGCTGAGGGTAGTGTTTGGAGTTACGCTGATATCTCCAGTGTGATACCCCTGCGACCCTGACGAGTATGGGTCTTATTAGTATTATCATATTATATCCCCCGAAACTCTTTGTGTGTGTGTGTAATGGATCCCCACTGAGAGAGGTACTGATTATGGAGAGAGGTATGTGTGTCATGGAACGTGTGCAGGCTCTCTGTGCGTTGGAGGAACCATATTGAAGGAGACACTGCATGTGTGGGGGGGGGGGGGCATGTGTGTAATGGATCTTATGTGTAGGCTCACTGTGCGTTGGAGGAACCACTGTGGGAAAGACACTTTCCATTTGTTAATGCCGTAGAGGTGTGAGATGTTATCGATCTCCCATTTCTGTGGCTCTGATATATGAAGGACATTGCCATCTCTCCCTCGCAGTCCTTACTTCCCGGATTACTCTGGTAACTAATTAAGGGTGAATCGACCTGGCAGCCGTTGCGATCTGGAAAAAATGTCCGCCTCAACTCTGGAATGAACCCAGAACCAGTCATATGCGAAGTCAGTGCGATAACTACTGCGCTATGCGGCTCCCAAAGTCTGGTAAAACGCTAATGATTTGAGACTCTCCGATCACTCGTCCTACACAAGAGGGGTAAATTTTAGGTTTGTGTGTTTCTACCTTTCCATAATATGCATAGTTAGCTTCATGAGTTTCAGCTGCCCTGCCCAGCATCACTTGATATCTGATATTTCCATAGCAACCCAGCTCTGGACAATGGTCCCTGGGATGAGTTGGGCAGTCAGCAATTAATGTTCCGTGATCGAAGAGGGTTTTACAATTATGCATGACTAAAATGATTGTCTGATTCAGGGCTCTACAATGAAATTGTCACGTCCTGCATATAGTTACTTTTCACCGAGAACTCATGTGCCACCCATGAGCCATCATGCAGCCGGAACACCACGTATATGCTGGCAGCTAGGACCATGGTAAGCATTAGAGCTCATCTTTGCTTCCCCCAGCGTGATGTGTTACTGGGTTCTCTACTGAATTCAATACTGGAATTTTACACAAGAAAGGGATCGTAATTGCACATTTCTGTAATGCTCTGAGGCTTCCACAACAGAAATGACTCATCATATCGCACGTCATGTAATTAGAGAATACTGTTGCATAATGGTTAATCTGCTAGGACAACAGTGAGATCTTTCGAATTTCTGCATTTGGTAGACTCGCGAACACATCTACACGAGGCCTAACTATCGTCACATATTCACAGTTTTCGCTCAGCTGCAAAGAAATTCAGACAATCTATTGTTTAAAATTTTCGTACTAGAAATTATTTCGCCACAGATCATCCTTATTACACATCAAACCATACGTACACAAATATCTTCTCAAGATATTCCTTAGTGTGTAGCTACAACCTATTCTCAATCTGTATCAGTTTACCAGTTTCATCTGATTACTTGTATAACACACTTGCTAATGTGTTCATGCCGTGTGTTCACGATCGCAGGTTCACAAACATTAGTTACACCATCACTCGTCCTATCTGCCTTACTAGAACAAAAACATAATAATGCATTCGCTTACAAACTCCTCTCAAACATGCTCAGAATGTAGACAGAAATTACTGGAACAAACTGGACACTCCCAGACTCATATTTTTTCATCGTTATGATCATCATCATCGTCGTCCTCATTATCACTGTAGTCATCATCATCATCATAATCACCCTTATCTTCAACCGTTATCATCTGTCATCACCAGTATCATCATCTCTAACGTCATCTTTACCATTACCACCATAATGATCAACATAATTAATGTTTGAGCACAACAAAGTTTTATTGGACTTAGAGACGAAAACACATTAGAGATAACAAGTGTAGAGATTAAGAAAATAAATCGACAACTGAAACCCTGGCAGAAATATGACAGAAAAACTGATGTCGGATACGTTTCACCATTATGGTAGCACAGAGGCCAAATAATATGAGAAAAACAATAACACGAAGACAGAAAATTGTGCATCTAGGCGCTGGTTGTATACCTAAACATGTACAGTATGGGATTGTTGTATAACTAAACATGTACTGTATGGGATTGTTGTATAACTAAACATGTACTGTATGGGAAGGTTGTATAACTAAACACGTACTGTATGGGAAGGTTGTATAACTAAAGATGTACTGTATGGGAAGGTTGTATAACTAAACATGTACTGTATGGGAAGGTTGTATAACTAAAGATGTACAGTATGGGAAGGTTGTATAACTAAACATGTACTGTATGGGAAGGTTGTATAACTAAACACGTACTGTATGGGAAGGTTGTATAACTAAACATGTACTGTATGGGAAGGTTGTATAACTAAAGATGTACTGTATGGGAAGGTTGTATAACTAAACACGTACTGTATGGGAAGGTTGTATAACTAAACACGTACTGTATAGGAGGGAAGGTTGTATAACTAAACATGTACAGTATGGGAAGGTTGTATACTATAATATGTGCTGTATGGGAGGCTCTATAACTCATATCAAAAATGTTGTGGCAATTCTTGACCCCCAACCCTCTCCCTTGTCAACAATTTATCAAGAATTCAGGGGCTCCCGTAAATTTATGGAATAAGAAAATTACTAAAAACGACATAATTTTTTTCAACATTTTTTTCGCATGCAAACAATTTAATTGGTATATAAAAACAGTTTTGCTGAGGTTAACTTCTGGCAAATCAGTCTCCATCTTGTCTAGAACTGTCAAACTTTATCAAACTTTACAAACTATTGACGTAATTTATGGACATCACCTATATACGATATATATATATATATATATCTGAATGAAATAACTACCTCGCACATGTGGTGGGTGGGTCCAAAGGGCAACAAAGAATACTAACACTGTTACCAACCATGTACCCATGTACGTCGTAGGAGGAGTCTGAGGGAGGTTTGGGAGTGAAGTTGGTTGTTCCATCCCATAGAAGGTGAAAGTGATCCAAAAGCCATGCCGAAGACGGATTTGTCCGACAGAAAGACGTAGATATCGCAGCCATGCTGTAAGACTTGACAGAACACATTTCTAACTCTGGACTACATTCTACTAATCTGCAAGAGCAGGATCGCGGATACGTTTTCAGTAAGGAGGGGGTTCTACTTAAAAATAGTAAAAATACAGGTCATTCGCCCGTTTCCTTGTGTAACTCCATTTAAAAAAAATAAGAAATGTGATGACCTTTTTTATTGTGAAAAAATTGTCAAGGGTGGGGGGGGGGATTTCTACTCCCACTTGTTCGCTAAATTCCTAGCACTAAAAGTCATTTTCTAATTTTCTAAGGCAGAAAGGGGGATGGAGTGTAGATTGTGCAACCCTCCCTCTCCCTGTCTACGAACTGTTTGCAGCAGTTAGAGAATGAACAAAATAGAAGAGGTAGAGTGACCTCATAAATGTCTCTTCTATTTGTTTTAATATGATAATCATTGACAAGTTCAACGACCATGAGATTATTCATCGATTATCGATCTTTCATATTCTCTGTATTTGTTATGTTCAATTATTTCTTGTACTCTGAGACACTGACCCTCTTATCAATTAAATAAATTCTGGTTCTGAATAAGGAATCTAAAATAGGCAAAAATGAATTGTGGTTTCCTATACTCAGAAACTAATTTCACCTTTTCACCAGTAACGTTCGTCTAGTTCGTTCCCCTGTCGGAGTATATACTGCTAATTATTCATTGAGCCGTACCAGGATTATAAATACAACTTCTGTAAAGAGAAGAGTTTTACCTAAAGCAAAAGCTAATCACCTCATTTTTCTGGGGTTTTTTTAATTTTAGTAAGGGAGGGGGGAAACCGTTAAGGGTTTGCTTCTACTTCAGCGCCAATTCTCAAAATCCCGTTGCGTCTCTCCTGTGGCAGGAAAATTGCCCTTCTAGATTTCTAGCAGGGTGTAGTCCAAAGAAAAGAAATTTGTTGTGTCGCCGTTTCATTAGCCTCAATAGCACGGCACATCCGTCTTCGGCAAGAACGGTTTGTTAAAGGCCATAACCCATTTATCTAAAGGAATGGAAGTTTTAACACTATAACTCTGCCCACAAACTATTACCTCTATTTGCGGAAAGAACTGTACTGTTGTCACCAGTCTAAGGACAATTCGACAGACCTTGTCCAACGGAACTATTTCAGATGACCAGTTTTCTTCTTGTCGTGTGAATCAGTATTTAGATTTACTGACTGTGTTCTGCATATCCTGCAGATTGTTAACATGAGTACATATGGATATACTGTCATTGAATATGCACGTGCTACTATCACTGCCAGTTACACACAGATTGAGAGGCTGGAGAGGATTCAGAACGAGGCGATGCGGATCATTCTTGGATGCACACGAGACACACCATGTATGCCTATGAGATTTCTCCTTGATTTTTCGAGCATATTTCATAGAATTGATATGTGGCGTGCCAGTGCATACTTCAGAGTTAGTTCTGACATAGACCACTCGCTACACAGCGAGTTCCCTCATGTGAAGGGAAGCAGGATCAAGAGATGCAATTCGTGGATGGATCGGGCCGAAGATACCGTTAAACATATCTGCGCCCTAGAAGACATAGCTCCTAACGAGGAATGGATACCTATTTCTACGGTCGTTCAAGAGGCTGTCAAGACCGTCATTACTCAACAGAGAGTGCAGGAAACACAGCCACGTAAGCGTAGATGCTGAGGTTAAGGCACTAATATGCGACAATGCCGATGACACAGATGTTGTGATTTACACGGATGGGTCGGTCATCGGTCACCAGCGATGCGCAAGAGCCTTTACTGTCAGATCAAAAGGGAGAACAGTACACGAAGGAAGTGGTGCCTTTACCGCAACAACGAGCAGTCTAACTATGGAAGTATTTGCCGTAACACAGGCACTTTACTGGCTGGAATCACAAGCCTATTCCCATGCATGCACACTAAGTGATTCACTGAATATGACTTGTAAAGTCAAAACAGGCGATGTATGTAGGGAATGGGCGGAGTCATTGGAGAGAGTTAAAATGTGGGCGTTACTAAGAGAACTCACGCTTATTTTTGTCCCCGGACATGCGGGGGGGGGGGGGGGGGGTGGGGGGGGGTGGGGGGGGGGGTGGGGGGGGTGGGGGACGACGAACGGGCCGACAAATTAGATAGTCTTGCCACCACAACAGACGTTCAACCTATGGACCGAGCAGACATACTTACTGCTTTTCGTGAGTCCTCACGATCAGAGGATTTTGCGATGAATAAGCATGAGTCAATATCAATAATGCAAGAATTGGAAGTGAGGATAGGCGTTGCACGAAGAGAACCAATGACAACGATTTGAAAAAAGAGTAGTGAACCAACACAGAACGGGAACCATCAGCCGTTACACCCTGAGAGACTTACTGAAGCGGATATCGGAGCACGTATAGACGTGTCCGGTGTGCGAAGATGGTAATCAACATACCTAATACATAATACATATCGATGCATCAACCCCTAAATTTTATATATATATATATATATATATATATATATATATATATATATATATATATATATATATATATATATATATATATATATATATATATATATATATATATATAGGACTACAGTCCTGCCCAAGTAAGCATTGTGCTGAAGATGAAGGCAACCAGCGAAAAGGCGCACAATTAATGCCACGCACAAAACACAATTACAAAGCCCTCGGAGTGAAAGGCATGGAATGACAATATACATTCAGACCCATGTGAAATGAATACTAAGCGAGGACGAACAGAACAGTGTGCAGCAAGGGACAGTCACCCTCAGTTTCCTGGACGAGGAATATCCACAAGGCATATGGATCAGAGGATACACAGATGGGTCAGCACAGAATGCTGTGAGGAATGGAGGTGCATGTGTATATAAAGAATATCTACACAAGTCTAGAGGTACGATCAGAACACCTACAGGGAAATTCTGCACTAATTATGATGCAGAAATTCAGGCAATTAGGGTAACAATTGAAAAACTGCTGAACTCCAATCCTGGCCCACATCCCGTGGTATTCCTGACAGATGAACTGGTCAGTGCTTCGAGCTCTCCAATCTGGAAAACTAACAGACTTGCAAAAACTACTTAATAAATTGTCTTATCAGTATAGGGTAATCATGCAGTGGATTCCCTCTCACCGTGGAATACCAGAAAATGTAAAAGCAGACAAACTGGTTAAGGAAGGTGGTGCCGAAGACCAACCAGAGGTACTAATCACCTACCATCAGAAAAAGCAGATGAGCAAGTCAATAAGAAAACAACAAACACCAACACAAGATGACTATCACATTACGAATAGATCAGAACAAGTTGTAATTCTACGCCTCAGAACAGGACACAACCGACTTCGTATTCACATGTACACAAAGTTCAAAATTGGCAACACGGCCATGTCCACACGTGGGCAGGTAGCACAGAGTGCCAAACATATACTTCAAGAGTGTTCTGAGCATGAAACGCTGAGGCAGACATATTGGCCAGAGGAAACAACACTGGAATCAAAGCTCTATGGGCCACTATATGAACTACAAAAGGCAATGAGTTGTATTAAGGAGATATAATTACAGATATAGACATGTTTCTAGTGAACGAAAGAAGAAAAAGACTGCAAATTGTGTGGTATGTCTTTTGTAAATCGGTTTATTTTTGAGTTTTGTACCCTCAAGCTGCTTGGACTTCATTCCGACCATTCTTTTGTTTAGTTCTCGGTTGGTGAGGTCCTCGTTTTATTAATTTTGTTCCGTCATTCAAGCCATCTCTTTCTACGTCTCGTTTCCACAGTTATTTAAGTTTTTCTGTATTTCCTGTTCCTATCCTACCGACCATATCTACATTTCGCTGGGACACGTTAGTTGTGTCATTTATACTTTTTTTAAATGTAAATGTCCATGCTATCTAGATAAATGAATTTTTGGTCGAAACGTCGATTATGTCCTGTGTACTGTTATTTGTATAATTATGTCTTGTGTACTGTTATTTGTATGTTTTCATGTTAGCACCAGACAGTTGATAGTCTATTAGTCGTCGTCCAGTAAGACTGCATTACCTGTGTTCTACGTAAGTACTGTTTTCACACAGTTTTACAGTAGTATTACCTTTTATTGTATGACTTTTGTGGATACAAACTTTACAAAAACATCGACAATGTCCGTATTTGATAATATTACAAGGATATTAATATAATAATATTATTAATAATTATTAACAATAATAATATTACAAAGTCGAAATTTTGTTGTAATGATTGACCTGGCACAACACACAATGAGAACAGAAATTTTCGTGATTGCAAAAAGCAGTAGATAATATTTGGGACAAAAAATTTGCCTTGAGAATTTTTCATTTTCCCTCATGCCTCCTACTTGAATGTAACTGAAAATTTAGTAATTGCATTTTGAAAACAATTTTTTTTACCATGCACAAAACTGTAGAAAGCTTCCTCATTGCTTTCATATCTAGAGAAATCGCAGACTCAAAATACCATTAAAGGAACACAAATTATGTTAGCAATAGCATATATTGTCATTGTCAAATGAATTAATATCGATAATTTCAGAGAGGTAATATACACATGTGGAATGGTAGCATTCTTGAAAATTCAGAATGTTTGTAGATCACACAAATTTGAAATTAGGCAAATTTTGGCAATATTTTATCAACAATATGGTCATAACCCTCTTCGACAACCTGGCAATTCTGTGAACCAATGACCTCGTGAAACAAGACAAATGGATTCATCACTGCGCCAAATTACTTATGCTAATACGATTGAAATTACAAAGAGAAATCTAAGTTTTTGCACTAGACAGAACGCAGAAGCAATAAGATCAAACAAAATGTTAACAAAGAAATGTGAGAAAAAAAACAACAATAACGTATTCGTAATGAAAAGAAATTACTAGCAATAAAACAACGACAGAACCAGCAGTTGTAGAACAGAATTTAAATAATTCGATAATACATGACGTTAAAGAAATCCTTCACCAGAAATAAGTCTTGAGAACTGGCCGAACTTGTAGATCTTCTTCGTCTTATTCTCTTTTGCAGTATAACACAGCAGGTATTTCTGTTTAGTCGAGCAGATATGTTCACTAAACTGGTTGCATGATACCATGGTTGTTGGTGTCCTCCCGGCCTGGTATCTCTGACTTATGCACCTGTGCTTGCTTGTGAAGGACTGTGGTCCCGCTCGATGTAAGGGAATGCCTCGATCACGATCAGTCTTCTTTTCCAGCCTCTGCTTGCTGAACTAAGCCCCTTTTTCACTTCAAGGGACTGGCCTCGGTGGGAATGATGTAGATAAAGGAGGAAGGTGTTGGGGGTTCAAACCCCCACCATCCAGTAAGAAATTATAACATGACCTTCAGTACTAGGAAAGTAACTAAAAATGTGCCCCCCCCCCCCCCTAACGATTTTATGCAAAAAAGGCTATATTAATTTAATGAAAAAGGGAAATTGCTGCAAAAATTGGCAATGGCCTTTCGGTACAGTGCAAGTTGACGCCAGCACGTTTCATTATTTCCCTTGTCCATGTTCGTAAATTTCATGTTTGGTCATTTAATAATTGAAATATTTAGTTATTTAGGGTTGAGGTTAGGGCTAGTTATGTAAAACGCAACTATCCTAACCCAAACCCTAAAATAAATTAATATTTAAATTATTAAATAATAAACATGAAATTTACTAACATAGAAAAGGGAAATAACTGAACAATGTGGTAGCGTCTATTAGTACTGTAACTGGAACTGGTGACAAGCAGCGGCAGTATTCACATATCTTGGTTGATTTATGATCCTGCTACTAATGACAAACAGCATCAGAATTCACATATCGTGATGGATCCATGTTCCTGATACTCGTGACAAACAGCGTCAGTATTCACATAACTTGACGGATTTATCGCCCTTGAACTGGCGACAACAGCGTCAGTTTTGATAATCTTGGCGGATCCGACCGACTTCTGCTTTTTATTGGCAGTAAAAATAAAACATGCGCAAAGTGAACACTGAAAAGCTCAGATCAAACTGAGTGACGCTTATGCTACCAGTCCGCATGGCCTATAACTCTGAGTAAAAACGATAGGACCGAGTAGCAGGACATTGACCATATCAAAGTTCTGGTTGAAATTTCTTTGCGAATAAATTAATAACCATCTTTTCTAAAAATAAATAATTAAGAAACACACGTGCGGTTTTTCAGACCTGAAAACACTAGTATATTTGGGGCGTAGTTTGCAAATAGAATGTATTAGATATTCTGCAAAAAAAAAGTGTCGAGAAATTAAAACAAATATAATAAATAAAATCAATATCAGATCGCAAACGCGCACACTATAAAAACATACACATTGTATTAATACTTCTAGCCTGACCGATTATTTTGTGTTCTAAATTATAGTTAATTTTATTATGTGATTTTGTTGAAAAACTATAAATACATCCAGGAAACAATATATGATATAATTATCTTAAATACTGCTGTGCAATTTCTTCATTGTAAAATGAACAACTTTGTAAAGGTGTGCTCTCGATATACATTCATGCAAGTATTTTGTGTATGAAATGATTAATCTAAAACATATTTGGATATTGCTGATATTGCTGTCGTCTTGTAGTTACACTTGTTCGGGTTACGCCACTTTGAACGACGTACAAAATGTGTTCGAAAGTTATATTCTGCCGAACGACCATAGGTACAGACCAGTTCTCGATCAGAGTCAGCCAATTGTTGTACGTATTTGTCTGGAGGTGATGTCCCTTGTGGATGTTGATGAAGTTCATCAAACGTTGTCTACAAACGTCCTCTTGACGTTAAGTTGGCAGGATGAGTTTCGAACATGGATACCTTCAAATTACGGAGGTTTGACTAGCGTTAGTCCTGACCCACTTGATGTATGGAGACCGCGTCTTTTCGTATCGAACACTGTCGCTGACAGAGACATGTTTAAAGATGACTACGCTCCTTTGACTTTATTCTATAATGGAACTACTATTTGGCAACCGGGAGGGATTCTTCACACGTCATGCCCAATGAAACTAGCACGTTATCCTTTTGATAGACACAGCTGCAAACTTGCTTTCACGTCCGGAGAGAGCTCAGAAGAAATCCAGTTTAAGACAATTCATTCAAATATTTCGCTGGACTTTTACGAAACAAATGGGGAATGGGATTTGTCAACTTCAAGCATCGATATTGATGTTGCGACCCAAAGCCAGGAAAACATACCTCATCTGTCTTTCAATTTTCTAATTCGACGAAAAGTCTCGTTTGCTATACTCTGTATCCTGATGCCGGTAATAGTAATTTCCTCTCTCCCCGCGCTTGTTTTTATCACACCCGTAGACAGCGGAGAAAGAGTAACATTTTCAATTACAGTCTTTCTATCCTTGACTTTTTCCACAGAACAAATGTCTGGGAATTTCCCAAAAAATTCTGAAAGTCTACCTTTGCTAGTAATCTACTTGGCATGTCTTCTTATGCATTCCAGCCTCGCTGTCTGCGTGAATCTCTTTGTACTGCTCAAACAAAGCAGCAACCAAAACAAAGTCAAACAGTCGACTACTCCTGATGAATCTTGTTATGAATTTGATCGAACCACGAGTTTTGTTTCTATAAGCGACAACTATGAACTTGATCTGATGTCTACATCACACGATATTTTGATAAGTTATCCGGAAAGAGTACCAAAACTTGAACCTAATAAGAATAAGCATATGGTTACTGTGCAAGAAAAGAGTTCAAGATACTTTTTTGATCGAAAATTTTGTCGCAGGATTAGATATTTCTTCAAAAAGCATAATCAAGATAATAGTTGTACGGAGAATGTTACAAACAACGGTAACTTAAAGAAGACATCGTACTTCAGATTGCCCACGATCCTCAAACAGATGAACAGGATCGATATTATTCTGTTTATTGTGTTCTTCTGCATTTGGCTTCTTCTGGCTGTTGTGTTCATCATTCTGCAGGTCGGAGATTACGGACAAAAGTGAGGGTTATTTTCAAGAAAGAAAGAATAATAGTAAGTTGAAATATGAGTTAATTTTACATCGCAAAAGAAACTCTTCACGTTAATATTACATTTCAGAGTAAAGTAATCTCTTCTTCTTCTTCTTCTTTCCTTCCTCTTTTACCCTTTACGGGTGTCGAGGGATATACAATGTTCTTGTTCTCGCTTTTCTGGCAGCTTCAGATAATGTTATTTGGTGTTTGTGTAATGTCTCTTTGATGTTGTCGATCCAGCGTACACTAGGTCTACCCTTGGCTCTTCTTTCTGCTTCTCCGCTCTTCGTATATGCTTTATAAACTAATTCACACGGCATTCTTTCCAGATGACCAAACCATTGTATCTGCTGGTTTTGTATGTATTGTAGAATTGATATGACACCCCCTCTTTCTCTTATGATCTCGTTACTAATTGTGTGTCATCTGGTCACTATTGTGGCTTTTCTCAGACATCTCATCTCTATTGTAACCAGTTGTCTCTTATGTTTTGTTGTTAAGGACAATGTTTTAAGTAATCTATAGGGAGTATTAAAACGGCTGCCGTAATTCGATTTAAATCACGTTAGCCAATGTTCGACTAATTTTCCGATCTGAATTTGTATTCAAACTCAACATTAACATTCTTCAATGTCAAGTGAAATATTGCTGTTCATTCGAGAACGCTTGCTTCATCGTGAACCAGACCGTTGTCCAGGGCGAGCAGGTCTGCACCGGCTAGGGCAATGTTCGAACACTCTTTAATATCATTGGTCCACTGTCTTCGTGGTCTTTCCCTTCTCCTCCTCCCTGGAGCTCTGCCTTCAAGAATCAGCCTTTCCATGATATCATGTCTCTTTAAGTATTAAAAGATTGTAGCTTCCTTCTTATGATTGTATTTAGAAGCCACATTTAATTTAATTGCAGTATTTTCAAAACTTCTGCGCTCTTCTTTTTCTCTGTCCATGATATTTCGTAGAACCTTTCAGCAGACATTTGAAATATCATTTCAAATGAATTTATCCTTTTTGATATTGTCTTCTTTAAAGTGTAGGTCTTACAGCCGCATGTTGTCACTGGGAAAACACATGATTTTAACTTATTTAGCGCCATTACTACTTTGTCACAGCTTTCTTCTTTGTGTTAGTTTTTGAGCTGCAATTATGAGTCCTCTTTTGATTACAACCACCTATTCCCCAAAACTGTTCATATTTGCTCCTACGTAAAACACAGGTTTATATATCGTTTCAGTGGGACATGACAGACTATAGCTAAAATAGTAGGTAATGATGGGCAATGATGAGCACACAAGAAATCATAAAAATAACAATACACAAATCACAGTCAACGTTTCAACCAAAAGGTCTTTATCAAGACACAAACAAAACATCAAAAGACGACGAATGGAAAAATTATCACAACATCCAACGGAAATATGGAGATGAAGGTCAGAAAGTACATAAAAAACGTAAATATATGTGGAAACGAAATGAACAAAAAGATGAGTAAATGACGGAACAAAAAGAATGAAGACAAAGACCGCACCAACCCAGTACTAGACATAAGAGTGGTCGGAATTGAGTCCAAAAGGCTTGAGTGTACCCAATTAAAAAATGAGACGATTTTCTTGAGCATACCTAGATCTTGCATGGACAGACAACATTAAGGAATGGACAATATATTTCCACACTCATCCGCATCGCTGAGGATATAATTCGCTTGAGGACTCTGTGTGCTGAAGCAACCAATGTGGCACCCCTACTACCGTGAAGGGTTACGGTTTATTGATTGATTGATTTAGGCCTAGCCATGAAACTCTCTTCAGCGCTTCTAATGACAGTGACATATTACATAGCATATTCTTCTCAACATCTTAACTAGAAATCTGTGTATCCATACAAATAGAAAATGTATTTCTTTTTACATTTATAAGTCTATATTGGTACATACGGTATGCAAGTCCTATTATTCTTCTTCTGCGTTCATTCTCTTATAACCACAGCGAATAAATCGTGAGATTTCCACCGGCGAGATCGAAGTACGTTGTGCCACAAGTTCCACAGTTTAACTGTGTTATTTGTACCTCGATTGACTCACTTTGTGGTCTAGACATCCGAGGCCCAGCACATCCGTTTTTGACATGCCTTTAATTCGGATAGTAGGCTTCCCTAGCCCGTGACAGCCTGCCTATCTGTCGACATTCACGTGGGTGCGTAGTGACTCTTCGCCAAGACGATTGTCATTCACGTCTATCTCGTACGAGGTGTTCCGCCGTCTGTGAACCTGCCTCGTGTAATTCGACGTTCTGTGCCTATGCCCATCGGATGCTGAGCCTTTTCTAATCCACGAGAAAAGTTGGACCATGGCGCTTTCGTCTTCTTAGCCGAAGTGTCGTTCACCGACAGCGTGAACCCCTCGCCCAATTCCGAGTCTCACACCACGACATGACCTATAATGGTACACATGGCATACAATGGTATCTAGGCGTATCTTCACTGATGTACTTATTCTGCTCTACCATATGGTATTTAATCTGGGCATTGCAGCCGTGGCTATTTCAAGTCTAATTTTCAAGCGTTGACTGTAACGGATATCCACCTTCTATCTCTTTCACGAGGTTTCTATCTCTTTATAGTTTCGATATTTCACAGGGTGTCCATCTCTTTCACTGGGTTTTTATCTCTTTCATGGGGTTGCTACCTCTTTCACAGGGTTTCTCTCTTTCACGGGGTTTCTATCTCTTTCACGAGGTTTCCATCTCTTTCAAGAGGTTTCCATCTCTTTCACTTGCTTTCTATCTCTTTCACTAGGTTTCTATCTCTTTCACAGGGTTTCTATCTCGTTCATAGGGTTGGCATCTTTCACAGGGCTGCCATCTCTTTCACAGGGTTTCTATCTCTTTCACGGGGTTTCTATCTCTTTCACAGGGTTTCCATCTCGTTCCCAGTTTCTATCTCTTTAACGAGGTTTCTATCTCTTTCACATGGTTTCTATCCATTTCACATGAGTGCCATCTCTTTCACAGCGTTGCCATTTTAAATATCTGGCTCATGATTAAGTTGAATATGACAGGCCAAATGGTGCAGATATCTCAACAAGGCTCTAGACCATGACACAAGCATTCCGTTCTCTAGACTACATTCTACCAATCGATTTTGAGAAAGAATGCAAAAAACTAAATATTTGGCAATTTTTTGCCTATTTTGAAAGCATAGATGCAAAAAACTAAATATTTGGCATTTTTTGCCTATTTTGAAAGCATTTCTACTTTCACATATAATCTTGTTTAAATTTATCTAAAAATGTACTTATGTAAAACATATGTTTTTAGAATGGTCCACTTAGACACGACGAACTATCACTAAAACTAGGGTGTTCTGATGTAAACAAGAAAACCTACACATTACAATACTCAAAACATTTTCAACATTTATATCAAAAGGCTGATCATGTTTTCTTGTTTAAACTATCATTCAAAGGCTCCAAGTAAAAATTGATAAAGCAGCATCTTAATAAAACTGGCTTGTTTATTTGGGTGGTCTTTGTTTTTTTTTGTTGCTTCTTTCATAAGCCTCCATTGAAGCTATATCTCTCCACATAACAAGGGGTTCTACATGTGTAGAAACAACTTGTAGAAAACTGGCAACCAAACCACAGAATGAAACAAAAGTCAGTCCTGAGCCATGTCGATGAAATAAAAGGCAGATATCACCTCCCAGACAAGAGCCGCAAAGAGTAGAAAAATGTTTATCACCACATGCAGACTTTAAATTGCCGGAAATCAAGACACAATTAAGAAATAATGCACTGAAAAGTTATGACCCAGTAAGTCTTATGAAAGCAACACAGAAAACAATAGACACCTACCCAGAACAATGGATTCATGTCTATACTGATGGATCTGCTTTCAAAGCCACCATAAAAGCAGGTTATGGTGTCTATATAGAATATCCAGACAAAACATCTGATGAGTTGTTTGATTCCTGTGGGGAGATATGTTATAGCTATGAAGCCGAAATAACAGCACTAGAAGTTGCATTGTACCACCTGAAGACCATATTTGATGCCTTTCCATCAAAAGTTCAAAACATTGTTATTTTCACAGATTCTATGTTCGCTCTTCAAGTACTAGAATGTGATGGACATTGTAAGCCTGAGCTGGTGGAAATATATCACCATGCCAACCAGCTACTTACATTGTTATGCAGTGGATATCTGGCCACTCAAACACTCCTGGCAATGACAAGGCAGACAGACAAACAAAGATGGGAGCTCAACAAGAACAGCCATATACATAAACAACCATGCACACAGTTAAAATGATGCTGAAATATGTGACTAAAGAAAATTGGATGAACAGATGGGCTGTGGGAAACGCTGGGAGGGAAATCTATAAATATGTGACCAGCCCAAATCCTAAAGATAACATCAGCCTCCTGGGAAGAAAAGACCAGAGTATATTTTTCCGACTGAACACCACACACCATGTACAGCTTAACAATCACCTGAACAGAATACAACCACAACGCACAATCCAGAGTGCCGGCTGTGCACTAATCCCTATGAAAATGTTGACAGCAACCTTTTTAAATGCACAGCACTGGATGATATCAGGAAAATGCTTCTCCCTCCAGGGCCCAAAACGACAAGGACATTGTCGAACAAGACAATGTACACATTCGGAGAATGATAGAAATGGAGTGACAAGAGGCGATGGAAAAAAGTGAACCCTTTCCGGAAAGACCAGAAGAACGCGCAATCAGCAACTGACTGGGACGCTGAGCTTATACACTTTTAGAAGGCTGACGGAACAGCAAGCAGGCATATATGGGAATGCCCCAGTGCTGTGATGCTTGTTTCTAATCAAGAATCAAGAATAACCTGCGTGCGAGGGCAAAGTTCTTCAGAAACAATATGTTTAAAAATATGGAAGAAAGAAGAGAAAGACGCAAACAAAAATCTTATTTTACTGTTAATAATCGCTTGAAAAGTCCCGGTTCCAGAGAAAATGCTGAAAGGATTGTTTCTTTTTTTTGTTTAATGACTTGTCTGCAAGACGCAAAATGTCATATTTACATACACAGCTTGTCAAATCATTATTGTTTAACATTTCTTTACTTGTGTGTTTTCATTATTTTAATTGTATGTACAATATACAAGCAGAAGTTCTATTTATATTTAAACATCTAGTATTATAAATTATAATCGTAGGCAAACATCAAAACAATGTAAACACTTCTACGTGTTTCCTGGTGTCTTGGATATAGAGTACCGGCAATACTAAACTAGTCTATCTATCTATTCGCTGAAACCCTTTGTTGCCTTACGGCGTCAGAGGTAGAAGAGATTTCTGGAGACGGTCCTCTTATGTGTTGAGTATATTGTGGAATACTAAACTAGTAACAGTAGAAATGGCGTGCTTACGAAGAATAGTTGGGGTGTTAAGAGATAGAATTAGAAATGAAAGCATCAGATAGATAGCTAAAACAATACCAGTAGTAGAATAAATGAAGAGGCAACAGATTATGTGATTTTCACACACTTCCAGACTACCAACAGACAGTGTGCCATAAATAGTCATGACACATAGACATAACGGCTATAAAACGAGAGGAAGACCATGTAAAAGATCATCATCAGGTGACATATTCTTTCCAGAACGTAGTCTTTCCTATGGATCTCTTGAATTCTCCGCGGTCTTGAGCAAGTTGCCTTGCATCTTCCAGTGACATGCGCAGGTATTCTTTAATTTATTTTGTCCAACGTCGTCTTGGTCGGCCTATGCCCCTGTTGCATTCTATCATCCCCTCCATAACACTCTCTCCATGCCGTCGTGTCTCTTAATATGACCGAAAAAACTAGCTTTTTCTTTAATATGGTGTTCAGAAGCCAGCCTTCATGGACATTAATTGTTCGTAACACCTCCTGGTTTGTTTTCTTCGCTGTCCATGGTATTCTCAAAACTCTTCTATAACACTGTAATTAAAATGATGTTATTCTCTTGGCCACTGTTTTATTTAGTGCCCATGCTTCGCATCCATATGTCGCCACAGGAAATACACATGTTCTAGTAAACAAAATTTCGTTATTATGCTAGTACCTTGCCATAGTTTCTTTATCTGTTTTAATTTTGCCAGCGCCATTGCCGTTCTTCTCTTGATCTCAACTGTGCAGTCCCCCGCATTGTTTATATTAGTTCATAAATACTCAAAATGTGTCACTTCTTCCAAATTGCAGTTCTCAATATTAATTTTTGGTCTTGATTTAGTTTTGTCAGTTGCGATTATTTTTGTCTTTTTCATATTTAAGAACAAATTTTGCTGTTCGCTGAACTTTTGGGTTGACTTAATTATGTTCAGTAGTTCGTGTTCGTTTGTTGTTAATATCACTGTGTCGTCTGCATATCTAATTTCTGGTATCTTCAGCCCTCCTATACTTATGGGTCTGAAATCAGGCTTCATTTTTTCTTGTCTCACGTTTCTCATTATATTTTCCGCATAGATGTTGAACAAGTATGGAGACAAGGTACAGCCTTTCTGTACATTGAACCACTCCAATCTTCCACCGTCAACTTTTACCGATGCTTCTTGATCTTTATACTGATCTGCTATTAGTCGTGTCATGTGTTTTGGGAAACCCATATCGTTCATTATTTCCTATAATTTATGGTAATTGCCAGTCGAATGCTTTGGTATAGTCTATGGAACATGCATGTAATTCGATGTTATACTCTCTACATTTCTCTATGATCATCCTCATGTTAAATATATGATCTCTAGTGCCTCTGCCAGTTCTGAAACCTGCTTGCGCTTCGTGGATCTCATCCTTCATCTTGTTATGTATTCTTTTCATTATAACGTGCAGTAGTATTTTACTGGCTTGGCTGATCAAGGCAATTGTTCGTGTAAAAGATGGACCATAGAATTCAAAAACGCTACTGGAACAAGTCTACAAAGAGCACACAGGGAGATCATCACCAGAGAACTCTTCTACCCTTTACGCCGCAAGGCACAAAAGGGTCACAGTATATAGATAGGTCAACAATAATGTTGTTTGAGAACCTCAGGAATTGCGAGAGATTAACTCTTACTTCCTATGTGCAGTGGGGTGGTTTTTCTGCGCTTTATTTCATACCCAGACGACTTCAGCTTTCGGCTTAGTGCAATACCTATTGAAGGAGGCTTCTACTCAGAGAGGGTCTATAATTGTATAGATGACATACGACAAAGCTTTCATAAGTGAGCTTCAATTTAGCGGCATGTCATCTACTAATGTTTTCTATTACATGGCTGGTTTGTCTAGTCTGCCAATCACAAGACCCAGAGACATTTCGCATGCTGACCAGATCAGTACAGTATCTCAATGTAACGCTTTGGACAGACAACCAAGTTGTTCGGTGGCGTGACCCATTTCTTTCTTGACATGCACATTTCTATCTTGACAATACGCCTTGGCAGTCTAGCAGTATTAAGGTGTGAGTTTATATTTTAGTAGCCACCAATATAGCTCTATACTTTACGTAGAACTATTACAAGAGAACGTTTCACCATCGGTATCAGAAACAATGGAGATCTAAAGAAAATTGCAAAGAAGAGCAAGACACGGAAATATATAACATCCGCCCTATATGCCGTCTTGGCCCTAGAGGAATAACTAACAAAAATCGAGTTCTATTATCACAGCTACTTCCATTTTCATGTTCGATCTTGTAATGTAGTAGACAGATGATTTCTAACTCACCTTCCTGCCATTCTTGAAGGCAACAAAACCCCAATCCGCATTTGTTTCTCTAATTACTGAGCCAGCTGTGTATATGATTGCGTGTTGCGGTTTTGAGTGCAACTATACAAGTACTTGCAGTCACTTCTGTCCAGATATTAGTTTATTCTCCACTTTATCCATTTGCATTGCTACATTCTTTTTTCTCTCTTTCCACCTTCACCTATTTCATTCGTTTATCTACTTTTTCCAATTCATCTATACTAAGCAACTCTGCATCTGCTATCCATGAGATCATTTTTGTTTTCTCTTTGTAACCTCAGTCAACCTCCTTTGTTACCTCTTACAACATTCATGGCAAACAGCAAAATTGCTATTCTTTTGCTTCCCATTAGGACATGGTAACACACACAATAGAAATAAACACAATAAAATATGACAAATTTAGAAAACAATAAAACATGACAAGTTTCAATCAATCAAGTGCCATGCCGAGTGGCGTAGGCGTTCATGAATATCTCTCTCACAACTCTATAGTCAATTTTTGTTGTTAATAAGTTCAGCTGGTGACATCTTTTTATGTCACAGTGACAACCCATCCAGAAATTACTCTCTTTGTCTTCCTCTGTCTCTTCTCTCCTTGATATTTCTGGTGGTTACTAAATGTTAGTTTTACTTTTCTCATCACATACGTTAAAAATCTTGTTTCTAATTTTCACTATAATTTGTCATTTACTCCAGCATCTCTGAGGACTTCTACATTAGTTTCCTTGGCTGTCCATGCAATTTTCATCATTCTTCTTAAAACCACATCTCAGTTGCCTCCAGCGTACCTTGGGCACTTTTGTTTACTGTCCATGTTTCACTTCCACAAGGAAGGATTGACTCAATATAACATACTAGTACTCAAACTTGTGTATGCATTGATATTACTCCATTGCATAGAATGTTTCTTATTTTTTAAAATGTTGATTTGGCTTTGAGTCAACAATAGAATACATACAGAAAAAACAAGTTAAATGGTACGGCCACATAACCAGACAGAAAGAGCAAAGTATTATCAAAAAAACACTTAACAAGCGATATTTAAACAGTCGACCTATTGGACGCCCTCGTAAAAGGTGGATAGATAGTGTATTAGAGACACTCTGAAATATAACAGCGGAAGAGGCATATAGAAGGGCAAAAGACAGTACACTCACTCTCCCCTCAACACCGAAAGGTACACGAGGACAGAAAGAAGAAGTTGATTTGGCATCTGCTATACTGTTCTTGATCTCATTGATGATGTCTCGTCGTCTTGAATTTACTTGTATAAGCAATTATTTGAAGAAATATTGTACCTTCTCTATGTTATTTATTTTTTACACGAAAAACTATTAGCCCTTGTAGTACTAGCACAAAAACGGATGCTGTATGCGTGTGTTACTTAGGATACTTCAATATTTGTACGGGATGGTCGTTGTTGTAATAGTCCTTGTCTCAATTGGTCCGTTCTCAGTTACTTGAGTACACAGTTTGAATGTCTTGACAAAATCGATCTTTTATTGGAGATGCAGTTAGTCAAGTACGGAAAAACCCATTTCCTCAAGTTGCAGGCGATTCGGTGCTGTCAGAACATATCTGGTTCAATTCTCGTTAGTCTTGTGAATTCTTATATTTATCAAGTCTTGTGAGCTTGCCTTCTACTTGTTAATTCATTTATTTGTTTATGTCTGTCCCTTGTATTTCCATGATGGTATTCTTCTGCGTTCGCTCTCATATAACCACTACGAATATATCGTGTGGTTTTTGCCGGGGAGAGTGAAGTACGTTGTGCTGCAAGTTCCACAGTAGAACTGTGCTATTTGCACCTCGGTTGGCCACTTGTGGTCTGGGCGTCCGAGGTCCAGAACATCCGTTTTCGTCATGCCTTTAATTCGGGTAGGCTTCCCTAATCCGTGACAGCCTATCTGTCGCCGGCACGCGGGTGTGTAGTGCTACTTCGCCAAGACTCTTGTCGAGCACGTCTTTCTCGCACGATGTGTTCCACCGTCTATGAACCCATCTCGTGCAATTGGACGTACTGTGCCTGTGTCCATCGGGTACTGAACCGTTTCTCATCCGCGTGCCTGGTTCCGTATGAGGAAGAACTCGCCAGAAGAGTTGTACCCTGGCTCTTTCGCCTTCTTACCCGAGGTGTTGTACACATACATCGTGAAATCCTCGCCCAAGTTCGAGTCTCACACAACGCGTTTGAGAGCAAGGCGTTCTCGAGCTGAGCGACCTTGTCCCAATATCACCTGAGCCCATCAGGTACTGAACCCTTTCTCTCTGCAAGTGTATTTCCGGTATAGGAAAACCTGACAGTATAGTTGGGCCAGGCTAAAATCGTTAAATAAGTCGTTAACAATAAAACACAACAAGTTTAGAAAACATAATTAAACATGACAAGTTTCGAAAACAAAACAAAACATGATAAGTTTAGAAAAGAAAACGTGACACGTTTAGAAAACAAAACATGATACGTTTAGAAAACAAAACGTGACACGTTTAGAAAACAAAACATAAGTTTAGAAAACATAATAAAACATGACAAGTTTTGAAAACAAAACAAAACATGATAAATTTCGAAAACAAAACAAAACATGACAAGTTTCAAAAACAAAACAACACATGATAAGTTTAGAAAACAAAACGTGACACGTTTAGAAAACAATAAAACACAACATATTTATAAATCAAAGAAAGTCATCTGAATCTGAAACAGAACAGTTTGTGTTATTCTCTTCTTGCTTAATGACAGAATTTATAATTGGACAATGGTAAGGCTCACCATAATCATATGACAATGTTGTACTTACAAACAAAACAACAAAATTATAATAGCAATAATCAAATCAACATATATTACAATTGAGAGGAACAAAGATCTGTAGCGACAATAATGACAACATAATAATCATAGTAAGTATGCACAGCATGGATGATTGATCACGAGGGTTGAGTGACACTAACAATATCCAAGGGGAGGGTTTACATGATTAGTGGAAACAATGATCAGAATATCTGCAAACCAAAATGTTTTGTAAACTCAAAAGAAGACACTAAAATGAGCTGGCAGACTGCCGGTGTACTCGAGTACATATTAACAACACAACTAAAGAGAACAACAACTATGCACCAAAAAATTTACAATATATGTCCCAACTCACAGATTCTGCTCAATATCACACATACAATACAGATCTTTAGATGAACACAGATGCAAGAAATTAAATTATAAAAAAACCACACAAATCTGATGTGTCAGGACATAAGCGCACATAAAATGGAGACTACATATCTCTGTTCTCTGAACTACATCCGACTGTATATCTAGTCGGATTATTGTTCTTACAAGAGAGATCCAGGTGTAGTGGGGGTTTGAGAATCAGCGATAAAAAAACAAACACAAACAATACCATGAAAAAAATACAGAAACAACAAAAATAGAGCAACTTTAAAATAATAAATCTATGGATAAACATAAATAAAAAACAGAACAAGAAAACACTTAAAAATTATTCATAACAATTGAAATCTGACTGAATTTGTTTTTCCATATACTGAGATGATTTTGTAATGAATACCAGTACTTGTATTCAATATTATTTTCTGGACTTTTTTCTGAGATATTTGTTATAGAACGCATGAAGAAGCTTACAAATACATTGAATACACACAAATACTAGTGTGTACAAATACACAATGTACGTATGTTACAAGTAAATAAAAATTCATGTAAAAATGTAAAATCTCAGACAAGAACTGGTAAAAAAATGAATGAAGGAACACTAGTACTAGCATATATTATGCTACCTCTTTGAGACAGGAAAAGTTTACATGGAACATTGCTACATGTAATTGTTTTAGGCTACTCAATATTGAAATATGAGTTGGACACTCACTGAGGACATTCAGAAATGGTTACATACACGCTTTCGAATGCAAATGTTATAGACAAATTCTGTGCATTACCTATAGAAAATATTAAACAAATGTGTACATATGAAATAGATTTTCAGGTTTATAATAATCACTACTTTCAATTGTGAAACAATGAAGACATGCAGGTAGGCGGATATGCTTCCCAGTCAAAAATAAACCTGCAGGGAGCAGTTGTGGGTGGAAGAAGCAGAAAGGAACAAAGCAAATCTCAGACAGACAACATCAAAGACAGGACTGTTCAAACTTTTTCCACACTCATCTGCATCGCTGATGATAGAAATTGCTACAGGACTGTGTATTGATTGCAACCCACTGTTATACCCTTACAACCCTAACAGATTATGCATTTATGGATGGTAATAGAAATATTCAGAAACTGGCTATAAATGACTGATTAAGCTTCTATATTGTATGTGTTAAGACAATGGTTAGCTTGATGGATAGAAACAGGCAATGGTTACCTATGTAGTAATAGGTAAGAAAGTGTGATGTGTAATAGCAGGTAGTAGCTATCTGTATTATAATAGTTAAGAAAATGCAACAGGTGAGAGATAGTCGAGAGATCATCACTGCACACAGAACACATCCTAAGGTGCTCCGATCTCTCCGTGTACATCCGTAATTATGCAACAACTGACAGTCCCAGTTCTGTTGGTAAACAAACATTCTTTGCTGTCCATAATAATGTTCATTTCTTATAACATCTCATTTCAAGCCCAGCTCATTTGTTCTGGATATGAAAAAAGGAATATCATCCTCATTAATTTTGACTGATCGTGCAGTTTCTCAGAGTTCAATATGTCGGCGTGGTCCATTTCCCAGCAAATCTATCTGCTCTCTCATGCCTCGAACACCAGAATCATTATCATCATTAAGTGCCGTTTCCACAACGAAGGTTGACTGCAACAGACCTTCAGCATCCCATCTCTACAATAACCAGGCACAAAATCTAATGTGGCACTCTCCAACTTCAACCTCCCCACAGCATCAAGCCACCATTCACGAATACAGCCCACTTGTATTTTCCTAACCATGCTTATTGAGTAGCTGAGAAAATAGACAGGAGTTGCACTCTATTTGCACATCCAGTTCAAGACCCAGGTCACTGCGATAATTTTCACTGCCATGCTACTTGTAGTTACAATGAAAGCTGGACTCTCCACTCTAATGTTCTTCCCTACACACTACGCTGTGAAGGCTCAAGAACTATGCAGACATCTAATAACAGAACCATAGGTGTATATAACCATATCACCATCCCAGTAATTCTCACTGATATGTGTCTGCCTTTCATATTCGCCAGCAATAGGGCACCTCTTCCTATATCCTTCCTTGAGTGTTATTACTTCCAGAAAGGAAGTACCGGTATAGTAATCTCTGGGAACACTTCCGCACTATGTGCCATATCCTCCAGTGAGAGAGATTAGGTAGCTAATTATGTTGTCTCTATGGAATAGATAAGACAGTGGTTATCTTATGACAATAGAAAAGAAAGTGTTACCTGTGTGATAACAGTGTAGTTAGCTGTACAAGAGTAATTATCAACATTGCATAAGGTAAATAACTGGTTACCTGTCAGATCATCAGTACTGTAACAGGTAATAAAATGGTTAATAGCAGAATGAAGTGAATAGTTAATAGAACTGCTCTGATGGATCTTGTACATCGAGTCAACAGAAAAAAGTATTATCTACATAGATTGTGTGCGAAAGACGGGGTTTCATTTCAGTCTGGCATGTAGTTCTAGGTTGTATGTTGTATGGGAGTTTGTTTCAGTCTTGCCTGTAGTTCTAGGTTGTATGTGAGTTTGTTTCAGTCTTGCCTGTAGTTCTAGGTTGTATGTTGTATGGGAGTTTGTTCCAGCTTGGCATGTAGTTCTAGGCTGTATCATTTTTCTTCATAAATGAGTCTTAAAAAAACAATACCCCAGTACCATAAAAAAAAAATCAAAACTGAATTCTATATGCAAGTACTGAAAAAACACCAATTTTTAAAATCATCCCTTCTATTTTCAAACTGGAAAAAACCCACATACAGTGTGTCGATCTTAGCACATTTTTAAAATCAAAATTCCCTATATAACAACACTTTTCAAATTCCCCAATTATATTAATTGTATATTGTGTGTACTCTATATAGCGAATTTGTATTATTACATACATATTTTGTTGGTCCAGTTATTATAACAGGATTCTACCTTATCTATTTTGTCATTCATTTTAAACCTGAAAAGTAATAATGCTCACTGTTTATATTATTGAATTTGTTTAAATATTAAATCAGCTATGCTAACAGGAATTTATGTTTCTAGAATGGTCATTCAAGCAGAACAGGTAACTGGCTTTGACCTGAAAGTCATTCTGACTCTACAGAATGAGGTACACACTTGTTCAATATTCTAAAATCAAGACATGTTATGGAAACAACAACAAATGAGAACAAAGGAAGCAAAAGATAAGATGAGTGAACCAGTCCTGTGACAATCTGCAAAGGGTGGACCAAGCAATGTGGAGAGTTTGTTACTTTCCACAAGATACCATTGACTGTTGACAGTCAATGATTAAGAGGAAGGGGATTCCATTCCATTTAAGAAAATAATATTTTTGGTCCTTCCTACTACGTTACCATCAAGATTCCACGAAGCAATGAAATTACATCATACCTGGATTCTCGTGACATCTACATGCTCAAAAATAGATCTGCATGTGACCTCCTAAACTCAACATAAATGGTTCCCTTATGCTAGGGAAATCCGCCAAAACTGTTTATCATAAATGCAGAAAATGTAATTAAAAATGTGTGTCCTACACTGAAAAACACATTCACTAAAACTTAGCCAACATACTTCTTAAAAACAAGATGCCATTTGAACCAAATAGTTTGAATGCTTGCCTTTCTCATTTTTTTACAGTTATTCATCACGATTATTTATACAGTTATTCATCATGGTAAAGTGACCTTTATTTCCACAGTCAATAGATAACCTCCCTGCTCTCCTTCATAAGAAAACATACAGTAACAAAAGTTTATTTATCATAACTTTCTATTAATATTATGCAGACAGAAAAGGAGATGTTCTAGTAATACTTAACACGGAGAGTCAGAGATGTTCTAGTAAAACCTAACAAAGAGAATGACAGAGTTTCTTATGATACCTAATAAACATAGCAAGAGATGTTTTAACAGAACCTAACAAAGAATCATCAGAGATGTTTTAGCCATACCCATTGAAACGAGTGAGATATATTTCAAGAAAGAGTGAGAATGTTCTATATCCTAAAACATAATGTTATCACCATTATAGCTGAGAAGTACTTGTGAGAAAAGCGGCTGAATGTAACAACACAACTGTGCAGCAATAGTACTACAGCAAAATTAATGTTTTCAGGTACTCTTCTTTCAATATAAAACACAAATTTGTCTTTCAATCATTACAAAACAAATCTAAAAATTTAGACAATTATCACAAACAAATACCAAAGATAAAACAAAATATATGATAGTAATCTTAATTATTTCAAAACACATATCAAACACAAAACAAGCACCTCAAATTTCTCAGTAAAATATTTGTAATCACACAATCATGAATATCTGAAACTCTGGTTCTTTACAAATGCAGATTTGCCAAACACATTAAGGATATATTTCTAGAGCTATGGACACAATCACAGACAACTACTTCCTATACAATCTAAGAAGTAGGTAAATTCTTTCAGTAAAAAAAAAACTGCCCAATTGCCATTGAAATGAGATGAAATGAGGATTACAGAATGAGGTAAACAATGAACGAAGAAATGTTTGTATTTCTTATTGTCAATAATGAATTAAGATATAGTTCCTTATCTCCAATAGTGAGAGGAGAAATAATTAGACATCTCCATCAATGAATGGAGAAATTATTCCACATCTCAATAATGAAAAAAGAAATAATTCCACATCATTAATAATGAATAGAGAAATAATTCCACATCATTAATAATGAAAATAGAAATGACTCCACATTTCTAAGAATGAAAGGGAAATGGATGCAAATCTCTATCAGTACAGAATATTCAGTTTCTTGGTTAACTATTGACAAAATTCACAATACACTGACCTCAATGACGATATGTTTTAGAGATATTCTCACACAATATTTGTGACCTTTACTCAACATTATCATGTGCACCATCAGAGATAATGGTAATATGATAAATTAGTTCTTTATATGATCATCAAAATGTAAGTATACTTTCAACTTAATGGAACGGTTGGTTAGTTACTTGTCTGCAACAGATAAATGGATGGATACATGTCTCGTCATCGATGAATGGATGGATATATGTCATCGATGAATGGATGGATACATGTCTCATCATCGATGAATGGATGGATACATGTCTCATCATCGATGAATGGATGGATATATGTCATCGATGAATGGATGGATACATGTCTCATCATCGATGAATGGATGGATACATGTCTCATCATCGATGAATGGATGGATATATGTCATCGATGAATGGATGGTTACATGTCTCGTCATCGATGAATGGATGGATACATGTCTCATCATCGATGAATGGATGGATACATGTCTCATCATCGATGAATGGATGGTTACATGTCTCGTCATCGATGAATGGATGGATACATGTCTCGTCATCGATGAATGGATGGTTACATGCTTAAAATTAACATGACAAATGATTCACATCAGTTGACAAAGTTTATCAGTCTATGAACACTTAAGACAAATACACTTTAGCCCATCAAATGCATGAAAATGTCACATCCGTCAACAAAAATATATGACAATGAGATCTCTGGTTTATGAAATTAGTTACAATGAAAATATACGAATTCATTCAGTGTAGATCCTTACTTAGAGAGCTGGTAATTCCAGCTGGTAGGTTCAATCACTTTAAGTAACAGCCCTGCTGGTGGTTACACAATTACTTTTTTTAAGTTGTCTATACTAATACATACAATCAGCCTATCTGCATGGCAGAGGAGCTACTGAGACAGTCAATTGGTGTCAACTAGGGCAAAATGTGCAGGGTTTAAAATACTAATGTGGATAAATTATTTTCATTTGGCTCTCTCAAAATGTGGCTCTTTAAAAATATATAAATAGTGCCTAGAAAGTCACAATAGTTGGTGCCTAGAAAGTCACAATAGTTGGTGCCTAGAAAGTCACAATAGTTTGTGCCTAGAAAGTCACAATAGTTGGTGCCTAGAAAGTCACAATAGTTTGTGCATAGAAAGTCACAATAGTTGGTGCCTAGAAAGTACAATAGTGGTGCCTAGAAAGTCGCAATAGTTGTTCCAAGAAAGTCACAATAGTTGGTGCCTAGAAAGTACAATAGTGGTGCCTAGAAAGTCGCAAGATTGTTCCCAGAAAGTCACAATAGTGGTGCCTAGAAAGTCACAGTAGTGGTGCCTAGAAAGCCACAAGATTATTCCCAGAAAGTAATAATAGTGGTGCCTAGAAAGTCCCAATAGTTGGTGCTTATAAAGTCACAATAGGGTTGCCTAGAAAGTCACAATAGTTGGTGCCTAGAAAGTTTCAACAGTTGTAAAGCTACTTTGGGTATGTAATCCTAAAAAAGCCAGACTCCGAAAATGTATGTACATAAGTCTCCATATTGAAAAGTATTGTGTGATGCTTAATGATGTGAATACTCATAAAAAAAAGTGTGGGTACTCTTAATACATGTACATCATTTTTGTTTGGTGTCATTGCTGCTACTGGTTGTATATAATGTGATAATTTGTCACTTTCTATTCACATTGTTATAAAGATTAGTTTTGTTTAGTATCTAAACTTAATAAATGTATTTTGTGATATTCTTTCTATCGACAGTGTTACGAGTTTTAGTTGTGTTTAGTACTTCAATTTCTTAAATGTAGTTCTTTATACCACCAGGTCATTTTTGAAAAATTTGCAGGTACAATTTCTGCTCTGTACAAAAACAAACTACATACAAATAATAAAGTCATCTACACTTTACAATCAATTTATTCTACAGAAATGTAGACATGTTCTATGGGTTTTAATTTAGGATCATATACTCTATATTATTCTATACCGGGTAAGCCTCAATAGTTATTTTTACTTCACATTAAAACCAAATAACAAAGTGGCTCTCTCTGTGACTATTTACTAAGTGAGAAGTCAAGGCAATTACTGCAGCTCTCAAATGGCTCTCTGTGACTATTTACTAAGGCACTTATCATATTAAACTCCCAATCCATGCTTAGCATGATTCACAATGGCATTTGTAGTTACAAGTGCATGTATAACTATATCCAAACTATGAGATATCACATGTGTCTATTGTCTGGGACCTGCTGACATATTCAGTAATGAGAAAGTGGACAGACTTGTATCTAAGGAATCAGTACACTGGGAGTTGACAAATGATAATGGCAACATGATGAAACTGCTCCATTAGTGCCTTCTTGATGTAGGTATCACTACTGATGAAACATCTAGGATGGGATTTGGATAATTCTGTATTAAGTGGACACCTGCAAGGCAGAATGAAAAAAAAAATGTTAAACAAGCGAGCCAGTAGAACTGTCAGCATGCATACCCTTCATAATCTGCTAGGGAGATTGAGTAGCTACAGATCTGCAGAGAGTGCAATGATATCAGCTCATAACTGTACTGTTGCTAGAACAATGATTACAGGTTCAGGTTGAATAGTATTAGGCAATTGTAGTGTCTATGGATGGTACGTTTCTGTTTAAAGCAAGCTTACAATTTTCATTTTGATGAAACTATGAAGTCATACTTTTTAGATAACCTAATAATGCATGGGAATATAGAGTGATATTATGGCAGCACTAAATAAATAAACAAGAAACAGTACAGAATCGCCAGAAAACATCTATAGATCTACAAAATTCATATGCCTGTTAATCAAGAAAGCATCCAACGAATTATGGTGGCAGTGATCAGTGCTCATCAACAATAAAATAGAGAATGCATAAAGATGGCTTATACCAAGGCTATTCAACTATATTTACTCGGGGGTCAAAATGTAGAAAATGGGGATGATCATGGGCCAGATTTATAAAATACACATTGAATGATTTTATACATTTAGTATTTTTATTACTTTATTCCACTGTTTTAGCAATGATCCTCTGGCCACTTACTAGGTCTCCGCAGGCCGGATGTGGCCCGCAGGCCGCCAATTGAATAGCCCTGGCTTATACAAATAGACTATATCTCTCAGAGTGATACAGAGTTTCACACATATAGATACAACGGAATCTCTTTATAGCACAAACATTTTATAACAAAGTTCTCTATACCACTTTTCCAAACCCCCAATCAGTTTATTCTTTATTGTATATAGTGAATTGTGGTTGTTGCATAAATATTTTTAGATTGAGACCAATTTGTTACAAAGGGATTCCACCGCACAAATATTTGTTTAACAAAGACATAATAAGAAAAATAGTTCAACTAAAAGATCTTTATCAGCTGAGCACAGAAAGAAAATGGTTGAAATTGATAAAACAGTTAGTGATGAATATATATAATTCTGTGTTTATGACAGGAAAATGTAAAATGTTTTCCTTATCTGAATAAATATTGTGCAAGGTGGGCTTCTATAGCTATGTCGATAGGACGAACGACAGCGGTAAAAAAAAAGTCAAGAATTTTTTACGATAGTTTGTTTGAGGTTGGTGACATGCGTTTAAGTACAGGAACCAATTCTCTCAAATGGCTGGCCCTACTAGCAAAATGGTTACAGATATCCACCATTGAGTGAAAGTAGTAAAACACTGACTGTATTAGTTACCACCACCAAAGTCGGATATGTCAGCCACTACTGAAAATAAAACAGCGATACAATGCATTTCTGCTCTCTGGCCTACATCCTGCTGGAAATCTTGTAGGATCATTCGCCTGCTCTACTATAAGAATGATCCTGTGGGAGTTTGAGAACAAAGACACACAAAAAACATTTATCTATTCACACATCACACCTTGTATAGTTCCTCCACAAATCTCTTCCTTCTTGATTACTCTTTCGCTATTTCTTCCAGTTCTTTCCATGTCTCACATTATCCTTGTGTATCTGTATTGAATTCTTTTCCCCACCTATGTCATGTTCTTTCACTTTTCCTGTTAGTTTCAAAGAACAATTCTTGTCTTAAAATTGTCTTTGTAGGTTTGTGGGTCTTGTCTGTGTGTGTTCTACCCATCTCGGGAATCGTTTAACCTCTCATAATTAAATATCGTTACTTACTGAAAAGAAAATTCTCCGGGGATAGCTCCCCCCCCCCCCCATAGTATCTTCTGCATTAAAAAAACTCTCAAATTCCTCCAGATTAGCAGGATGTAGTTCAGAACATGGAATTTTTTGTCATAGTTTATAGTTTGACTGCGATGAGTCTTTCACCCTGACTTAAGCATGGTGTTTGGGTCACTTTGACTGTCTATAGGATGGGACAGTAAACTAAATCCCTAAAACCTCCATATTTGCCTCTTACAACATGCATGACAAGTAGCAGCATTTCTTGATTAGAAACTAGCATCACAGCACATCGGACATTCCCATAAATGCTCTGCTCTCCGTTTCAACAACCATTCAAGTGTATGTAGACTCAAAGTCCCATTCAGGTGTTGATTATGTGATGTTCGGTTCTTTCCAACAAGAATACATTTTCTTGCATTTCCTCTAACCACTCCCATTTCTGTCATTTATTTGAACGTGTACATTTTTAGCCTCATTGTTAACATCTTCATTTTGCCATGAGTTTATGACTGCTTTAATGAAGTCAGCTTTATTTTTTAATACTGCACCCTAAATCGCAGCATTATCCGCCAATGAGTCAGCTCTTTCGTTTCCTCCGGCGCCAGAGTGACCCGGGCAGTGTATCCATGTAATGCTCTGTACAATTGACTTGTTCAATAATGCAACCCATTCCTTTCTGAACATGTTCTTTTTTTATCTTGCGAGCATGTTTTGAGAGTCTGTGAGTATTACCAAGTGCGTTGATATGTATCAGTTGCCAACCAACTTAGTGCTGCTATAACTCCTCTATCTCCATCCTCATGCTTGATGTGATAGTAGCGTACGCAGATGATCTTTCAACCAGCTTCAAGCCGTTTCTGTAGGTAACAAAACCCCAACTGCATTTATTTGTATTTCTGTTGACTGAGTCATCTGTGTATATAATTATGTCTTATAGTTTCGAGTATAGCTGGGCGAGCTCTTGTACTGTAACTTCTGCCATGTAATCAGCTGATTTTCAACACCATTTATCTAGTTGAATTATTACATTAGTCAGTGATTTTTTTTCAATGTCTACCTCCTTCCATCCACTGCCCTTTCCTACCTCTTCTATTGCATATACTTTTTGCAGTGTGTCTTCAGCTTCTGCCATCCATGACCTACCCCCTTGATACATTTTCCAGTTATCTCATCCAGATGCTGGTGTAATGGGTGTTGAGTACATTCTGTTACTTTTAGATATATGACTTCACTTGTGCTACTTGATGTCACACTGGGGAGATCGTGCACAAATCTCATTGTAGTGATGGGTGTATCCCTAGTTCACTCCAGAATCGCTCTCATTGTGGATTTTTTCCAATCTATCTATTTATCACATGTAACAGCGCTGCTATTCTTTACTCCCCCTTTGTGTCTCGGTAACACTGGTGATCCTATGATCTATTTTCTGTTAGTTGCTGCAGGGGAATCCTCTAAGTGGATCCTTTTATAACAAATTTCCTTCTTTAAAATTTTTCACAATTTCCAATTATATTTATTCTTTGTACTGTTTATTTTGAATTTGTGTTATTACAGATATTTCATTGGTCTAGACTAAGTTATTATAATGAGATTTAACTATATTTATATTTCTATCCTGTATGTTTTGGTCATACCGAAGTCATGTAGGAACAAGGACTGTTTCGCAAAATGTGACTGACTTTAATTCCACCAAATGGTTGCAGGCTTTCTGTGATTGGATATCTTCATACAAAATGGTGGGGTATGCCTTTTATACACACACACACAGACATACACCCCCCCCCAACCTGATTAGGAGGCGTGTCAATGCATTGCATACTGCTGAGAGCTGGGGTATGAAAGAAATCTCTGAAGGAAAGAATCCCCACATTGTACATGGAAACAGTCTCACATCACTTGTAATTCCTGGTGGTCACAACAAACATCTTGTGTTTTTGTGCTGATGAGGACATTTTTTGCCGACCAGATCATTTATACCGATCTTACTTTTGTTGAGCTTGAATATAAATGTGTAGAATCTATTAATTTGATGTCGCTCTACTTCAGCTGTTAATACAAATGATTACATTATCGGTGAGTACTAAAATTTTACAAAATGGCTGTGGTTTATACAAATTCAGACATGCATACAAAATATTTCACTAATATTTAATGTTTGTGGTTCTTGAGGAATTTACACAGATCAGTGCAACGTGTGTGTTTTTTGACAGACCGGTCCATATTCATACTAATATGAGAAAATATTAATTGGTAGTCTTGACTAAAATCGCATCTTTTTTCAGAGACGTGGTGTAGTCGAAGATGGAAAACGCATTGACTCAAGTTGTGAGGCAAGTGGGTGCCATATGAGTGGATCTGGTTCAAATCCCGTTTGTTGCATATGATTTTTATTTACAAAATATCAGTAATATTTAATTTTAAAAAATGTGTGAAAAGCCTGGCGTGCATTGTAAAAAAAATGAGGGGGTATCCAATACGAACATTTAAAAAAAATTATGAAACTTAAAAATAATACCTAATTCTAAAGATGACACAAATAGAATTTCTTCACCTGTGTTTATTTTTCACTCATGCATCATTTTTCACGGCCACATTGATGATATTTATAAATAAAGTTGTCTGTTCAAGTCACTTCCTACTTCAATAAAATGTTTGTAGAATGAGATATGCGGTCTCTTTTATTACCAAATCTGGGCATATCTTTAATAAATATTTAGCTATCTTGGGTCCAGTGCTAAATGTGTAAATGCCTTTCTCATACATTGTATTTGTAGTAAAGATGATGTTTTAATATGTTGATTTTGGAATTTTGATTATCTCATAAATTTAAATTATGAGTTTGGTCAGAAAATTACAAAATTGTATTAATTAAAAATTTTTTAAAACACTTTCAGAATCATGGCCAACCAAGGCCATTGAAGTGTTCACTGCAGCGACAACCTTTGTCACCTATGTCATTGAAGTGTTCACTGCAGCGACAGCCTTTGTCACCTATGTCATCGAAGTGTTCACTGCAGCGACAACTTTTGTCACCTATGTCATCGAAGTGTTCACTGCAGCGACAACCTTTGTCACCTATGTCATCGAAGTGTTCACTGCAGCGACAACCTTTGTCACCTATGTCATCGAAGTGTTCACTGCAGCGACAACCTTTGTCACCTATGTCATCGAAGTGTTCACTGCAGCGACAGCCTTTGTCACCTATGTCATCGAAGTGTTCACTGCAGCGACAGCCTTTGTCACCTATGTCATCGAAGTGTTCACTGCAGCGACAACCTTTGTCACCTATGTCATCGAAGTGTTCACTGCAGCGACAACCTATGTCATCGAAGTGTTCACTGCAGCGACAACCTTTGTTACCTATGTCATTGAAGTGTTCACTGCAGCGACAACTTTTGTCACCTATGTCATCGAAGTGTTCACTGCAGCGACAACCTTTGTCACCTATGAACATTATTTTTCATGGGTATTTTACTACTCTACACTGATATTATTCAGTGGGAGAATTCCATTTATTACAAATATCATTCCAATATGGCTGCGCCTGTCATTGGGATCAATTCAACGCTGATAATTGGAAGTTTAGTTATTTTATTCGGAATTTTCAACGAATACTTCAAAATGAACGATGAAGTTGATGATACCCGGTCCTAAATTACTCTAATTCTGACTTTAGTGAGTAATAGCAATAAAATGAACTTGGAATTACATACATAAATGGACTATGAAGGTCATAGGTTGATACAGTACAGTTCCGCGGGGTCAGAAGCAAGTGATGGATACTCAGAAAGCTGGAGCTGGGATTACTATTGCTAGACAATATCATTTATAAAATAATTGGAAATGACACCTTTTTTATAAACGCCTGACAGAAACCCTATTTTTTTTGGAAAGCTTAATATTGTCTGAGCGTCTTCTGGAAGTTTTAAAGCTATAATGTTATTGATTGGTTTTTAAAGATTTCTTAAAATGATTAATTGTAAAACTCATTTTATGATTATAAAAAAATGACTTGGCAGTAGGAAAGATTGTTTCATTTGTTTAACCATGAATTGATTAAATGATTAAAAAGTTGTGATAGCAAATGATAAATGAGTGATTTGCCAAGGGGAAATAAAAAAGTTGTGACAGCATATGATAAATGAATGGTCTGTCAAGAGAAAATGACAAGAGTCTCTCAGTATACTTCCTCTTATTCAGCGTTCATTCTCAATCTCCCGCTGAATCTCTCTTGTAGCAGGACAAGGATTCTACTAGATTTCTAACAGGATGTTGTCCAGAGAATGGAGACGCGCCGTGTCACCGTTTTATTTGCACCAATGGCTAACACATGCGTCTTCAGCAAACCTACACATATTTATGGTGTTGCCTAGGCCCAAATGGGGAACAAAGAATAGCAACAATGTTTACCGCCCATGCATGTTGTAAAATGCGACTAAGGAGCTTATGAGGTGAAGATGGCAGTTTCATCTCGTATAGGCTCAAAGTGATAACAAAATACTCTTTATTATATGCTCTTATTGTTATATAACAATTGTATTCCCTACTAAATCTTGATAAATTTTCCTTAATACCGATGTGTGAACACAACATGTCTTTCTTATATCATGCATTCGGATATCAAAGGCAATAAAATAGATAATGGATTAATGGAAAATGATATAATGAATGGTGCATCGATGAGAAGAGACAGAGTTGAGTTAATTAGGGAATGGATACACTACAAAGTGCTGAAGTGGACGATGAACGAGACAAAGTACATGTTCATAGAATGATTGAAATGGGAGTGACCAAGGAAGAGGGAAGAAAGTGTGTCCTTTCTGCAAAGATTCGAATCCACATCATACACTGAATGGGACACTAGCATAAGTAATCATAGAAGTCTATTGAGTTGAGCACTCAATGGGAATGTTTCCAGTGACAAGATGCTGGTGCTCAATAATGAATCCATGTGAATGTCTACACAAATCCGACTCCATCTATAACAGATATGATTTTTATACGTACGAGGATATGATTTTTATACGTACGAGGATATGAGATGCAACAAAAAGTATTGACAATATTGTATGAACAAAATTTAACCGGATTGAAATTTCCTAAACGTAACATCAAACAACCGTAACATTCGCTACCACTATCTCAATCATTAACTATTAAAATTTTCACAATGTATTTGTATAACTTCTGGTGACGACCATATCATTCAGAGAATAGATTTGGTTTTAAAATAAAACCAACAAGATTTTATTCTTTGTGGCCGACATAATTGTTTGTAAGTGTTACATTGATTTGCCTGTACAAAGAAGTGGATGTTATTTAAGACTAAAATGTCATCATTCCTTTAGTTTCCCTATACATAACAATTAATTCCCTATACATAAATAATACATACAATAAGTTATAAACATTGCTGGTGACTGCGAAGTTTAGATTAAGAGAAGAACAGCAATGGTGCCGTCATTATTAAAACAGCTAATGAAACTATGGTAGGATACTAACATAAGAACCAAGGTGTGTTTACTACGAACATGTGTTTCTTGTGGCGACATATGGATGTGAAGCACGGATACTAAATAAAACAGTAGCCAAGATAATAACATCATTTGAATTAAAGTGTTATAGAATTCTATGAGTTTTGAGAATACCATGGGCAGCAAGGAAAACAAAGCAGGAGAGGTGTTAAGAATAATTAACGTCCAGGAACGGTGGCTTCTGAACACCATATTAAAGAAAAAGCTAGTTTTTTTCGGTCACATTAACCAGACCATCCTTACAGTCACAGCACGTCGCTTCTACTAGTAGACAACTATAGTCGCCACTGGGCACTTTTTAAAAATTGTTTCGTTGCGATGGGTATTATATGTTAAGTTTGCACTTTGTTAATACCTGGCTGTGACCTAAGCGTAGGTCATAGTTCACCCATTCTCTGCATATTTACATCGTGGAAATATTATGTCTGTGATTTTTAACAAATTTGTCAAAATTATATAATATAGTGGTGAAACGGTTAAGAGACACAACGGCATGGAGAGAGTGTTACTGGAGGGGATGATAGAAGGCAACAGTGGCAAAGGTTGCTCAAGACACCGTTAGACAAAATACATTAAAGAATGCCTGAGCATGTCACTAAAACAGGCGGGACAACTTGCTCAAGACCGCGAAGACTACATTCTGGAAAGAATATGTCATCTGATGATGATGATACATATAAACACCTAAATCATCACTTTACTTGCCCTTCACATATAAACAGCTAAATCATTACTTTACTTGCCTTGCACATATAAACAGCTAAATCATCCCTTTACTTGCCCTTCACATATAAACAGCTAAATCATCCCTTTACTTGCCCTTCACATATAAACAGCTAAATCATCACTTTACTTGCCCTTTACATATAAACAGCTAAATCATCACTTTACTTGCCCTTCACATATAAACAGCTAAATCATTACTTGCCCTTCACATATAAACAGCTAAATCATCACTTTACTTGCCCTTTACATATAAACAGCTAAATCATCACTTTACTTGCCCTTCACATATAAACAGCTAAATCATTACTTGCCCTGCACACATAAACAGCTAAATCATAGCTTTAGTTGCCCTGCACATATAAACAGCTAAATCATTAGTTGCCCTGCACATATAAACAGCTAAATCATTAGTTGCCCTGCACATATAAACAGCTAAATCATTAGTTGCCAGCACATATAAACAGATGTTATTCATATCTAAAATCTGATCTGTAAATACCTTCTTCTACTGACATACATATACAACAAATATTTCCTGTATATATATTACACAAACTGAGTTGAGCCACATATCTAAGCTGTTCATATACATCATCTACTTCTACACAAGCATAATTGAGCAAGAACAAACCATAATTATTTCTCTCTGTAGTATGATTATAACAAGGGTTCCCCAATGTTGTCATGACTCCCAGGGATTCCCAAATAAAGCATCAAATAATTTATAAAGAATCCTGCTCGTTTTTATTGCACCATGACAATTTATAATTTTGTAAATTTTTGTTAAAAGAGCTCAGAAGTCATAGAGAACTAAGTACAATGTAAAAGAAAACACAGCGAAATCCCTCTATAGCAAATCCTTTTATAATGAATTTTGGTTCAGTCTCAGTAGATGTCAACACACCGTTCAGTTTTTAAAAAATCCTAATTTGTAGCTATTTTTCGTATTTGTTGCTACAATGACAAACAAGGTTGCCGCTAACTCAAACATGATGGTTAAACGCTTTAAGTCTCCCCAGAAATAGGCAGGGTCTACAAAGCAGAAAAAGTACTACCTGTTGATAATATCTGTACTCTTCATTCCTTCTACATGCTACACATGGGGGTGGGTGTACCGTCACCCTCTCTAAGTGTGTAACGCGTAGAAATACTGAGCGGACAGAAGAAATTATTGACGTCTCACTATCTACGTGTTACGGAAGCACATTGAATGAGTTTCGGGTGGTGTGGAATGGAGAAACAATACTGTGTCACATCTCTATAGTATCTTGAAAGTTATCATGAAGAATTTTTAATGTGAACATAATGGACAACAATCACAGACACCACAGTTCATGCTACTGTCATTCTTAAGCAAGATTACTTGTCCCAATAAAACTTGTTGCACTATTTCTGATTGTCCCTTGTATATGTTTTTATGTCCCTTTGTACCCTAGCTACAGGTAAACTTCATTCCACTAAAGTTTGTTCCGTTTATTCTGTTTTGATGTCTACTAGTACAGTACTGAAATTTCCCTATACAACAACACTTTTCAAAATCCCCAATTAAGTTTATTCTACATTGTTTGTACTGTATATAGTGAATTTCTGTTATTACATACACATTTTGATAATCCAGACCAAGTTGTTATAATGGAATTTCACTGCATAAAGAAATATCAAGGATTTATTATTATAGAAAAAAATCACAAGGCAGCAAATGGGATTTGAACGAGGCCTGTTCAGTGGTTGAAATCCCATTTGCTGCCTTATGATTTTTGACTACATTGTACTTAGGTTACTCCCATTTGTATTCCATTACTCTCAATGAAGTGGGTCAGAGCCTGCCGATAGTACCACTCCATAGCTTCATGCGATAATCCTTAGGGGTCTCCAAAAAAGGCTCTTCATAAACAAGAAATCATGAGCTGGATTCACACCTGTGATCTTTTTAACACAAAGCAAATTGCTTAACTTTTTATGTCAGTAAGGATTTTCCTACCCTGCTGTAATTATTTATAATTATTTTTATTAATACAATTATAATTATTTTGTAATTATTTAGTAACTCAAAATTGAGCTTTTAGCTCTTATTGGCAGAAGATATCTATTTAACTGGCTATTTTAGTGGCTTGATACAAGTAAGGAATTAACCACTACACCAGGGAGATTAGCCACCGTTTTTTTTACCGTATACAACTACCAATAAAAGTCAGATAAGATCCAACATCCTGATATGGGCTGTAGAAATAAAATATCAATGTGATAATAATGCATAAGTAACTATATCTGTACAAATATTCTTTTCTGTTTTAACTCTTTTAGGACATAACTATTCCTGGGGTTTGGACGTAATTTATTAATTTTAGGCTAAAATTTTGGCCTGCAACATGGTTTAGGCGCAAGCTTCCTGAAGACAAAGTATTCGCTATGGAAAGTCATATAAGGTATCAAAAGAAAGATAATTGAATGTGAAATCCATATATAATATAAAAATTTAAGAATTGTAACAACAAAATACACAAATTACACCACAAGCAGGAATGTTAGATGAACAGAAATTTTGTAGTCATGCATTTTGTTCTATTCACCCTCAATTTTATTTGTCTTGAAATGTTGATATCTTACTAAAGTAGATGCCTTGACTGTCCATTCTATCTATTCGCTAAACCCTTTATTGCCTTTCAGCGTCATGGGTAGAAGAGTTCTCTAGAGATGGCCCTCGTGTGTGCTGAGTATATTGTGGAATTTGACGCCTCTTTTATTTCAATTAAATATACTGTCCATTAATGACCATAATTAGTTTATTTGAAGTAAATCTATCAACTGCTTAATGTTTTATGACATTTTTGTGTGTGCCATGTCCAATTTCAGAACCGAACAAAATATTAGAAATATTCCCAGGTATTAGCTTTCCAAAGTTGAACTTTATTACACTCAATATTATCATTAGGTCTAACTCTATTTTCTGTATAACATAGTGCAAGATTATCCTTGCTGTCACTAGGCCTAACTGATTCTTTAGAAAAAATAGTAATGGGAACAGTTTTATAATTTTTTAACTCTGACCTATTTGACTATTTATTTCCGATTTTCAACAAGTCGGTAATCTCTACTGTCAAAATCTAAAACACAGTTGTTTACTGATAATATTTTTATTAGTAGCGGTAGGTATTTGTAACATTTCCTTATTCAATATTATCCCCCCTTTTTCAGCCTTTTCACTTGATAATCTGTAAAAGGAATCTAAAAGTAATCTTGTTTCAGGGATCAATGAAGAGCATGGATTCAATGTGGTGGTGATGATACCTATTCTTTCTGAGGTGTGTCACTCAGTTCATTTAGAAAGTGTTACATAGCTTGCACTTCAAACATGATAATAGTAGCACATAAATATGAACTATTTGTAAATCCAGTTCATTTTTGTGGAGCATTCGTAACCGTCAAATATTTGTTGCCCAATGTATTGTAAAAACGGAAACTGAAATGCTGTGGTCATTTAATGAAAATGAACCCATATTGACCAGCAGCAAAAGTATACAACATGTGAATGGAAACAAGGAGAGAACCAAGAAGAAAATGGATTGAAGGAAATTTTTGACGTCTTGTGACATTACATTACTGCATATCCAGTGAACCCACATGCCATAATCTGAAAACCAAACCCCATTCAATCCTGCAATACATAACAGCAAAGAAAAGATGATATTCATAACAGAAAAGAAAAGATGATATACATAACAGCAAAGAAAAGATGATATACATAACAGCAAAGAAAAGATGATATACATAACAGCAAAGAAAAGATGATATACATAACAGCAAAGAAAAGATGATATACATAACAGCAAAGAAAAGATGATATATATAACAGCAAAGAAAAGATGATATACATAACAGCAAAGAAAAGATGATATACATAACAGCAAAGAAAAGATGATATACATAACAGCAAAGAAAAGATGATATAGATCCGTAATCATAGAAGAATATTTCTTTGGATAAACCATGTAAATTATTCCCAACTTTTTCAAACATCTTCTATAAAAAAAAAAACACTACACATGGGTATGCAATAACAATTTAACTTGACAAGTCACAGATGTGTCCCAGAATGAAGGTAGAACGCATGCATACAAAGAATCAAAGAAACAGACATGACCAGGGGTAAGAGGAAAAGTGTGTTATCCCTAAAAAGATCTGTAAGATCATGTAATTGATATCTGATTGGGACTTTTAAAAGTTTTAAAACTCTCATGTGGCTGCTGGAACATAAAGTGGAATACTTATGGAAATGTCCCTTGCGTTATGATGCTGGTTTCAAATCAAAGATAAAGATATTGTAGTTTCCAATCAAGGATCAAGATAATGTACTTTCCAATAAAGGATCAAGATAATATAGTTAACTTAAAAAATGCAATGTTGCTGAAAACGTTTTGTTTACAAGAATATGAGGCTATTTAAAAAATCGTCAGTTCCAGGCACTCACGAAGAAAATTTCAGACTGTATGTCGGTATTTCTGCACGTCTGAATACATAATAACAATCATTGAAATAATCATGTAGAAAGCTTCAATTTTAATCTCAAAATGATAACAAATTAATATGTTATTTCTCTTTGACTTACAGAAATTATGTCCTATAGTAATGGATTTCTTCAAATGTGTGTACTTAAAATATAACATTTATCTACAAGTAACAACAAATTCAGTGAATAGTTCTTAAACTATTCAAGAAGTCACCAGAACAACACATGATTGAGATACAACATAAGATAAGAGATAGTAGCATAAAATAGTGACTTGGTCTACCAGCCCTTACTCTTTCAATTTGCTTTCCCTTAACATATCAAGCTAGACTAGTTATGTCTATTGAACATTTTACACGAAGTGATTATAGTTTTCTTTAATGAACAGTTGTTTCACCCACTTTAACTATGCCAACACTCTAGACATTTCACTATGCCATCATTCTAACCATTTGACTTTGCCATCATATTATATCACTCCAACTACTTAACATTCCATCATTCTAATTATTATGCATCATTCAAATAATTTGCACATGTCATCATTCTAGCCATTTGAATAAGCCACCATTCTAGTTATTTGAACATGTTTCCATTCTAATCACTTGACATACATCACTATAACCATTTGACTATGCCATAACTCTAACCATTTGACTATGCCATCATTATAACCATTTGACATACCATTATTCTACCCACTTGACATATATAATTATAACCATATGACTAGTCCATCACTATAACTGCTTGACTATATCATCGTTCTAACCAGTTGATTATGCCATCACTCTAACCACTTGACTATGCCATCACTTTAACCATTTGACTAGATCATCATTCTAACCACTTGACTTAAAGGTAGCTAAGTTATGAATCAGTACTATAACACATGGTTTTATACATACTTGAAAAAGTCTTAACCCACAATCAGAAATCTGGCCTGCCAACCTGAAAATATTGCCTATCTCTAGATGGAGCCGTTGTAGTTTAGTGTTACTCACTAATGGTCCAGTTTTATACAGGAAGTTAATGTACAAGTCACTCACCCAGAGACCAGGGTTTCAATTTCACTCCTCACTCATGGTTTAGAAAAATAAGGTAACACCTGTAGTCAGCCCAGTTACAATGACATGAGTACTAATGTTCTTCTTCTTCTTCTTCAGCATTCATTCTCAAATTCCCCCCCGGATTTCTCTTGTAACAGGACAATGGTCCTACAAGATTTCCAGTTGGATGTAGTCCAGAGAATGGAAATGCGTTGTGTTGCCGTTTTATTTGCGCCAATGGCCCAACACATCTATCTTCGGCGGGTACTAGTGTTCAATGTCTGGGAACGTAGAGGTGATGTTAATACCACTACTCAGTAGGTGTCAAATGTGATACTAGTCAGGCAGTTTTTGGTCGATCACTTGTTAGATGAAATTTGAACAGACAGATGTGCCTGTGTGGTGAAGACAAGCAGACAATAGAACATGTGCTCCATGACAAGACTATTTTCTTCATGAAAATAATAGTGCAGAGATGTGGCACTGCCTAACCAACCTGAAGGAAAAATCGTACGGTGTCGCTGTAAGGTGTCATTACAAGTCTGAGACAGACTGCCACCTTTATAAGAGAGATCAATGTGGTCATTTTAGTGAACAATTAAAAAGAAGACTGGCTAGGCAGCTTAGCACTTATGTAGATCTGGAAACATCAACACAAAACTTCCACCATGCTTCTTTGTTCATTGTTTAAGTGTCTATTGTACGCATGTGGTTGCGTCTGTGGGTCTCACCAATGGTCCACTAGACAAACCACCCATGCAACAGAAAACCTTAGTGCATGACATGCCGTTATATTGAGGTTATCTTCTTAGAGAAGCTTCATGACACGTCATTTATACAATTATGCTTTTATTTTGTTGTTGAAATGTGTTTCATGTTTATCTGAATATATATGTATGCACCCTCTGTGGTTGGGAGGGAGCCAGAGATGTACTGTGCAGCACTGGGGAGGAGGAAACTGACAGCACTGTTTTTTCCTATGGCTGAAACCCATCATAGAGGCACGGTGACTCAGGATGTGACAATCCTTATGACTTGAACATTTGGTTGCACGCCTGGAGCAATAGAGAAGTTCGGCATAACCAGTAGTCAATTGGTGGCGGGGAATGAGCACAGTGAACCCTATCTTGGCTACAGTGGATAGGAGCAGTGCATAGGTTGAAACCTACCTTCCTGGAGGTGTGATAGTTATTCTCTGGCTCTGGCCCGGGGTGGGCTGAAAATCCATAGATTTCCCAGCAATATAATGGCATTAGGTCAAGGGGCATGAGCCTATGGACCGCTGGATCAGCAACCAACCAACCAACCAAGTGTCTATTGTCTATCGCCAAGTGAATGATAGTTAATCATATTCAGCTGTTCAGTGTAGGGAGTGAGAGCTTTAGCTGTCATTCCAAGGCCAGATGAGTCACCTTGGTTGCACTAAGTCCATGTTTGTTCTGTTCGAGGCTATCTTGAGGTTTTCCATCAACCATTTTCTTGGTCTACATTTGGCTTTATAAACCGGATATTCTTTTGTTATATTCTCTTATTGGTATTTGGTTTGGTTCATTCTCATAAGATGACGAAACCATTTTACCAGCTATTTTTAGATGATTTCTTCTTCTTTAGCGTTCATTCTCAAACTCCCACTGGATCTCTCTTTTAGTAGGACAATGGTCCTACTAGATTTTCAGCAGGATGCAGTCCAGAGAAAGGAAATACGTTGTGTTGCCGTTTTATTTGCACCATCCATCTTTGGCGGTCAATACATAATATTATGCCTACTTGTTTCCTAATTATTTATTTTATCTAGTTTAGTAACTATTGCACCTTTCCTCAGACACTTCAATGATATTTTTAATATGAACTGCAAATGATTTTTAGTGATGTCACGGAAATTATTGTAAAGACAGGTCAGTGACGGAGAATATGAGCATATTGATTCTTAATAACTCAGCCGAAAATGGATGTGTCAGGCCATTGGCGCAAATAAAACGACGACAACGTATTCCATTCTCTGGACTACAACCTGCTGGAGATCTAGTAGTCCTACTACAAGAGAGATCAGAGGGAGTTTGAGAATGAATGCTGAAGAAGATTCTTAATTAGAAACCAGCATCATGGTACACAAGACATTCCCATAATAGCTCCTCTCTCCATCTAATAGTATCAAGACTCGCATTCCCAGTCAGAATGTTAATTATGTGATCTTTGTAACTTTCCAGAGAAGACACAATTTCATCCACACATCTGCCGTTCTTTGAATGTGCACATGGAGTGTCAAGGGTACTGCATTGCTCTTGGCGGACGCAGGGCTAGCAGATAACCAAAATCTCAAAGGTACCTCCTCGTGGTGCACCCTGAAAACAGAAGTAATACAGCTTCAGCTGCTTCTGGCAAACACTTTTGGGATTGTGTCCATTAATGTGGAGCTTGCAAATGGAATGAGAATTGACTGCAAGAGACAATCAATATCTCAGACACCTCTGTGCCAACACATACAGCATCATGGTTGACACACAGTGATGCATTAAAGTCCGGTTCGAGCATTGGAGTGGAGACCAATGCAGTTGTCATGAACTAGACAGATATCATGACGAAAGTTATCTTTAAGAGTCCTAAAGATAACTTACTGAGTACAATGAGAGGGCAGCATAGCGACAAAGGGCAGGGCTACGTGCAAACGGAAAGGGAAAACAGCAAAAGGAAATAGGAAATAAAGTGTTGTTAAACTCAAGAATAAGCTTCTAGTCCCCGGTGCTCCTAACCAGTCAGGTCAGACTCTACCGTTGATGCTTTCATATACCGGAATCACTCACGGTGAGTTAAACTTGAGAACAAGCTTCCTGTTCCTGTTGCTCCTCAAAATTGTGTAGAGACTCAGATTTGGACAAGAGGTTTACAATGTCGATGAATGATACCTCAGCTAAGAGGGCAAATGAACCCGTGCCCAACTCTACTGTCGACACTTTCCTATGCTGAAATCATGCTTGCGGTGAGAAAAGGTTCAGTATCCGATGGGTACAGACACAATACGTTTAATTATGTGAGATAAGTTCATTGGCAATGGAACACCTCATGCGAGGTGGATTAGTCGATTCAAACCTAAATCCCTGATTACCACCCCCACAGAGACTGCCACTTAGGAACATGTTTTGGCCTGAAAAGTCCAAGGTTTAAGTAGTGGGTAATAAACTGTCACGGTGTAGTCGATCCACATTCACCATCTGGCGACAGATGGAAAGGCTGTCATAGGCAAGGGAAGTCCACTAATCGGATTAAAGGCATGATGAGAACGGAAGTGCTGGACCTTGGGTTTGCTCAGCTAAATGAGTTTGAAATAACACAGCTATGCTGTGGAACTAGCAGCACAATGTACTTCATGCTCCTTGGTGGAAATCCCATGAACTTTCATAGTGGTTATCAGAGAGCAAATGCAGAAGGAGAAGCATGTTCACATTATTACCTCTAGCACTGTCTTCTTCACTCTGTAGTAAATGAATGACCGGTTGGCTATATCTCTCTTCAATACTGTGCCATCAACCACAGCACTGCCTGCCAATGAGTCTGCTCTTTCATTGCCTCAGACCCTGCATGACCATTGCAGTATGAAGTAAGAAGGTAGACAGAAGAACAAAGGATTATTTCCAGACCAAAGAAAATCATTCTGCCTGTATTGCTGGACTATTCCCCTTGTGTTCTGACAAAGAAAATCATTCTGCCTGTATTGCTGGACTATTCCCCTTGTGTTCTGACAAAGAAAATCATTATGCCTGCATTGCTGGACTACTCCCCTTGTGTTCTGACTAACTTTATGACTTTTAATAGTTAGTCAACATGAATTTATATAAATTTTCTCTATATCAAATGTATTCACCAACTATAACACATAATTTTTTCACATTGCATGATATTTCTGACACCCATCCATCCACACAAGATATACTCAAACTGTATTAAAATATTACAAATAACAAAGATTTAGTAAACTAAAATAAGCCCCCAATTTTCTTTGTTTCTTCAAAACTAACTCATGACTTCAGGAACTACTGCACAAATGAAGTTTGTATCTTAAGGGTTAATTGGCAAAAAAAAAAAAAAAAAACCCACGAAACTATGCATATCTATTCTCCGGACTACATCCGGCTGGAAAATCCAGCAGATCTATTGTCCTGCTACAAGAGAGTTCAAGCGGGAGTTTAAAAATGTACACTAAAAACATATATATATGCCAATCATGCATTAATCTTGTGACTTCGCATTATAACCCAAAAACAGAATATACAATGTGTACAATCTGTTTTCGAACCACCAGGAAATCTAACAGTTGTGTTTGTGAGACTAACTGCTACACCACCAAGTCGACTTATAAAACAAACAACACAAAAGAGAACTAAAATGTTTACCAGTTTGTCTAGAATAGGTAGCACCTGTAGAAAAACTGTAGTCCAACAGACGGAACATGGAAAAGGGTGATATGAAATTTTGCTAATCAATGGTAACACATACAAGCAAACAGAAAAACCATATGACCAAAAGGTCTTTATCAAGAACACAACAAAACACACAACAAGCAAGAAACGAAAGTAAATGGAATAAATACAAATAAGTATGAATGTTGAAAAAACTAGAAGGATAAAAATGAAAGAAAACCAAACAGAAAATGACAGAACATAACTGGATATCTATACATATGAATGACAGATATTAATCCCAAAGGTATTAGTGTGCCACAGTGATTAATATATAGATTCTCAAGTGCAATACAGAGTACAGTCATCAGAGAAACATGATTTAATGGAAATCACCTGGATATCACAGCACACTGAAGGATTGATGTAGTCAGCGACAACTTTGAATGTGTACTCCGCGCATGACACCCTTTGAGGTACTCATAGGACTTCAGCTATGGACTGGGTGAAACTTATTCTCACCTTCTACCCCAACAGTTCTGCTGTCCATGGTGTCCTGTTATGGCATTTCCGTTTTCTTCATTCAGATCACCAGATGCATGAATTATTCTGTGGTCCCTCTGATTGCTCACAGACATGATGACCATAATATCAGGGATATGTTGGAACAATGCTGTCTCATGTTAGATGTCTCAACTCATTTTGGCACCATCAGCTGTATGACATCAGAGGTGTTAAACATGTGTCTATGTCATACATACCCTTCTTCTTCTTCTTCTTTTTTCGTTCACTTGAAACATGTCTATATCTGTAATTCTGTCTCCTTAATAAAACTCACTGTTTTTTTGTAGTTCATACAGTGTCCCATAGAGCTTTGATTCCAGTGTTGTTTCCTCTGGCCAATATGACTGCCTCAGCGTTTCATGCTCAGAACACTCTTGAAGTATATGTTTGGCACTCTGTGCTGCCTGTCCACATGGCCGTGTTGCCAATCTTGAACTTTGTATACATGTGACTGCGGAGTCGGTTGTGTCCTGTTCTGAGACGTAGAATTATAACTTGTTCTGATCTGTTCATAATTCTTCATACATACCATTGTACCACATTCCCTAAAGCCACTTTCACCTTCTAAAAGGGTTTTAAATGTGTATCCTATAGCGCTATTGATGCATTAATTTGTAAACGTTAATTTGTGTCATGACATACACAGGGGAGACAGGTAAGAGGTTTGGAGACTGATTCTGTCAACATTTGCACAGTATCAATCACTGGTTAGGGACTCATATCACTGACCACTTGAAAGCTTAAACCATCTGGGTTGCTTGTGATGTCCAGATGACTGCCATTAAATCATGCTCCTTTAATGATCAGACTCGATATGCGCTTGAAAAGTCATATACAATTTAGCATGCTACAGCCCTTTATGATTAACATCTGTCATTCATATGTATAGATATCCTGTTTTATACTGTAATTTTTCTATCCTGTTTTATACTGTAATTTTTCTAAGTTTTCTTTTGTCAATATCCAATGATATGAACTATTTAGTTTTGTTTCATCACTATATCTTTCTAGTTTTTCATCATTCATATTCTTCCAGATTTATCAAATCTAGCAATTAATAAGTGTTGATAAAGGCATTCTGGTCAAAATGTCGACATTTGTGTATTATCATGTGTGTTGCTAGTGATTAGCACAAACTTCACAACATTTTCAAAGTTGAACCAGTTTGTCTGCTGTTTCAAGGTATAGATTGTAAAACTTACTGTACTATGGGAGTTCAACCCACAACTAAATTTCGTGTAGCAATAACATTTACACAGAACAAAAACAACAAGATGCTGCAAACAATACATTGAAACCTATTAAAGCTAATAATGGATAATGAAGCAGTTGAGGAACATTGTCACAAAACAGCGGGAATTCTTCTTCACTGAATCCCGCCGTGAGAACCAACTATAAACAGCATCAACTGTAGACTATACACTGAGACCTGGCTGTCATGTAGCTGTAAAAATTTATGTTGCCTATGTCTGTCAGACTTCACTTCCTCCATGAAAAAAGAACGGGCACTGTTCTATTAAAGTGTGGACTATATCCTCGGGAACCTGCGATCCCTGGATGAGTTTTTCATAAGTCTTGAACTGCATTCTTATAAGAGTAGGCCACCAACATTTGGCAAGGTTGCTGCTTGTCATGCTGTTGAACTCTTGATTCTGTGCTACACTGTTGATTAGAGAGTGAAATATTGCCACAAAATGAAGAAAGCTAGTTTCAATAAATAAAATAATGTAAGCATATCTAGAATATATGATCTTATTCATCATGACAGATGGTCTGATGCTAGTTTTTGTTGACTGAAGTCGATATTGACATGGTGAGGTCCACTGTATTCTCCAGGTCTGTCCGATAGCTTTTACCTCAACTCTGTATCCTTATCCAGATGCAAAGGAATTTGTATTGTCCTCATGCAATTCCAGGATTAACAGATAACAAAGATATTAAAAACACCTTCTTGTGGTGCATCTTGAAAACTGATTGTTTCTATGCTCATGCGAAGCAATTTAGCTAATGCTTTATGGATCATGTCTGGGCAGTGTAGATCAATATAGGATAAGAATTGATTATAGAAGACAAAAAAATATCTTTGAATAGCAACTCTCGGTCCTCACAGACAAAAACAGTCGCAGCCCAGTGTAAGACAACTGCTGGCCCGGACTTCCGAATTGTCATATTCCAAAAATTCAGAAAAGTGAGAGAATGATGAGCAAATCTGTGGAGAAATAAGATTTATCTACTGAGTACAGGAGAAGGTAGCACAATGCTAGAAGTCAGCGCCACCTGTGAGCACAATTGTGAAAATGAAATACAGCAGTCATAACTAAAGTAGTGTCCATACTTGAGGACAAGCTTCTTTCTAGCAGCCGTCTGGATGCATGTTCCCCAGAAAAAGGATGAAGTCATATAATCCCAGACAGCTGAAAATGTGTATAGAAGCTCAGGATTTGAATGAGGTGTTCACAATCATCTTCATCATTAAACCCATAACCCTTCAGGGTCGTAGAGGTGTCACAGTGGAAACTTCAACACAAAAATTTTGCCACGCCTCTATGCTCTCAGTTCTTTAAGCATGGAGAATCTCAAACCTGTCCAGTCTTTAATATTATCAATCCATACTTTCCTCTGATTTCCTCTTCTTCTTCTACCTTCAACTGTTTCGCGCAAGATAGTTTTGGAAAGGGAATCATTCCTCATATTGTAACCAAACCAAACAAGCTTGCAACACTTCCCCAATGCCAAGAAACGTTCTTGTTGGCACACAGGAGTATTTATATTGCTTCTCGCGTATATGCTAGTTTATGTTCTATATAATAATGCACAATTTTCGTTTGAAGCATTTGTTTTGGTTGCTTATCCAGCGGTCCGTGGGCTCATGTCCTTTGACCCTATAGCATTTGTTTTCAAAAGCCTGTATTCTCCTCTTCATTTCTGCTGTAACTGTCCAAATCTGATGTTCGTACAAAAGAATATGTATTAATAGAGATTTCTTCTTTGATCATGTTATTCAAGATTTATAAAAGTGTATCCTCACTGGTCTTCCACCAAAATGGCCGACTAGAACGAATGTGTTCTCTTTACGGTGCTCGATTAACGGTTGTTCCTTCCCGAAAGTAATGGCAACCTACGGGAATATTGTGCCTAGAAATTTCCAATGGATTAACCAAACTTTTTCTCTAGGGTTGTGATCTTGTGGTGTAGCAATTAGCATAATATTCAACTCAGATATTATAAACACACTGAATATTCCAGAGTGTTGGTTACTAAACACAATAACAAAAAGAAAACTATGCCTGTTTGGTCATATAAAGAGACATAACTGTTTAGAAAGACAAATATTGGAGGGAAGAGTACCAGGGAAGAGGAGAAGGGGCAGACCAAGAAGACGATGGACTGACGACATTAAAGATAACATGAATACATCGCTAGAAAATGCAAGCCACATCGCCCAAGACAGAGAGAGGTTCAGAGAGTTCATTGGGAAGACAACGTTCTGGAAGGAATACGTCACATGACAGTATCCTCACTGCTGTACTTAATCTGCTCTTCCATATGGCATTTAATCTGAACATTGCAGCTGATGCTATTTCAAGTCAAATCTTTATTTCTTTGTTAGTGCTTCCATTGCTGCTCATATAAGATCATAATTATTTAAAGGTATAAACTTTTTCTAGTTCCTGTCCATTCACCCAGATGTTAATGGGAGTTGTACTGTCATCTCTGTTTGTGATTATTTTGATTTCTTTATGTCTATTTCTAGAATGTTTACAATGCTGGTGAATGAAACATCAGCTAAGAGGGCGTTCCAAACCTAGTCCAACTCTACTTTAGAGCGTTTTTTCCTACACAGGTACTGGGCTTACAGTTTAGGCTCAGTATCCTAGGGCACAATTTACCATCTAATTACACATGAGAAGTTCACTTACAGCGGAACACCTTGCACGGGATAGACACGGTCACCCCAAGTCCAAATCACTGCTTACCATTTTCTCAGAAACAGCCACCAATGGACACATTTTGGCTTATAAAGTCCAAGGGCACAGTGGGCAATAAACAATCATGGTTAAGAGCAGATACACTTTCATGATGACAGATAGGAAGGCTGTTACAGATACACTTTCATGATGACAGATAGGAAGGCTGTTACAGATACACTCTCATGGTGACAGATAGGAAGGCTGTTACAGATACACTTTCATGGTGACAGATAGGAAGGCTGTTACAGATACACTCTCATGGTGACAGATAGGAAGGTTGTTACAGATACACTTTCATGGTGACAGATAGGAAGGTTGTTACAGATACACTTTCATGACGACAGATAGGAAGGTTGTTACAGATACACTTTCATGGTGACAGATAGGAAGGTTGTTACAGATACACACTCATGACGACAGATAGGAACGCTGTTAGATACACTCTCATGACGACAGATAGGAAGGTTGTTACAGATACACTCTCATGACGACAGATAGGAAGGCTGTTACAGATACACTCTCATGACGACAGATAGGAAGGTTGTTACAGATACACTCTCATGACGACAGATAGGAAGGTTGTTACAGATACACTCTCATGGTGACAGATAGGAAGGCTGTTACAGATACACTTTCATGGTGACAGATAGGAAGGCTGTTACAGATACACTCTCATGGTGACAGATAGGAAGGCTGTTACAGATACACTCTCATGACGACAGATAGGAAGGTTGTTACAGATACACTCTCATGACGACAGATAGGAAGGCTGTTACAGATACACTCTCATGACGACAGATAGGAAGGTTGTTACAGATACACTCTCATGACGACAGATAGGAAGGTTGTTACAGATACACTCTCATGACGACAGATAGGAAGGTTGTTACAGATACACTCTCATGGTGACAGATAGGAAGGCTGTTACAGATACACTCTCATGACGACAGATAGGAAGGCTGGTACAGATACACTCTCATGGTGACATAGGAAGGCTGTTACAGATACACTTTCATGGTGACAGATAGGAAGGCTGTTTCAGGTACACTCTCATGACGACAGATAGGAAGGCTGTTACAGATACACTTTCATGGTGACAGATAGGAAGGCTGTTACAGATACACTTTCATGGTGACAGATAGGAAGGCTGTTACAGATACACTTTCATGACGACAGATAGGAAGGCTGTTACAGATACACTTTCATGGTGACAGATAGGAAGGCTGTTTCAGGTACACTCTCATGACGACAGATAGGAAGGCTGTTACAGATACACTTTCATGGTGACAGATAGGAAGGCTGTTACAGATACACTTTCATGACGACAGATAGGAAGGTTGTTACAGATACACTCTCATGACGACAGATAGGAAGGTTGTTACAGATACACTCTCATGGTGACAGATAGGAAGGCTGTTACAGATACACTTTCATGGTGACAGATAGGAAGGCTGTTACAGATACACTTTCATGGTGACAGATAGGAAGGCTGTTTCAGGTACACTCTCATGACGACAGATAGGAAGGCTGTTACAGATACACTTTCATGGTGACAGATAGGAAGGCTGTTTCAGGTACACTCTCATGACGACAGATAGGAAGGCTGTTACAGATACACTTTCATGGTGACAGATAGGAAGGTTGTTACAGATATACTCTCATGACGACAGATAGGAAGGTTGTTACAGATACACTCTCATGACGACAGATAGGAAGGTTGTTACAGATACACTCTCATGGTGACAGATAGAAAGGCTGTTAGATACACTTTCATGATGACAGATAGAAAGGCTGTTAGATACACTTTCATGATGACAGATAGGAAGGTTGTTACAGATACACTCTCATGACGACAGATAGGAAGGCTGTTAGATACACTTTCATGATGACAGATAGAAAGGCTGTTACAGATACACTGTCAAATAGGAAGGCTGTTTCAAGTACACTTTCATGGTGACAAATAGGAAGGCTGTTTCAGGTACACTCTCATGACGACAGATAGGAAGGCTGTTACAGATACACACTCATGGTGACATAGGAAGGCTGTTACAGATACACTCTCATGGTGACATAGGAAGGCTGTTACAGATACACTCTCATGGTGACATAGGAAGGCTGTTACAGATACACTTTCATGGTGACAGATAGGAAGGCTGTTACAGATACACTCTCATGGTGACAGATAGGAAGGTTGTTACAGATACACTCTCATGACGACAGATAGGAAGGCTGTTACAGATACACTCTCATGGTGACAGATAGGAAGGTTGTTACAGATACACTCTCATGGTGACAGATAGGAAGGTTGTTACAGATACACTCTCATGGTGACAGATAGGAAGGTTGTTACAGATACACTCTCATGGTGACAGATAGGAAGGCTGTTACAGATACACACTCATGGTGACAGATAGGAAGGCTGTTACAGATACACACTCATGGTGACAGATAGGAAGGCTGTTACAGATACACTTTCATGGTGACAAATAGGAAGGCTGTTACAGATACACACACATGGTGACAGATAGGAAGGCTGTTTCAGGTACACTCTCATGACGACAGATAGGAAGGCTGTTACAGATACACTTTCATGGTGACAGATAGGAAGGTTGTTACAGATACACTCTCATGGTGACAGATAGGAAGGCTGTTTCAGGTACACTCTCATGACGACAGATAGGAAGGCTGTTTCAGGTACACTCTCATGACGACAGATAGGAAGGCTGTTTCAGGTACACTCTCATGACGACAGATAGGAAGGCTGTTTCAGGTACACTCTCATGACGACAGATAGGAAGGCTGTTTCAGGTACACTCTCATGACGACAGATAGGAAGGCTGTTACAGATACACACTCATGGTGACAGATAGGAAGGCTGTTACAGATACACTTTCATGGTGACAAATAGGAAGGCTGTTACAGATACACACTCATGGTGACAGATAGGAAGGCTGTTACAGATACACACTCATGGTGACAAATAGGAAGGCTGTTACAGATACACTTTCATGGTGACAAATAGGAAGGCTGTTACAGATACACACTCATGGTGACAGATAGGAAGGCTGTTACAGATACACACTCATGGTGACAAATAGGAAGGCTGTTACAGATACACTTTCATGGTGACAAATAGGAAGGCTGTTACAGATACACACTCATGGTGACAGATAGGAAGGCTGTTTCAGGTACACTCTCATGACGACAGATAGGAAGGCTGTTTCAGGTACACTTTCATGGTGACAGATAGGAAGGCTGTTACAGATACACTCTCATGGTGACAGATAGGAAGGTTGTTACAGATACACTCTCATGGTGACAGATAGGAAGGTTGTTTCAGGTACACTCTCATGACGACAGATAGGAAGGCTGTTACAGATACACTCTCATGACGACAGATAGGAAGGCTGTTTCAGGTACACTCTCATGACGACAGATAGGAAGGCTGTTACAGATACACTCTCATGGTGACAGATAGGAAGGTTGTTACAGATACACTCTCATGGTGACAGATAGGAAGGCTGTTACAGATACACTCTCATGGTGACAGATAGGAAGGCTGTTACAGATACACTCTCATGACGACAGATAGGAAGGCTGTTATAGATACACTCTCATGGTGACAGATAGGAAAGCTGTTACAGATTAAGGAAGCTCACCTGAATTAAAAGCATGCTTAAATAGGATGGACCGAAAGATGCTTCAGATGTTAAAACTAGCAGTACAAAGTATTTCAAATTCTCTAGCTCAAATCGCATGAAAATTCATGTTTATTAGAGAGCAAACTCAGAAGGTTCTCTGACCATATCCACCATATTTCCTCATTGTATATATTGACATATGTGCTCAGGGGTATGGATTTTGTGCCCACATGAAAATTCATTATAGTATGAAGTTCTTAATCGATATAGGTGACAAGCAGTCTGCAGTGACCTATTCGAAAGCATGCTAATACATTAGGAAGTGTATACAAATTTGAAGGGCTGTGTCGATATCTTGAGTGCAGTCACGAAGTTAGGCACGTTTGAGGATGCATCTCAAGTTTCTTCCTTTATGTCTATGGCCAGAACACATAACCTGGGAGTGACATTTAGAGTTGCAAGAAATGAGTGTTGAATAAGGAACCAAAGAATTAGTTGTCATGCAACACAGAATAGGAATAATCAGTTACCACATGCTGAAGGGCATACTGAATAGGAGATCAGAACAGTCAGTTACCACATGCTGAAGGGCATACTGAATAGGAGATCAGAACAGTCAGTTACCACATGCTGAAGGGCATACTGAATAGGAGATCAGAACAGTCAGTTACCACATGCTGAAGGACATACTGAATAGGAGACTGGAGAACCTATGGATGGAGTGTCATGATGATTATCCAACTACTAACTAACAATTGTGAATATAGGAATTGTGAACTGTGAATGTATAACCTAAGTATGTAGAAATGTACAGGTGTGAAGTGAGAAAACTCAGTCAAACATTAATGTACAGGTGTGAAGTGAGTAAATTCACGTCAAACATTAATGTACAGGTGTGAAGTGAGAAAACTCAGTCAAACATTAATGTACAGGTGTGAAGTGAGAAAACTCAGTCAAACATTAATGTACAGGTGTGAAGTGAGTAAATTCATGTCAAACATTAATGTACAGATGTAAACTAGTAACTTACGTGTACAAATGTGAGATGATATACTTTAGGACCTCGTAGTTTTGTGTGGGTAATTTCTTAATGACCCCACGTAACATGAGAAGTCGGCTGCTTTTACTTGTCATTTCTGATAGAATAAAACAGCTGTCATGTTATAAATAGAACAATGCAAAAAGAAGACAATAACTTAAATTGTTAGCACAAGTAAATATTGCACAATAAAGTTGGAGAATAGAAGTTAAGAATACACCTGAATTATATATTATATTAAAATATTATGATATCAATCCAGGTGTTGCAGGGGGCCTGAAAAAAGAGCATATAATAACGACACTGTTACCTATTGTGGCGTCTGGCCGAGAGGTTAGAACGTTGGTCTCACACTAGTGATGTCTAGAGTTCGATCTCTGGTAAGGACTGGGTCTTTTCTGTCGGAGGGTAAATTAAAAAACTCATCCTGTACATGACATGGTGACCAAGAAGCCATGTGTCAAGATTGACCCATAAACCATAACTGTTTAGAAACACAAATAATGGATGGCAGAGCACCTGGGTGGAGGAGAAAGGGCAGATCAAGAAGACAATGGAATGATGACATTAAAGATAACATGAATACTTCGTTTGAATCTGCAAGCCTCATGGTCCAAGACAGAGAAAGGTTCAGGGAGTTCATCGGGAAGACCAACATTCTGGAGAGAATACGTTACATGACTAGTATAAGCAACAGTTGACATAAAAGTAGTAATAAAAATGAGTGATGCAAGCACTCCTAACTTACGAGCTGCCTCCATGAGCTCATCACACAAGTTTGCTGGTATCAAAGCTTCACTGAGATCACTAAAGAAGCTCTTGAGCAGGGTAGCTACAGCATTGACTGGGATTTCTAAAGTAGTAATGTCCACATTTGGATCTGTTGGAGAAGGATACAAGAGATCATTAGTTAATTAATTGACAGATCATCCTCACTGCACATCAAACCTGAAGTGCTAGGATTTTATTCATCAATATATCCCTGGACATGTAGTGACTGACCACCCCAACTCTAATTAGTTGACAGATCATCCTCACTGCACATCAAACCTGAAGTGCTAGGATTCTATTCATCAATATATCCCTGGACATGCAGCGACTGACCACCATAACTCTAGTTAGTTGACAGATTGTGCTCACTACTCATCAAACCATTGTGCTCGGGTCAGCTCAATATATCCCTTAGTGTGTAAAGACTGATCTTCACTTGTTAGTTTGGTCACTAGCCCTAAGTGCATTAAGAACATCACTGTGATGTTGCCCTTGTTTGCTTTGAGGAGTCAGGTAGAAGAGTTTTCTGGAGACACATGGTCTGTCTCTGGTTTTATAGCCGTGATGTTTATGTGTTATGGTCATCTGTGGCATGCTGTCTGTTGGTAGTCTGGAAGTGTGTGAAAACCACTTAATCTGTTGTTTTCTTTATTTGTTCCAATACTGGTATTGTTTTGGTTATCTGTCTGATGTTATAGTTTCTAAATCTATCTCTTAATGATACTTAGAGTATGTCTATTTATAATTCTGTTCCTAAAAATGCGTGCCATCTGTCCTAGAATCTGGTATGTTTTGTTGCATCTATTTTGTATCTCTTCACTGTTTTTCCCTTCATTCAATATAATGTTTCCTAAATTAAACTCTGTTACCTGTTTAAAGTGTTGATTATCAATGGAGATATTGATATTTATTTATTTCTTTGCTATTGTCATTATTTCAGTCTTTTCAATATTAATCTTCAAGTTAAATTTTTGGCATGTTGTGTGGAGTCTGTTCATATGTTCTTGCTATTTTTCTTCTGATGTCGCCATTAGTACTTGGTCGTCTGCAAAGAGTAGTCTGTCCAGTTTGTCATTCATGTTATCTTCTTCGTTGGTACTTGTTAGTTTACATATGTGGTTGACATATGTTATAAAAAGTAGGGGGGGATAGTACACACCCCTGGTGAACTTCTGATTGGATTTGGAACTTATTGGACACTCCTGTATTTGTTCTTACTTCACATTAGCTATTAGTATATATGCTCTTGCATATATTGATTAAATGTTCTGGTACTCTGTATATTTATAGTGTTTTCCAAAGTTGTTGCTTGTCTACTCTGTTGAAAGCCTTTTCCTGGTCGATGAATGTGACGTATAATTCTTTGTTGTTTTCTGTGGCTTTTTCTGTTAGTTGTCTAAGTGTAAAGATAGCATCCGAACAGCTTTTGTTCTTACGGAAGCCTATTTGGGTGTTTTTTAAGATGTGGTTCAATGTATGATCGTAATCGTTGTTAAAAACCTCCTCAACATACACTGTACAAATGAACCTATCTGGACCGTAATCGTTGTTAAAAACCTCAACATACACTACAAATGAACCTATCTGGATCGTAATCGTTGTTAAAAACCTCCTCAACATACACTGTACAAATGAACCTATCTGGATCGTAATCGTTGTTAAAAACCTCCTCAACATACACTGTACAAATGAACCTATCTGGATCGTAATCGTTGTTAAAAACCTCCTCAACATACACTGTACAAATGAACCTATCTGGATCATAATCGTTAAAAACCTCCTCAACATACACTGTACAAATGAACCTATCTGGATCATAATCGTTGTTAAAAACCTCCTCAACATACACTGTACAAATGAACCTATCTGGATCATAATCGTTAAAAACCTCCTCAACATACACTGTACAAATGAACCTATCTGGATCGTAATCGTTAAAAACCTCCTCAACATACACTGTACAAATGAACCTATCTGCATGATCATTTTCTCAGAAACCAGCATGTACTGGCAAAAATATAAAGCAAGTTCTAGTCAGTTTAGACCATTTCACATAGTCAGCACACCCAACAATTCTCAATTATTCTTAGCATGCTCATTGAATCGCTGAGAAAGCATGCAAGAGTGTAGACTTGAGATTCCAACCCAGCCATTGCCCTGATTACAGCCATTATCTCCATGGTCATACTAGTTTGTGGTCATGGCAAAAGTATCATTGTCCTTCCTCACAATTGCTGTCTCTTTCCAGCCTATGTCATAAACATCCATGAGCTACTCACATTTCTAACCTAAGCCATAAATGTCCATGAGCTACTCACATTTCCAACCTAAGCCATAAATGTCAATGAGCTACTCACATTTCCAACCTAAGCCATAAATGTCAATGAGCTACTCACATTTCCAACCTAAGCCATAAATGTCAATGAGCTACTCACATTTCCAACCTAAGCCATAAATGTCCATGAGCTACTCACATTTCCAACCTAAGCCATAAATGTCTATGAGCTACTCACATTTCCAACCTAAGCCATAAATGTCCATGAGCTACTCACATTTCCAACCTAAGCCATAAATGTCCATGAGCTACTCACATTCCAACCTAAGCCATAAATGTCCATGAGCTACTCACATTTCCAACCTAAGCCATAAATGTCCATGAGGTACTCACATTTCCAACCTGTGCCATAAACGCCCATGAGCTACTCACATTTCCAACCTGTGCCATAAACGCCCATGAGCTACTCACATTTCCAACCTGTGCCATAAACGCCCATGAGCTACTCACATTTCCAACCTGTGCCATAAACGCCCATGAGCTACTCACATTTCCAACCTGTGCCATAAACGCCCATGAGCTACTCACATTTCCAACCTAAGCTATAAATGTCCATGAGGTACTCACATTTCCAACCTGTGCCATAAACGCCCATGAGCTACTCACATTTCCAACCTGTGCCATAAACGCCCATGAGCTACTCACATTTCCAACCTGTGCCATAAACGCCCATGAGCTACTCACATTTCCAACCTGTGCCATAAACGCCCATGAGCTACTCACATTTCCAACCTGTGCCATAAACGCCCATGAGCTACTCACATTTCCAACCTAAGCCATAAATGTCCATGAGGTACTCACATTTCCAACCTGTGCCATAAACGCCCATGAGCTACTCACATTTCCAACCTGTGCCATAAACGCCCATGAGCAACTCACATTTCCAACCTGTGCCATAAACGCCTATGAGCTACTCACATTCCAAACAACAGATCCATCTATGTAACTATTACATCTGCCTTAGATGAACACTAATCACTCAAGGCCTGAACTTCTACCTCTACTGCTAATGGGTTCTATAGACAACATCCTCTGTCAAGACTGATGTATACCAAGATGGTGTCACATAGTTCTGCTGATGGCACTTTTTCATATTCTGCTAGTTTTTCCTATCTTGATAAAAACCTGTTGGTAGAAATGTCAATAAATGTTTTCTTAACCTTTAGCAAGCTAAGGGTGGTACGGATCCCCTCCAGTACTAGCTCAGTTTTGAAGAAAGGTGTCCGGACCCACCTATAAACATGATGCGTTTTTTCCCATAGCACAGCCTTATTTGGTAATGCACATAACCTGGGACATGCGCAGATGAAGCCTATTCATTTCCACTTTAGATGGAGGTAATTTTAGTGACGCTGAGTCTTTCGGAAGCACAGATATCGGCATTTTGAAAGATGGAAAAGTTGAAAATTCTCATGTCCCTTCGACATATAGCCATGATTGGCGTAGCGACTTCGATGAAATTGTTGGAGATATAGGCCTACCTGATAACGTTAGTGTGTTAGACGTGTTTTGAGAGGTAAGTTAATTTTTAGAATAGAATATAGTATTGATCACGCTGCTTTCATGATTTAGATAGTGAATATCGACTGTGTTGGAGCGATAAAAAATGACTCTGTCTATCTTTCAGATAACGATTTATGGCAAAATCTATAAGGTTCATTCATTCTTACCAGTGACATTATGATGATTTGACAATGAAACCACAATAAATACTATTTGAATTAGGTTTATTTTACAGGGTTCCCACTTCAGAAAATATAAAAACCATAGATAAGTAATTTTTTAATAATTCGTTTATCTTTTATCTGTTATAATTTCTTTATTTTTGGTGAAAAATCATCTTTACTACTTTCTAATATGTCTGGTATCACACACACATATAAAAAAATTACACCAATATATGCAGTATTAAATTCTTTATTTATATGTACAAATATTAATTAATTATCTCTAACAACAAAAAAGTTATTGAATTTTTAAAACAGCCACAATCAATAACACAAATTCTCAAAAAAGAATTCAGTGGCAGGGGGAAGTTTTTTGATTTGTAAACACAGCTTCCTAAAGGTTAACACAAAACTACATTTTAACCCATTTTTTTCTGTCTATATGACATATGGTACACAGTTTTACTGCAGTCTCCTATTAATTCAATTGTAAATAAGAAGCAGCATGATCATCAGACAAAATGTAGTAATAAATAAACTGAAACAAATACACTAAAAGATAAAAGCTAACACCAAAAACTAAAAGGAACTAATACAAACAAAATAAGTCGATCTATCTATTGTCAATTCCACTTGTGTCATTAAGCATTGTGGGGGAAAGTTGGAGTTGTCTGTCTGTGGCCATTTGCGTTGTACTGGTCATGTTCAACAACAAAATAAGGAAAAGAACTAAAAGTAATTCAATTAATGAACACAAGATCTAATGCTAACACAATTTTTTTAAAAATATTTTAACTATATTTGTTTATTGTGGGATTAAAGCGACTTTAAGTCGGGGTATGAGGGTATGACACTTTCAAGATTGAACTAGAGACAATTTAGGTTTTATCAGGGCATTGTTGCCTTTTTTTATTAACATGATCTGAAGCTAGCGATATGTTTTCACATGCACAAAAAGAAAAAAATTACACAATAAATACACATTTTTTTTACTGAAACAAATACAGTAAACAAAAGAAACTAAAACCAACAATAAAAATCTGAACTAAAATGAACACAATATAAAACAAAATTAAAACGAACACAATATATTACAAAATTAAAATGAACATAATATAAAACAAAACTAAATATAAAACAAAACTAAAACAAACACAATATAAAACAAAACTAAAACACAATATAAAAAAAACACTAAAATGAACACAATATAAAACAAGACTAACGAACACAATAAATATTCATAACTATCAACAGCACAATAATTAAAACAATGAGAATGAACTACCCACCTGCTGAGAATCTATTTACAAATAGCTCTCCCTGTGCCTTATTTCCAGGTATTCTGTATATACCTTCTGTTTTAAGACCTAATAAAGAGAAAAGTAAACCATACATTTGCACCTGTAAGAATTCCATCTCAGACTAACATGTGTATGATTGTATATGTATGTACGAGGCATTGTCAAGTGCAACATGTCCAAGTGAGTTTATTAGAAGTTAGGAAATATAGTAAATATATTAGTAATATTTGGCCAGCAGTTGTGTTAGTAATTAAGTAAAGCAATTATTCAGTAAAAATGTATGGACTTGAACTTAGTGATTATTCAGGTCATCATCATGGCACGCTGACCACATCCACATACGCTCTGATCTCATATGCAGTATGTCCATCAGCATATGTTAACTAACTATTCCGAATCTGCGTTGGTTGATAACTCATCTTTTAATTATTATATGCTGCTCATTTGTTGCAACACCACACTTCACTCCTAACTCCTAAGTCATGTACTCTAGCATAAACACGGAAGAGGAAATCTATTCTACATCATCAAACAGGTCTAACTCCTTGATTGCATTAAAAATATTAGCACTGTTCATTGAATTACCACTAGTCACTGTGACCATGAAGGCAAGTCTGTCTGCTTTTTCATTTCCACTAACACCCATATGTCCAGGTAAAAAAATAAAGGCAAATCTCTTCATCACAGACTTCATCAACAACTCTAACAGTTGACTTCACAAATAGCCCAACCAAATCTTTGAAACATCCTTATAGAATCAGTCAGAAAACAGACACCTGTAGAACTCTGGAACTGCAACCATAACTTTGCCCTGGTCACTGCCAGCACCATACTACTAGTGGTTGTATAGAAGGCATCACTTTCAGATTTTTGGGTCACAGTCATGGCAGTGTAAAAATGTGTTTACGGTTTCAATGCTGTTTTTTTTCTGTAATGGATGTTGAACTTTCATTCCAGCATGTAGAAAGTTGTGCCACACAATACACTGAATAGCGCACTCTCTAATGATCTTTTCAGGTGCTGTAGTGTCTGTGCCATTGTGCTGTAATTTTAATGAGTGCATCCTACTCACGTCATGATTTTAAAACATGCTTCCATAAATCCCCCCCCCCCCCCAAATATGCAGATCATCCAATATGAATCTAAAGATCTCCTAACAAAAACAACTGTAAAACTTTTAAAACAACTGTCTGCTAACAATAAAGTTGTGCTGCAGTGAATCCCTGTACACTGTGGAATTTCCAAAAATGAGGCAGTTGACAGACTGGCAAAAGCAGGTGCAAAGAAGGAACAATTCCAGCACAGAATATCACTGACGGAAGGAAAAAATCTTATCAGAAGAAAATGCAAACATACATGGAGCCAGAGAACAGGCAGCAAACTTTCCACAAGACTCCATTCTAAAGTTAAGCGGGTCACAGCAAACCACAACTTTTAAGCTCCGAAAGGACACATATAATATAAGCACATCTCCACAGAAAGAAGTCCAATTGCTCCCAAATGGACCAATGTCCATGTCAAAAGTGTCCCTAGACTCCAGAACATATTCTGCAGACTCTTTGATGACGTGAGAAATAAAATATGGCCTCAAGAGACAGTACTGTGAATTTAATGCTATAGAACAACCGTGAGGACCTCCTGCTGGCGACTTAATTCATGGAGACAGCCCGCCTTCCTGTATAAATCTATGAGCATAGGAAACTGATCGCAGAAAAAGAAGATATTTTAATATCATTAATTTTATTATAGGTTTATCTGAGTAATCTCCGACAGTGATATTTCTATGGCCCACAAAGCCCATAGCCTCCCCCCTCCCTACTATATCCATGTTTGCTTCATGTTCTTTTCTTTCTCCCCTCCCCCACCTTTCCAATGATGTTGTGACCCACTGGTATCGGTTGAGAACCCCTGCCCTAAGACGATGAACACAACTAATCCCATAGCTTACCTTCTGCCTCTATGTAGCTGACACACTTCAACACAAACTGAGGAATAAATGGACTATCAACAGATGTTGGGAAATCTTCTAGTGAGACACCACTAGTAGATGTTCCTGATGCCTTGTCCTTTTTCTTAAACTTTTTCTGAGCTCCTTTGGCTTTTTTCTCCTGCAAAAAAAGTCAATAATGTTTTTTTTTCTTTATTTCTTTGATAACAATTAAAACTCTATATACTGTCTATTGAACATACTTCCACATCACTCTTAGCAAATCCATGGGTGCTCAGCCTGAAATATCACATCATTTAGCAAATGCATCGCTGCTTAGCCTGAAATATCACATCACTCTTAGCAAATCAATGGCTGCTCAGCCTGAAATATCACATCACTCTTAGCAAATCAATGGCTGCTCAGCCTGAAATATCACAGCACTTAACAAATCCATGGCTGCTTAGCCTGAAATATCACATCACTCTTAGCAAATCCATGGCTGCTTAGCCTGAAATAAAACAGCACTTAGCAAATCCATGGCTGCTCATCCTGAAATATCACAGCACTCCGCAAATCCATGGCTGCTTAGCCTGAAATATCACAGCACTCAGCAAATCCATGGCTGCTTAGCATGAAATATCACATCACTTAGCAAATCCATGGATGCTTAACCTGAAATATATGTTGAAGGGTATGCATGCTCGTGATTCCTGTATACTGGTTACACAATCTTGATTCTGCATCACACGTATCTGGTCATTTGGTGTCCTTTAATCAAAATACAGATGCATGATCAAGTGTGGTGACATTATTAAACAGGTGGTTGCTAAGCAACCATAGTATATTCATCCTATCTATAGGTGCTCTCAGTTTTCATCTTATTCTACGTTCATTCTCAAACTCCTGAAGATTAGAAGGATGTATTCAGAACAACAGAATATATGTCATAGTTTACAGTTAAGCTGCGATATTAGCACTTTTCAACATTACTTGTTCAGCTGCAATATGAACACAGGTTAGCACGTTTCTGCATTACAAACCTTATATGAGATGGGACAGCCAATTTCACCCCAAAAACTCCTTAGTCAACTCATACGACATGCATTAGCAGTAAGTTGCTGCTATTCTTTTGTTCTCCTTTAGGGCCTCGGTAACACATAGGTCAATAATAACCAATAGGCCAAGTCAATAAATCAAGTAATGAATATGGGCTGGATATAAATATCCAAAAATCAAAAACCATGATAATCAGCAAAAACACAGAAGAACAAGAGCTAAACATAAACAAACATGGAGAGAAACTACAACAAGTAAAACATTATCAATATCTTGGATAGAGTCACAAATGATGGCAGATGTGAAACAGAAGTTAAAAAGGAGAATAGGAATGGCTAAAAGTACCTTCAATGACATGAGGAAAATATTAACATCTAAACAATTTACAAACAAGTTAAAAATGAGAATTATAAAATGCTATATCTATTCTATATTAATGTATGGCTCAGAAACATGGGCACTAAATAAACAATTAGAAGACAGAATTGATGCCTTTGAGATGTGGGTATATAGTAGAATAGGGAGAACATCATGGAAAGAGAAGAAAACAAATAAAGAGGTGCTAAAAACACTTAATATGAAGAAATACTTACTAAGAGAAATAAAGATCAGGCGCATACAATATTTTGGACACATTAAAAGACATGACACCTTATTGAAGACCTTACTTGAGTCAAAGGGAGATGAGAAAGAGGTAGGAAGAGATACAAGTGGGAGAGTAACATCACACGATGGACAGGTTACAGTCTAGTAGAATGCACCACCAAGACAAGAGACAGGATGTTGGAGATCCGTTGCAGTAAACCTTCGTTGCGGAGACGGCACTTGATGATGATGAACAGATAGGCGGGTTCTCTCAGTGACTCACAGAGTATGATCAAATACAAGCAGGTTTTGTTCATGAACAATTGCTTGAGGCAATGGAGAGGTAGAAATTTGAAGTAATCACATTCATGGCCATGCCTGGTCATTCATGTGTTCTGGGCAATGAGAGGGAAGATATGCTGGTAAGTCCTGCAACTGTATCAAGTGATAGAGAAATGAACTGTTGTTCATCCATCACAAGTGATGATGACCATTTGGTACATCCACTTTTGAAAATTCAATTAGAGCTATGTCCTTGATTATGAGTTCGTAGATGGCTAATGAGCCCTATTAGTGCTATAAATATCCTTGAACAGTTCAGGCATGGAATGACCACTGTAGACGGATCTTGGTCTATTCGTGACTTTCTAGCTGCTCTCCTCTGTTAAGCTGCTGCATTTCTCCTCTTTTCACAAGATGATATGCTCTTTTTAATTGTAGAATGCCATGTAGATCTATTTTGTGAAAGTTCTTCCGATGTAGCTTGGTCTATTTCAAAGACTTTCAGTGAGGTCTTTAACAAGTCCTTAAGCAAGCAAGATTACGTTCTCACAACAAAAAGCACCAAGATGTTAGAGAATGTCTTGGGTCAAGCCCTCGGAAGTAAACAATGATACCATCACTTAGAAACATTCAAAACTGTTACTGTCAGTGGATTATCTCTATAGCCTGTTCCAACCTTCTGAATGTCCCATTGATTTACTTGTCTTGTTCTATCCATATGTGCCGCTAGACAACATGGGGAGTTGAAGTTTTCTTTTCAATTTTACTTGTATACTTAGCTCCAAGTATGGAATTTAATTGCAATGTTTTACTTGTCCCAGCTTGGAAGGCCTGTTGAAAGAGCTGACACGTGGATTTACTACCTGTGATATTCCTGCATTTGCGGAAATGAGAGAGCAGATATTCTTGCGTCTAGTGCAACTATAGTCTGTGAATTAAGACAGCAGATATTCTTGTGTCTAGTGCAACTATAGTCTGTGAATTAAGACAGCAGATATTCTTGCGTCTAGTGCAACTATAGACGGTGAATTAAGACAGCAGATATTCTTGTGTCTGGTGCAACTATAGTTGGTGAATTGAGAGAGCCGACATTCTTGTATCTAGTGCAAATAAAGAACAGCTGAAGATTAAGCAAGTAGAAAAGAATTTAATGTAACCAGGTGTAAAATAAGGAATATTTTTGTTTTATCTTTTTATGCTTTAAGGATAAAAAGTACCAAGAAATTTGATGACACAAAACAAAAAATGCTAACCTCCTCTTTCTGCCTTCTCCTCTCATCTTTCTTTCTCTGTTTCTCAGGATCCCTCAGTGTCTTGAATCGGAATCTACCTCCCCAGTTCCCACTGTCATTCAGATCAAACTCTGTCTCATCTCCCCCTCCTCCTCCCCCTCCACCAGTATTGGTCCCGACATTCTTGACAAAAAAATAAAACATAACTGATTACCAACACAATCAATGAGTACCATCAATTTATTATCTACAATAAGCCAGAATGAGGAATGTTTGAAGGGCTCACTACTCATCTCTCAGACTAACCATTATACAACATTACACACTGAGATGACATGCCATACAACTGATTTTCTGATCTTTAGTTTTAGACTGGGTGTCCTTAAACCAGAAATGGAAGTGACAAGAAGGTGTGGCCACTTTCACACACCTAATAATTTTATTACTATTCTGGCCAGAATCTCAATTAAAGGGAGATCAGAAATTCCAAGGGAGACAAGAACTGACTAAATAAATTAGTTGTCCATTCACACTAACAAGATACCAAGACAAACAAAGCACAGTATCACATCTGCATATCTCAGGTTGTTTATTATATTCCCATTGATCTTGAGTCCTGGCATTTCTTTTATATTTTTAAAGATATTCTCTGTGTAGATATTAAATAGGCTTGGTGATAAAATTCATCCTTGTCTTATCCTTCTTATTTCTATGTATGGTGAGTAGCTGTTTTCACATCTTATTGATGCAGTCTGTTCCCAATATATATTTCTAATCAGTTCTGATGTCTTATTAGCCTATTTCTTGAAGGCATTTGATTAATGTTTCATATTGGACTCTGTCAAAGGCCTTGCTGTAGTCTATGAAGCAAATATAGATACTTTTTTGAACTTCTATATATTTATCTATCACTAACCGGATACTCAGTATAGCTTCTCTGGTTCCTTTGTTTTTCCTAAAACCGAATTGTTCTTCACCGACCTTCATGTCTATCTTGTTTTTAATTCTTTCATGTATTATCTTGAGGAGTATTTTAGTTAAGAGACTCATTAGACGTATAATTTTATATTCTGTACAGTCCACAGCCCTGGGCTTTTTAGGTAGTGGTATGAATATTGATGTTAGGTCTTTAGGTATGTGTCCTGTTTCATACATGTCATTGCAAAGTCTGTTATAATATCCACACCAAATTCATTTAGAGTTTTTATAATGTCTGCTGTTATGTTGTCGGAGCCTGCAGCCTTTCCACCTTTTATTGATTTTATTGCATTTTCTACGTCTGCTTTCAGTATTGCTGGTCCATCATTGTTGTGCATTGTTGGTTTTTTGTTCCATCTGTTGTCAAACAGTTCTGTCACATAATCTGCCCATCTTGTAAGTACTTCTGTTTTATAAAATATTATTTTTCCTTTGTTATTGTTAATGCAGCCACCCCAATGTATAGGATTTTTCTTATTTGTGATCAGCCATATCTCTTTATGCATTAATTTTGTCTTCTGTTGTATGGACATCTCCTCTATTTCACTGCATTTTATTTCTAGCCATAGTTTTTTTGCAGTTCTGCACATGTTATGTATATCATTGTCTGAGTATTTTGGAGTATTTTTAGTTTTCTTTCTTTCTGACATTTTCTCTAATATTTCATGTGTCATCCATGTTTGTTCTTGGCTTTTCTTATTGGTAAATTTTCATTTGATGTTTGAATACTTTTCCTTAGGCTGTCCCATTTATTGCCTATTTTCTCTTCTGGATTTTACCTTCTGTATTGTTCCATGCATTCTATCATTAGATGTTCATATCTATTCCTTACATCTACAAGGAATTTTTGTTGTATGTCAGGTTGTTTTTGTGCTGGTGCGTCTATCTGTGGATCTTGAACTCTTCTATGTTCTATCTTTTTAAGTTTGACATGTATTTTACACAACACTGGATTATGGTCAGAGTTGATATCTGCTCCTGGATATATTTTAGTGTTCTTAACACTATTTCTAAATCTATTGATCATAATGTAATCTATTTGGTTCCTCTTTCTGTCTCCATGACTTTTCCATGTATATAATTTGTTTTCATGTTCAAAGAATGTATTACATATAATCATGTTGTTTTCCTCACAGAACTGTATAAGTAATTCTCTTCTGTCATTTCTTGTCGCTAGTCCAAATTTCCCTAAAATGTTTTTGTGTCTTCCTTTTCATATTTTAGCATTCATGTCCCCCATGATTATTAGAATGTCTGTTGATTTTACTGGTTTGAGTAGTTGTTGTAGGTCTTCATAGTAATTTTCAATTTCTTCTTCAGCGTAATTGTAGTTGGTGCGTATGTTTGTATAATGGCTAGATCAAAAAGTTTTGCTTTGGTCTTTAGCATCATCATTCTGTCGTTATATGTCCAATAATCGCTGAAGTATTTTTCTATTTATTTCTTGATCACTATTCCTACCCCTCATCTATGGTCATCTCCTCCTGAATGTATAAAACTAAAATTTTACTTTCTTGTGTACCCAGCATCTTTTCATCTTGTCTTTGCAATTCCTAAAATATCTACATTTCAAAGTATTGCATAGTTGCTGTAGCCATCCATAAGGTCAATACCCCAAGCCTGTAAGCCACATTGGTGAAATGGTGTAAACCTGGCTTTTTTGGACATGTAATGAGATACAACTCACTTTTTACAACTATTTTGAAAGGATCAGTTGAAAGTGAAAGAAGAGAGGGTAAGAAAAAATCCTGAACTTATATCAAGGAATGGTACATTCACAATTTTTTATACACTAGTTTGAGTGGCAGAGGATAATTATGTTTGCAGGTTTTTCGTGCATATGTCTCCAATGTGGCACCCCTACCACACTGAAGGGTTATGTTTATAATCATTATTATTATTATTATTATTATTTTATATAAGCACATAAACTCAAACCTTGTAGTCTCTTCCTAATATCTCATGGTAAGGTTGGAAACTCTTACAGAGAAAGTGTCTCAAGAAATGATGTCAACATCAAATGATATTTCAGCGTATCTTTTGATAATTCTTTTCTCTAACCTCTGACTGTTGGTTGCTGATTCAGCGGTCCATGGGCTCATTCCCTTTGACCTAATACCATAAAATGGCATTATATTGCTGGGAAGTAAACCTCTGACTGTAAGTTATCCCAGTTGCATCCCTGTACAGCATCTATTTTAGAACATAACTGCATGATGCATTTGTTGAAGAACAGTTTAAAGTTTATGATCAGACAAGTACTACAAACTACAGAAGTGGGCTTACCTTTGGTAAGGTTTGAAAATGGTGGACAACTGGATGATACAAGGCCATATCGTCTAATGAATGAACTACAAAGAGAAAGAGACAAATTATGGTTAATATAACAATTTAGCAAGATCTGTCTTTTGAAAATAATTATGGGGAAAAAGAAATTCAATTCAATAAACATAATTTAGTTTCCTAACCTTTGCAATGCCACCTGTGCGTATAAAATCCCACTTCTGGTTATACACCACTGAATGCCTTAGTAGCAGAATTGAAGCCGCCGCATAGCAATTTAGTAACTACAACAAAAAGCTAAAACTTGATTTTTGTCTTTCTGGGAAGAGTGGGAACACTGTTAGTATCTAGCCTCATTTTCAGTATTTCCAGTCTAATTCAAAGACCAGAAAAAAAATGAAGCAAGAACACAACTTCAAAGTTTGAGTTTAGTCTGTAACGATCAATGTGAATCGAGTTGAACTGGATAACATTTTTAATAATTATGGATTGATTTATAATCATTTGGAATTATTTGGAAGTACGTTTGTATTAAAAGAAGATATTAGGAACACATTAATTTCGTTATGAAATTACACAATGAACATTAAGTATGGACAGCATGCTTTGATATTACATTGCCTTGTGTCTTGAAGAAAAATATGTAGATCTACTAAAGATTTTTATTTCAACTAAGATCAACTAAGTGATTTATTTAATGAATTATTAATCAAATAAGAGAAAACCTTTAGCAAGCCTGATTGAAATTATACTATCTATCTCCTGCCACCGAATTCTTTTTCTGAAAACGATAGTTTTTTTTTTTGTGGCGAGTGTTTGAAAAATGCAATAAACTTTTTCGTTTTAAGAAATTTTTAACAAATGTTTGCACATTTAAATAAAGAATTGCATACTGCAAATAAGTGTGTAATTTGTTTTTCTGTTTCGTACATTTTTTCACAAAAATAACCACACATGGGTGTTTTGAAAATGTAATAACTTGTTTGTTATTAGAGATATTATAATAAATTTTGCACAGCTAAATAAAAAATTGAATACTGCATATATTAGTATATGTTTTGTTGTGTATGTAGGATACACAAGATGTGAAAAGGTTGTAAAACTGAAAACATTAAAATCAATTTTTTTAATGTTTTCCGAAAATTGTGTGATTGTATTTATTTTCCGACATGGCAACCCTGAAAATATGGGTTTTACACACTGTAACACAGCTAAATATATTGTTTTTGTGTAGTTTCCTGGGAAAAAAAATAATACTGCTGGGGAACTAAATATAACTATAATCAAATATATAGAAAAGTAACTTACCACATTGAAAAACATAGACCTAGTCTCAATCTGTAAAATCCGTCCATTAGTTCTTGTTCAACAATGACATTAAACGAAACCAATATGATAATAGGAATATATCTACTGTACCAGGATCGTATCTAGTGATATCTAGGCGTATGTTACAATCTATAATGACTGTATGTCATTTATACATATTCACTGCAGGCAATTGTAATCTGCAGACGGATTCTGCATTGGATGTTTCCCAATTTTGATAACTTTTTCTACGATAAAAATCCATAATGTCTCGTATCTTGCTGACAAGCAGAAATTCAAAACTATTGTTACAATGATCCGCAGATTTAATTTTTATGTTTTTTATTATGATTATTTAAATTTTGTCAAAACTGGTCATAGAAATTATGGAATAAATCCCCCCCATTAGCACTAAATAACGGAGCCGTTTTTGGGGAATATTTCCACTCATGGCGCACTAAAGGTTAAATGAAACCTATCAAATGTGTGCATACTGAAAAGAAGATACATTACCATGATGTGAACTTATACGATGACCATGGTCTGAGATTGTGGGACTAGAATGTTCATGTGTTGATGGTGCTGATGGGTTTCTCCACTTCCGGTGGTTGAAGGACCGTCGTTTCTTCCCTTTCTTTTTGGAAGAGAGTATCTCATCACCTGTACCATCGCTGCCCTCTTCTGATGGAGAGTTGCTGCGACCTGCTAGAAGATAATGAATATACAATTAATGTGAATATTTTTGGGTTGACATTAAAGTTCTCCATACATTCAGTGTTGTGTGAGCCTCTATAACTTCAGTCTAGTGTACAGGATAACAAACTAACATCAATATTTTGATCAAAAGACTTTTATCAAAACACAACATACATGAAGAATATAGAGTGACACTGTCCATGATCACATAACAGAGGTAAAAGTGATATGTTTTGTTGTGCTCCTGATAAAGGCCTTTTGGCTGAAACATCAATTTTTTAAATGTTATCCTGTGTGTTTCCAGTGATTATCAAAACTTCATTACCCCGTTTCCACAAGCTTCACCTGCAGAACTACAACAGAAAGTCAAAACAAAGGGTTTAGCTTAAATAACAAACGAGCAGAGGTAAAGGACTTTAAAGTAGGAGGAACTTGTTTGAATGAAACAAGTCAACATATTCAAGTATTTGGGTCTCGTATAACAGCAAATGGAAGATGTATCAAAGAAGTCACATATAGAACAGCCCAGGCAAAAACTACATTTCACAAGATGAAGAAAAATCTATTTGATATATCTTGTATGTTGCATGGGCTGAAAAGGGAAGCAAAGAATAGTGAAACTGTTACATGCCATGCATGTCATAAGGTGACTAGGAGGAAGTTTTGGGGGTTGAGTTGGCTGTCCCATCCCACAGAGAGTCAAAGTGACTCAACAGTTGGATGTATCAGGTCAAAAGGCACAGAAATAACAACCAATCTGTAAATCATGACATAACGCATTCCGTCCCCTGAACTGCATCCTGCAAATCTGCAGGAGTGTGAGAACAAACACAGAAGAATTGAGGTGAGAAACATTAGTTTTTAGAAGTCATGCATAATGTACAATGTCCAAAATTCAATAGTTAACAATATAATATGAAGAACAGTAAGAAGTTATACAAAAGCAGCTTAACCTGTCTCATGCTGTCGGAAGTACACACTGACAGCTGTATACGGAAAGACATCCTTGGTGGATGTATCACCTGTATCATGCTCTCAGCTGTACACACCACCGACGGATGTCTTTCCGTATACAGCTGTCAGGGGTACACACCATCTGTTACACTCAATTATCAACGAGGAATTACAAGATGTTTACACTAGCTTGACCAGTTACACCACCTATCTGAAATCTTATTGAAATTCCTTTTCCAACATTTCCATTTGAAGGAGGCAGTAGATCAGAGTTGTAGATCTAATATTTATACTGGTTTGTTGCAATCAATAGAAATCTGTTAAAATTGTCGCCACTTTTAGTGAAATTTTTATGGATTCTGATTTCGATGAGGAATTCTTGGGATTTACAAACGTAGATCTTGCTCCATTAGTTGATATGACCGGTGATAGAGATACTAGCTCTTGAAGACTGTCCAGCGTGTCCGACAAATCACAGACAATGTTGTTTGTGTTGACAGTGAATGTGGCTCCCAAAAGTTGCAGAACTGCTAAACCTAGCCGATAACATTATTGATGTAGGCGTGTTTCGTTTGTTTATGATAGATGATATAAACACGTTAGTTTCATTATAAAATGAAATTGAAAAAGAATAGGTCTAATATATTGTATATATTAACAAGGACTACTAACTTCTGGACCTAGCGAAGAACAGATGGACAAGGTTAGTGATCTCTACGTGTCAAGGGGGTAAATTTTAATACAGTGCGCTATAGGTTAGAAGAAGTTGACTCACAAAAGGAGCTGATTACTTGTATGAAGAAACTGCCCATATTCTCTTAGCATGTTACATGAAGGGGAGAAGATGCGGACCACATTGTAACATCAGGAAAGTTGAAAGGCAAGAAGGCTAAATGCAGACAGGGAGAAGAAGACTCAAAGGAGAACAGTTTGGCATCACGGCATGAAGGATTATCAATATGAAAACTAATCGGAAGTACACAAGACAAGGTTATGGATAGGCATAATGACCACAGGGTTGTCTCTTTTAAGATCTGCAAACAAGTCTTCATTCTTATACTCTGTTGATTTTGGCCATGAATTCTTTAGAATACAAGATCTGAGAAAGTAAAAAGTAGTGGACGTGATGCTGACCATATCCATTGATATGCCATTGGTCAATGAAAATATGGGTAAACACCATATTCCCTAATATGTCTATGGTGTCAACAAGGGAAATTTTCCTTTTTTTTTAGTCTTTGGAATACAGGCTCATCACTGGAGAAGACTGGGAGTTTTGTCCAGGTGACTGGTCTAAAGACCGAACAAGACAAGAGAATTCTGAATACAGAAGAAGATGCATTCTTTGATCTTTCTCCTTCTACTCATCCCTTATGAATTTCAGTCAATCTGTTTTGAAACAACACTAAATTTACAGCAGCTTTCACTTGACAAACGATGCAACCCACAGTGATTTTATCAGACTCCCAGATTATGCTGCACAAGATTGGACTATGCATGATTAGAAAAGAGTGGGACACTCTTCTTAACAACATCCAGAGCATCACATGGATCTCCTGTCATGGTCATGCAGGTGTCAGGAATAACGAAAGAGCTGACACATTAGTGGGTAAAGCTATAGTAGATGGCAAAATGATGAGAAGAAACTGGGCTGAATTAATTAGAGCAGTCATGGATACACTACAAAATGATGAAGAGGATGCAGAAACAGAGAATGACAGAAATTAGAGCGACCAGGGGAGAGCAGAGGAAGTGCATCCTCACTGGAAAGATCAGAACCCACAACCAACAGCTGACTGGGACAATGAATTTATATATTTTTAGATGGCTGATGAATTGACAAGAAGAGCAATGGTGGGAATGTCCCTTATGCAGCGATGCTGGTTTCTAATCAAAATTAAAGTTAACTGGAAATGTATATATACCTCCTGTACTTTGATTACTCCCAAGGGAAAACTGCCTAGGTTTGCCTCCAGAAGGCATGGGACTAGCGTAAATGGCACTGCTATCAGAAGGTGGGCGCTGTTTTGATTTCCGTCTGTGAGGTGTGGGTCGCCGTACGGCTTTGTAGTGTTTCTCACGCTCCATAGACAACTCTGAATCATCTGAGTCAGTTCTCCCTGAGACCACATTTAATTGAAAGAAAAAGATTATCTCTCTAAGAACGAACAGCATGCATGAGGATTGAAATGTTGGTGGTGGTAGCAGTAGTATAGTAGAAGTGTTAGCAAGTAGTGACAGTATTAGTAGCAGCAGCATATATACTAATATTATTAATAGCGGCAGAAGTAATAGTGCAAGCTAAAGATAACTATTCCATCAAATGTTCCGTTCTTGATTAGAAACTGGCCTCACAGCACGTGGAGCATTCCCATAAGTGCTCCGCCCTCTGTTCCAACAGCCATCTGACTCGATGGTATTTCGAGTCAAATGCAGCTGAAAAAGACATCGACATCAGGGCACAACTCTGGCCCTTGCGACAGGTTTCTTTGCTGTTCCGTCCACCCACGCTGTGCCCGTAACTAGTTCAAGCACAACTTCAGTCTGCTGGAACAACATGGTAACTGTTATTGAAGGTTACGACTACAGAATGTACATTTTAACAAGCCAGCTTTACTCATTTAATTTCTGAACACATATTTTTAATCTTGATCCATAGTTTGTCACCACGTTTCTCTAGCCTCCTCTTTCCTCTCTTGCTATGGACAACTCCACTTCAAAGCCATGTGTATTTTGTTTTCAGTGTCTTCTTTAAAATTTCAGCACTCTTCAAGAGTTCACAATACCTAATGCAATATACAAACTATTTAAATAATTCTTATAGGTAAAATCAGTTATGTAGAACACAAGACATATTTGTTCGGGAACAAATAAATCAAATTGCGGGTTGTCACAAACCATTTCTAGTGGTAGTAAAACAGCATACGCTTGCCCAGTTTAAACATGTTAAGGAGACATTTTCATTATCTAAAATTACTTTGTAAGGAAAGATTTTTAAACAAGCGATTAACAGAGGGAAGAAATAAACTTGGAATTTATGTCAAATTTTATCAGAAAAAGACATTTATGTACATAGAATGGACGAAAACAGACTTCCCAAACAAACTGTCATATGGATCATATGGAATGTAGAGGGAAAAATAAAAGTAGATTGGTTAAAAGAAAATCTATGCCTAACAAACAAACAAGAGAAATCTCAATAACTGATATAACCAACAAACAAGATCTTCTTCGAACTTGTGACGAGGCGCTCAACATGGAAAGAAATGACTACTGCTCTATGTCCCATCTTTGACCCAAAAGGAACTCACTAACTAATTTTGCAAGGAACAATTGAGGCAACAAAAAAGCTGATGCATTGGCTAGCAATAAAATAGAGTGAGCGGCACATTGATATGAAAAGACAAGAGTTCAGTTAACCCTTCTTTTCCCCCAACCCACCACCACATTGTTCACTATACACTATACACTATATATATATATATATATATATGCTCCGCCCCCTCCACCCGTCATAAACATTGGGTACTAAACTGCAGTCACCACAGTTGCCTTGTGAATAGATATGCTAAATTTAGCACTGATGTGAAGTAATGGTAGCTTCCAGTGTATTTTTCTGTACGTTTCTAACAGCTGCTGTATAGGAGCTGTAGGTTATCGAATATGACCTGCAAATTTCATCAAAACTTGGTAAGAATGGACCTACTTATGATTTATAAATTTTTGTTGATATGAATCTTAGAGAACGTGAATTAATCAGACATTAAAGGGGAATTAGTTCAGTATTAAGTAGTTAAAGTAACAACCATCGTCAATCTTTTTCGCCTGAGTTTTTTCCTGATCAGTTGGGATAGAAAGGGTTTATTAGGGCAGTCATGTGGTCACTAGAAAGTGATCGAGAGTAAGCTGGAAGAATGTACATGCTCAGAGAATGAAGTAACTCTAACCCAACCAAATGATATATAAAATACCTTTCATAAAGTAAGTCTAGCCCAACCAAAACATGTAAAATAGCTTTCATAAAGTAATTCTAGCCCAACCAAAACATATGTAAACTAGCTTTCATAAAGTAAGTCTAACCCAACCAAAATATATGTAAAATATCTTTCATAAAGTAAGTCTAACCCAACTAAAACATATGTAAAATAGCTTTCATAAATTAAGTCTAACCCAACCAAAATATATGTAAAATAGCTTTCATAAAGTAAGTCTAACCCAACTAAAACATATGTAAAATAGCTTTCATAAAGTAAGTCTAACCCAACTAAAACATATGTAAAATACCTTTCATGAAGAAATTTCCCTCTGCTTCTTTTATCTCAAACTAAATTTAACATCTCTTAAAGGTTCATAGCATTTCTTTTTCTTCATTTGTTCTCAAATTCCTGCAGGTTGACATGATGTAATCAGGAGAATGGAATGTGCTGTGCCATAATTTACAGCTTCGCTGCTATATCTGAGTCTTTCTGCCTGATGACACATCAGATTTTTAGCATGGATTCTGGGTCACATTGATCCTAAATGGGATGGGACAGCCAACTTCACCACATAACCTTAGTCACCTCTTAAAACAATCATTGACGGTAAACAGTGTTGTTATTATTTGCTCTACGTTCGGGCCACAAATCATACTGGATTTCATAGCACTAATTTACAACACATCACAAATCTATCAGTCAAAAATGACTGGATATAATGTTTCACTATAGCAAGGCGATCTATGGAAACTCATAGAGGTCATTAAAGAGAAATAAGAATATTTTAAGATTTGTGGTAGGATTTAGGACAAGTAAATTATGATGTCTAACAAGCAATTCAAGCTTAATTTCTAGGATCTGTGATGAAGCTATTTGTCTTGAGTTTACAAGGTTAGGAGTTAAAAATAAGACTGTTGTGTCTTGTTTACATGTGCATTTTTTTGTCCCTGGGGGATTAGCACTTCAACTATTAAGTTACATGCTTTGACCACTAACTCCTGGTATGTAGGTACAGCTCGGTGGAGAAGATTGGAACACTTATGCAGAAACCAGACTACAATGAAGTAAACCTTGTGTTTTTTCTACTGTTAACCCTTTAGTTGCTACCTGCTATGCACGAGATTACTTATCCTTCTCTCTCTTACCACTAAGGAAGAATTAATTCATTTGTTTTCCATCGAAGACGGATGTGTCTGGTCATTGGCGCAAATAAAACGGTGACACAACGCATTTCCATTCTCTGGATTACATCCTGCTGGAAATCTAGTAGGCCAATGATCCTGCTAAAAGAGAGATCCAGCAGGAGTTTGAGAATGAACGCTGAAGAAAAATAAGAAGATTCATTTTTTTTCTATCCCCTCTACTAAAAACTATTTCATTGTGAAATCATTAAGCACTATTACATATCAAATGGTCTATATTCTGGTGACAATAAAAAGCCAGTACCATGAAGATCTTATTTTTGCAGGACAGTAATAGGAATCAACACAGGGGGAAAGTCTTTAGGCACACAAATTTAGCGCAGCTGGGATGAGTTATCGAGAACAACGTAGAAATTACAGGGTTGTTTATCTAGAATCTGAAATTAAAATTCTCTTTTTGAAGTTTTCATGAATTCATTTTATTTTGGCTGACATTTTCAATTTGCGGTTAGATTAATTAACAAATAAGAACTGTCAAAGATGTGTCAGGTCCCTGTCACAAATAAAGCCATGACACAATGCACCTAGATTAATTAACAAATAAGAACTGTCAAAGATGTGTCAGGTTACTGTCACAAATAAAGCCATGACACAATGCACCTAGATTAATTAACAAATAAGAACTGTCAAAGATGTGTCAGGTCACTGTCACAAATAAAGCCATGACACAATGCACCTAGATTAATTAACAAATAAGAACTGTCAAAGATGTGTCAGGTCACTGTCACAAATAAAGCCATGACACAATGCACCTAGATTAATTAACAAATAAGAACTGTCAAAGATGTGTCAGGTCACTGTCACAAATAAAGCCAGCTGGAATAGAACATCCAGCTGGAAATCTCCAGAGAAAATAATGAGCCAATAATCATTGTCCTGATACATGAGCCAATAATCATTGTCCTGATACATGAGCCAATAATCATTGTCCTGATACATGAGCCAATAATCATTGTCCTGATACATGATCCAATACAGCGAGAGTTTGAGAATGAATGCTTTAAAAAAATGAATTTTTAAAAAAGCAATGATAAACATGTGGACATAGAACCTGAAATATGTATGTTTTATTTACTAATTACTAAGATTAAACACAAATTTCTCATTCTACCTTTCACCCGTGTTGGTGATTTTGTCGATCTGATCCGATGTAACTGGCCTGGGGGTAGAGCATCCTCCACCATCTGGTAATCATTGTCCCCTTGTTCTATGCTAGTCACAGCATCCTAGAAATATGATACAAACAGGTTTCAAATTATGACATGTTCTATGCCAGATATTTGATATCAGATGACCTGAAATAACAAAACATAGAATTATGGAAGAGAATAAGTTAATGATCTTTACAGCTGGAGGTTAAAGAGGAAAGTAATGATTGGAAAAAGGCAGATTTATGCAAGAAAATAGGTTTCCAATTTAGAAGGAAATTACCTCATCGAGGCCAGCACCGTGTAGAGGTGATGGGGCTTAGTTCAGCCATTAGGGGCTGGAAACTAAGACTGTTCGGGCAGTCCCACTCAAGCAGGACCATAGTCCGGCCCAAGTAAGCGGAGTGCTGAAGACGGAGGCAACCAGCCAAAAGGCGCAAAGATAATCAGGATGCCATGCACAAAACACAATGGAAACATGTCTGCATCTATAAATAGTTATGGTATTTGCCCTGTGGCGGACGTTCAGACAGGGACGGTGCCGGACCCTATACCCCGAAAGGGCCCAACCAACTACAAAAGACAGTGAGTTTTATACAGGAGACAGAATTACAGATATAGACATGTTTCAAGTGAATAAAAGAAGAAGAATAAGAAGAAGGAAATTATAAAGAGGAAGTAGTGTTAGATTGGTCAAATCTTCAATTTCCCTCATAACCAGTAATGTTTTTGACTGGAAATAACAAGGAAAGAATAAGATGGGGATACAAAATAATATGTGGTAGATAATAGCAAGGAACACAAAAAAAAGGAATTTGTCATGAGGACAGTAAATATTATAATCCAAAATATAAATAATTACTGCTCAATCTTACCTTTAAAAAAAATAGATTTTAAAAATCAAGAAGTCATCTAAATACCTGAAGGATTGCAGTACAACTAGAAATAAAATGGAACAAGAAGTCATTTAACCTTTAGCACACTGTCAGCGACTACATTCGCTAAACTCAAGTATTTTCAGCAGCTGTATGCGACTGAAATCACCCATTGCTATGCATCTCTTTCAACAAGGAAATCCCAACTGCAAGCTAATGTCATTCATCAGAGTAATGCAGGAGTTATATACATAATTAACTTCCTTTTCCATGGGTTTTCAGATCGATGATTCATGTTTTAGACATCTAGTTGACTACTTGTTTAGTCACCTCTATTATCTGTCACAATCATTTGAAATGGAAGCTATTTTTCTACAATATTTATACGTAGGACTGTTACTATTAAAATAGGTATCCACTAGACATCAAACACCGAAAGTCATGGATAAAGATCATATAAAAAAGGTGGCATCATGTTTATACACAATCTAAGCTTGTCAACAGATTGCAAGGTTATCAGGCTAGGGAAGACCACCTGAATCAAAGACATGCAGAAAATGTGTGTGCTAGGTCTATATTATGCAACTAAAGTCATAGCACACTTTCATGTTCCTCGACTCAAATCATAAGTAATATTGTGCTAGTTATCCAGTCAATACAAACAACAAATAGTGAGAAACCATGACACACTTTCTTCCCCCAACCTGGTCACTCCAGTTTTTGTCATTCTTCGTGTATTAGTTAGATCATCATCCCTGCAGCCTAGGCAAGTCCATAGGTGCTGCAATCTCATATTCAGTATGCTCATCAGCAAAGTCGAAATATTAACACAGTCCATTGAACTAACATCTCTTTTCCCCTCCAGCATCATTCTGTAGCAAATCTATAACTGCTTTCATTAGATTCATTATTACTCTTTTCAGTGAGAAACCTGCAGGTTGACATGCTAGCATTTATTTATGCTAATATGAGAGGCAGTTTCAGGTAGTTTGCCTCCAGCACTGTAACTATTACAAAAGCGCCCCAACACTTAAAGAAATGTAATAATAATAATAATAAAATTAATAATAATAATAATAATAATAAAATCCATAACCCCATAAACTGTCAGGGTCGTGCCACACTAGAGACATGAGCCCAAAACTCCCTCCAAACACCTGTCTTTAGCCATTCTGACAAGTTTAGAAAAAAAATCATGAATAGGCCATTCCTTGAAACCAATCCAGGATTTTCTTTGTCCATCTCTTCTCCTTCAGCCCCAATTGGTCAATGCAAATAGTTTTAGAAAGCGAGTTGTGTCTCATTACATCTTGAAACTAAACAAGTTTATATCATTTAACCACTGCCGAAAGTGGTTCTTGATATCCTGCAAGTTTGTTTATTTGCGGCCGGACAAGTATACTTTCTTGTGTTCTATAAACATCTACACTATCTATACACATGTACATTATTTTGTACGTTCGTATATGTCTGTGTGTACAGTTAGCATCATCGATGTGAAGCATTCACGCAAACCGGTAATACTCATGACTCATTTTCTTGTAGCATTCCACTTAATGTTTGATTTCTGTCTATCAATGGTGTGTAAAATTCAAATGAACACCGTTATTGCAAGACCATCTCATTAAATTTACAATTTTGTGTGTTTATTTCAATTTTTTTTTTTTCTATAAAGGTCTTTATTGGAAGATACAACAATGTTAGTTGAAAAAGTCCTTGTTCCTTTGTTTTTTTATTTCTCATTGACATTGTTTTTGTTATTTATTAGGCATATATTAGTAATCAATGACAACAATATCATAGGTATTATCGCTGCTAATGTTTATTACTGTGACATTCTCTATCTTAGATACCTCTGATAGCTTGGTTATTATTTATACTGATGATGAAAGATTGTGCTGCGAAATCAATTTTCATCTAAGAATTGTAGCAGTATATGGCGGGTCTCTATGTGGGTCTCAGTACTGTCAGATGTGGCAAGTGCTGAACAAGACTAAAAATCAAGTTCAACAAACCTGCATGATCTTGTTCGCAATAAACATATCACAAAAACAGATACACAGTATCAACCTCATATAGAAGAATTGATTCATGACAGTCGCTGTGCCAAGCAATGATGAAATAATGCTTGGGATTCCAACAGAACAAGTCCATATTATCATGAAATAATTAGTGTTAGATGGGTTACATACTCAGACACTGGAAACGATACAGCACAAACAGCTGGTGTATCATGAACTTCTATCATGAAATGAGCAGGAAGGCAATGCCTTTATCTGCTGAAGTGTTACTGTCAACGAGTCCTGGGAACATCATTATAACCTAGAAAACAAGTGCCTGTCTCTTAGAGTATGGGCATAGAACTTGTATACCCCCAATTAATTTCAAGTCTTTAATTTGGCTGGAAAAGTGATGGTGGCCATATTTTGGGACACAGATGCTAGCCATACAGAAATTTTGAAGAACAACAATACTGTCAAATACAATTGCTATAGGGTAACTTCGTAGAGTTTTCATGCAAGATGGTTGAGTGTCCATATGGGCAACACGTAATTAGTCATTCTGTTGACAAGATGCAAGCAACTGTCCATACCTTTCTATGGAAGAGAACTTATGATTTCTTCCAATGGGACTCATTAACTTGCCCAACTTTTGCATTTGTGTAAGGATGTGGATGGTGACTGCATTGAGAAATAATGCCATTTGAAAAAAAGACATTCCAAGTTTTCATAAAATGTACAGCTCATATGAGAATCTTTCATATTATTGAAATTATTTCCTCGCAGACAAACATTTCACATCGCCTTCGTAATCCTGTCACGACGCAGTAGTGTACCAGATAACAGCAAATAGAAAAATCAGTCGAATAATTTGATCATACCCTTACAATCTCTCCCTTCACAATTGAATAATGCCTTGGTTTAATATTTCTTATGCTATTGAATGTGCTGTACTTAGAAAAGATAACTAACCTTAACACTGCTATAGTCTGCTATCTCTATAGGCTCTGGTATAGCCAGCGGAGCTGTGACTTGATCTGACGGAGACCTAAACATGGCAGCACTCTGAGAATAAAAATAATAGAATATCATGAATTATTCAGATAGTCATTAGATTATCACATTGGCACTTCAGTAATGCCTATAGGTATTCTGATCTCATATTCAGTATGTCATTCAGCATGTGGTAACTGACTGTTCTTATCTCATATTCAGTATGTCCTTCAGTGTGCAGTAACTCACTGTTCTTATCTCATATTCAGTATGTCCTTCAGCGTGCTGTAACTCACTGTTCTTATCTCATATTCAGTATGTCCTTCAGCGTGCTGTAACTCACTGTTCTTATCTCATATTCAGTATGTCATTCAGCATGCGGTAACTGACTGTTCTTATCTCATATTCAGTATGTCCTTCAGTGTGCAGTAACTCACTGTTCTTATCTCATATTCAGTATGTCCTTCAGCGTGCTGTAACTCACTGTTCTTATCTCATATTCAGTATGTCCTTCAGCGTGCTGTAACTCACTGTTCTTATCTCATATTCAGTATGTCATTCAGCATGCGGTAACTGACTGTTCTTATCTCATATTCAGTATGTCATTCAGCGTGCTGTAACTCACTGTTCTTATCTCATATTCAGTATGTCCTTCAGCGTGCGGTAACTCACTGTTCTGATCTCATATTAACCTTTACGACTCTGCGGGCGAGGTCACGCACCCGTAGGACACGCCCCCTTGTGCCTGCGGGCGAGGTCACTCACCATACAATATCGCCTGATTCCCGAGTACGGAACTTCACGAAGTAATGAACAGATGCCGTATAAAGCACGCCAAACGAAGCTAGGATTACGTCACAGTTTAAAGGTCAAATTCCTTTACTCATTACGATTGTAAGAGAGAGAAAGCCGGTTGAATTTGTCAACGCATTTCTAGAGCGACTTTAGCCATTTTCGGCCGTATTTTACTATCAAATTGAGTACCACGTGGCATGGGTAAGTGATCGTGACTACATGTTCTAATTGTTGTTTTTTGTGTTTAATATGTTGTTATTTGATAAGAATGTTTGTGTATTCATTCAAAAACACAAAAATAATATGTATCAGAGGTGCCACATGTGTGCATGGACAATAATTACGTTGCGTGTCGGCATAGACCTAGTGTTGACCGGACGGACATTATATGCGATTTCTTCACGTTTTATTAGTTTTTTAGTTCATATTATATTAGTTTGGATATAAAACAATACATATACAATAAGTATAGGTATTTATGAGGATTTTATCAATGTTGCCACACATTGCTCATGTATTAGAGGCGTCAAGAAGATATATTTGCGATTTTGAAAATGACGTTTTCCGTTTTTCCCCCGAATTTTCAACTTCACAACTTGCTCACAACTGTCATATCACACATACAACAACAACAAAAACACGATTATATTCACTATTCATTCCTTTATTTACATGTGCAAAAATTATTTAAATATCTTCTAAAACAAAAAAGTTATTGCGTTTTCAAAACACTCACCATCAACAACGAAAATTTTCCAAAAAGAATCCAGGCCCTTGGGGAGAAATTTCTCAATTTAATTCAGGGCCCTAAAGGTTAAGTATGTCATTCAGCGTGTGGTAACTGATTGTTCCCATTCTGTGTTGGTTGTCAAGTCTACTTTTTATTTCTATACCCTACTTTAGTCTTGCAATACTATGCTTCACTACCAGATCTTGAATTCTAACCATAGACATGAAAGAAATACACACATCATCCAACTACTCTAGTTCCATGATTGCATGCAAAATGTTATCACAGTCCATTAAAATATCAATAATCACTGCATACATCTGACAAGTCTGCCTGCTCTTTCCTCTCCCATAACACCCACAGCACACAAACGAAGGTAACTCTCTACAGAATAGACTTCATCAATGACTCCAACTACTGATGAAAATAGCTCAAATGAATCTTTCATAACTTATTTTAGAATGAGTCAGAAAACAGACACCTGTAACTCCAGCCATAGCATTGTCCTGGTCACAACCATCATTATACTACTAATTGTACAGAAAGCAAAGCTTTCTTCCCTAATACACTCCCCTCGACATTTAGCAGCAAATGCCCAAGCAATGAGCTCATGCCTAACCATGGACCCACCAGTGTAGAACAGTGTATCTCTGTCTGTGGAATTCTCACTAATCAGAACCTAAACAGCTGAATTTATATGCTCTAGAATGTCATTGTCACTTTTCCTAGAAATTGTGATGACCACTTCAAAGAAAGCTGTAAACTTGATAGGCTTACTTTCCCACTCTTCTCCATATTGTATGTCCCCTAATGTGAATGAATACCCATTCAATAACAATCTCTGCCCTGCAAAAATTATTCAAATAAAGCCCAGGAATTGATTTCATACCTGTAAACATTTAGAGAATTCACCCAACCTGAATCAATCTGTATTGCAGTTCAAAACTCATAAATTTCCAATTTTGAACCCATAATTATGTATAAAGATTACTCTACTAAAGAGAATACTAAAGATCAATACATGAAAAACAAGAGTATATTCTGCAGAAAGTTGGACAGCTATGAGGATTTCCTTTTGTGTACTAATCATCAAAGATCTCAGTGGCCATCATATATTGTGTGTATGGCAGCTAAAACTCACTATATTCAGCCTGTGACCATCATTAAATTAAGTAACTCATGACATTAAAATATCGTGTATGGTAGCAACAAGCTATCCACTTTATTTGAATGAAGTATTCAGTGATCAGCCTTTGTTCATCTTTTCCCTGTGTCCTATAACTGTCTTATGGTTTTGATATCAATGCATGCCAAAATCGGATGTGCTGGGATGAAAGGCACAAATAGCGTAGCTCCTTTGTTAACCAGCAGTGCAACATACTTTAACACTCCTTGGCAGAAACCACACTATCCATGCTGGTTATCAGAGGAGATTTAACGCAGAAAGAGAAGATATTAACAGTTCGCTATTTTCTGCCCCTTCATAACGTTGTCTACACCACGAAGCTGGTGGGAGGGCTTGAGCATTCTAATGATCTTGACATTCTACTATTTTTAGAAATAAATAATTCTGTTATTTCGAAATCGCAAAAAAGATCAAGTCTTCTCTGGAATAGAAGACTTCTCATCTTGTGGTATTGCACCCATCCAGTCAATGGTGCACCCATCCAGTCAATGGTGCACCCATCCAGTCAATGGTGCACCCATCCAGTCAATGGTGCACCCATCCAGTCAATGGTGCATCCATCCAGTCAATGATACACCCATCCAGTCAATGGTGCACACATCTAGAAATGGTGCACCCATCCAGTCAATGGTGTACCCGTCTAGTCAATGGTGCACCCATCCAGTCAACAATACACCTATCCAGTCATGGTAGGTCAAAGTCTTCTGAGATCTGAAAGAAAGCTATAAAAAAGCTTCCCATCTTGTGGTATTGCACCTAACCAGTCATGGTTTTACCCCATCAGTCATGGTGCACCCATCCAGTCATGCTGCACTCAACCAGTCATGGTGCACCCAACCAGTCAATGGTGCACCTATTCAGTCATGGTAGGTCAAAGTATTTTAAGATCTGAAAGAAAGCTATAAAAAGCTTCCCATCTTGTGGTATTGCACCCAACCAGTCAATGGTGAACCCATCCAATCATAGTAATTTCAAGAAATCTTCTGAGATCTCAAAGAAAGCTATAAAAAAGCTTCCCATTAAAGAAAATGCCAAGTGCAACAAAGAGTGACATCTTCATTCATTTTACTCCCCTTTGATTTTACACATCTCTGCAAGAGTAGATATTCAACACGTCTTCCATTTGAGACAGATTCAACATGAAACAGTTTAAACGTTGAGAATGACATGAGGTTGGCATTAATGAAACAGCAAATTGTGAAGATTGTTGAATTAGAATCTCAATCATCACATGAAATATGCCACAAGTTAACATTATAATGAATTATATTATACTGATAGATATATTTTCAATGTGGTTTCTTTTACCCAACCACCTTTTTTCTATTTCAATTTATCAGAGTTGATAGTCATTTTACTTCTATAAAATGCTGTCACTGGTCATTTTGTTGCTATAAAATTGTGTCTCTGGTCATTTTGCTTCTATAAATGGTATCACTGGTCATTTTACTTCTATAAATGGTGTCACTGGTCATTTTGCTTCTATAAATGGTATCACTGGTCATTTTGCTTCTATAAAATGGTGTCACTGGTCATTTTTCTTCTATAAATGGTGTCACTGGTCATTTTGCTTCTATAAATGGTGTTACTGGTCATTTTTCTTCTATAAATGGTGTTACTGGTCATTTTTCTTCTATAAATGGTGTCACTGGTCATTTTTCTTCTATAAATGGTGTTACTGGTCATTTTTCTTCTATAAATGGTGTTACTGGTCATTTTTCTTCTATAAAATGGTGTTACTGGTCATTTTGCTTCTATAAATGGTGTCACTGGTCATTTTTCTTCTATAAATGGTGTTACTGGTCATTTTTCTTCTATAAAATGGTGTTACTGGTCATTTTGCTTCTATAAATGGTGTCACTGGTCATTTTTCTTCTATAAATGATGTTACTGGTCATTTTTCTTCTATAAAATGGTGTTACTGGTCATTTTGCTTCTATAAATGGTGTCACTGGTCATTTTTCTTCTATAAATGATGTTACTGGTCATTTTGCTTCTATAAAATTGTGTCAATGGTCATTTTTCTTCTATAAATGGTGTTACTGGTCATTTTGTTGCTATAAAACATGATATTGATCACTTTGCTCCCATAAAATGGGATCGTATGGACAATGAGGCATATGAAATACGGTCACTAGTCATTTTACTTTTATAAAATAGGGTTGGGACCCGAAAAAAAGGTTGAGAACTTCTGTACTAACTGGCAACCATTTGAAAATAAATACTGAAAATGAATGTATCTGTAGAAATATCTCATGAATAAACCAAATCAATCAATACCTGAGACCGAACATTCATAAGCTTTCTTCTGGACAAAGCTTTCTGGAAGGAATCATTCTCAGACCACAGAATGCCTCTTTCAGACTTGCTTGTGTTCCCATGTCTTTCAGGAGAAGCAAACGAGTCTCCTTTACCAACAGCATTAGAGTTATTAGCATCTGGCCAGACTGATTTAATGAAAAATAGCACAAAGAAACAAGAAGGTATTAAAATGTAATCAGAACTACTGGTTTAGATTTATGCATCAAATATATTATTCCAAACACTGACCCAAACATTACACAAGTCCCATAATGCAGTGATTGTCAACATGGACCATATAGCCCCAGCGCTTGCTGTGACCATGTCATGTTCAGGATCAGTTTTTAATTTACCTTCCAACAGAAAAAGTCCAGCCATTACAGGGAGTCAAACCCAGGATCTCTCGGTTGTGAGAACAATGCTCTAATCCAGGCATTCTATACGGACATGTATTTGCACCATGTGAGATAGGAAGTGCTCATCAGCACTAATAGCATAGGTGCAAGTTAGTATGTATTTTCCATATTGATACAGATTTCGGCATTTTTTAGTCAGGAAGTTTAGCAGTGTATAATTTCAACTGGACTATGCCAAGGCCCTCAAATTAGTAAAATTGCTAAGACACACTGTCCCTACATACACTTCACACATGATTATTTGCTCAGGCAGGTTTTATTAATAAAGCGTCTTGCCAATTTTCACTAACCCCCTCACGCTCTGTTGATTTGTTCCAAGAGAAATGCAATGCCAATACACTTGGAAACAGCAGGATATACCAAAAGATTATTTATTATGCCATTGACTACCTTAGGTGTCCCCTCCGGATTCTCTATAGGGATTTACTACATTGGCTCAAAAAACTCCTGTGTTAAAATGCTATGCAGCAGATATTTTCTGTAAGGGTTAACTCCCATAGCCTAAGGCACTCATTAGTGCTAACCTGTAAGGCAGCAAATGAACAAATAAAGACAGAAGACAAAAGTAAGAAATTGGGACAAAACATGCAGTGAATGATTTTTTCCCCACACATGATAGGTTGTCAGCATATCCCCCAACTTTCCAAAGTCACCTCCTATGACATGCCTGGAAAGAAGACAGTGACCCTATTCTTTGCACTCTGAACTGGAAGTCCAGGCCTCAGTAGCCACATGGGCGAGTACATTACAGAAAATAAATAACACAAACAGATATTGTGTATTTACTGCTTCTCTAAGACAGACACCTGATAGACGACGAAAATGTGAAAGACAAAAGCATATTAAGAACAGTGGGAAATGAATTGAAAGAAATGAACTGAATCTGGAGCACACTAAAGAAAACAGATTAGGAAAGGCAGAAAATGTCATTTCTTTGCTGTGGCATAAGACAGAACTGAATCAATATAGTAACAAGGGTCATTAATTGGTAATGATATAAAGTAAACACAAAGTTTGATAACTATTATATCAAACAGCACACAAAAAAACACACCTAAATTTCAAATATTGGTTAGCTGCAATTTACCAAAATAACTCCAAACACTGCAAACATACCAAGCCATTAATGCCTGTCAACTTTCAAAAGGATCATTCTATAATTCCTAAATAGATACACAAATCTTTATTTTGACCCTCAATTCTGCACAGAGTACTTTACTAAAGTTATTCAGATGACATTCTTTCCAGAACATACCCGGTAGTCTTATTTAGTCCATACAGTGTTCTGGACTAGTTGACCTGCCTGTTGTCAATGACATGTTCTTATCTATCATCATCTCGTGCATCCATTGCTGTTACCAGCAACCATCAATCAATCAAGTGCCATGCCGAATAGCGTAGGCGATCATGTTTCTCCACGACTCTCTGTCTCTTGTGTTGTCAATAAGCTTGGTTGGTGAGCTTTTACTGTGCCACAATACAAGTCCATCTAGTAACTTATCTCTTTGTCGTCCCCTATCTCTTCTCCCTTTGAACTTTCCAGTGGTTAGTAAGTGTTCAAGCTGTGTTCTCAGCACATGCCCTAGAAGTCTTGACTGTCTGCCCCTAATGTTTGATATGGGTGATCTTTTTACATCAGCATCAATGAGAATCTCTACATTAGTTTTCTTATCCACCCATGGTATTTTCATCATTCTACTCAAAAACCTACATTTCTGTAGCTTCTAATTCGCTTTGAATTTTTTTTTTTTTTGCAATCCATGATTCACTTTCATAAAAAAAAAGAATTGGTGATTGTGCAACCATACCATCCATTATTAATTTTCTCAATGCTGCTATATCTCATTATATTTTAAAACCTCAGTTTTCTTGTTATAATGTTTAGGAGCAGTAAAAGTAAATACTAAATATCTATCTATCTATACGCTGTGGCCCTTGTTTGCCTTGCGGCGTCAGGGGTGGAAGAGTTCTCTGGAGATTGCCTTCTTGTGTGCTGTTTGTAAGCTTGTTCCTGTGGCTTCTTTGATTTCTGTGATCCATCTTTTACATGGTCTGCCTCTGGCTTTATAACAGTTATGTCTATGTGTCATGGCCATTTGTGGCATGCTATATGTCGGTAGTCTGGAAGCGTGTGAAAACCGCTTGATCTGTTGTCTGTTGATGTGTTCCAATACTGGTATTGTTTTGGTTATCTGTCTGATGTTATCATTTCTAATTCTATCTCTTAATGACACTCCGAGTATTCTTCGTAGACATGTAACTTCTTAAATATCAATTAGGATATATTCATTGAAACCTGAATATATTCTGTACAAATCAAATCTGTGCTAATCAAATCTGCACTAGTTGACAGATATGAATGAATTATTCATTTAAGTATATTCTAATTTATGCTTTATCAAATATATTTACACACTGAAAAGATTACAACAAATATGATATCAAATGCAATACTGTTAATAATGAGCACACACCTGTGTACAACAAATTTAATGAAGGATAATCAACAGAGGTATTAAAACATTCATTATTGTAAGTTTTCCTATTAAGGAACGCAGGGAGGCTTTCAATAGGCCGTGCAAAATAAAGAGTGTTTTGCTATAGCAGTTGCCATGACGTGTACAGGGCGAATTTGTATCACAATATAGAAATATTGGTTCATGTTTGCTTAACGGGTGTACCATTCCAACTTTTTTTACAAAATTTGCACAGATCCGAACTTTTGTTAAATTTTGTGATGTCACTGACTGCCAGCTCAGTTCTAGATACAAAATGACTCCCATAACTTTCTTAAGCCCACCTACAACTGATGGAGATGCAGTATGTAGGAAATGAGGAAATACTAGAGGAAATGAGCAGATACTGAACACCTACATAACAAAAACCCGTCCTTCCTCACCCATACAACCCTCCCAAAATCAGTCTTTAACTAAATAAATATATCTACGTCCACCCACTGATGTATAATTATAGCCAAAGGAAATAATAAATTTTAAAAAACGGAGAACGCAGATATGTCTTGCCCATTGTAATTCATTTTGTTTCGCTTACAAAAAAATTTTAAAAAAAATTTAGACCCATTAAGCAAACATGAATCTGAAATATTTTATACATAAAAGTGGGTGGGTGGGGTGGGGGAGAGAGAATTGTGTTTATTCCATCCACAAACACTCTCCAGTGGGCACATATAGACAATGCATGCAGTATGACAATGATCCACAGTTCTACAGTAGTGTTTCTCAACAATTTCTGGATTAAGTTTCACCCTAACCAAGACTCTCAAGAAAGGGAAATCCAGCCTTTTAAAATGGCTCACTTGACTATTTCCTTGATTTTCATTGGCTGCACACAAAGTATAATTATAGTGACCGAATAAAAACACAGGAATAATCAAATGAGTCATTAAGAAGAATATTTACTATTTGCTAGTGGGTTTTTATTGGAAACTGTCATGTCTTAAAACTCCCACAAAATGTTGGTATCCCCTTTCTTCCACCCCCACCCCCTCAGTACAACTGTCAATCATGTATTATATGGATATATTAATACAACACAACATGGTTTACACATTTTGCCAAATTATCTAAATACCTCCCATCTCCTTTTCTTCTTGGAGGGGGAGTGGGTGTATATGTCTCATGTTCGAAACACTTTCCTACAGGATAAAAAAACTAGTAGGGTAGGGGGGTCTAGTTATCAGGGTAGAGAAGATATTTTATGTGGAAACTACAAATAATATACACAAAGAGGATCAGAGACATAAAATAGACAAATGGATTATGAAATATGGTTAACATAAAAATGGACAAATACATAGCAAAGATTAATGTGAAAAACTATGATCAGTAAAAAAAAAGATAGGACAGAAGAAAAACGGAGAAAAGAAAATGCCAGTGTGTTGGCAGGGTCCAAAAGGGAAGCAAATAATAATAACACTGTTTACCTTTAATGCATGTTGTGAGAGGTGGCTAAGGAGGTTACGGGGTGGATTTGGCTATTCAATCTCATATAAACTCAATGTGACCCATGCCCCTATTGTAGCAAAACTGTAAACCATGACACAATGCATACCATTCTCAAGACTACATCCTACTTTGATCTGATCAGGTTTCTGATCAGGAGTATGAGAATAAAAACAGACAAAGGAACAATTAAAGAACAGAAGAATTATTTTCAAAAGAGGAAATAAAGAGGAATGGATATATATAAAGAATGGAATGGATAGAGGAATGGATGAAATAGATTAGCTTGGACAAAATCACACGAACATCAAAATAGCAGTGAGGAAAGATCAAAATAGCAGAGGAAAAATCAAATTAAGAATGATCAAAATAGCAGAGAATATTGAAATAAGCGGAGATGAAATAACAAATAGCAGAAAGAAAAGATTGAAACAGCAGAGATGATTAATAAAAACAGCAGTAAGAAAAGATGAAAATAGCAGCGAGGAAAACTGAAAATAACTCAGAGGATTGATCAAAATAGCAGTCCAGAAAACACTAAGAAGATAGGACAAAATACAAGTGAGAACCCCACACAATAATAGAAAGAAAATTGTATAAACCCCCCTCCTGAAACTTGCAATGATGTTCTTGATAAGTAGCAAAAGGAAACAAACACAAAACAAGCATATCATATGGTCAGAACAAAGAAGTTAACCATCCATGCTGAAAAATATTATTACATACAAAACCAAACATTTATAAAATACATTACAACACATTTACATTTTCTAAATTGCTACACGCTATTCTGTTGTATTAAAAATCTAATAATAAATCAATAAAATCACAGGGATCATACATATTAAGATTACTGTGGTATGAATTATTTCTATCCCCATGAATTATAAGCAATAGAGCTCTTACATCCATTTCTGCAATTTTTACAGCTTTATTTCTTACCCAGAAAACCCCAAAACTCAGCAATGTGCAACATTCAAGATAAAACCCTACTACTCATAGAAGGTAAAAGAATAATTATTAAAAAAGAAATTCTGCGGGAGTTCTACAAGACTAAAGTCTCATTCTACAAACATATCATCTAGAAATATTTTTGCTATTGAATGGTGGTTGCCCTGGTGAAACCTACAGATCATCAGTGTGTGGGTATGGCCTTTTGCTAAGCCCGGGCGGCTTGTATGGAGAAAGTGCCCTGCTCAAAGTACCCTTTGCACTAACCCCCTCTTGGTTCTGTTGATTAAGTACAAGGGAAAGGCAAAGTCGATACGCCTGGAATCAAGAAGAACTGTAGCAAATTCCAGAGAATAGTCAGATACAACCATCAACTGTCTTAGGGTCCCCCTCCAAATTTTTTAATGGGGGCTGGCTCCCCTTAGCTTTGGGCACTCCCATGCTAACCCACAAGGCAGTGGGGGTATTCTGTCAGGGTTTGCTCTCTTAGCCTAAAGTACACCCATACTGACCCGCCCACTTTGGCTGGTGGGTTTGAAGGACGCTTATAAAGCAGCCAAACCATCTGCTCGGGGACGTATTGAGATAATTTCAGTGTACAGTGATGTGTTCAATGTGTGGGTATAATAAAGATAAAAGGCACTTCTATCTTTGCAGTAAACTACACAAACAACAAGATATCAAAACACATCATCAGCAGCAACTGTCACACCAGCTGAAGTAGAGGATTTTGGATCTTCACAACTCCATGTGTTTGCTAACAAATTCCATTGTTGGACTTCTGTGCCAATTATTCAGACTGTCTGGAACATAGGTGGGCAACCTTTTTGAATCGGTGGGCTACGTTGAGAATTTATTGTGTGGGTTGGAGCCAACAAGCTATTTTTTGAAGTTTTGAGTAGTATTTTATGAATTATGGGGCCAGAACTGTTGTTTAAATCAGTTGGCATGCTAGTAAAAATGGCATTGCAGTTGGATGTAACCGTTTTTATCTATCCTAGTTTAGAAAATTATCTTCTGTTTTTTCCTTGTTTCTCTTCATCCGGGAAATGGCATATGTTGTCACAATGTTCTCCATACCAGTGCTTCTTAAAGTGGTGGTCTATGAACGAGTGCAGGCTTGCGATACTTTTGACCCTCACAGCTGTCCCTTGCACATTGGGGAAAAAACTGCCAGTTCACCGCAACAGAAATTTTGAGAAACACTGCTATACACCACCTCTCAACAAACTGTATTTTTTTTAAACTAGCTAGTTCTTTCTGATGTTTTTGAGAAACTTTCACATTAAAGTTCTTTCACGTTAAGTGAAAACTTTGAGGTTGTTCACTCATTTGAAGTATGACACTGGGTTATCATACAAATTTGTTCCATCTATGAACTGGTTCAGGAAAGTGACTCTTCACTGTAATCAACTCTCTAGTCTTATCTGTCATGTACAATAATTTTGTTGGCTGTAAACAAGTTTGAAAACTTGAACATGCGTAGAGACAGGTCAGAAGACACAGATTCAGTAAGGAGGAGGTTCTACTTTTTTTTAAAAGTTTTCATGTAAATTCACTCTTTTTTAATGAGTTATTTGATCTTTTTGCAAAAAAATCATTAAGGCAGGGTTTTTACCACATTTGGCTATATTCCTAGAATTAAAGTCATGTTCTGATGGGGAAAGGGGATGTTGTTGTTAAAACCTCCCATCTACAGGCTTGCATAGAGGATTTACTTAATTATACTTGGGTTCTCCACATGTATTGTTTCCTCAAATGAAGGATTATTTGTGTTTAAGTACAAGTTCTATCCTAACACAGCAAGGCAAATATTGACACAAAATGACATCTCTGTGTTTCAGTTACACATGCCAGGTTTGTTCCACAACATGCCACTCAAACACAAATGTTCCCAGATGCAACACTAACATGAAAGGAAAACCAAAAACTAAAAACAGTATTCCTCCAAAAAAATATCAATAAACAAAAGCTAAGAATTAACTTTTTCCATAAACTCAATTGATAATGGATGGGTGGGACAGCAGTAAAACTGTATACCAATGAGTACAAAAAGATAACACAAAGCATTCAGTTCTACAATTCACAAAACAGATTAAACCACACAAAGTTTCATTTATTTGATCCTCAGAAATCCGCCGAAGGTGGATGTGTCGGGCCATTGGCGCAAATAAAACGGCGACACAGCTCATTTCTATTCTGGATTACATCTTGCTGGAAATCTAGTAGGATAATGATCCTGCTAAAAGAGAGATCCAGTGTGAATTTGAGAATAAACACTGAAGAAGATCCTCAGAAATTACAAGCGATAGAGTTCTTGAATCCTTTGTCCAATAGGGAGGTTTCACCAGTTTTATTTCATACCCAGAAAGCCTGAACTCTCAGCGGTGTACAATAATTTGAGATGTAGCTTCCTACTCAGGGGGGTCAATATATAGCTGTATAGATGAGGTGCTGTGGGGTTTCTATAAGAAGAAAGTCTCACCATATATGTACAAGTCTCATACTAGTGCTTTGTTATTTCATGGTGGTCTGATGAGCCACTGATGAGATGTTCAGACATTCCGTATGTGGGTCACATTGCTAAATATTGTTAACAGTTCACAAAACAGAGCGAAATGTTTCTAAAGCCTTTAGGTCTCAATGCACTTCCTTCATTACTACATTTATACTTGTTATAATTCTGTTTCCAGTCCTAGTCATTTTGTTCGATTCTCAATCCTTTTGTTTTTTAATAATAATTTCTACCATACTTATTGCTTCTGTGGTCTTCCTGTTACTAAATATCTAGTGCAAATCCATTTACTATATTAATCTTGTTTGTCCATCATTTTTATTGTCTATTATTCTTGATAAAGGCCTTTCAGTAAAAACACTGAAACTGCTCTGTGAACTGTTAAACATATTTCTTCATGTGATGCCATCTCTTTTGTAAACTGTTATCTATATTTCTTCACGTGATCCAATGTTTTATGAATTTTTATTGATTCAATCGATAATTGAATTGACTCAATCTGTTTTGAAAATTGTTATCCATATTTCTTCGTGTGAATCAATATGTTTTGTAAATTTGTATCTATAATTTTTCATGAGATTCAGTCTGTTTTGAAAACTGTTATTCATATTTCATCACTCGATTCATTTTTGTGTGTGAATTTTTACCTATATTTCTTCATGTTATTCAATCTGTTTTATAAACTTCGAAACTTATTACTCCATATTCTCTGTTCATATAACTTCAACAAACCAGAATAATTTTCACAAATTTGATAAAAATAAAATAAGTGCAGATGGAAAAAAACCAACAACACACAACAAGAAAACAAAAACAAATAACTAAAGTCACCGTTCACCACTGATGACGCAAACAGGCCACAACACCAAGCACAACACAAAAATATTCCAATCCAACAATATTAAGTCAGCACATGTAAACAGCGGGTCACCATCCTCTCCACTGGAACTCTGCTTCTGTGCTGGGGGGTACGTTTCCCCTTTCTTGCGGCGCTGCTCATTGAGTGCCCAGGCTGTTGAATGGATACACATTATAGTAATTCTAACTAGAAAAACATCAGCACCTGCACAATTTAGATCTGTGATTTTTGAAGGGTTACTTTAATTTCTTAACACCTATTGGTCATAGTCAATGCCATCAACATCTCAACAGGATATGAAAACCAAGGGAAACAAATTATGACACGTTTCCATACAAAATATTATCAAATCATGCACTCCACTTGATCTCAACTTTATCACGAAAAAATTGTAAGGCAACAGATGGGATTTGAACCAGGTCTGTTTATATGGTGCCTATTCGCCCCACAATTTCAAGTCTGCACATTTTCCAAATTCGACCACATCACATCTCTAAAAAATGTGAAATGAGTAATGTTTTCTATAACTCCTCAGTGGTTCCCATTTATATTATTCATTTATCTGAGGAAACCTTGTTTCTTTGTATGTGTTATTTATGTTTACGGGCAGACATAATTGATCGCTGTAGTACTAAGTACTGATGGCACATACTAGTGTTAAATGTTTGTAGTCCTAGAAGAATTTACATACCTGAGCAGGTTGTGTGTTGTCTGTTTCGAGCGACTGGTCATATTCCTAGTAACATGAGAATATACATAGGGTAGCCTGGACTAAAATTTCATTTTTAGAAATGCTGTGTGGTTGAATTAGTAAAATGTGTTGACTCAAGTTGCAAGGATAATAGGTGTCATCTGAACAAACCTGTCTGTTCAAATCCTGTCTACTGCCTTCTGATCTTTTCAAATCCTGTCTACTGCCTTCTGATTTTTTCTATAACTACCAGATGTTTCTTATTTATATTAAGGTTATTTTTTCATAACCATTCCTTTAAATCTATTTTTCTGCAGCTACACCCCCATAATATCCGTTTCTTTTCTGCCGTTGACCACTCATACTTTTTTGGCCCAAAACCCTTCATAAATACTTTTTGTTCTGCCCTTGGCCCCTCACAAACACTTTTTTCTTCCAAGGACCCCAAAAAATAACAATAATCATGAATTAAGTACTGTATGAACTACAAAAGACAGTGAGTTTTATTAAGGAGACAGAATTACAGATATAGACATGTTTCAAGTGAACGAAAGAAGAAGAAGAATGAATTAAGTATTTGTGTGTTTAACAATATGAAACAGTGAATAATAATATCATGAATGAAGAAAAACTGTAATAAAATAAAATTTAGCCATCTCCAATATGAATGAATCTTTCATATGATACTAAATATATTTTCATTGCATATTTTCTAATTATATAATTACTATCTAATTGTGTGGACATTGTCTAAATTTACTTATGGTGAGCAAATATTTTAAAAAGTAAGGGTTAAATTGCAGTAAAACTGGTTGTTGTTTTTTACAAATATTCATTTACCAAATGGTGTACAGTATTACTGCATTATTTGTTATTGTTCAAATTTTATATTTGTCAATTTATATTTTATTGTTTAAAATTTAAACAAATCACACAAACTAAACATGAGAACTATAAAATGCTACATCTATTCTATATTAATGTAGAACTCAGAAACATTGATAACGAACAGACTAGAATACAGTATTCCGTATGCCTTTGAGATGTGGATACCGGTATATGGAATAGGGAGAACATGGAAAGAGAAGAAAACAAAGATATACTGGCAACACTTCATATCAAAAACAATATATTTAAGGAAATAGAATTCAAACAAATAATGTATTTTGAGCATATTAAAAAACCTGACACCTTGATGAAGACCTTTTACCTTGAGTTAAATACTCTACACAAAATATGGGAGGAAATATAAGAGAAAAAATTAATGGTTTCAATAGCATTTTTATGTGAAACAAAGATATTTGCTGTTTATCCATCACAAGTGATGAACATTTGTTACATCCACTTTTAAAATTCTGCTAGTGTATCTTTGACTATGTGTTCCTAAAAGACTATGTGTTCCTAGAAGACTATGTGTTCCTAGAAGAATATGTGTTCCTATGTGTTCCTAGAAGACTATGTGTTCCTAAAAGACTATGTGTTCCTAGAAGAATATGTGTTCCTAGAAGACTATGTGTTCCTATGTGTTCCTAGAAGAATATGTGTTCCTAGAAGAATATGTGTTCCTATGTGTTCCTAAAAGACTATGTGTTCCTAGAAGACTATGTGTTCCTAGAAGAATATGTGTTCCTATGTGTTCCTAGAAGACTATGTGTTCCTATGTGTTCCTAGAAGACTATGTGTTCCTAGAAGAATATGTGTTCCTATGTGTTCCTAGAAGACTATGTGTTCCTAGAAGACTATGTGTTCCTAAAAGACTATGAGTTCCTAGAAGAATATGTGTTCCTATGTGTTCCTAGAAGACTATGTGTTCCTAGAAGACTATGTGTTCCTAAAAGACTATGAGTTCCTAGAAGACTATGTGTTCCTATGTGTTCCTAGAAGACTATGTGTTCCTAAAAGACTATGTGTTCCTAGAAGAATATGTGTTCCTAGAAGAATATGTGTTCCTATGTGTTCCTAGAAGAATATGTGTTCCTAGAAGAATATGTGTTCCTATGTGTTCCTAAAAGACTATGTGTTCCTAGAAGACTATGTGTTCCTAGAAGAATATGTGTTCCTATGTGTTCCTAGAAGACTATGTGTTCCTAGAAGACTATGTGTTCCTAGAAGACTATGTGTTCCTAAAAGACTATGAGTTCCTAGAAGACTATGTGTTCCTAGAAGAATATGTGTTCCTAGAAGAATATGTGTTCCTATGTGTTCCTAGAAGACTATGTGTTCCTAGAAGACTATGTGTTCCTAGAAGACTATGTGTTCCTAGAAGAATATGTGTTCCTAGAAGAATATGTGTTCCTATGTATTCCTAGAAGACTATGTGTTCCTAAAAGACTATGAGTTCCTAGAAGACTATGTGTTCCTATGTATTCCTAGAAGACTATGTGTTCCTATGTGTTCCTAGAAGACTATGTGTTCCTATGTGTTCCTAGAAGACTATGTGTTCCTAGAAGACTATGTGTTCCTAAAAGACTATGAGTTCCTAGAAGACTATGTGTTCCTATGTATTCCTAGAAGACTATGTGTTCCTAGAAGAATATGTGTTCCTATGTGTTCCTAGAAGACTATGTGTTCCTATGTGTTCCTAGAAGACTATGTGTTCCTATGTGTTCCTAGAAGACTATGTGTTCCTAGAAGACTATGTGTTCCTATGTGTTCCTAGAAGACTATGTGTTCCTAGAAGACTATGTGTTCCTAGAAGACTATGTGTTCCTAGAAGACTATGTGTTCCTAAAAGACTATGTGTTCCTAGAAGACTATGTGTTCCTATGTGTTCCTAGAAGACTATGTGTTCCTAAAAGACTATGTGTTCCTAAAAGACTATGTGTTCCTAAAAGACTGTGTTCCTATGTGTTCCTAGAAGACTATGTGTTCCTAGAAGACTATGTGTTCCTAGAAGACTATGTGTTCCTAGAAGACTATGTGTTCCTATGTGTTCCTAGAAGACTATGTGTTCCTATGTGTTCCTAGAAGACTATGTGTTCCTATGTGTTCCTAGAAGACTATGTGTTCCTAGAAGACTATGTGTTCCTAGAAGACTATGTGTTCCTATGTGTTCCTAGAAGACTATGTGTTCCTATGTGTTCCTAGAAGACTATGTGTTCCTATGTATTCCTAGAAGACTATGTGTTCCTAAAAGACTATGAGTTCCTAGAAGACTATGTGTTCCTATGTATTCCTAGAAGACTATGTGTTCCTAGAAGAATATGTGTTCCTATGTGTTCCTAGAAGACTATGTGTTCCTATGTGTTCCTAGAAGACTATGTGTTTCTAGAAGACTATGTGTTTCTAGAAGACTATGTGTTCCTAGAAGACTATGTGTTTCTAGAAGACTATGTGTTCCTAGAAGACTATGTGTTCCTAGAAGACTATGTGTTCCGAGAAGACTATGTGTTCCTAAGACATATTCTAGCCGTAAATGTCCGTGAATAGTTCGGGCATGGGATGATCATTGTAAATGGGTTTTTTTATCTACCCATGATTTTCTAGCTACTTTCTGAACAATATACACAATGGATGTATACCAAGAGATTTTTAAAAGGTTTTAATGCAATTTCTCATTCACAAAATAATGGCAGAAATCTTTTATCAAAATACCGAATTAATTATTTCTTTTTGACTGATATACAAAATGATATCTTTATATATCAATTTCTGGAAGTTAACAGGTATGTCTTAAAGAGTCCCTGAACCTAGGTTAACATCCATTGACACTGTGAATAGAGAACTACACAGGAAAACTTCAATTAGCAGATCATTTCCAATATTTACAGATGGAGATTCCACAAGCTGAACTAACAAATTTCATTCTTCAAAGCTACAGTTTACATTATTAGTATAAATTTAATTTAGAAACATCTCATTAATAAAAAAAATCACTTCGGTTGATTTAATTTTTGGAATTTAATTCTGATGTGTATTTGCCTATTTACCTTGTGTACTAATCTATCTCAGCATGTAGATTATGATATTTATGTTGTCTTCTATTTACCTCTTTCTGATTCTCCTAGGGTAACATTGTTTAAATGCACTTAGTTTTGTTGAATCCTATTTCCAGTTGTTATTTTGTTTTGTTATCTTTACCTTGGCAAAAGCTTTGTGGTAGAAATGTTGAATTTGTGTAATTGTTTTATTTGTAAAACTTCATTAAGACTGTTTTTGGTTTTCAATATTTAAAAAAAAACTTACATGGTGGACAGTTTTACGAATGTTTTCATTTTCTTTTGACAAGAGAAAACCAGGTTATAACAAAGAGAGATAAATGTACACAAAACAAAAGAAAGCAATTATTATTGGAAAGGGGAACAAGTAAAAACTATCCCATGATATATAATATGGTCATGTATGCCGACATGATTACTTGTCAAAAAAGGTACTACAGGGAACAGTCGAAGGTGGAAGAAGCAGATGACAAAGAAAATTATGTCATGGTCAGACAACATCAAGGATCGGACAGGTTGGATTTTCCTCAATTATCTGCATCGCTGAAGATAGAAATCAATGGAGGGCTTGTATGTTAATGCATCCAATGTGGTACCCCCACGACTCAGACTGATTATAGGTTTATGTGATTATAGATATAACATGGTGGATGTGTGATGTTGGTTTCTGTTGATAAATAACTGAAACAGCATTTTGAACAGACTTATGAGGGCTGTTCAAAATGTATCCAACAATATTTTTTTGGGGAGGGAGGGGGGAATTAATTGTGTGCCGTGGGAAGGAGTAGTGTACAGTAAGTGCATACATGAATTTCTCCAATCCATGGATATCATCAGTTGCCATTCACTGATATATTGGGCTCAAGAATTGTGTAAAAGTTTCGAAGTTTTATCATAATTTCTTGAAGTTTCCTACTGAATATTCATATCCATTAAAACAAAGACAATATTTGTATCAGAAGGAAAATTTAACAGCCTAAATATGTAAGGGTTAACGGCAAAGCACAAAATAATATATCAAAAATTGATGGTGTCACAGTTAAAATCCATACTACATAGATGTGACTATTTAGAGGGGTGTTAAGCATTGAAACACTTCCTGTTTTAAATTAAGCTCATTGATCTAACACATGCACCAGTCATATATGTGTAAACTCAGGTATTGACAATTTGTAACAGTTTAACAAACTGATCTACATTTCACTTTACTTAGCACCCCACTAAAGTATTATATCCATTCAGTAATGGTGTTAACAGGGAAAGCACCCAAAAATAAATAACATATTCTAAATATGCTGATACTACAAGCTACAGATAATGACACCAAAACAAAATCAACGAATCAAACTGCAGATCAAATCAAAATAGGTACAAAAGCTGGAAAATTTTGTGTGACAGCTTTAAATCGCACAAAATAAAATGAAGAATAGTGCAATTTAAATACATTTTTAAAGTGATAATGTGAACACAACTTTAAAATACACCGTTGTTTTATTCAATTTAGGTCTGGTTTTCTTACTGAATGTCTGCCTACAAAACAGGGTTGTCATTTCAAATTTATTAAACTTTCCACACTCAAATAGCACTGGCCATAACATTTATGTTTCACACATTTCTGTATTTTTGTTTCATTACCAAGTGGCGACCCAGACAGTCATATTGTGATGTTATGTTTTGTATATTCTTCACAACAACGCATCTCTGCGGGTAAGTGTCCTGAAAACCAGGCAAGTATCACAAGGAAATGTGAAAGTCAGAAAAGGTGGCTTAAGTGGCACAGGACGACATGGTATTTACGCGACACAATAAAATCTATGCACCAAATGACAAAAACAATAAGCACTAAAAATTGTGTTCAAGAACGCATCTACAAAACAAGACCAATAGAAGTATCTGCAAAACAAATTGTGAGGAACCTACAGCAAACTGATTTATACATGACATATAATAAACAGTATGCATATTAATTGATCGCAGAAGAAAATATATAACTTATTTGCATATTTCATTATTTAAATCAACACAAATTTATCCTGATGGAAACAAAAAAAGGCAAATCATAAATTTGATCTTCATACCAACATTGTGTTTACAAAGTCAAACATGGACAATGACAAAAAGAACAAAAGAGAAAGCTTATTACAAGTGAAATGAGATGTCTATGAAAAGCAGCAAACAGATCAAGCTGAGATCATGTGTAGAATGAAGAGATTGCAAGAGCTGTTGGAACAACGTCTGTGATCAAATATATTGAAAAAAAGAGACTGACATGGTTCTGCCACTTAATACAAAAGAACCCTTATTGGTCAGTGACAAGAGCATACAACATGAAAATAGAAACAGCAAGATAGAGGACGACCAAGAAGAAGGTAGACTGAAGGAGTTACCAACATTCTGAGACGTCACAATATCAAGGCACTATATATCAAGTGATAAAATGTGCCACAGCACGAAAACCGATTGTCATTCAATCTTGCTACTCATTACAGCAAAAGCAGAGAAAACACGATAGGTAGATAGATAATTTAAATCTATGAATATATTAAAGGACTAGTCACATCAGAGAGTGCTTTTTGTAGAATTGTTACTCTCAAACCTGTTGTTGAAACACAACCACAAAACAGAATCAGAGTTATTGGAATTCAACGATTTCAACTCTTTATCTCTGCTAACAAAGCTGTTACCCTGTTGCTGACCACTTCAATGGCACAGGATATCAGGGTGACCAAGATGTCCATGATACGGTCATTAAGTCATGCTTCTCTCATGACCGGACTCAATACATGCTTGAGAACCAGTATATCCTCTAATTTGAGCCCAATTACTGATGTTATTTGTATTTTTATAAAAAGTATACCTGGACAGAAAAGAACATCATATGCTGCTAGTTTTAGGTTTTCACTTTTGTGGAGAACTCCAACAAATTGATGGCTGCTCATTACTTCATTTGAACAAAAAACAATTACAAGAATGGAGAAAAAAAGGAAGAATGTCTCTGATGCAACGGACAAAGAAAGCAGCATGTAGACATACAGCCTCATTGCCTGTGCTGGAGGAAAAATTGTCAGAATTGGTAATGAAGTCAAGGCAGAACAAATTAATTGTAACCTGCACAAATATTCTGATTAGGTCTACGAACCTGCACTAAGCTCGTGCAGATGTTGCCTAAAGAGCTAGAAACGTTAAAAAATATTTCAGTTTCACTATTATTGTTATATGACCTATCACAATTAGGATATATGGATGAGACCCTGTCTGCTTTCATTTGGCTTCAAATCAAACGGTGGAATGAAAAGATGTGAAGATGGTTTTTGTAAAGACGACTACACATGAAAATATGATTTTCATTGTTGGTTCAGTTTGCGTGGCAGATGGAGCACAACATCGCAATCGCTAAGTGGGTCAAACAATCGTGGTCCGATATTCCGTCCAAAATGATCATTTGATGTTTCAAATAGTACTACATCAGTAATGCAATGGATGAAAGTGAAGACAACGCTATCATTGAGGATGGTGTCAATGACAATGTACCAGAGACTGATGATATCCACCCTGATGTTCCCATGACAGAGGATGCAATTCATGAAATGTTTCAGAATTCGGAAAGTTATTCAGACTTCAAAGGATTGCAATGACTTCGTACTGGTACGCTATTTTTTCCTGTTACCAGTATGTGACAGTATTTGCATTTCTACAGTTAATTTAGCTAATTTTTAAAACATATCTTACTATTTGTGTATACAAGCTGAAACTGCTACATCAAAATATACAGTATATATAAATATTTCATAATAGTACATAACTAAAGCATGGTCAGGATGGTGCACGGGTAGTGGTTGCTGCAGTGATGCCCTAAAGCATTCCACCTGCAAAGAGGAGCCAAAGCAGTGGAAATCACCAATGCCAGGTCTATGCTACTGTCAGTGTCTCCAGATCTGCTGGCAATCCTAGCCATCATTGAGACACACAACATTGGCAATGGAAGTATTTGCAGTAATGCAGACATTAAACTGGCTGGAATCGCAAGCCTATTCTCATGTATGTGTATTAGGTGACTCAAATATGATTCAGAAAGTCAAAACAAGTACATAGAGGGTGGGTGGAGTCATTAGAGAGAGCTAATATGTGCGTCTCACTGCGAAAATTCATGCTTATCTGTATTCCCAGACACTGATGTATTCCCAGAGTGGGTGTGGAGGGAAATGAATGGGCTGACCAATCAGGGGGTAGCTGCCTTGTCACCACAACAGACGGTCAGCCTAAGGACCAAGCAGACATACTCATTGCTCTTCATAAGTGGCATGATTATCCTTGATTATTTAACAATGTTGATTATCCTCTTCGCACACCGGACATGTACATAGATCTCCGCTTCAGCATATCTTTCAAGGTATAACGGCTAATGGTTCCAGTGGTGTTTTTCGCACCACAAAATAATATGAAGTCTGATGTTTGTTCGTCGTAATCGACGATGACCAAAACTCAACCACAATAATAATAACAATAAGTAATAAAAAATAATAAAGTTAATAGTGTGTTAAAAGTCAAATGACTTGGTAATGTTTTGTGGTGAGAAAAACATGCCCAAGTCATCTCAGTTTAAAATATTTTTATGGTTTTGTGTGATTTTTAAAAATTAAGTGTTTCTTGAGAAAGGTTCATGTTGGACAGCAACGTGGAAAATTGTCCTTGTTCTTTGTTTTATTGCTAGGTTATTTATTTTTAATATTGATAGGATTCTATAGTAACATTTATATATGATTCAGTATTTACCATTTGACTAAATAGGAGTATGTCAATCAGTAAACAGTACTAATTTTCTGATGTTTCTACAAAATTAATGCTGGAGCCTACATGTACCGTGAAAATGCGTCAGTTGGAAGGGAACAAGCAATTATCACGTGCTACAGCTGTACACATGTTGATTCTATTTTACTTTTAGAAAACGCTATTCAGCCAATAGAATTTGTGTACTCTGCTGTACCTATATGAAATACACTTACAAATTCACTGTTTGTATGAATTGCGATAAATCACATATTTCATATGGATCAACTCTGGTGTATTCAATAATACTCTGTTTTGTATCATTTAATAAGGACATTTAACAGTGAAGTACAACAGCAAAAAATATCAAAGAAAATGGACAAATGGGATGAAATTTTACTTTCTTCCTTGTGTGTCAGCAAACAAAGATAATTCAGAGATTATGAGAGCTATATTTGTTTTTATCACCAGGAATTACAAGCAATAGAGTTATTATTTCCTTTTGAGTAATTGGAAAGTGTATAAAGAGATTTATTTCATATCTAGAAGGCTTCAACTTTCAGTTGTGTACAATGCTTTGAGAAGAAGCCTCCTACTCAGAGGGGTGTAAAAACATAAATGTATTGTATAGAGGACGTACTGTGATATTACCACAAGATGGAAGCCTCACTATACAAGCATGTAATCTACAAGAGCATACGTTCCCAAAAGGGGTGGTATTGCCCCTCAGCGGATGCTGAAGCCTTGTGGGGGGGGGGGGGGGTGTTAAGTTGTTTCAGAAGCAATTTGGGGGCATTCAGGCTGTCTAGGGGGTCATGGCTCCTTATAGAAGTGATTAATAATATACATTTTAAATTATTTATTTTTGTGATTTTGTGCTATATTTTGTAATATATATTTTATGGTGTTTTAATTACTACAATTAAATGTAATACAATCTCTTAACATGTATTCCGAATGTTCATATTTAAACCATTGTATAAAACTGTGTATAATGTTATTCAAGTATACACTTTACAATCTTTACATATGGATTATGTTTCATCAAAATCAGTATAGTAATAACTGCGTTTCAGAAGAAGTACATGTTGGCTGCAACTTTTTCAATAATTTAACAGCATAAGCAGTATCATTAGTTGTTACTTACGCAGAAAATATCAAACGGCTTGGACGCGGGAAAACTGTTATAATGGTGGGAGTTACAACATTTATGTCTTGCAAAGTGGACAGTGGCCAAAAACAGTTTGAGAACCTATGGTATGTACTAGAGGTTTGCTGTTACATGGTGGTTGTTCTGATAGGACATTTCAAGATTATCCACACATGGTGAGTGCTATGATGAAAGTGTGATTCAATCCTTAATGAGATATAAGTGCAACAGAACTATATACCACAGGCAAAATATTTAGACATCATGAAAGGTGGTTTTACAAAGTACGACATTAGGCATAAGTGAAATGTTAACAAAAAGATTTTTTTTTTTTTCTTCTAGTCACAAATAACTCATTGGTTGAGTTATTAGTCACAAATAACCCATTGGATAGGGTTTCCCTAATCACAAATAACTCGTTTTAGTTATCTTTAATCACGCCTATGCTGAGGTTTCCAGTCATAAAGAACATGCTAGTTGGAGTATCTCTTGCGTAAATAACAAATTGGTTTGGGTATCTTTAGTCACAAATAACCCACTGGATGGGGTTCCCTAGTCACAAATAACTCACTGGATGGGGTTCCCTAGTCACAAATAACTCACTGGATGGGGTTTCCTAGTCACAAATAACCCACTGGATGGGGTTCCCTAGTCACAAATAACTCACTGGATGGGGTTCCCTAGTCATAAATAACTCACTGGATGGGGTTCCCTAGTCACAAATAACCCACTGGATGGGGTTCCTTAGTCACAAATAACTCACTGGCTGGGGTTCCCTAGTCACAAATAACTCACTGGCTGGGGTTCCCTAGTCACAAATAACCCACTGGATGGGGTTCCCTAGTCACAAATAACTCACTGGATGGGGTTCCCTAGTCACAAATAACTCACTGGCTGGGGTTCCCTAGTCACAAATAACTCACTGGCTGGGGTTCCCTAGTCACAAATAACTCACTGGATGGGGTTCCCTAGTCACAAATAACTCACTGGTTAGGATATCTCTAGTAACAAAAATTCTACATGCATTTCCTTAACCAATGTTTTAGCCACAATTTACCTTGCTAAAAAAAAAGACTACAGGTGAGTTTCCCAACCCCTGTATCAAATAAAATGGGAGGGAAAAGAACTACAAAACTATTTGATACAATATACAATGGTAGGAAGACAGGGAATAGTCTTGACTTTAAACAAATACACTTACCAACCAAAGAAAAGAAAGCCAAGCACAATACATTGAGAACACACTTGAGAAAGGTTTATTCACCTTTAGACCGTTTCTGAGGATTCTCTTTATTCTTCTCAACAACCTCCTCTTCCTCCTCAGCCTCATCACCAGCCTCAACAGCTTCCTCTGCAGCTATCTTCATGCTGCATGACTTCCTGAAAAACTCCTGTGGGTCTTTCACAGATCTCTGTGCTAACTCAGGAATAGGTTTGTTAAGGATGTTGGCCCTACTGTTGTTAATGTTGTTGATGGCAGGGTTATTGTAACTGCTTGATGTGCCCGAGGTGTTGCTGCTGGAGGTGATGCTGGCTTCCAGTGCGATGGAGTGACACAGGGACATGATGGGAAGGGACTTTCTGTGCTCCCATTTGCTTCCTGTCATGTTTTGTGGTTAGTAAACAATACTAGTAAATTCAGCAATACTATAGTGTTTAGTATTTCCTTTCACACATATAGTCAACTATACCAATGAACAAAGAATCACTCATACCACACACTTCAGTGTTTAGTATTCATTTCACACAAACATATAATCACCCACATCATCGAACTAAGAATTACTGATACCACACACAACAATGTTTAGCATTTTATTTCACAATAACATACAGTCAACTATATCATTGAACTAAGAATCACATACTGCATACTTCAGTTATACACATGCCGAAATCAGATATGCTAGACTGAAAAGCCCAAGTAACTAAGCTTTATTGTAAAACTAGAAACATGGTGTACTTCACACTCTCTGGTTCAAATCACAAGAATATTCAAGATAATTATTTGAGAGTAAGCACAGAAGAAGAATCATACAAAATAGAAATTATTCAGTATTTCCAAAGTAATCTATACATGTTTTAGCAAATAAAGTACCATGTCAAATGTGTTCAAAATCTTTTGGTGAAACTGTTGCTGTCTCATTAAATTAAAAAGTAATGTCCCCAGTATGCAGACCTGAGAAACAAGACATGGCCCACCCCAATCAGTGTTGAAGAGAAACTATGGCACAGTGGACACTTTAAACAGACAGCAGCCTATACCATAGAATCCGAAGTCCCAACCTGACTGAGTAATGATCGCCGAAGAAGAAGAAGAAATTAAAAAGTAACATACCATATATGTTCAATTTACAGGTCAAATTAGCACTGATTGGTTCATTTAGAGTAAAATAGATATGTTTTGCAGAAAGTACTTTGTGAAATCACTGTCATTTTCACTTCTAAGTGTGGTGTGATGGATGCTTGGTTCATTCATACTTCCATGTGAAACTGCTGTTTCATTCACAGTACAGTACAGTACCATATGGTTCAAAGTACCATGTAAAACAGCTACGGTTTCCTTCCAAGTACCAAGTACCATATGATGCTGGGTTCAAAGTACCATAATATGCTGAGTTCAAAGTACCATGTAAAACTGATGTTTCATTCAAAGTACTAAGTATAATATGTACAGCTGCTGTTTCATTCAAAGTACTAAATATGTTACTTGGTTCAAGTACCAAGTACAATATGCTGTTTGGTGCCAAGTATCAAGTGAACCTGCTGTCACTTAGTTAACTAAAGTACTGTGTGCAACTTCTGTTCGGTTTACTCAAAGAACTGTATAATACATAAGGGCTACAAATGCTCAATGTAGGTGTAAATATCAGTTTGGTTTTCTCAATGTACCATCATGTACACGAAAAAAAGATTCATGTGGTCTAAGTATTGGTTTAAGCAATGTACAATGCTAAAAAGAAAGTTTGGTATGACCAGTACAAAATGAGATTTTAAAAAAAAAAAGACAATCTTGTCTGTTTGTGCTACCTCGAAAATATACAAATTTAAGAAACACTCACCAGCATAGACATTTTTACGAGCCTTGACATAGCTTGGCTTCACCAGGTGTTCCCCATTAGGAGTGACTTCACTATAAATCTCCTCTGTAGGAGGTGGAGACACACTAGAGCCACGTTCAACCTCATGATCGCTGTCTGAGTAGTGAGAGTGAAACAAGTTTGGTTGGTCATACACTGGCTCAGAATCGGTGCTGTGTCAGGATGAGAAAATAAAATGAACAAATTAACAAATAAAGATATTGAAGTCTGGGTTGTCCTATAGCATATTATTATACTGCAGAAGAATGTGAAAAAATTATATTTCACTGCAATACATTTTTTTTAGCAACGCAAGTGTAACTTTTTAATTAATTAAAATTTTTTTTTTTTTTTGTTCAGTGTAGTGTGGTCAGTATTTTTTCTCTCTGTAAATAAAATATTCTCAAAAGCACAGAGCAGGTGTCATGTTGAGAACTGCTGACGTAGAAAATTGCCTTCATTGTATTTCAATTTTCCCATTAGTACATCATCTTTCTCAACAGAGCGGCTCGCCAACTGTCAAGAGTACCACTCTTAGCCCATAACCTGAAGCAAAAATCTACTTAACAAACAATTCATCTGCAAACAGTATGGTTTGAACCTCTTGAGTACAAGATGAATGACCTATGTCAGAGAGATCCCCAAGTATGATTCCTCTGTCCGACCTAAACCTTGACCCCTATTTTCATCCTCTGACCATCATATATGTATGAACCAGCCTTGACTCTAATCTGACATGTGATCACAGATGCAAGTAGATACCTAATGCAACATTTTTTAACACATATTTGGAGTAGATAAGTTTTTGCAAGCAGAAGTCCCATACCATGAGCACTGAACAGTACCATGAGCACTGAACAGTACCATGAGCACTGAACAGATTTCCCTTACAGTGCTAGTATACTCATACAGCTGGGCTGGCTCAATGGTGATCCAAAATATGTCACTAAACAGCAATTTGTAACATGAAACAAAGAACTAGCAATTCAGTGAACAGTGATACAGCAATTTGTAACATGAATCAAAGAACTAGCAATTCAGTGAACAGTAATACAGCAATCTCCAAGTCAGGAGGTAGTTAAGAAATTTACTAGGAAATTGTTAAAGGAAAAAGATTGTCATGTTTTTATGATTATAAAAATGATGGAAATACCTAATACACTCAAATTTATGTGCAAGTCGACGATTTGTAACTAATTTCATTTCAAAATTGAACTCACGAATTTTCAAAAACATTAAAAATATATATTAATTATACATAAAGTATTATATTTAAACATGATTATAGTATAATTATATAGTACTATATTGATGTATGGACTGAAACATGGACACTAAACTAACAACTAGAAGACAGAATTGATGCCTTTGAGATGTGGATATAAGAAGAATAGAGAGAACTTTGTGGAACAAGAAAACAAAGAGGTTCTAACATTTTGTATGGAAAAAAAAACTACTAAAAGAAACAAAATATAAAACAGATAAAGTATTTTGGACATATTAAAAGACATAACACCTTGTAGAGGACCTTACTTGAGAGTAAAGTCAAGGGGAGGAGAGCAAGAGGTAGGCAGAGATTCAAGTTGGAGAGAAACATCATGAGATGGACAGGTGTTACCACAGCCTGACAGAGTGCACCACCAAGACAAGAGACGGATGTTGGAGGTCCGGTGCAGCCAATCCTCATTGCGGAGACGGCACTTGATGATATAGTGCTACATCTACTCTATATTAATGTCATGTCCTGTGACATATTCTCTCCAGAAGAAGACGTTGTCTTCCCAATAAACTCCCTGAACCCTTCTCTGTCTTGGGCCATGCTGATTGCATTTTCCAACGACATATTCATATTATCTGTAATGCCGTCAGTCCATCGTCTACGTTTTCTGCCCGTTCACCTCCACCCAGGTGCTCTGCCCTCCATTATTTGTCTTTCTTTTGTTTATTTTGGACTATGTTTTATCTCCGTTATGTATCCTAAATTGTTTTTTTCAAAGTATTACGGTTAAACCTAGATAGTTTAATGACGGCTCAATGATTATTTTGGTGGATTAATTCAATCTGATGTTGGTGCTGTTAAATATTGCACCATTCTCCCAGTGTAGTAGGATAAGGTCACACACAGGATATAGGATGTACCTGCGTATATTTTTGCATCCGGGAGCACTCCTCGCTACTGTAACATACATACTGCATCTTTATCAGTCAAATGCAAGTTCAGAATAATTATGACAGCCATATTAGCCATTTTGTATACTAGAGTGGCATCAAAAATTACACAAAATTTCAAATCAACGCACATTTTTTTTAAAGTGTGAAGGTCATTCCTTTATCTGGGAAAAGACCAATATTTTTTCTTTCATACATTCAAGATTGTGTCTGAGCAAATAAGAACAAAGTTTGCAACCTGTTTGACGTGCTAGATTTATGAGTATGATAGTTGTACGTCTTTGGCAAGGGTGCTGGTGGCCTGGATCCATAAAAGGATTTTTCATCATAGACTGGTAGGCAAGATCCTTCCAATGGCTCATGGTACAGAGCTTCTGACTCCTCCCGCTGAAGCCAGGCATCTTTGAAGAATGGAAGGAATACAGCAGCTGTGAAGACACAAACATAAACATATATTCTTCCTCTAAATCCAAATATTACAACATTCAAATATATTCTCCCCCTTAAACAAAATATTATAACATTCAGTTCAATCACATATGTGCTTACCTACTTTTCCAAAATGTGGACGAAGTTTGATATTATGCGCAGCTTCATTCCACGTTTGTTATAGTGCACACAGTTTTCGTGTCGTCAATCAAATTATGTCACTACAGACCATGTTGCCGGAAAAACAAAATGGTTAATTTTAGGAGATTATATTATGATATGATTTAATGCCACAAATACTCATCTGACGAGAAGGAAAGATTGTGACTGCTACTGGATGCATCGATCTGCACGATACGCACTGAGAGGTCCCCCTCCCCACAGGTCATACCAGATAGGTGGGCTCTCTATGTGTAGCATGTAGATTGATACATCTGGCAGAAGATCAATGCATCTTGAGCGACAATAAATGGGAGGAGGGGGATTATTTAAGAGGGATGTATGGGAATAGTCAGTGTCAACCCAGTGTCATAGTCTATCATGCCTTATGTGTTAAGATCTGGAAGAGTGAAATACTGTCAAAAGATTGGAAAAGATCAGTATTTATACCACTCCCAAAGAAGGCCATTTGAAACTCTTCATGAATTATAGAACAATTGCACTGATCAGTCATGCCAGCAAGATACTTCTCAATTTACATCATGAAAAGAATGGAACAACATATGAACAGAGAAATATAGTTCAGTCAGGATTTAGACAGAACAGAGGTAACAGGGATCACATCTTCAACATGAGAAATATAATAGAGAAATGCAGAGAGTTAAATGCAGACATATATATCTGTTTTATTGACTACTCAGGGGCATTTGACTGCATAACACACCAGAAATTATGAAACGTGATGGGAAACATGGGCTTCCCACACCATCTCATATCGCTAATTAAAATGCTTTATCAGAAACAACAGGCTTCTGTTTGTCTCAACAAAGAAACATCTTACTGGTTTGAGGTCCAAAAAGTAGTCAGACAGGGATGCATCCTCTCACCCCACCTCAACATTTATGCAGAAAACATTATGTGAAATGTATGAGAAGACCCACGTTATGAACAGTTTCAACCCCTTACTATCAGAGGACATGAAATCCCAAACTCCCACTGGACCTCTTTTGTTGCAGGACAATGATCTTACTAGATCTCCAGCAGGATGTAGTCCAGTGAATGGAAATGTGTTGTCAATATTTCATTTGTGCCAATGGTTCGACACATCCGAGTTCAGCCTGGCAAAATACGTTCAGTGTTTTACCATTTCCCGTAGCCATATTGCTAGTAGGCCAACCATACACGAGACCTGGTTCCCGTTCTGTACAGTAGACAACCTGCAAACTAATCAGTCAAGCAAGCCAGACCTTTTCGCTGCTATGTATCACTATTAACATAACCACTGACGGCCACTTGCAACTCTCTATTGCCAACAATTTTTATCAGGATAGTTATTGCTTCTGCGCCATTCCATGATGTCAGACTATCTAATATTTTCTCACGCTGTAATCGTAAATACCTCTAGCTTAGCTCTTGCCAGTTGTATGTTCTCCAGGCCTCCCTAGCTCATAACAATATTTACATATATTATATCCATAAAATCAAATTCTACAGCATTCACATATATCCTTGCTATAGAGCCAAATATTATAACATTTACACATAATTTGTCATAGAACTGAAACAATTATAACATTGGCACATATCATGAAAAATAACTCACTTTGCTGAGGAAAGTTTGCTGTAGTGGTCATGAAGCCAGCACCTAAAGAGTCAGCCAGCTGACTACCTTCTTGTATGAGAGCCTGGACCATGTCATTTGAAAAGAAGCTGGAGGATGCACCACCAGAGTCTACTACAGCCAGAATTAGTTTAGGGACTTCTATAAGGTTTTCTGCAAATGTTCTGAAAGTATACAATACATTTGTGAGTTAGGTTAGTTAGTCATCAAAATATCATCATTACACTCCGGACACGCCCATAGGTGTTCCGATCTCCATTTGAAAGCATACACCATCACACTATTACAGACAGTTTCAGTTCCTTGTTGGTTGACAAACATTCTTCTGAGTCCACAATAGTGCTCATTTCTGGCAACTCCACATTTCAAACCCAGTTCCTTTATTCTGGACATGGAAAAGAAATCATCACCCTAATTAATTTTATTTGTTCTCATCTCGTAAGGAATTCATGTCAGCTCAATCCATTGCTCTGTCACCCTATACAGTAGCAGTGCACGCCAGCTGATCTGCTCTCTCATTCCCTTAAATACCCACATGGCCAGGCACAAAAATGAACATGACGCATTCCAACTTTGACCTCTCCACTGTTCACAAACGCAACCCATTTGTATTTTTCAGATGAAATGTCAAGCCAGGTGATATGCTATCCCGTGTGAGATTTCTTTAAATCAAAAGCTATTTACTGGTTGGAAAAACTTACCAACATGTGGCCCGAGTTCTTTATTGTGTGTTCGTATCATCATCATCATTAAGTATCATAAAGTATTAAGCCAACAAATATTGGCTGCAACAGACCTATAACATTTCCTGTATTGTCTTGGTGGTACACTCTGTTAGAATGTAACCTACCCATCTCGTGATGTTTCTCTCTCACATGTATCTCTGCCTACCTCTTGCTCACCTCAACTCAACTTCACCCTCAAGTAAGGTCTTCAACAAGGTATCATGTCTTCTAATATGCCCAAAATACTTTGATCTTTATTTCTTTTAATATCTCTTTCTTCATATGAAGTATTGTTAGAGAACATCTTTGTTTTCTTCTCTTTCCATCAATTTCTCCCTATTCTTTTAAATATCAATATCTCAAAGGCTTAGATAACTTCTGTCTTAGTTGTTTATTTTGCTGTATATAAAACATTAAAACATGCCATAATCCAAAAACTGAATATCAACTCTTAAATCACCCATGCCTGCAACTCTTAAAAACAAAAAAGAGATAATGAGAAAGGCAGAAAATTATAACTTAAATTTAACTAAGGTATATTTACTTGTTAATAATTCTTACAATATAAATACCTGAGTGTGGCAAATGATGCCTTTCTTTTTGCTGAATAGACCAGGATGTGACCATGAAACAAGCCTTGATGAAGACGAGTCCCTCCATGATAAGAAGCAACCTCTATCTCCACCTTCTGCTTGGACGACTCTAAGAAAAGATCTAACGTTATGCAGTATGGTGTGTCTGCTAGGACACGGCACATGTCATGGTTCAGCAAAGGTCCCAAAGGTAGTTCTAATGGAAAAGGGTCTCCGCACATCATACACATAGACAACCTGAAAATATGAGAAACACAGTGTAAATTATGTTTTCGAAATAGCAATACAAAGCACATCATTATCATCAAACCCGTAACCCTTCACGATCATGGAGGGAGGGGTGTGTCACCCTGAAAACATCAACACAAAAATCTTGCTGTGCCTCTCAGTTCTCAAATCCTTGTTTAAGTGTGAATAATCTTAATCCTATCCAGTGTTTAATATTAAAGACACAAGAAGCAATAAAGGATTACCACAAATAAACAACAACCAAAAATGCAACAAAATCCTCAAAAATATGTTCAGAGAAGTGTTTGCTGCTGTTAGAAATATGATACAACAATCGATATTAAGTGAGACTTGTTATAAATCTGTATAACAATAGTACTGACATAAAACACAAGTTCATTAGCTTTACACTGAACAAGCAGATTATCAGACTATAGAGTCAATCAATGAAGCGCCATACCGAATGGCGTAGCCCATAATGTTTCTCCACGACTCTGTACACAGTTTGAATGTCTTGACAAAATTTCATCTTTTATTGGAGATGCAGTTAGTCGAGTACGGGGAAAAAAACCATTTTCAAGTTGCAAGGCAATTCGGTGCCGTTAGAAAAGGGCTGGTTCCATTCCCGTTAGTCTCAAGTTATTAATTTGGAACATAAATCAGCATTAGGTGGTCATGGTCATTTTTACCTCTTATGGTGATGTACGCTGAACATGACACTCCAGTTTGGTAATGTCAGAACCTATTAAAAATAATGAAGGTGATGGTTCAGATAATCCTACCACCACAGCCTCCCTGATATAATTTACTTGCTTCCAATTATTTTATGCGCAATACTCACCTGATATCAGGTTCAAATTGGTCAGACAAGTACCAACTGTTGAGACCTGGACTACAGCCCCGTATCACAGTCTGCAAAGCTGCAATGATTTGTTCCTCTACAAACTGGACCCCTTCCTCAACATCATCATAGTCCATAATAAATTCTCCATGAAGTCTGAAATGATGGAGTGAGATATTTGTCAGTTTTAGAACAAACATGAATGCAAGTTGAGACAAAATATATCAATATTTGAAAGATTGTAGAATAATGATGATATGTGAATGTGCTAGAACAGATTAAAAAGACCTTTTTGGGACAGCAAGCCAGATTCAGTATTTTTCATGTGGGATAGGTTCTTTTAAAAGTCCTTTCAAGAACTGATATGGTCAAGGAGTTGAAAAAAAAAGCATATAATGATTTCCGTGTTTGAAGTTTCAATGTGAAACATCAGTTGAAACTTGGAACAGAGTAATGAACTTTTGCTAATCACTTGAAACACACATAAACATATACACAAATTGACGTTTCGATCAAAATACCTTTATAAAGAACACATTCAAACACACAAAAAACCCACAAGTGAGAATAACACAATTGATGTTCACATTCACATGGCAGAGCTAAATACAGATATAACCCAGAAGAGTAAGACCTCAGAGTAACGACCTGCAGACCTCAAAGAGTAACTAGACTAGAAGGTCAGACGTCAAACAACTCAAACAGAAAATAAACAAAATACACCTAAATATTTATGAAACAAAACAGAGAAATGACAGAACAGGACATCAACCATACAACTGATGGTCATTGATCCCAAAAGTTTCAATCATGCTAAATTGATAATATATAACGGGCTTAGCTCGGCCATCCGAGAAGCATGACTTAATGGCCGTCATCTGAATATCATGGGCACCCAATGGCCAGTGCTATTTAAGATGTCAGCAACATGAGCAACAGTCTGGTTTTTGATACTGTACAGATGTTCACAGAATCAGTCTAATCATGTCATGGTGCAACGCTTGCAGATAATGGCATAGATGATGATAGGTGATGGGACACGTGAAACTTTCTTCAATGGTGAAGGGGGCTTTATGGAATGAGACAGACAGAGTCTGGGTGACATAGGTACAGGTGTAGCATTCACTACATTTGCAGCTGATGGTGCCAAAATGATTAGGATCATGTCTTGAGATGACTCTGGAGCAATATATTGCTGAGGAAAGGTTCTTGTCACGTCTGTAAGCAACCAAGTGTGGTCGTCCTCGCAGAACACATCACAAGCCTTGTGATCAGATTGAGGAGGAGGAATTTGTCAGAATAGGACATGATGGATAGCAGAGCTATGTGGGTGAAAGGTGAGAACAAGTTGACCCTATCCAGTGCCGGATTTACCTATAAGCTAAACAAGCTATAATGTAGGGCCCCCAAATTCTTGGGTGCCCCAAAACTTTTATATTTCACTATCTATATATTCTTAATCGCTAAAGGGCCCCATATCTCAAATAGCTTAGGGTCCTATCAAATCTAAATCCGACCCTGACCCTGTCTGTGGAGGAAGACCTCAAAGTGCTCTTGATGGTAATATAGAGGTAGTTACTGGAACCTGATGCAATTTAAACGGCTATTGAAGAAGTTGTGTTATGTGTTTCACGCTACAAGTCCATCCCAGTATCAAGAGGGAATCACGATCAGGGATCCATGGAAATAAGAAGAGTTGGCAGTCCCAAAAGATACATTTAGAAAATTTATTGTATGTCTTAAAAAGCTCAAAAGATTCAGAGGATTGACTCCACTTCACTTGAGTTTTCCAGTATTCTGTTCCCCCACAATTGAGCAGCTATCCACCTGTCAAGAGTTCAGTATACACACAGCACATGATTTCATAGTATGATTTATTCCTTGAGACTTTAGAATAGCCAAAGAAGAATTGTGCCAGAAGGATTGCTTAGAGAGAATTGGTAAATTGACTATGTACATAATTATGATGCAGAAATCCAGGCAATTAGTGTGGCAGCTAAAAAAAACTGCTGAACTCCAACTCTGACCTACAGCCTGTGGTATTCCTGACAGATGCAAGGTCAGTGCTTCAAGCTCTCCAGTCTGGAAAACTAACAGACTTGAAAAAACTACTTAGCGAATTGTCTTACAGTATAGGGTAACCATGCAGTGGATACCCTCTCACTGTGGAATACCAGGAAATGAAAAAGCAGACCAACTGGCTAAGGAAGGTGCTGCCGAAAACCAACCAGATATACCAATCTCCTACCATCAGAAAAAACAGACGATCAAGTCAATAAGAAAGCCACAAACACCAACACAAGATGACTATCACATTATGAACAGATCAGAACAAGTTATAATTCTACGTCTCAGAACAGGACACAACCGACTCCGCAGTCACATGTATACAAAGTTCAATATTGGCAACACGGCCATGTGTACATGTGGACAGGCAGCACAGAGTGCCAAACATATACTTCAAGAGTGTTCTGAGCACGAAACGCTGAGGCAGACATATTGGCCAGAGGAAACAACACTGGAATCAAAGCTCTATGGGACACTGTATGAACTAAAAAAGACAATGAGTTTTATTAAGGAGACAGAATTGCAGATATAGACATGTTTCAAGTGAACGAAAGAAGAAGACTATGTACATCTCTCTGATAATAGTACAAAATTATAATACAATAAATGTGTGAATTGTTATTGATTCTGCAGAATAACGTGTTAACATTTGTATGTGATGTGGCCAGTTATCTTCTCCACTATCAGAATAAGACTATTGGCTACAAATAAAAATATCTTACCTGGCCGCAATTGAACGCCCCTTCTCCCGCAATAATTCATTTTCTCTATCACTTTGACTAGAATTTGATGCCTGTATGATAGCAATGGGCATCCCATTGAGAGTAGCTTCTCCATCCTTGACAACATCATAGGTTAGTGATCTCTCTAAACTTTCTCGGATATAGTTGAGAGTTTCATCCGAGTTGTAAACACACAAACAACCTGATCATAAATATGTTAAATTTATGTTAATATTGGAATGAGACAGAGTTCACTTAATCTGGGCATAGATTTATTACAGAATGAAGAATATCTTTTTAGCGTTTAGAGTTCTCAAACTCCGGCTGAAACTCTTTTGGTGCATGACAATGATCATACTATATTTCCTGCACGGTGTAATCCAGAGTACTGATATGTTTTATTGATGCCAATGGCTGGCACATCGAACTTTGGTCGTGGTAACTAATATGTTCAATGATTTTATCAATTCCAATGAACAGTGGATGTTGTAGCCATCTTTTTAGTCAGCCAACAGTAAAGCCTGATTATAAAAATTCCTTGTACTGCGTTCTGGTCACCAATCTGAATGGTTAATCATGGTCAACTTGATTGACCAGTTGTCGTCGTCGGTACTGTACCAGTAGACGCCACAATATAGTTCAGTTTTTTTAATTCTAATCACTGCGCATGATTATATAAAAACATGGCTGCTAACACAAACGTAGCTACAACAAATACAAACAACGATGTTAACACTATGAGCTGTCTGAGAACTGAGCAGGACGCAGAAGCGTTTCTACAAGGAAGAAAGAATAATGATAGTCTTTTGTGAGTATTAATTGTAGAAACTAGATAGAAAGTAACAAACTGTATCACCTGATTGTACAATGAAGGTGTAAATCAAACATCCTATTCTCTGTCAGAAATTCTTCCCTACAATATTGTTTGCAGGAAACATTACTGCCTTCAATTGGGCTCAATTCTTCACAGACTATATATTATGCATCCATCTTTAGTAGTTTATGTGCCACAAAATATTTAAGATCTGTATTTATTGATGTCTTTTCTACATTATTATTCTCAAGCTCCTGTTGGTTAGCAGAATGTGGTCCAGAGTATGGGATATGTTGTACTGGTTTACAGCTTTGCTGCAATGTCTGAATATTTTTACCGAACACATCTGAATTCAGCATAAATTTTGGCTCAATTTCACATTAGATGGGACAGCAAACTACACCCCCAAAATTTCATTTCTTGCCTCCTATGACATAAATGGCAGGTCACAGTGCTGCTATTTTTATTTTCCTTTTGGGCCTGATAAGTAAATAAAGTTACCCATAGCATTTATTAATGCTGTAGGGGTGTGAGATGTTAGCAATCTCACATTTCAGTGGCTCTACAAATGAAGGCGAGAGCCATCTCCTCTCCCTCGCAATCTTTACTTCCCAGATTAACGGTACCCATTTACGGCTGGGTCGACCCGGGAGTCATTGCGATCTGAAAAATATTTCTACCTCATCTGGAGAATGGAACACAGGACCACTCATATGCGAAGCCAGTGTGCTAACCCCTGCGCTACGGCCTGAACACATAGGTGAATGCCTTTTTATCTTATGGTGCATTCTCAAAGTCCCACTGGATCTTTCTTGTAGCAGGAGAATGATCCCACTATATTTCCAGCAGAATGTAGCCCAATGCGTTATGTCATTGGTTTACTTGAGCTAATGGCCCAATACATCTGACTACAGCATGGCAATTAATATGTTCAGTGTTTTTATCACTTGCACTGATTAGAGGACACAGTAGCCATATTGATAGTAGGTCAACCGTACAAGAGAACTGGTTCCTGTATTGTATACTGGACACCAATCCGAAAGCTAACCACGGTCAAGCATGCTTGACCTTTTCTTCATTGTAGTTACCGCTATCAACATAGGCACAGACATTCATGAATTTATTTGTTACCCGCCCAGTTTACTCATTTCATTTTGTGATAGTACATCTCAAAAGCATCTTTTTGTATTTCTGCGGAATAAAATCCGGTAACATTATAAAAAAGCTCTTACCATGTGGTTTAAAATTTGCTGTGGCTAGTGCATTCTGTTCTCTGCTTACATCCCCATCAATAGGTCTGTAATCCAGGCTATATGTTGTATTGTCTATTGTATATTCATCCTCTGAACACAAAGTCTGTAATAATAGAACAGTGAACAGACAACAAACAATTATTAACAGTATTCTATTATATTTCTAGTACATTGCTTCATAGTGTACAATTTCTTCACATTTCTAGTACATTACTTCATAGTGTACAATTTCTTCACATTTCCAGTACATTACTTCATAGTGTACAATTTCTTCACATTTTAGTACATTACTTCATAGTGTACAATTTCTTCATATTTCTAGTACATTCCTTCTTTGTGTGCCATATTCCTAACAATTCACACTGTTTTTGTTCTTATCTGTAATTGCATCTATATGTGATACATTATTATATATCCACCCTGTGGCCGTTTCACTGTTTGCATATATTTTTAACAATATTTTTCAGTATTATTCTGTTTTATATTCTATTTATTATTGTATCCTTGTTGATCTAACAAAGTTTTGGACCGAGATGTCAACCTGTTTCGCCCATATTCTTTTTTTACTATCATAAATTTTTTCCCCGTCTTTATGGCAACCAGGGCTGGACTATAGTTCCGGATGTAAAGAAAAATAAGGCCACTGACTTTTTTCTAGAAATATCGTAGAATGCAACTAGAAAATGTTGGGGTATACGGTAAAAGCCTGTTACCTGTGACAAAAAACTATGGTCACAGCATGTCTAGTCTCAATCTCTTACATTTGTCTTCTGTCTTACGTATTCATTCACTGCCTTTATGGGTTAGCACAAGAGTGTCTTAGGCTAAGGGAGTCAACACCTAGCACAAGAGTACCTCACGTCAAGGGAGTAAACCCTACAGAAAATCAGGAGGGGAGAGTCTAAGACGATCAACGGTGTACTAAAACATCTAACATCTCCTACAGTTCTGCTCGTTTCCAAGCATACCGGTGTTGTCTTTCACTTGAAACTAGCGTCCTTGTCAAGGCTAACTGTGATTTGGAAAAGCAACATCAGTGTTGGAGTGAAAATCAAACTGTATAGGTCGCTGGTGCTTTCTGTTGTGTTGTATGGTTGTGAGAGTTGGACACTCACTGCGGACATGGAGAGAAGATTACAGGCTTTCGAGTATAAATGCTACAAAAGAATTCTACAAATTTCATATAGGGAACATAAGACCAATGTGTACGTAAGAAATAAAGTAGAGATGTGTGCAGGTGTCCAGGAGCCATTGCTTTCAATAGTGAAACGACGAAAACTAGCATGGTTCGGACATGTATGCAGGCACGATTCCTTGTCAAAAACAATACTGCAGGGAACAGTCGAGGGTGGAAGAAGCAGAGGAGGACAAATAAAGACATGGACAGACAACATCAAGGAATGGACAGGGCTAGATATTTCCACACTCATCCGCATCGATGAGGATAGAATTCGCTGGAGGACTCTGTGTGCTGAAGCATCCAATGTGGTACCCCTACAACCCTGAAGGGTTATGGGTTTATTGATTGATTGAATCAACAGAGCCAAGCATGCTCTGGTTAATGCAAATGGGCAAGGCATTTCTCTATGAAACCTGCCCATGCAAGCAATCATGTTTGAAATTTTTAGTGCATCACATTCCTTTCGAAATTTTACACTGGCATGTTTCCTGACACGTATCAAAGCATACATAATGATGATGTAACAAATGTTTACAACATATATAGACAATTTATCTATCTATACGCTGTGGCTTATGTTTGCCTTGTGGCGTCAGAGGTGGAAGAGTTCTTTGGAGATGGCCTTCCTTTGTGCTGTTTGTAAGCTTGTTCCTGTGGCTTCTTTGATTTCTGTGATCCATCGTTTACGTGGTCTGCCTCTGGCTTTATAGTCGTGATGTCTATGTGTCATGGCCGTTTGTGGCATGCTATCTGTTGGTAGTTTGGAAGTGTGTTAAAACCACTTGATCTGTTGTCTTTTGATGTGTTCCAACACTGGTATTGTTTTGGTTATCTCTCTGATGTTACCGTTTCTAATTCTATCTCTTAATGACACTCCGAGTATTCTTCGTAGACATGTCATTTCTATTATACTGTTACTATTTTTCTTTTGTCTTGTGCTGTCATTGTCCAGGTTTGGCACTGGTAGCACAGTGATGGGATAATAATAGTCTTGGACAATATGTATAATGTTTAGAACATACAGACAATGTTTAGAATAAATATAGACAATGTTTAGAACATAAATAGACAATGTTTAGAACATACAGACAATGTTTAGAACATACAGACAATGTTTAGAACATACAGACAATGTTTAGAACATACAGACAATGTTTTCTGACCGTCTGTAAAGACGTAAATGGCCATCAAATAATTATTTTTGTTATCTCATTATTATTTATAAAAAAAACAACTATTATTATATTCTTGATGTGTTTTACAGCATAGATCTCATGAATGTATCTTCAAGATCTTGCAGAAAATCTTGACAATTAATTCTCTAAGTGGCAGACATATTTCTTATGTAGTGGAGTCACCTCAGAAATCCCCAACATGCTATCTACAGGAAAAAGGAGGAGAGAGAGGGGAGGAAAAACAACACCAAAACAATTGATTGTGTTTTTTTAATCACAGTAATTTCCTTAATTACTGTCAAATTAATTAGACGTCAGCACAAAATTTCCTCCAAACAACTCTGTTCTCAATCATTCGGACTGGTGTAGAAAAATCATGCTCTGATGTCAAGCCACAATTTTCATTTTTCCACATTTTATCCTTCGACTGTTCATTGCAAAACAGTTAAATAAAGTGAGTCATGTCTTTAAGTATCAAACACTACAACTAGTATTTTGTTTCCTTACCCTAATTTCCCTGTTGAGTGCTATAGCCAATCCATCTTTACCCAGTAGTACCAAATTCAGAGTTTTACAATCAGAATCCAGAGAATCTGAAGAACTCTTCAATTCAGGCCTGCAATAAGAAGGATATTTGTATGATTAAACATAGATACACTGAAATAAAAGCAAACACCAAATGTGCATAAATACAACATGAAATAAGGTTTTGATAAAGTAAAGTCCTTATGAGGCATGTCAGGTCCATATTTTATTTTATGTGGTGAACAGTGCTAGGGATGATGTTTTCAACATCAGTAGACATCATTATTTTATCGATTTGTTCTGTTATCAATTTCTTAGCCTGTAGCAGCCCAGCAAAACATAACGCATTTTCCTCTGACACCCAGCCATTCTAGGACAGATGACATATATTTTCAAGAACAAAAATGTAAACATACACACTTCATGTAAACATAAAGTTGCATTATACAAGACTATTATTATTATTCCATCACTGTGCTACCAGTGCCAAACCTAGACAATAACAGCACAAGACAAAAGAAAAATAGTAACAGTATAATAGAAATGACATGTCTACGAAGAATACTCGGAGAGTCATTAAGAGATAGAATTAGAAACGATAACAATAATACCAGTATTGGAACACATAAAAAGAGAACAGATCAAGTGGTTTTCACACGCTTCCAGACTACTGACACAAATGGCCATAACACATAGACATAATGGCTATAAAGCCAGAGGCAGACCATGTAAAAGATGGATCACAGACATCAAAGAAATCAAAGGAACAAGCTTACAAACAGCTCACAAGAAGGTTATCTCCATAGAATTCTTCCACCCCTGATGCCGCAAGGCAAACAAGGACCACAGCGTATAGATAGATAAAGAGATAGACCCAGCCTTTTTTAATGACTTCTAGTTTTTCTGCACGATTGCTATTTTGGCGTAATGTTTTTATTTTTTGAGTTATTGAATTCAAATTCTGAGAAAATAAGAGATAAATGGATGCTGATATGATTTGGAGGTGTTATTTGCTTGCATGTGTATCATTTATGTTGTTTACAATCAAATTTGAGAATGTGGACTACCTCAACAAAGAACTTACCGCATCAAGGTTACTAGTAGACCTAGTTGTAGAAAACACAGCTCCTCTAATTTGTCATCATAAATGAATTTAATTTCATAACTATTAAATAATATAAACATCTCTCTCAAATACCATACGCTGATCTATAGTAATTAAAACACTAAAGCTTTAAAATTCATTCTTTTCTAAATCATAATCTGTGAAGAAATAGTGAAAAATGGCAGCACCAAACTTAGGCCTGCGCAGTGCAGTTTCCAAACGTGAAAGGTTGAATAAATTACAACTGCATATTTATATCGCCGTGGAAAACTAAGGAACAATAACTCTAGCACACACACACTATAAGAGCATGATGAGAAATAAACATGGACGAAGGTTGTCCATGACTACAAATGGCTATCTCGATGTAGACATTTGTCGATGTCGGATGTCTATCGCTAGATGATATTTGTTAACATTTGTAGACTATGAATTGCAACAGGTTAATTCTGGATTCATCCTGGAGTCATGCCACCTTGTGTTTAGTTTTCTATCTGTGTATTCACTAGATTTTGGTTTGTACATCTTCAAATATTTTTATTTCTTATCTTGCTATGCCACCTAATGTTTAGTTTCTATTCACGCTCCACCAGATCTTGGTCTGTACATCTTCAAATATCTTTATTTCTTATCATGCTATGCCACCTAATGTTTGTACTCTTCTTCTTAAGTAGTTATGAATAAATGTCTGTAGTTTATGCTGTTGGGTTTGTCATTTTACATATATTCGTGCCATACAACAATTCACCCTGGAGTCATTATGATTTTAAAATGTCCCGTGATGACTAAGAATCAAACCATGATCAATGGGTAAAAAGGTCAGAGTGCACCCCTCCCAAAACTTTTACACCTTGTTTTCTCATTACATTACCAAACAATAATTTTTGTTTGTTAGTGAAACTGGTTGCAATCTATGTCATTGTATTCTTTGTTTCTTTTCCTATAGCAACAAAGTTTGCTTTTAAGTAGCTGTGTCTTACATTTGACTTGTCATCGGTGCCACTCTGTAATCCTCTCAGCTCTGGCAAGCTTCATACAGTGTCATATTCAATAGGTTCATTATAACATGTGTCCACACACATCTTAGGAGCTTATTTTTTTTTACTGGAACCTTTCCTTCCATGATTGATTTTGTATTTGTCCGTTGTTTTCAAACTCCTGCTCAATCTCTCCTATAGTAGAATAATGATCCTACTAGATTTCCAGCAGTATGTAGGCCTGAGAGATATTCTTTAAGGTACAGTGAAAGGTGGAAGAAGACACGGTGGCACGAAAACGACGTGGCTGGATATATCAAGAACTGGACAGGGTGTGAAGCATACAAACTCATCAGGATGGTAGAGGATAGAGATGTGTGATTTTTCTGCACCAAATATCTCAATTTGGCACTCCTACAACCCTGGTAGGTTATGGGTGTAATTATTATTATTATTATAGCCTAGAAAATGGAAATGTGTCACCGTTTTTATTTGCGACAATTGCCAGACACATTTGACTTCGCTGTTGGTAACTAATATGTTCAGTGTTTTGTCCACTTCCACTAACGATGGACGACTGTTACCATTTCACTAGTACAGTAGGCAAGCCGTACAAGATACCTCTTATACTTGCGCACTGATCGCCAAGCTCAAAGATAAAACCGGTCACTCTTGTTTGACCTTTTAGCCACTGTCTTGCATCACTATTGACATAGCCACAGGTGCCCATGATTCATCCTTTTAACCTAGTGTGTCTTATATGCCAAAAATATGTTAGCTTGCTATTTTTGGGGGATGGTTTTGAAGACCCAATCTTCCTCAATATTCATGTCTTTGTGATGGATCATCTCTCTGTCCATATTATTTGTAACTTTCAACCACCTGTGTGGCAACCAGGGCCTAATCTGACAGAAAATTGATGTGTTTCAGAAGTGTATGCTGTGTTCCTGGAAAGATCCGATTATCCTGGGTTACTACTTTGCTGGAATGCCTCCTTCGGAGACTAAACAGGGATCAATAAGCCCCCTCTAACATAACCATGCCTTGAGGCAACAAACCTTATGTGGGTTAGGTGTCACCTGTTACTCAACTGGCGAGGACCTGTGCCTTTGTTAGGAAGACTGTGGGCTGTCACGAGCTACCAAACAACTAATGAGATTATTTCATCATCACTATCATCACATCTTATTTGTGTTACTGTTGCACTCTTTCACTTTGTCAGATACCTTCTGGCACTTTGTTTATTATATACAAGATGTATGACAGCATATTTGTGTTACTGCTGCACTCTTTCACTTTGTCAGATACCTTCTGGCACTTTGTTTATTATATACAAGATGTATGACAGCATATTTGTGTTACTGTTGCACTCTTTCACTTTGTCAGATACCTTCTGGCACTTTGTTTATTATATACAAGATGTATGACAGCATATTTGTGTTACTGCTGCACTCTTTCACTTTGTCAGATACCTTCTGGCACTTTGTTTATTATATACAAGATGTATGACAGCATATTTGTGTTACTGCTGCACTCTTTCACTTTGTCAGATACCTTCTGGCACTTTGTTTATTATATACAAGATGTATGACAGCATATTTGTGTTACTGTTGCACTCTTTCACTTTGTCAGATACCTTCTGGCACTTTGTTTATTATATACAAGATGTATGACAGCATATTTGTGTTACTGCTGCACTCTTTCACTTTGTCAGATACCTTCTGGCACTTTGTTTATTATATACAAGATGTATGACAGCATATTTGTGTTACTGTTGCACTCTTTCACTTTGTCAGATACCTTCTGGCACTTTGTTTATTATATACAAGATGTATGACATCATATTTGTGTTACTGTTGCACTCTTTCACTTTGTCAGATACCTTCTGGCACTTTGTTTATTATATACAAGATGTATGACAGCATACTTCTTCTTCAGCGTTAATTCTCAAACTCCCACTGGATCTCTCTTGTAGCAGGACACTGCACTACTAGATTTCAGCACGATTGAAATGTATTGTCGTCATTTTATTTGCGCCAATGGCCAAACACATTCGTCTTCGGCTGGTGACAGCATACAAAATAGAATCTCACCTAATAGCCCTGGAAGCTAACAAGTTTTCCACCTGGGTATCTATACAAAACTCTCCAAAGCTGCATCGCTCTCTTGATGGGGACTGCATAAAACCTAGGTGGTTAAGTATCATCACTTTTCTATCCTCTTCCAGCCGGTGTAGTGCCTTATATCTGAAGATAAAATAGAGAATAGTTTTACAGTAACATGTTTAATTATGATGAACTTACCATTTGCAATATTTATATCATGGCCAATAACTGATGACGGCAATGTACCCATGGTTCATTATTCTGTGGTTCGAATCCCAGTTCAGTGTGCACAAATGGCACCAGAATTGATCCAGCATCATGAAATAGGAACCAGAGTATATCTAGGAAAGTGGTCAACTTGTGCTGTTCATTCCCCCATAGAGTGAAGTTTATCATAGAAAAAAAAACCAGCTCTGATAATGTATATTTCACAAGATTTGACATACAAGAACTGATATGTCCACAAGTGGTAAAATGGAACAACCCGGACACACATTGTCCAATAGAGAAGCAAAAATCATAATCAATCAATCAAGTGCCATTCCAATTGGTGTATGCGATCATGCTTCTCCACAAATATATCTCTTGTGTTGTTAATAAGTTCAGTTGGTGACTTCTTTTTGTGCCACAGTGACAATCCATCCAGAAATTTCTCTCATCTTCCTCTGTATCTTCTCCTGTTTATCTTTCCAGTGGTTACTAAATGTAAAAACCATAATACACAACACATACACATCAATGTGGAAGAAACAAATGGAAGTGGAAGACAATTCAGATGCACTACACCAGCTCCAAATAATCTATAAGTAATCTAGAACATTTGCGCTCTGGTGCACTGGCTGCAAGTCATCAATCCAACCACGGCAAAGATTGTCTGGTTCTCTCTGAACAACAACATAATCACAGACACTGTACCAGCAGCCACCTGCATGGGCATTAACATTGACAAGAAGCAGACTATGAAATATATAGGCATCACTTTTGATAGAAGTCTATCTTTCGGGAAACGTGGACAATGTCATTCAGAAAGCTAGGAAGGGTGTCAGTGCAGTCAAAATCATGGCATCTGCAGAGATGCCGCAACAGACCATTTTTCAGATGATGCAGGCAGTGATATTATGTGTTGACTATGGTTTAGGTATACTTACACTGTCGCAAACACAAGTGGATAGACTGAAGAGAGTTCAAAACAAGGCCTTGAGAGCTGTCCTAGGATGCACAAGAGATACACCTCTCGCCATGAGGTTTTTCCTAGACCTACCGAGAATCAAAGCAAGACATAAAATAGCTCAAGTTAAAGAATACTTCAAGGTCGCCAATAATGATCATGACCTCTTACACCAATCTTTAGACAACATAAAAGGAAGGCGTATCAAGAGAGGAAGGTCTTGGATGGCAGAAGCAGAAGATACTCTACTCAGATTTTGTGAGCTGGAGGAAGTGGGAAGAGGTTGTGAATGGGTAACATTTGGCAAAGAGAGAGTTATTGACAACAGTTGTGATACAGATGGGAAGAGAGTGCTACGAATGGGCTGCCAAAGAACAGAGGGAATGATCCAAGAACTCATACTGCAGATCTTGAGGCCACATGAAATAATAATTTACACAGACGGCTCAGTAACACAAGAAACAAACAAGTGTGGTTGGGGTTTCATGGCCTAAAAAAATGGTAAGAAATTAGCTGAGAAGTCAACTGCACTACAACATCAAGTATGAGAATGGAAATAGAAGCTGTGACAGAAGCTCTCATTGGGCTGGCAATGCAAACACCAACAGACTCAGTGATTCTATCGTATTCTTAAAGTATGCTGCGCAAGATAGAAAAGTGTATGATCAGAACTGAATGGGTCACTCGTCTCAACAACGTGCAGAGCATTATATGGATCCACATCATGCTGAGGTCAGGGGAAACAAAAGAGCCAATGTCTTGACTGGAAAAGCCTTGGTGAATGGCACAGAGATAAGAAGATACAGGATTGAATTGATTAGAGCAACCATGGATACCCTATGAGAAGACGAGGAGGATGAAACAAGACAATGTACATATTCAGAGAATGGTAGAAATAGGAGGGACTAGAGGCGATGGGAGAAAGTATTCCCTCTCCAGAAAGATCAGAAGAATGTGTAATCAGCAACTGACTGGAACACTGAGCTTATACACTTTTAGAAGGCTGATGGAACAGCAAGCAGAGCATATATGGGAATGCCCCCAGTGCTGTGACGCTTGTCATGATAATCAAGAATCATGATATGTACTATGCATGATATAATATATACTATATATGGAAAAATATATACTTTGTATGATATAATACCTATATTTCTGATATTTGAATGATTAAAATTTATAAATAAAGGTATAAAATAGAAATAAATAGAAATGAAGATAGAATTAAAAGGAAAGATTCAGAAAGAATGAATGACAGATGGGGACAGAGGGATGGAAAGGATTAGAAATGGTGTGACAGGATGAAGAACAGAAGAATTATAGCAAGAAAAAAATCTTGGACAGAGATAAGAATGTACCTGTTGTCATCCTGGAGGGTAGCCATTATACTTTGCAGATCTTTGTTGGTCAACCTTTCTGCCATATTCCAACACAAAAAGACATGAGATTTCTCCCACAAGAGCTCCTGAAAGTTTGCCCTTGCTGCAGCCCTGAGCTCGGCCATATGCTGCTCATATACCTGGTTCCGCTCATTATCATCAAGACTAGAGTAACACTCCTTGCCCGCAAAGAAGACATAAGTTTCTGATAAGGGTTTCCCTGGTGTTACCTGTTGATTCTCTTCCAACAGCCGTTTGAATTCCTGCTGTAACCTGAATGTGATGAAGAAAGGCAGAAAATTATAACATTCAGGTATGCACTTAGCTGTGTCATGATGCTGGGCATTCAAAAATCAGGAATAGACTAACAGTTAAAAGAGGATGAGCTATCACAGGGAACAAGCTGAAATATATTTTATGCTGGGAACAAGATTGGCTAATGCAGGGAACAAGCTGAAATATATTTTATGCTGGGAACAAGATTGGCTAATGCAGGGAACAAGCTGAAATATATTTTATGCTGGGAACAACATTGGCTAATGCAGGGAACAAGCTGAAATATATTTTATGCTGGGAACAACATTGGCTAATGCAGGGAACAAGCTGAAATATATTTTATGCTGGGAACAACATTGGCTAATGCAGGGAACAAGCTGAAATATATTTTATGCTGGGAACAACATTGGCTAATGCAGGGAACAAGCTGAAATATATTTTATGCTGGGAACAACATTGGCTAATGCAGGGAACAAGCTGAAATATATTTTATGCTGGGAACAAGATTGGCTAATGCAGGGAACAAGCTGAAATATATTTTATGCTGGGAACAACATTGGCTAATGCAGGGAACAAGCTGAAATATATTTTATGCTGGGAACAAGATTGGCTAATGCAGGGAACAAGCTGAAATATATTTTATGCTGGGAACAACATTGGCTAATGCAGGGAACAAGCTGAAATATATTTTATGCTGGGAACAAGATTGGCTAATGCAGGGAACAAGCTGAAATATATTTTATGCTGGGAACAAGATTGGCTAATGCAGGGAACAAGCTGAAATATATTTTATGCTGGGAACAACATTGGCTAATGCAGGGAACAAGCTGAAATATATTTTATGCTGGGAACAAGATTGGCTAATGCAGGGAACAAGCTGAAATATATTTTATGCTGGGAACAAGATTGGCTAATACAGGGAACTTCTTCTTCTGTGTTCGTTCTCAAAATCCTGCAGATTATCAGGATGTAGCCCGAAGAACGGAATGCGTTGTGTCATGGTTTACAGCATTACTGCGATATCTACACCTTTCGGCCTGACACATCCGACTTCAGCATGGCTTTGGGTCACTGACCCTATATGGGATGGGACTGCCAACTCCATCCCATATACAGGGAACAATATGGAGTCTTTTGCTTGGAATATGGTTTGCCTAACAAGGAAAAAGATTGACTATATTTTTTTGCTGGTAACAAAGTTTGAGTAACACGGAACAAGATGAAGTATATTCTTTTTGCTGGGAACAAGGTGGAATAAATAAATGGCTAAACCTAAAATTTAAAGCATATTTCATTTATACTATATAAATTACCTATCATCATCATTAGGTGCCATGCCGGCTGGCATAGGCAATCATGGCTCTCCACATCTCTCTATCTCCAGTATTATGTGTCCGGATCATTGTTGTTTCCCTGCCATGCCAGGTTGTTAAACTGTCAAATATTTTATCACATTGTCAACTTCTGTCTCTGTTGTCTTCAGTATTGCCTGTTGTGATTATGTTCTCCAAACCTCCTTGTCTCATAACATGCCCCAAAAAAATGAAGATTGTCTTTTTCTTGAAGATTATCGTTTTCTTATATTATTGATTAAGCTCTGTCTAGCATTTGACTTTTTCAACACCTCCAACATTTCCTATCACATAAGACATAATCACAAATGATGGTGAATGTGAGAAAGATAATTTCATCATAATCTATTCCCTAACACTGGAAACAACATGCAATATATTTTCACTTCCCATGTCTGGATTTACTAACAGTGACATACACAATAAGAAATGAACCAAATAGGCAAATCTCAAACATTAATTGCGTTACATAAGACTTACTCTCGCTTCCGATGCTGTGCCTGCAGCTCGTTCAAATGGTTCCTGAAGCACATTTCAGCCTCAGCAGAATTGAGCAAATCAAAAGGAATTCTAGCCTCATCCTGGTCATCTAAGAAGGATTCTGACTGTCTCCATGAAGAACAACCTTCATCGGTGACTATCACAAAATGTCGGTCAAAGTCTTGGTGTTCTTTTATGAGACGACGTATAGAATTCCAACCCCTTGAGTGTATAAGAGTTAAGAATAAATTATGATTATACCTGGATATACATATCTGACAGCAGAACATACATTATCAACTAGCAGCTTGTTTATGCACATTATTTTCAGTGAAGGAAACTGATACCAAACAATAAATATAAGGAAATAATAGTCTATGATACCAAACAATAAATATAAGGAAATAATAGTCTATGATACCAAACAATAAATATAAGGAAATAATAGTCTAATTTTTCCTTTGAAATGATATGCTGCAAAAGGATATATAGAATATAATGGACAGCGGCAAAAAAAAATCAAGAAACGTTAAGAATATGAAATGTGGAAGAGAGTTTGTTCCTAAACAACATTATAACACAAGAGAACAGATGGTTTTTTTTGGCACTGTAAAGAGATTATGAAAAAAATGGTTCTTGATTGCAATGAATGCCTACTTATGTATTTTATGGTTAATTAATCAAATATTATATTAATTATTGATTCATTAATCAATAATTAATTTAAATATTCATTGGTTAGGGTTAGTTATGTTTTACATAACTATTCCTAACCCTAAATATATTTATATTTAAATTAGTAAGTGGTAAACATAGCCAAGGGAAATAATCAAATAGGTAGGCACTGTTTCTGGTAACAGGGAAATGGCGACCAAAGATAAGACAGACAAAAGATATTTGAAAGTATTAATTTTCTTGGCTACTCTGAATTTCAGGAAGTGAAAGGCAGTAGGACTTAAAAAGAGGAAAGTCAGGGATAGATTACGCTGAGGACATCATACAATGTGTTTGTTGGAAGATGTGGCACCAGGTTCAGGGCAGTTAAGTGTGCACGTAAATTACTAGACCTCTTTCTGAGTAATAATATATTTCAATAGAGAATAAATAGAGTGGTGCTCTATTATGGTGGAATTTGAGGTGTAGACATTGATCAGCGAGAATTCCAGGAAAGGGGACATGATTATATACATGGATGGTTCAGCTGTTAAGACATGTATAGTTCTTAAGCATACACAGCGAAGTGTTTAGGGAAGATCATCAAAGAAGAGGGGTACTTGTGCTGTAACTACAAGCAGCATGACTGGAGATTATGGCAGTGACAAAGGCTATGAACTGGATGAGTACACAGATGGCAACTCACGTCTGCATCCTCAGTGACAAGAAGAGAATGATCAAAAATACAAATGGATTGTGTTCATGAACAGTTGCTTGAGGCAGTGGAGAGGTCAAAGTTGAAAAGCATCACATTAATTTTCATTCATGGTAATGTGAGTGTTAAGAGAATGAGAGATAAGATCGACTGGATTGTACTGTTGTGTCGGGTGGTAGAACATGAGAGATAAAATTGACCGGATTGTACTGTTGTGTCGGGTGGTAGAACATGAGAGATAAAATTGACCGGATTGTACTGTTGTGTCGGGTGGTAGAACATGAGAGATAAAATCGACTGGATTGTACTGTTGTGTTGGGTGGTAGAACATGAGAGATAAAATCGACTGGATTGTACTGCTGTGTCGGGTTGTAGAACATGAGAGATAAAATTGACTGGATTGTACTGTTGTGTCAGGTGGTAGAACATGAGAGATAAAATCGCTCTATTGTACTGTTGTGTCGGTGGTAGAACATGAGAGATAAAATCGCTCGATTGTACTGTTGTGTCGGGTGGTAGAACATGAGAGATAAAATCGCTCGATTGTACTGCTGTGTCAGGTTGTAGAACATGAGAGATAAAATCGACTGGATTGTACTGTTGTGTCGGGTGGTAGAACATGAGAGATTAAAATCGCTTGATTGTACTGTTGTGTCGGGTGGTAGAACATGAGAGATAAAATCGCTCGATTGTACTGCTGTGTCGGGTTGTAGAACATGAGAGATAAAATCGCTCGATTGTACTGCTGTGTCGGGTTGTAGAACATGAGAGATAAAATTGGCTGGATTGTACTGTTGTGTCGAGTTGTAGAACATGAGAGATAAAATCGACTGGATTGTACTGCTGTATTGGGTTGTAGAACAATGGATAGTGATGACATATTGAAATCCTTATGCAAAACACTACAGACAATTAAAATTAATGAAGGTGGTGATTCCTTTTTTATGTCCAGACTAAAGGAACTGGGGCAGGGTTGCAAGATAGAAGAAATTGACTATAGTCAAATTTCATGTAAAATATGGTCAGAAATGACCAAATCTCTTTTAATACATTTTCAAAATGACCACAAAATTTTAAAAATTACTAAAACATAAACTGCATTGTCAGTGATGTTTAAAATTACCAAAAAATTTTAATTCTGCCATAAATGGTTAAATATACCGGTAACTATATGTAGACTACATCATTACATAAATAAGTTTCATTGGAAATTTCTCTGAGGCAAAGACCAAATAAATTTAATAGAACCAACCAAAATGAACTTATCTGAGTAAGGAACACTTGAGAAGTATTTTGAGATATGAATCTATGCCTTTGGGGTATGGATATTCAGAAGAATACTTTGAATTTTACAGCACAAGAAATTAGTAAATAATGAGGTCATATACAATCTATAATGTGTTGTTTTTAACTAGTTCTGACTGTACGACAATCCCACGATGATGATGAAGATAAATCACATATGCTATCATGAATATCTGATGTAATACACACAGTGTCACAAAATAATTCATTTGAATGAAAAAAGAATTGGATCTAGGTGTTACTGTACGACAGTCTCATGATGATGGTAAAGAGAATCACATATGCTTCCTAAATATCCGATGATGTCACAAAATAATTCATTTGAATGAACAATAATTGTAACTACATCTGACTGTACGACAATCTCACAATGATGACGAAGAGAAATCGATGCCGATGATCTTGCACTATTAAGTGAAAACTATCAAGATGCACAAACAAAAACTGATAGATTAAAACTCATTGCAGGACAAATAGGTCTCCAAATCAATTCATCAAAAACAAAAATTATGGACTTCACCAATTCACCAAACGAAATTACTTTAAACGGACAACAACTTGAAAAAGTACACAAAATCTCCTATCTAGGAAGCAAATTAACACTCGACGGTGATGTCATGCCAGAAATTACAACTCGCATTGCCCTAGCATCAAGTGTATTTAATAGACTGTCTAATATCTGGAAGTCAAAGTCGATCAGCACACGCACGAAAATGCGCTTATTTAATTCCTGCGCTATTCCGGTGCTATCATATGGATGTGAGAGATGGAAAAGCTCTTTATCTTCAGAAAAGAAATTACTGAGTTGCGAGAACAAATGTCTTCGTAGGATAACTAACGCCCATTGGAGTGAATTCAAATCGAATGATAAAATCAGAGAAGAGACACATCAAAATTTCATCACAGATGTTATCAGAAAACGTCGTTGGTCCTACATCGGGTATGTCCTACGACACCAACAGAATACACCACCAATCTCTTGAATCGATACCTACAGGCAAAAGAGCAAGGGGTAGACCAAAAGAAACACTCAGAAGAACAATACTTGGAGAAAATAAAACAACCAATATTCATACTATTCAAGAACTGCACCGAATAGCTTTGAACAGACAGAATTGGAGAGATCTGACCTCTGCCCTATGCGCTAACTTCAGCGCAAAAGGAAAATGAATGAATACAATCTAGCAATGAAAACAAAGCTAAATGAACACAAATAATTCAATAAATGATGATGGCTTTTTGTTTCTTTAAATGGTCAGGAAGTAGACTAGTGTAAAATGTGTACGGGTGGGCCAATGATTTAGCCTGCTTTGCTTAGGCAGCTGTAATATATAGCTAGAACCTTGCCCAATTTGTACTAGCCCTCCTCTCAATCCTGTAGATGAACTCCTAGAGAAAGGTAAAACTGATATGCAAATAATATGTATTCTACATATAAAGTCGGTGGGTTAGTTTACTGTCATTTTGTGGGTCCAATGTGCGATTTTTTGCAATTCCCAGGCAATTTTTTTTAGATCGCATAGGTCGACCCAACCTAAAGAAATGTGTGTCGTCTTCTGGGAAAGCAAAAATAATGGATAATGGTGATAACATTATCCCTAGAAATGCTGTAACGCTGATAACATTATCCCTAGATATACTGTAACGCTGATAACATTATCCCTATGTAAGCTATAACACTGATAACATTATCCCTATGTATGTTGTAACACTGATAACATTATCCCTAGATACTAAGGGAAAATACAATCCTAACGCCGTTTCCAACAAAACACTTCAATGTAGTGAAAAAGGGAGACTTTACTTTCATATAAAATGGCATCACATGTGTTGCGGAAGCTTGAAAGGGGAGCATAGAATAGCAAAACTGTTTGTATCTTGTACAAGGTGATTAAAGTTGTTTTTAATGTTGTACAAGGTGACTAAAGTTTGTTTATATGTTGTACAAGGTGACTAAAGTTGTTCATATGTTGTACAAGGTGACTGAGTTGTTTGTATGTTGTACAAGGTGACTAAAGTTGTGTATATGTTGTACAAGGTCACTAAAGCTGTTTGTATGTTGTACAAGGTGACTGAGTTGTTTGTATGTTGTACAAGGTGACTAAAGTTGTGTATATGTTGTACAAGGTCACTAAAGCTGTTTGTATGTTGTACAAGGCGACTAAAGTTGTTCATATGTTGTACAAGGTGACTGAGTTGTTTGTATGTTGTACAAGGTGATTAAAGTTGTGTAAATGTTGTACAAGGTCACTAAAGCTGTTTGTATGTTGTACAAGGTGACTAATGTTGTTCATATGTTGTACAAGGTCACTAAAGCTTTTGAAGTGGAGTGGCTATCATATTACACACAGGGTCAATGTGACCCAGAAGTCATGTTGAAGTTGGGTGTGTCATGCTGAAGGGCACAAATATCACAGTCAACCTGTAAACCATGATACAAAGCATTCTGTTCTTCAAACTACAGCCTTCTAATCTGCAGGAGTATGAGAACAAAGGCAGAAGAAGATGAAGATATAAAAAGACATAACATTCAGTATTTTATTAGTTGGTATGTGCGTGTCTTAGCATAATAATCATTTAACTTTCAGCCGTCTTACGCAGCATTCAATCTCAACTCCTGCTGTTTAGTGAGATGTAGTCCAGAGAAAGGAATGCATTATGCATTGTGTCAATGATTCGAACAAATAAAGGAACATCAAAACCATTAAAAGTTACATCTGGAGTTAGGCAAGGATGCATTTTATCACCACTTCACTTCTGTATATCACTTACATCGATAGCATCACGAAAAAAGCCACGTTTCAAAATGAAAATACCAATGAGCTACTCTTTGCCGATGATCAGGCCACAATAGCATATGAAGAAACTGAACTTGACCATCATCTAACATCCATGGACATCGAGTACAAGAACAACAACATCATCTAACATCCATGGACATCGAGTGCAAGAACAACAACATCATCTAACATCCATGGACATCGAGTGCAAGAACAACAACATCATCTAACATCCATGGACATTGAGTGCAAGAACAACAACGTCATCTAACATCCATGGACATCGAGTGCAAGAACAACAACGTCATCTAACATCCATGGACATCGAGTGCAAGAACAACAACGTCATCTAACATCCATGGACATTGAGTGCAAGAACAACAACGTCATCTAACATCCATGGACATCGAGTGCAAGAACAACAACGTCATCTAACATCCATGGACATCGAGTGTAAGAACAACAACATCATCTAACATCCATGGACATTGAGTGTAAGAACAACAACATCATCTAACATCCATGGACATCGAGTACAAGAACAACAACGTCATCTAACATCCATGGACATCGAGTGCAAGAACAACAACATCATCTAACATCCATGACATCGAGTACAAGAACAACAACGTCATCTAACATCCATGGACATTGAGTGCAAGAACAACAACGTCATCTAACATCCATGGACATTGAGTGCAAGAACAACAACGTCATCTAACATCCATGGACATTGAGTGCAAGAACAACAACATCATCTAACATCAATGGACATTGAGTGCAAGAACAACAACATCATCTAACATCCATGGACATTGAGTGCAAGAACAACAACATCATCTAACATCCATGGACATTGAGTGCAAGAACAACAACATCATCTAACATCCATGACATCGAGTACAAGAACAACAACGTCATCTAACATCCATGGACATTGAGTGCAAGAACAACAACGTCATCTAACATCCATGGACATTGAGTGCAAGAACAACAACGTCATCTAACATCCATGGACATTGAGTGCAAGAACAACAACATCATCTAACATCCATGGACATTGAGTGCAAGAACAACAACATCATCTAACATCCATGGACATTGAGTGCAAGAACAACAACGTCATCTAACATCCATGGACATCGAGTGCAAGAACAACAACATCATCTAACATCCATGACATCGAGTACAAGAACAACAACGTCATCTAACATCCATGGACATTGAGTGCAAGAACAACAACGTCATCTAACATCCATGGACATTGAGTGCAAGAACAACAACGTCATCTAACATCCATGGACATTGAGTGCAAGAACAACAACATCATCTAACATCAATGGACATTGAGTGCAAGAACAACGTCATCTAACATCCATGGACATTGAGTGCAAGAACAACAACGTCATCTAACATCCATGGACATCGAGTGCAAGAACAACAACGTCATCTAACATCCATGGACATCGAGTGCAAGAACAACAACGTCATCTAACATCCATGGACATTGAGTGCAAGAACAACAACGTCATCTAACATCCATGGACATCGAGTGCAAGAACAACAACGTCATCTAACATCCATGGACATCGAGTGTAAGAACAACAACATCATCTAACATCCATGGACATTGAGTGTAAGAACAACAACATCATCTAACATCCATGGACATCGAGTACAAGAACAACAACGTCATCTAACATCCATGGACATCGAGTGCAAGAACAACAACATCATCTAACATCCATGACATCGAGTACAAGAACAACAACGTCATCTAACATCCATGGACATTGAGTGCAAGAACAACAACGTCATCTAACATCCATGGACATTGAGTGCAAGAACAACAACGTCATCTAACATCCATGGACATTGAGTGCAAGAACAACAACATCATCTAACATCAATGGACATTGAGTGCAAGAACAACAACATCATCTAACATCCATGGACATTGAGTGCAAGAACAACAACATCATCTAACATCCATGGACATTGAGTGCAAGAACAACAACATCATCTAACATCCATGACATCGAGTACAAGAACAACAACGTCATCTAACATCCATGGACATTGAGTGCAAGAACAACAACGTCATCTAACATCCATGGACATTGAGTGCAAGAACAACAACGTCATCTAACATCCATGGACATTGAGTGCAAGAACAACAACATCATCTAACATCCATGGACATTGAGTGCAAGAACAACAACATCATCTAACATCCATGGACATTGAGTGCAAGAACAACAACGTCATCTAACATCCATGGACATCGAGTGCAAGAACAACAACATCATCTAACATCCATGACATCGAGTACAAGAACAACAACGTCATCTAACATCCATGGACATTGAGTGCAAGAACAACAACGTCATCTAACATCCATGGACATTGAGTGCAAGAACAACAACGTCATCTAACATCCATGGACATTGAGTGCAAGAACAACAACATCATCTAACATCAATGGACATTGAGTGCAAGAACAACAACGTCATCTAACATCCATGGACATTGAGTGCAAGAACAACAACGTCATCTAACATCCATGGACATTGAGTGCAAGAACAACAACATCATCTAACATCCATGGACATTGAGTGCAAGAACAACAACATCATCTAACATCCATGGACATTGAGTGCAAGAACAACAACATCATCTAACATCCATGGACATTGAGTGCAAGAACAACAACATCATCTAACATCCATGACATCGAGTACAAGAACAACAACGTCATCTAACATCCATGGACATTGAGTGCAAGAACAACAACGTCATCTAACATCCATGGACATTGAGTGCAAGAACAACAACGTCATCTAACATCCATGGACATTGAGTGCAAGAACAACAACATCATCTAACATCCATGGACATTGAGTGCAAGAACAACAACATCATCTAACATCCATGGACATTGAGTGCAAGAACAACAACATCATCTAACATCCATGGACATTGAGTGCAAGAACAACAACATCATCTAACATCCATGACATCGAGTACAAGAACAACAACGTCATCTAACATCCATGGACATTGAGTGCAAGAACAACAACGTCATCTAACATCCATGGACATTGAGTGCAAGAACAACAACGTCATCTAACATCCATGGACATTGAGTGCAAGAACAACAACATCATCTAACATCCATGGACATTGAGTGCAAGAACAACAACATCATCTAACATCCATGGACATTGAGTGCAAGAACAACAACATCATCTAACATCCATGGACATTGAGTGCAAGAACAACAACGTCATCTAACATCCATGGACATTGAGTGTAAGAACAACAACATCATCTAACATCCATGGACATCGAGTGCAAGAACAACAACATCATCTTCTTCTTCTTCTTCTTCTTTCGTTCACTTGAAACATGTCTATATCTGTAATTCTGTCTCCTTAATAAAACTCACTGTCTTTTGTAGTTCATACAGTGTCCCATAGAGTTTTGATTCCAGTGTTGTTTCCTCTGGCCAATATGTCTGCCTCAGCGTTTCATGCTCAGAACACTCTTGAAGTATATGTTTGGCACTCTGTGCTGCCTGTCCACATGTACACATGGCCGTGTTGCCAATCTTGAACTTTGTATACATGTGACTGCGGAGTCGGTTGTGTCCTGTTCTGAGACGTAGAATTATAACTTGTTCTGATCTGTTCATATTGTGATAGTCATCTTGTGTTGGTGTTTGTGGCTTTCTTATTGACTTTATCATCTGTTTTTTCTGATGGTAGGTGATTGGTATATCTGGTTGGTCTTCGGCAGCACCTTCCTTAGCCAGTTGGTCTGCTTTTTCATTTCCTGGTATTCCACAGTGAGAGGGTATCCACTGCATGGTTACCCTATACTGGTAAGACAATTCGCTAAGTAGTTTTTTTAAGTCTGTTAGTTTTCCAGACTGGAGAGCTTGAAGCACTGACCTTGCATCTGTCAGGAATACCACAGGCTGTAGGTCAGAGTTGGAGTTCAGCAGTTTTTTAGCTGCCACACTAATTGCCTGGATTTCTGCATCATAATTATTGCAGAATTTTCCTGTCGGTGTTCTGATTGTATCTCTAGGCTTGTGTGGATATTCTATATATACACCTGCACCTCCATTCCTCACAGCATTCTGTGCTGACCCATCTGTGTACACTCTGACCCATATATCTTGTGGATATTCCTCATCCAGGAAACTGAGGGTGATTGTCATTCGCTGCACACTGTTCTGTTCGTCCTCGCTTAGTATTCCTTTCACATGGGTCTGAATGTATATTGGCATTCCATGGCTTTCACTCCACGGGGTTTGCTCTGGTACAGACCTTAAGGGGCTGCCAACTTCAGGTAGGTCTGTAAGTTGTCTACGTAGTCGTTTAGCTTGATGGATAAAGCTGCTCCTTTTCAGTCGTCCCATTGCTAGATTTTGGAATCTTTCCTTCATTGGATGACTTGGCATACACTGAAACTTTTCTGCTTGAATTAGTACTTTTGTGTCTCTGCGTTCGCCAAGTGTTTGCATTCTTCCCATTTTCTGCATCTCTGCTATGGGTGTTGATTTCATTGCTCCCAACATTATTCTAAGTGCCTGGTTTTGCACTTTATCTAGATCTTGTAATGTGGTGTTTGATGCAGGACACCACGCAGCTGAACCGTATTCCAGGTGTGGTCTTATGCCTTGCTGGTAAACTTTACTGAGTATATTTCCACTGGCTCCCCATGTGGTTCCACTTAGTTTTCTCAGGATAGCTAGCTTCCTCCTGGCTTTTGTTGTTGCTTTGTTTATGTGCTGCTTCCATGTCAGCTTATCATCAAAAGTAACTCCGAGGTATGTGGGTTGTTTGTCTTCTTTCAAGAGCTCTCCATCTATCTTCATATGACCAGCTTTTTGTTTTGGTGAGAGGGTAAAGAGTGTAGTGCTGCACTTATCTGTGTTAATGCTGACGCACCATCTATTAGCCCATAAGGTTAGGGCATCGATAGCTCTTTGTATTTGTTTAGTGGCCACTGTTGCATGTTCTTCCGTGCACCAGATCACCAGGTCGTCAGCATACATTGCCACTTTGATCCCGTGTGGTAGTTCAGCAACTAGGTCATTGATGTAAACCAAGAAAAGTGTGGGTGACAGGACTCCTCCCTGGGGGACTCCATGACGCAGTAGAACTTTCTTGCTCTTGCGACCATCTAATTGTACCCTGGCTCTTCTATTATGCAGGTATGCTTTTACCCATTTGTACATTCTTGAGCTAACCCTGCAATTTCGCAATTTCTTTAGGAGCCCTTCTTTCCAGACCTTATCAAACGCTTTCCTGAGGTCTATCCATGCTGCTAGTACCAGTTTCTTTTCTTGGAAGGCATCCTCAATCTCTTGGGAGAGGTAGGTTGCCTGATCTTCAGTAGAGTAGCACTGTCTGAAACCTGCTTGCTGTGATACCAGAAGGTTTTCACTTTCAAGGTACCACTGCATCCTAAGATTGATAATGCGTTCCATTGTTTTACATAGACAGCTTGTGAGGCTGATGGGCCTGTAGTTGGAGACTGTGTTGCCATCTTTTCCTGATTTGAGGAGTGGTATCATTATTGCTTCTCTCCACGCCTGTGGTACATTACCTGTGGACCAGCTTGTGTTAAAGATCTGCAGTAGCTTTGCTCTTGCTGCACTTCCCAGGTTTCTAATCATTTCATTGGACACTCCATCAGCTCCAGGGGACTTTTTCATTTTCATCTAACAACATCATCTAACATCCATGGACATCGAGTGCAAGAACAACAACATCATCTAACATCCATGGACATCGAGTGCAAGAACAACAACGTCATCTAACATCCATGGACATTGAGTGCAAGAACAACAACATCATCTAACATCCATGGACATCGAGTGCAAGAACAACAACATCATCTAACATCAATGGACATTGAGTGCAAGAACAACAACACCATCATCTAACATCCATGGACATCGAGTGCAAGAACAACAACATCATCTAACATCCATGGACATTGAGTGCAAGAACAACAACGTCATCTAACATCCATGGACATCGAGTGCAAGAACAGCAACATGAAGATAAGCATAGACAAAACAGAAACCATGGCAATAGGAAAGGATACGCACAACCTAAATATAACAGCAGAAAATAAAGTCATAAAACAAACACCTTCAAATACTTAGGTACAACATTCTCCTCAGAAGGCAAGATGGATACCGAAATAGACATTTGTTGTAGCAAAGTGGATCAACAAACGAGGTCATAAGAAAAAGATTGGGTGTCATATCAATTCTACAATACATACAAAACCAACAAATGCAATGGTTCGGTCATCTGGAAAGAATGCTGTGTGATTCATTAGTATATAAATCATATATAAAGAGAGGAAAAGCAGAAAGAAGAGCCATGGGTAGACCTAGAGTACGCTGGATCGACAACATCAAAGAGACATTACACGAACACCAAATGACATTATCTGAAGCTGCCAGAAAAGCGAGAACAAGAACATTGTATCTCCCTCGGCATCCATAAAAGGTAAAAGAGGAAGGAAAGATAGATAGAGAACTTTCAGTTTTCTTACTCAGCATTCAACTCAACTCCTGCTGTTTAGTGAGATGTAGCCCAGAAAAAGGAATTAATCGTGTCCAGGTTTAATAATTTAACTTTCAGCTGACAGCCTTCTGTGTTTCAATTCTCAATAGCAGCGCATGAACACTACAGTCACGGCAAAAGTCCCCTTCTTCTTGTTACTTCCATTCATGGTGTTCCTTCTCAAACTTCAACAGGATCTCTCTTGTAGCAAGACAATGGTCCTACAAGATTTCCAGCAGAATGCAGTCCATAGAATGGAAATGTGTTGTGTCGTTTTATTGCGCCAGTGGCCCGACACATTCGTCTTCAGCGGTAGCGTTGTTCTAATCAACTATTGGTTAGGTCAGCTGAGTACTTATAAGAAAACTCTGTTATAAAACTTATTAGTATCTCAACTACCTTTAATCATATATCAATTTTGTTAGAGATCCTTTAAGAGAATTTGTGAAATATTTCTTCTGGTTAATATTTCTTCACTTTGTGATGAAAGAGAATGTGTGCCTGATGTGATGTTAGCTCATGAATAATCACTGAAGAATTAATCACGTGATGTTAGCTCATGAATAATCACTGAAGAATAATCAATTTCACTACATTGATGTTCAACTTTCTCACAGGAAGATTAGCGTATTATTAAAAAAGGTTAAATTAGATTTGTTTGTGTGCGAGTTATTTGATTGCTGAGGGTTCCAATTTGAGCTAAGAAAAACCGTGATTTTGAGACAAAATAAAAGTCTGAGTTTCTTATGACCTTTCTTTTTTCTCTTGCGAATCACCTGCATTTTTCTACTCAGTTCACAGTTTTTAATACCCGCACTGATCTGATCATGCCGGGATGGTAAGTCAACAGCTGTGGTTTCCCAACAGCTTAGGTCAATCCAGCAGTCCTTAAAACATTTTTTTGCTGACCTCCGCTTGAACGCTTACCTACACGTCGTTCATCACAGAACAGTCTCTTTAAAGAGTCTCTCATCAGTATATGAATGTTGCACATAATCCCCCGAAAGTGGATATGACATTTTAACTTATTAAAGAATCTTGACTATTCGCTTCACCTTGATTATCTCGCCATACAAGACCTTTTTTTCTTGGACCGTAAATAATGAACAAATAATTTAAATAATGTTTAAAACCAACAAATTGAGTAATAAATGATATAACCTACCTTTCTGTTACAGAATCCATACTTGGTAAGAAAAGTTTCAGTAAATTTGGCAGCAATGACATATACCGCAGTTCTCGTGTTCGTATTTGGTCATCTCGTAATCGCTTTGTATGAGCTCTGAACTCCTTACGAGCTTGTTCTGTACCAAACATTTCTACATAATGCCCAAAGTCTGACTCAGGTTCTAACTTCTTTTTCCATGCTCCCCACACCGCTTTAGGATCTGTTACATTAGTACGCAACAACAGTATATATGCCCCCTTAGCCACCTCCAGCAGCTCATGCCTCTGCTTTCTGGCATCTTGGAAGGGCAGAATTTTAGATTTGGCTTTAGTTCTGTCAATGAGGTGAGCAAGTAGCATAAATGCTGCTTCTATATTGATGTTTTCATGGGCGGATGTTTCAACAAGTGGTACATTTCCTTTGAACTCTTTTCGGTTGATAAGCTTCTCAGCCTCCTTGATATACTCAAGGCTTGAAGCATCCCCTTTTGTTGTAGCTAGGACAACAGGTTTCTTGGTTTTGAGCGCATTATTGAGCAAAGCAGTCACAAATTCCACCTGCTTTTCTATAGATCTCTGAGGTACTTTACTGACATCAAAGCAGCACAGAAATCCATCAATTGTAAGCTTTCCCTCTGGTATTAAAACTTGTGGATAAGCACTGTCTGTTTCCATACCTGTTCAGGAGAAAAAAACAGAAGATAAGTGAACTTTTTCAATTATTTACAATGCTAGTCATTCTTACAATACTATATAACCGTTTGTAGCTATTTAGGTATGTAGGTATGTTGACTGGTCTGCTGAATGGCTACTTGGCAACTCTGATTTACTTAATTGGGATCTGAACACAAATACTTGTTCAGTGTGTGCAAATGATAATGGTCACTCAGATCCATACAATACACTGGAAGCTTGAATCATAATTTGTACATGACAAACCCAACACTCTTCTTCTGTGATCTTTCTCAAACTTATGCAGTTTAGCAGGATGTAATCTGGAGAACAGAATGTGTTGTATCATGGTTTAAAGCTTTGATGTAATATCCACAACTTTCGGCCTCCAGCATCCAACTTCAGCATGGCTTCTGGATCACTTGACCCTCTATGGGATGGGACAGTGAACTTTACCCCGAACACTTCCTCCTCCGTGTGTATGACAGGTAACAGTGTAATTATAGTTTGTTCATCTTTCAGATCCGGCAACATACGGGAGACCCAACACTCAAACATTACTAAAATTACTGTATGCATTGGCCCATGAGCTTAGCAAATATCAAATCACAAGCTATCTTAGACAAACTGAACTGTCAAATATGATACTAATCAATGATAAGAAGGAAATTATTATGTCAAAACTGATATTTCTAGTTGAAAACAGTGTTTAGAACAAAACAGACTTCCACAGACTGTTATCAACCAACTGTTGATGTTCGACATGGATGTGACAAGAACTTTTGCTTCAAATGCAGGAAATCTTTTAATGTTAAACATTTCGGGTGGCTGACAACAAAAGCTTTAGCATACCAAGAAACTACAAAGGAATTTTTTTTTTAAATCCTTAAAACACTTTCTGGTACACAAAATATTTAATACAACATTAGATCCCGTCTACCCAAGGCTGCCCGCATATGAACTAGACTCTAGTTGCTTAATAATGGAAAGACCACAGAACCAATATCAATTACAAATATAAATAACCAAAATGTACGGGGATGTCTGATAAAGTGGAGAGTGCTGCAGTAACAAAACATACAATTATTTGATTACGGACTAATTACTAATTACTACTTTTATTCTTGCTACAGAAAGATACTTAAAATATCATGGAAGGATAAAATCAGAAACTCAGATATTATAAACACACTGAATATTCCAGAGTGTTGGTTACTAAACACAATAACAAAAAGAAAACTACGCCTGTTTGGTCATATAAAAAGACATAACTGTTTAGAAAGACAAATAATGGAGGGAAGAGTACCTGGGAAGAGGAGAAGGGGCAGACCAAGAAGACGGTGGACTGACGACATTAAAGATAATATGAATACATCGCTAGAAAATGCAAGCCACATCGCCCAAGACAGAGAGAGGTTCAGAGAGTTCATTGGGAAGACAACGTTCTGGAAGGAATACGTCACATGACACTTTTATTCTGTGTTGATTTGTTGATCTATCAGAGCACTCGAGTTCTATATATGATCAGAGGGTGATGGATATGGATTTACTATACCAAACACATATATATCAGACACGCTATAATATGAAGTCATCCCTGTTATAACATTTTTTAACATTGTCAACTGAGAAAACAAAAAGAAGGTTCTAGAATGAAAGCACACCTGCTCATGCTTTCATGTACATAGCTACAAATACCTACACCCATTTACGCGAATGCACATATTGGCATTTATATGCTCCCCATTAATGCTGACTTGTGTTTGGTCATAAGCTGGATACATGTGAGAGGGAAACATCATGAAGTAGATATGTTACAGTCCAGCAGAGTGCGCCACCAAAGTAGGAGACAAAGCATGTTGGAGGCCCAGTCAACCTTCGTTGCGGAACCAGCACATGATGATTATGAAAAACACAAATTGTATGTCCGCTAAATAGGAAAGCACCAAAAATTATCATTCGGCACAAGGATAAAAGATTGTCAGAACTTATAACTCACCTAACTGATCTTTACAAATGTACATGAGCTTTTCCGCACTTTGAACTTTGCCGCTGACAGCTCTCTTGATATATGTCTCAGTCCGAGCTGTCTTAAAGGGGGAAAAGCTGACATCATCTATAAACTCAGTCTGTTCAACCTGTGGACAAGTTTGATAGTTTAAAGTTTCCAACTACAAACAAACTGTTGTAGATTTTAGTAAAGGTTAAAAGTGCTATTTTTTTGGTGTGCTGGTTGTCAATCTAGTGTAACTTATAGTTTCTTCTGTATTCACTTTTCAGGCATGATTTTTATAAAGGAAGCAATTTGTTCCAGTAATTCTGAAACCTACATACAATTTTTATAGATGGAGATTAACTATGGCCATTGCTCATAATTCCTCAGGATTGTAACAAACAACGTACTATGAGGGATCACTTTGAAGTTTTTTCATGAATCACCTCCCCTGTGCCTCAAACCAAGGACCTTCACATCTGGAAGCCAGTGTTAAACTTCAAAACCAGGATGACACAACCACCAGCAGAAACAGTGATTCTATCAAACTACAAGACCATACTGTGCAATATAGAAAGGTGTTTAAGTAAGGAATAGTTCCTCCTTTTTAGCAACACCCATATTCAAAATGTCTTATGAATCTACTATCGTCATGCGGGAGGTATGAGGAGATGAAAAGTTGACACAATAGCAAGAAACATCAGTGAATGGCACAGCGATGAGAAAATGACTCTTAATTCAAAGGACTTGTTAATTAAAGCAGTTATTGACAGACTGCAACGTGATGAAAAGAAGACAAAGAGACAATGAACATGCTCACATAGAATGATAGAAATGGGAGTGACCATGGGAGAGGAAAGAGAGTGTCTTTTATCAAAAGATCAGAAAAACACACAACCAACAACTGACTGAAATCCTCAGCTTACATGCTCACACATCACTGATGAGCTGAACTCTCATAGGAATGTCTCCAGTGCGGTGATACCATTCCCAATTTAAGAATTAAGCTGGGGTGACTACATTTAATTATGAAGAAATAATGCAAAGGGAGTATAATTTTGTCACTCTCGTTCCTTGCGCCATGTCACTACTTTGACATTCAGCTTCTAATTATTATGGTTGAGTTTTTGGTCATCGTCGATCACAACGGACGAACATCAGTGTTTCTCTTGCACTCTGATGAGGATGTTTTCCAGAGCTTTCGCTAGTCCCAGGTAACTGTTTTATTCAGTGTGGTTGTAGGGTGCAATATTATGAGCTGGACAGTCTCCTACTATGGTGGTCACTTTACAATGACTTCCTTACAATTTCAATGCATGTTACAGATAAAAAAGATTAATTCATCCCCAACAGTTCAGGTTAGGGTCTCCAGCAGGCTTCTTTAGAGCAGAGATAGTAGCGTGGCCAAACTTCTTTCTATCTATGGGATGTTGCCGTTACAGAACATTGTCCTCAAAGTCTCTCGGTTTTGTTCAAGCTGCCCAGTCTCTTCCAGTGTCATGTTCAGAACGTCTTCTATATCCTGTGTTCATCATAGTCTTGTTCTGCCTCTTGTTCTCTTTCCAGACACTTTTCCCTCCATGATTAATCTTTCTAAACCATTAAACCAACTTCCATAGCCTCCTCATATTATATGCATGGCAGGTGATAGTGTAGATATTCTTTACTCTCCTTTCAAGTCCTTGTAACATGCAAGTGAACAAACTAGAATTTTAAAATTGTAATGTCTACAAATAAGATACAATCATAAAGTAAACAACATGATCATTACATTGAGGATACCAGCCTGTGCTACAGTATGCATTACATTACATTGAGGATCCCAGCCTGTGCTACAGTATGCATTACATTACATTGGGGATCCCAGCCTGTGCTACAGTATACATTAAATTGGGGATCCTAGCCTGTGCTACAGTATACATTGTGGATCTGAGCCGGTGCTGCAGTATACATTGGGGATTCCAGCCAGTGCTACAGTATACATTGGGGATTCCAGCCAGTGCTACAGTATACATTTGGAATCCCAGCAAACATTTTTATCTTCAGTCATTTGGAGGAGTGTTGAAAAATCCGCCAAGAACATTCCTTGATGTCACCAATCCAGGACCTTCTCTGTCCTCCTCTTTTCCCTCACTCCAGCCGACCACGCAAAACAATTTTAGAAAGTTAGTCATGTCTCGTCACATGTCCAAACCTAACAAGTCCATGCCGCTCCACCACTGTCTAAGGTGACCCTTGACAACCTGCAAATTTGTCTATTCGCCGGCAGATGAATATATTTGTCCTGTGTTCTATACAGCTAATTCTCAACAAACTCTGCAGCACCTGTCCTCAAAAGCCTGAATCCTTCTTTTCGTGTCCACACCAAACCTACATTATACATTTTTGTGTATCATCTACAGAAACCAATTTGAGAGAACAATTTTCAAATGTTCTTCTATGATGGATTGTGCTCTAGTAACCTCAAGGCACATCACTCAACCACCCACTACACCCTGGAGGTCTCCACAAGAAGGATGCACATACCACATGAAATGCAAAGTTGCTGCCATCATCTGTCTTGACAACAGACCCCCAATACAGGAAGTGGTCATTGTTAATGACACGGCCTGCAAAATCACTTTGGCTCAGGACAGAGATGTGCTCCTGGTAATAGTTGTCAGCAACCTGTAACACAGAGAAAAAAAAAGAAATCTAACTATGAAAAATGAAATTATTATACTCTCTCTTTGTCCTGTTGCTGATGTTTCATCAGTAGTTTCAATTATCTGTATGATCTACACTAGGGCATTCAAAGAATTCCTAGAATTTAGTTAAAAGCATCTTCAATGAGCTACATTAGCTACCTTAGGGCATCTTTAAATTCATAAAATTCAGTTGCTCAATAATCAGATGTCAGCACCATGATAGCACAATCAGATGTCAGCACCATGATAGCACAATCAGATGTCACCAACATGATAGCACAATCAGATGTCAGCACCATGATAGCACAATCAGATATCAGCACCATGATAGCACAATCAGATGTCAGCACCATGATTAGCACAATCAGATGTCAGCACCATGATAGCACAATCAGATGTCAGCACCAGGATAGCACAATCAGATGTCAGCAACATGATAGCTTCAGTGTTTTAAACTTTCTACTCCACTCATACACTTGCTGGATGACAAGCATGCATCATTATACTGTATCTTAATTCACTTTTTTTTCATTCGTTCTCAAACTCCCGCCTGATTGCTCTTATGATAGGACAATAGTTGTTACAAGATTTCCAGCAGGATATAGTCCAGAGAATCGAATGTGTTGTGTAGTCAATTTATTTGCGCCACTTTCCCGACACATCCAACTTCGGCATGGCAACTAATACATTCAGTATTTTTTTATCACTGAACAGTGGACATCTGTAACCATATCAATAGTATAGTCATCCAGCCGTACAAGAGAACTAGTTCCTGTACCTACCCACTGGATCACCACATCACAGCTAACCACAGTCATGGATGCTTGACCTCTTGTTGCTGGCTTGTTACAGCCACAGACGCCCACTTCTTCATTCAGAAATGGATTTGTTTCACTTCACTCATAACAGAACACTGCTTCTCTTTGGTGCATGTCAATAGTGACGCAGTCATCTTTAACTGTCATTAAGATATCACATTGTTCATCTGTGCCAAAATAGCATAAACTGGACACTCTTGACATCTCTAACAACTATATTAACAAGTTACAAGACAATGCCATGATTATTTTAAATTCCATAGTACTTTTAACATTTTCATTTTAAGCACTCTCACATGATCTTCAAACTCTGTTGTTCGTCCATCCTTTTTCTTTTCTTTTTTTTTTTCTTTAACGAAGGTATCTAACATATTATGAAGGGGAGAATAACATGGCGATAACTGGTAACACTGCAAGAAATCACAAATAGGAAACAGCTGCAGAAAAACTGTATCCAGAATACAAAACTTGGAAATGGTCAATTAAGTTTTTTAATCACTGGAAACAATCACACAAATCAACATTTCAACCAAAAGGTCTTTATTAGAAACATAACAGAACATATTACAGCTGTTTGACCTTGTGGTCGAAATGGTGATTTGTGTTTTCCTGTATATTTCCAGTGATTAGGGAAACATAGTTATCTTGTTTCCAAGCTACCACTGTAGGAGAAGTTCTTTAGAGATATTGGCAGCCTGCGGTGGAGCACTACTTTCTTTGAGGGCAAAGGCAGAAGATGGCAAAACAAGTTTGGTAATATTCTTCCTCTGCGGTGCTCATTCTCAAACTCCCACTGGATCTCTCTTGTAGCAGGATAATGGTCCTACTAGATATCCAGCAGGATGTAGTCCAGAAAATGGAAATGCAGTGTCAACGATTTGTTTGTGCCAATGGCCTGACACATCCATCTTCGGTGGAGTTTGATAATATAACGAGTAGGTCCCAAAATAATTCAGTGGTTAATCCTAACTGGGTAGTCCAAGGCTTGATTTCCAGTTCATACTGATGATTTTTATATTAGCGACGGCAACTAAGACGGCTACTACTGGGTGCTAATCGCATCATCCCTAGGCACGTTGTTGGTTTTGACAATACTGGTCAAACATTTTATTCCATTTGTCTCAAAATCATGTAAAAATAATTTTTTAAACAAAATTTATCAATTTAAAATGATATTCTTAATTTGTCAGATACCATTATAAGAGGAGGCCAAGGTAGCTTAGTAGTTTGTGCACTTACTTCCAATACCACAGTGCCGGTGATCCAAGATTTAACTCCATGTTAACTGGAACTAACTGTTTTCTAATCACTAACAGCTCCTAGGTCGATCCAGCCTAAATAAATAGTACCAGGTTTTCTGGGTAAGTACAGGTGGTGAGAGTCATACTTTACCACATCATCCCTAGGTATGCCTTTGGTCAATGAAAAAATACATGTCTAGGACTACACAATATGCCTCAAAAGTGTGGAAAATGGAACGCTACTACCTTGTTTAACCATAAGAGACTGTACTCACCTGGTTCAAAAATCGGTTACAAAGACATGATTTGCCTACGCCGTACTGGCCCTTCTCTCGTTCAGTGCCTGACAGACCAATCACGCTCACATTGAATGTGCGGCCTTCTGCCCTCCGCGCCATTCCGCGGAGTTACATCTTCACTGGATTCTGCCAAAGAATATAGAATATTTGCATTTTTATTCATTACAAGGTCAAACATGACAAAAAACACACACAAAAAACAATAAACTCAAATTAAATAGAGAATGCAGCTAAAGTGAAACCTAAAGACTGACATAGTGATGGCATACTGTTGATGTAGGATTGCGTTCAGATCAAGTTATCAAGATACTATAGAATACCTGAAAATTAATTAGAGAACAGGTTAAGCATGGCGCTGCTGCTGATCTACAAGATGTACCAATACTTTACTATCTTTAGAATTATGAGCATTTGAACACTGATGGATTTATTAAGATGGGGATCAGAGCACATAGGAACGTGCCAGTGTGTTGATGATAACCTGCATTCACAACCCTTTTTGATTCTTCTTGATTCTTGATTAGAAACTGGCCTCACAGCACGTGGGGCATTTCCATAAGTGCTCCGTCCTCTGTTCCAGCAGCCATCCGACTCAATTGTGTTTCAAGTCTAATGCCGCCAAAACAGACATCGACATCAGAGCACAATTCTGGCCCTTGCGAAGGGTTTCTTTGTTGTTCCACACACCCAGGCCACGCCCGTAACTAGTTCAAGCACAGCATCTGCCTTTTAGAACAACATGGTAACTGTTATCGAAAGTTACGACTACGGGATTGTATAGATGACATGCCATGAAGCTTCTATAAGAAGATAACCTCAATATAAAGGCATGTCATCTACTAAGGTTTTCTGTTGGATGATTGGTTTGTCTAGTGAGCCATTGGTGAGACCCACAGACGCAAACGCATAACCCTTACTATCGATAGGAGAAAACTAAACACATTGATCAGAAGAGAGACAGAAACACAACATGACTAGCAAATTATGAACATAGCAGATCAAGTTATTTTATGCTTAAAAATAGGACACAACCAACTTCAGAGCCACATATGTACAAGAATAAAGATTGACAACACAGTCATGTATATCCCTTCCTTGCTGTCTTTATCTTTCCTGTCTACAGTAAATGTATTTAGTTAGCGCTCATTCTCAAACACCCACTAGATCTCTTTCTAGCAGGACAATGGTTCTACTAGATTTGAACACAATTTTGAGGGTTGGTATTGCACTCATAATTACAAAACTGTTGACCATCATCTTTCCAAATGTAAAATGTCCAGTGCTGGATAATATAAGGAAAATGCTTCTCCTTCCAGGGTTAGATAAATGGAACACACTACCTAGAACAAAACAGTTTGCAAACATGTGCATATATCACCAATAGCACTAGGTCAAAGAACATACGCTCATGGACTGCTGGATCAGCAATCATCCTAAATTATAAGCATTAATCTAAATTAAACACAGAACACCCACTCCTGTGGCTAATCACTTCAACGGTGATGGCCACCGTGGTGCCCTTGACATTCAGGACACTGCCACCAGATCCTGCACCACCGATGATAGATCTAGGTACACCCTAGAAAATCGTCTCATTTTTGAGTTGGGTCCATCAAGCCATTTGGACTCAATTCCGACCACTCTTTTGCTTAGTTCTCAACCGGATTGGTCTTTGTCTTTATTCATTTTGTGCCGCCATTTAAGTCATCGTTTTGTTCCTCTCGTTCCACCTATATTATAGTCTTTGTGTACTTCCTGTTCTATCCTTCCGGTATCTAACTACCATATTTTACTCAGGCACGCTTGTTGTGGTGTATTTATTTCTACTTGTGGTATTTTTATGTGTGTATGTTATGTTCGTATCTTGAAAAGGGCCTTGTGGTCCGAAACGTCGATTAAGTCCTGTGTATTGTCATTTGTATGATAATATTCTGTGTTTTGTTGTGTATACCATATTAATTCATGTAGACATCCGTCAGTGATAGTGTGTCAGTCGTCATCCAGTAGAACTCCATTACCTGTCTTTCACATGAGTATTATTTTAGATTATAAGCAGGATATAGTCCAAAGAACAGAAATATATTGGGTTGTTGCTTTATTTGTGCCAATGGCCAGACACATCCGACTTCAATAATAAAGCCACATGTATTATTGAGAATAACTTAGCATACAAGCTGTACAACATAACGTTATATTCCCCATACAGTATCTTGCAGCATTTTCAACTTAATACAACATTCAAATGTTTGTTATTTGTGCTGTTCCAGATTACCCTATTATAACTCTTATTGCCTAACTTTATCTTTTGAATACCTCCAGTATGGCACTCTTACAACCCTGCCGGGTGTCATTATTATTATTATTATTTTCATAAATCTTTTGTTTTCTTTAATCAAAGATGTTTCAAAAATGTAATATTTTTTTTGCTTCACTTCTCCATTTTTCAACTCCAGAGATCACAATGATGTAGCAATTAATCTATTTGACTTATTTTTAAGAAGATGAGGGTTTGTTACTTAACCAGGTATCTTGTCTACAAGTGTATTTATTCAGAAGTCCCTGGGGAATATCACTTAAGTTCCATGCTATGAGTTGTACACTAAGCAGAAGGTGTGCTGGTCTGTTAGGAAGGATGGAGTACACATGGGAAAACAAGGCAGTCAATTTTCTACATTATTAGTCATTTTTTAGGTTTCAAATAAGGAATAAGGCCAGAGTTTGTTTTTACACTTCTTAAAAAAAATACCAGCAGCAAAAACACAAAGTTAGGCCCAAACTTTTAAATACAATACTCCCACCTATTGTCATCTCCGCTAATGATTCTAATTCTCATAGATATTCCACTGTTAATCCAGAGATCAGGGATAAATGATCCCAAATAGAGTAAAAATTTTGGCGCCATGAAGGATAACTTAAACACATAAAGTAATGAGGCCATAAAATGCATTCTGTTCAATTATGCAGGCCTTGTTTTTAATGTTGACATGAGACTGTTTTCATGCAGGAATGTTCTTTGAAACAGCTGTTCTTAATTTTTAAGTTGCAATATGATTTTAGTTTACTCTGAAAAACACATTTTCTTCTGCATTCATTCACAAACTTCTGCTGGTGAACAAGATGCAGTCCGAAGAAATGAATACATTGTGTCATGATTGACAGCTTGGCTATAATGTATTATGCCTTTCGGTATAACAAGCGCAACTTCTGTATGACATTTCTGGTTTAACTGACCCCCAGAAAGTGTAGCTAGCCCCTCTCCCAACTAGAGAATATTTTTGTAAACCAGTATATTTATGTCGTTAATTTGTATTAAAATGAAGGAATTTTAGAAGGAATGGAGCGGAAAGGGAGATTTGATTTTCTAAAGTATTTTAGAAGGAAAGGGAGATTTGAGTTTCTAAAGTTTTTAGAAGGAAATGGAGCGGAAAGGAAGATCTGATTTTCAATAGTTTTTAGAAGGAAATGGAGCGGAAAGGGAGATTTGATTTTCAAAAGTGTTTAGAAGGAAATGGAGTGGAAAGGAAGATTTGATTTTCTAAAGTTTTTAGAAGGAAATGGAGTGGAAAGGGAGATTTGATTTTCTAAAGTTTTTAGAAGCAAATGGAGCGGAAAGGAAATTTGATTTTCTAAAGTTGAAGGACCTTTTCTTATTCTTATTCGAATGAAGAACTTACTAAAGTGGCTAGAAGAAATAGTGGTGAGGTGAAAACTCCCCCCTCCCCTCCCAATAGAACTTTGCAAAAGTATGAAGACTGTATATTGATACAAATAAGCCTGAGTGCTGATACAAACATTAGAGACATACAGTTTTCAGATGCTAACATCAGCTTAGTAACATGGAGGGCAGCCAGGATTGGGCTGACATATTGGTCATTTTATGACCAAATTTTAGCAATATGGGGAGTAATATGAGGAGTGTTCTTTTAGTAATATGCCCATTTTATGTTTTAGTTTTTATAATACAATATACTTTTCATATAAACAAACTAAATTTTTTAGTAATATGCCATTTTATGGCCAAATATTAGTAATATGTGGGGGACCAGGATATGGTTGCCATATTGGCCAAATTTCTCAAACTGAAAACATATCTACTTTCCAATATTTTCTTGTTTAAATTTGGATACAAATTGTGTTATAATATAGAAGCATATGGGATTTATTCATAAGGAAAAATAATGCAGTAAACGAGATTTGAACCACACCCGCACAGATGACACCCACCGCCTCGCAACTTGAGTCAACAAGTCCTCCGTCTTCAACCACAATTTTTCTACAAAATGTGTGGTAGGCTCTTTTGTAGATATTATGGGTACCTCATTATAAACACTGCATATTCTACTCACTTATAATTGTCAAATCAATAGTGTATTGTACTCACATATAAGTGTAAAATGAACAGTGTATTCTACTCACATATAAGTGTAAAAGGAACAGTGTATTCTACTCACATATACGTGTAAAATGAACATTGTATTCTACTCCCATATATGTGTAAAATGAAGAGTGTATTGATAATATCTCTGGATTTCTAAGTGAAAGCCTTTTTTTAAAAAAAAATTTTTTTACTATAGTGTGACCTTATACAGAAGACAAACAATGAGAATGTGATTTTTTTGTTGTAGCAAAAATCACTAGATAATAGTTGATACAAGTAAATTCAAGTAGGAAGCAAGAGGATAATTTAAAATGTTTCAATTCTCTAGATAATAGTTGGAAGAATAATTGAACTTAAAATTTAGTTACTACTTAGTGGACAGTAAAATGTTTAGTTTTACTACACGCAAGTTGAGCCTCTAGCGCAAATAGGACGGAGCCACAGCACAATTATAGGGGAAAAGAGTGGACAAAAAGGAAGATATAACTAGTGGTCAATGAAGTGAGGAAAGGGCAGAGACAATATGGAAAGTGGGTAAGGGATAGAGAGGTGGAGAATGAGAAGAGAGAGAGCAAAAATGGAAAGAGATGGAGATGAGATAAAGAGAGGATAGAGAAAGGGAATGAGAATAACTAAGATGGAATAGAGAGAGGGAAGATACAGGAAGAGAAAGGCAAAGACGGCAAGGAAAAAGATGGAGATGAGAAAAAGAGGGAATAGAGAAAGGGAATGAGAATAACTAAGATGGAATAGAGAGAGGGAAGATACAGGAAGAGAAAGGCAAAGACGGCAAGGAAAAAGAGATGGAGATGAGAAAAAGAGAGAATAGAGAAAGGGAATGAGAATACCTAAGATGGAATAGAGAGAGAGAGATGGGGTGAGAGAGAGAAAACAGCCCACACAAGTAAATACTTTCCAGTTGGTATATCACAGATATCACCTCTACTTTATCCCTTCAGCATTCCTCACCCTCCGACATTCCTGTCGCAACAGCACATCTCTTGATCAATATCGCTCTCATATTTTCCAATACTATTAAACGTCTTCCATGTCACTCTTCAATCCATCTCCTTACCTAATCATATAATGGAATCATCAACAGAATACTTTTACCGAAATTATATTGATTTAAGCTTTCTGTATCGCTCCACGTCCAATCATCATTACGCCTACTCCATTAGTTCTCACCTTAGAGGGGAGGGGGGAGTGTTACACATACATACAGGACATAGACATAAGCGTGCGCATGCGCGTTACACACGGGTAATCAAATAGAATGAATAATCCAGCAACTGATTGGGGTTGACGCCTGACGGCAGCAGACAGACATGGGACAGTATGGCGGTAACTAACCGGCTCTTGTTCGGTGTGAAATCAATATAATCGATACCAGCGGATATGAACGTGATTCAGTAAGTGTGACGGAGCATATCAAGCCTGACGTGTTGATGGATGGACACACGGAGATGGTGAAGGGTCAGGAACAGACTGTCTTGTTACACCTCCGTGATGTACTTTCTGTGAGCATATTAACCTGGGTAAAAGCGCGATTGGAGATACGACTTCGCTACAGATAGATTGGGGGGGGGGGTGTGAAGGAGATTTATTCCATTAAATCGTTCTGTTAAGGGCCTTTTCGTGGAAAAATCAATCGATTTTCCAGGATCTTGTCGTGGGGGTAGAGGGATGGGGGTATTTGTGTATTTTTTTCTGTGTATAATCTGTAGTGTTCGTGGGGCTATATTTAAGCAGTGTGTTAATCCCTCACCCCCTCCCCCAATCTACGTGTACATAAGAAAGCATTGATCAATAATATAATTTACGTTCAGTGATGTATATCGATCTCTGTATGTATATCGATCTCTGTATGAAGGTGCCGTAGATACAACTTTGTATGAGGGTTGGTGGTTTCTTTTACAAAGATACAGATACACCTTCATATCATACAGACAGCATGCCACAAATTGTCATTACACATAGACATCACGGCTATAAAGCCAGAGGCAGACCAGGTAAAAGATGGATCACATAAATCAAAGAAGCCACAGGAACAAGCTTACAAATAGCACACAAGAAAGCCATCTCCAGAGAACTCTTTCACCCCTGACGCCGAAAGGCAAACAAGGGCCACAGCGTATAGATAGATATGTTGTATATCGAGGGGTTCTCTGAATTATTAATACCCGATTCTCCCCTTGATATCATATAGATGATATTACATTTAGAATATCATATGAAACCACGATTTCATACTGTCAATAATTCTCAATACTGTATTTTTTCCGTTAGGGAGTTACTAAGAGGTTACGAGTGGCTTGTGTGATAAAAAAGACCGCATGATCTTTCTGTCGCCATGCCATGTTCAGGGTGAGTTGGGTTTTTTTTTAAAAATTCGAACTCGGGCAGGAAAAAAATCCAGTCCTTTCCGTGCATCGAACTCTGGGACTTCACAGGTGTGATATTAAAGCTCTAACCTCTCGGTCATGTGCTCTCATCGTCAAGCTCCGTCTCCGCAAGGAAAGTTTTCTGCAACAGCCATGTGACAAACAAGACTTAATACAAGTATCTACAACATTTATAAGCATCCCTTCTCACATACTTTCCAAAATAAAATCATGGCTTTCGAGCTCAAACCCCAAATAAAAGGTTTTCAAAAATACAGGATCTTTGTACAAGAAACCAACCCTCATACAATGTTGTATCTACGGCACCTTCTCTATTTCGTTGATACTCGTTGTCGAGATCGCTTACTACTGGTAAATGAGAAACTATTCTATTAAAAAAGTCATATAACATACAAGTTATTTCCCAACTCTACAATCAAATGATGAGAGCGTAGTCAAGTGGTTAAGGAGGTACTGGACTCATTAATGAGAAGATAACAATTTAGTATAGATTGGCGTTACCCTTCGTTCTCTTATGCGGGTGTAATAGTGACCATCGATTGTACTATAAGACCTAACTGCAAAATGTAAACAGGCCTTCATTCGGAACGTTTTTTTATTATGTCACGCTTTCTATTGGTTACTATTTATATACTTGAAGTAGCATCGGCTATTTTTGGCATGCGAGTTCACGTATATAAATATTTACCAACGGGAAACACGGGAATAATCAAGAAAAGTAGCGCATAAAGGCCTAATTAATTCAAAGAACATGTCTTCTACACTTCCGATCAGTCACGGTGTAATTAACACAAAAACCCAACATGCACGCTTCACTGCTACACCAATGGATAATATTTTCTAGCGATGTACAAGTTAACCTTAGGTTGAAGATGAGTGAGTCCCTGGTCAATTATGACATCTGACTTTTAAACAGCGGTCTAGCTACTTTCTAACTTTAATAAGTCTGGAATATCCCACAGCGACTCTATAACCACGACCGTCTCCAGCATAAAATACAGGTGCACAGAAAAGGTAAACATGACATGAAAGTCACAATCTGATTATTTCCGTGCTTTTCGTTAGTCGGCCTTGGATATGTTTAGCATGTGACTCCAAGTATATAAATAATGACCAACGAAAAGACGACAATACTCAAGAACGTAACGAATGAAGTCCTAATTAATTCTGCACATAGGTATTATAGTGGTAATGTCTGAGGCCACGTCTTCACCCTCTACTACATCATTTTAAATTTTCCGTGATTCCGTGATAAAAATATGATTATTGAATGTTTCAACTGGGTTCAGATATGAAGAATATGCGTAAAATGAATTAGAAAAGATATATATTATTGTTTCTATAGTCGTGATAACCTATCCTCTATAACAGCGATTCTCAACCCGTGGGTCGCGACTCCTTTGGGAGTAGAACGGCCTTTTCACAGGGGTCGCCTAAGACCATCGGAACACACATATGAAGTAGCAACGAAAATAATTTTATGGTTGGGGGTCACCAGAACATGAAGGACCGTATTAAAGGGTCGCGACAGCGGAGAGGTTGAGAACCACTGCACGATGTAATGTGATTTTTGGAAAGAAACCAGTATATTCTTCTTTTTTTAAAATAAAAATTGATAGCAAAAATAAACTAAAGTGATATCAATAATGAATATTTAATTTTAGATGACTAACTAAAGTAAAACTTAAGAAAAATATACCGTGTAAAAATGTCAATTTTGTTTATTTATTTACACAATTTTATTTTATTTTTTGGGAAAAATAGCGTGTACAAACTTAAATAGATGTAGAATATCATTCAAATAATGTAACATTTTGAAAGTTTCAATGACCCATCCAGACATCTGGTTTTAAGGGGAAACAGTCGTTAAAATCGCCCGTTTGTTGCCGGGGCCGAAAGGGGAGAAAATAATAGCAACACTGTTTACCTTCCACGAATGTCGTAAAAGGCGACTAAGGAGGTTATGGGATGGAGTTGGCTGTCCCATCCCATATAGGGTCAGTGACCCAAAGCCATGCTGAAGTCGGATGTGTCAGGCCGAAATGAGCAGCAATGTTGTAAACCATGACACAACGCATTCCGTTCTCCGGACTACATCCTGCTCTTCTGCAGGAGTTTAAGAACGAACGCTGAAGAAAACGAAGAAGCCGTTAACATATTGAACACAAAAAATGACGAGGATATGAGTCTAAATGGTTATAAACTCCTTTTTTAACCTTTTTTAAACCTATTTGTTGTAAACTAAACCTTGTAATATAGGGCTAACTATATTATATTATGATATGCTGGCTGACGGTAGTCTGCCGATGTGTGCAAACCATTTGATCTGTTGTCTCTTAATATAGTCCAATATTGCGGTGGTGTCGGGTTTTTTCTATCCTCATTTCTCACTCTTGTCTCTTAGCGATATTCCTTGGATTCTGCGTAAGCATGCCATTTCAGCTGTCACAAGTTTACGTATCTCTTGTGCTGCCATTGTCCATGCTTGGCATTAGTAGCACAGCTGTCACAAGTTTACGTTTGTCTTGTGCTGCTGTTGTCCATGTTTGACTTTAGTAGCACAGTGTTGGCATAATAATCGTTTTGAATAGTGTTTTTTGTGCTTAAATCTACATTTTTGTTTCTGAAGATTGGTGTCATTTGCCATAGGGCTTGGCATGTATGCTTAACTACACCATTGTGTATTTCTTTGCTGCTCGTGCCATCTGTTTTTATAATTTTTCCTAGGTATGTGAATTCTGTCAATTGTCTGTTGTTTCTCGTGCGCGTGCGCGTGTGCGTGTGTGTGTGCGTTTCTTTCTGTTCTTCCTATCTTCGATCTTTTCTATATTTCTATATTCATCTTCATGTTAAAGGTATGGCATGTTTGATGTAATCTATTTGTTTTTGTAGTTGCTCTTCTGATGATGTTATTACTGATTGGTCGTCTGCAAATAGCAGTTCGTTTAAGCTATCCTTCAGATTGTTTTCTTCCGTTGTCTTTGCTACTTTGCAGATGCGATCTATGTATGTTATGAACAATAGGGGGGGGATAGTACTCATCCCTGTCTCACTCCCAAGTGAATTTGGAAATTATCAGATATACCTGTGCTAACACCCTAGCGACTCCCTAATTCCCAGTCTACAATAATACTCTAGCGAGACCCTAACTAATATTCAATCTAGAACCCCCTAGCGACTCACAAACTTCAATTTTCAGTCTAGAATAATACAGTAGTGAGTCCCTAACTTTAATTTCTAGGCTAGGAGTTGGTTATATATGGTTTTCGGACCAAATTCCACCCGTCAAAAAGAGTCGAGGCCTTCTGTGTATGAAATACAGCCTCGGAGAAACTTTCTATTACGCTAAAGAATTCGAGAGTAGTATAATGAGAGTAGTAGCCACGGAAGTATAATGTATCATTCGGTCGCTGACCAAAACAATCAAGTGTCGTTATTCGTGGTTTAAAATACATATCACTTTGTGATTCACCAAGCCACAAGGAGATAGGAAAGCATGGTTCATGCTCTGGGAAGGTCGAGGAATTACATCATCGCTATTGAGCAAGTGCGGTAGAAGACGCTAGTTAGGCCGTTTCTGGTCAACCACTTTGAGGACTTTGTTTAATAATTACAAGACCCATAACCAGTCACTGTCGTAGGGGTGCCACACTGGATACATCAGCACAAAAAAGCGATCCAAACAATTCTATACTCAGCAATTCGGGGGAGTGTAGAAAAATGACGCCCAGACCAGTCGTTCGCCCGTGGGAAGAATCGCCCAACATCCCTTGATGTTATCAACACAGGATTTCGGTCCCCATCTCCTTCCACCCTCGATTGTTCCAAAAAATATTTTAGAAATCGAGTTGTGTCTCACTACATGTTCAAGCCAAACAAGTTTATGCAGTTTCACCATTGCCAAAAGTGGTTCTTGATAACAAGCAAGTTTGTTTATTTGCTTCCGGACAAATATATTTTGTCTTGTCTTATATATAGCACTTGTTTTCTTCTTCGGCGTTCATTTCTCAAACTCCCGCTAGATCTTTCTTGTAGCAGGACAATGATCCTACTAGATTTCCAGCAGGATGTAGTTAAGAGAACAGAAATTGTGTCACCCTTTTATTTGCACCAATGGCATGAAACATCCGTCTTCTGTGGCTCACTTTTTTTCTAAAGTCTGAATAATTCTTTGTGTGTCTGCATTGAGTGTCCAACTTTCACATCAGTATAAAAGTATACCTAGCACTAGAGATCTGAATAGACTGGTCTTTACTGTAATAATGATCTTCCTTATCCAACCCAGATCGATCTCTAAAATATCCTAGATACCCAAAACTATATAATTCAATCTAAACAATGTCAGTCCCCTAGCAATCATAGCTAAAGAGAAAAGGTAATTCGCGTATATCCATGACACTTTTCCGGACCTCTTTCTTGAAAATATTCAAGTGTGGGGGATCGATCATTAACCGGTTTTATGTCGTCTTTTTTTATATTTCTTATTTCATTTGTTGCTAAATTCCTAGGATTACCTTTTTAAACATGACTAAGACAAATTTGGCCAAAATGACTCCAGCACCCCAGAAGTGGGCCAAAAAAACCCAGATATTGTTATAAAAAAAAACGCCAAGCCGTGGCATCAATGCAAACAGAAGAGTGGCATGGGGTATTTCTGCTTGCCGGATATTCAGAACGATCCTTGAATTGCAAGTAGGATGTATCTAGGGCGTGGGGGGAAATAACTCCGACGCAGATTACACGAGATTAAAAAAATATCTTGGGCAAAAATTAAGACAAGGGGAGACCTTTGTATTATAACTCGGTAAAGTTGTTCAACAGATTCAGAATCAACGTAAACATTGGAATCATGGTGAAGTCATGAGAAGTGGCAAGTTTAAGCAAATGTCTACTTTATCTCATGTACAGTCGTATATATGTGATGAGTTGATTTAAAGATAAAAAGACAAACCGTGCATGTGTATAATTTTTGCTCCCTCACGATTGCGAATTGGATTTCCTGGTGAATTTATCGTCAGAGCACAAATCTAGACAACCATATTACAAGGGATGTATTCGAGAAATTATTTACATTGTATTTTGTTTTAAAACTATGAATCAATTACCATTACAAATTATACTAATACCCGTGTATTGTTGTATACTGAATGCACAGACCTGCACACGAAGTTTTTTCAGTTGTTATTATTTCCTCTATTGCTTTCAATAATGAAACGACGAAAAGTAATGGTTTTAGTAATGAAAATAATGGTTTTAATAGTTTTAGTAATGAAAATAATGGTTTTAATTGGGTTTTTAAATGGTTTTAGAATTATTTTGACATGTATGCAGACATGATTCCTTGTCAAAAACAATACCGCAGGGAACTGTTCAAGGTGGAAGAAGCAGAGGAGGTAAAATAAAGGCATGGACAGAAAACATCAAGGAATGGACAAGCTATTTCCACACTCATCCGCATCGCTGAGGATATAAATTGCTGGATGACTCTGTGTATTGAAGCATCCAATGTGGTACCACTACGACCCTGAAGGGTTACGGGTTTATTGATATCGATTGATTATTTAATCTCCTTTAGGCAAAGCTCCACGCGTGTGGACTATTTAGTGAACGGTTATTGGCTGGTACTCAATTTTCTCAAAGTATTGTCCTTTGACAAGTTGTCAAAGTAAGTACTCGTCTTCAATACTTTCACAAAGTAAGAAATGTAATTGTTACTTCCCTTCACTTCCGTAATTAAACGTATTTCAATATATCACATTGACACAATGTACCCTAATCCATCCGAAATTGGAAATCAGTTGATGTCACTAACGGGGAATAACAGTACATATTTTCATCTCTGTGGGAGGATTAAGGAAATGTATTATTGTCTGATAAAACCAACCATACACTGCATGATGAAGATCTGAATATTGCACCAGTGATGAATTAACATTCAATAGTAAACTTAATATCTCACAAGTGATGAATTAACACGCAACAGTAAACTTAATATCTCACAAGTGATGAATTAACATGCAACAGTAAACTGAAGATTGCCATAAGTGATAAATTAACATGCAACAGTAAACTGAAGATTGCCATAAGTGATAAATTAACATGCAACAGTAAACTAAACCCAGTAGTAGATAACATGCCGCCCATGAGTTAACGGGGTTCGAAAGCAGAGCATAGATTAGCAACACTGTTTACCTTCCTTGCTTGTCGTAAGAGGCGACTAAGGAGATTATGGGTGGAGTTGGGTGTCATATCTCATATATATAGGCTCAAAGTGACTCAGAAGACATGCTGAGTTCGAATGTGTAATGCCGAAAGTCGCAGATATTGCAGCTATGCTGTAAACAATGACATAGTGCATTCCGTTCTGCGAACTACATTCTACTAATCTGTAGAAGTTCTGTTTTCGACTGCTCTTAGTATGTCTTTTCTCTTGTGGGAGACCTACATGAGGTTACCTGTACACATCTCCTTTCACCACTTATGAGTATGCCTTTTCTCAACGCGTTGCGCACCAATAAGAGTTGGAGACCTCTGGTATGAAATACGCTATGGAAACACCCCCACACTCATTTACCACCCATACACCATGATGGAATATCAGTATAAAGACCTGTGTACAGAAAATTTAACTTGACCTGAAAAGCCGATTTTGATTATTTCCGTGAATTTCGTTGTTCGGCATTGTGTACTTTTTACATGTGACTCCAAGTATTAAGTATATAAACAGTGGACAAAAAAAATCACAACAATAATCTAAAACGTAATGAATGAAATCGAAATTAATTCTGTACATAGGTCTTCTACTTCCAACGGCCTCGCATATACAAATTGAATACAAGAATAGACATGTGCGTAATCGGTGGTTCCTAAATTTTTCCATCTGACGACTCCCCATCCTTAGACATTTTACAAAGGTCTTACCTTCTCCATACGTTTATCATGGCCGTCTCCAATAAATATCTTCCAGCAGAATTAATTAGGACTCCAGTCGTGACGTTTTTGATTGTTTGGTTTACAGTTGAGCACTATTTACTTACTTGGAATCGCATGTCAAAAATCGCCAGGACTACTCCAAGTATTTAGTCACCAACCGAAATCCCAACAATAATCAAAAACGTCACGAATTAATACTGTAATTAATACTGTTGGAAGGTATTATATACTGCTAATGGCCTCGCGTTTAGACTCCAATTTAACTTCACTCCTACTTTATAAGGACAGTCAAATTAACTGTGGTTATCACAATTATTTGTATTTTAAACTAGTCATTTTTTCTTGTGCTTTTTTTATGAACAAGCATGCCTTTAATGCACTAAAATTTCTAAATCACGCCGAGCCCCATTGAGGTTACTTTACGCTCTTCCCCATTCCCAGTTTGGGAACCACTGATCTAAACCATTAGTTCTGACACGACCGTCTCCTGCGAGCCCTGCTATCTAGAATTGTCGCGTTACCGGACGGATGCCCGTGTTGGGTTTTTGGGTGGTCACTTTTTATATACATGGAGTCCCATTGGCTATTTTTCACATGCGATTCCAAGTATGTAAATAGTGATCAAAGAAAATCCCAACAATATTTTTTTTTAAACGTAAGGTATGCGGTCCTAATTAATTCGCTGAAATATCTTTAATTTTAAGACGTTCATGGTTGCCTCTTTCACGTTTTTTTTTTTTTTTTAAACTGCGGCTGTTTTAGACCGACATATTTAGCGGGGAAACATTTCACCAATAAAAGAGCATTGATCAAGAATCTGAATAGTGGATGACTATTTGATATTGTAATAACAACGAGAAAACATTTCAGACATGAATGAATACATTCGCGTGGTATTCAATTATTAATAGTGACAACTGTGGAGTAATTTCCTGGTGTCAAAACGACAACGTCACCGTGCACTTTTTTTAATTTGGTGGGTAACACGTCATATGAAATGTGAGTATTTTTAGTGCGGATGTGTGAAATATCAGTGCTTCCCTTTCCGGCTGTCGCAACAATGGGGAGTTTTAAATTCCTAAAAAAAAAAATGTACAGCAATTACTGGACACATTATAGCTTCAAGTGGACATGCAGGTTTGGTCTTTTTCCTCTTTATTTTATTACAAATAAAAAGTGCTGGAACACCGTTTCGCCGTGTCTTTCGCATCATAGTCATATCGTCTCATCGGAAACCATCATGAGATAGCATATCCTGAACAGGATGTGCAGCTTTCACAGCGTTTCATCAGTCATCACAGCTTTTCGAAACTTATGTCGATCTTTGGCCAGTCTTACTGCTTCTGTTACTGTCATGTTCAGATGATCTTTGATGTCTTGCGTACATCTTCTTCATGGTCTTCCTCTTGTCCGTCTTCCAGGCATCATCCTCTCCATTATGGTCTTCTCTAGGCTGTCATGGCATTTGATGTGACCAAAATATTGTAGTTTTCTGGAAAGAACCATGCTGTTTATCCAGTATTTTTTTTTTTTACATTCATTGCTCTCAGGATGGCTACATTTTGTGAACTTTTTGGTCGATGGTATTATTTTTCTGCAACATTTTCTTTCAATTGCTGCTATTTTATTGTCATCAGAAATAATCTTCTAAAATAGCATTTGACTTTTTTCCGTAATTGTAATCGGTAACCTTGGGTATAATTTGCGCCGACAACAAATGAAATCACAGAAAATGTCAAATGCGTCACATTAGAATGATTATTCGCCCGTGTGTTGCCGGGGCCCGAAAGGGGAGCAAAGAATAGCAACGCTGTTTACCTTCCATGCATGTCGTAAAAGGCGACTAAGGAGGTTATGGGATGGGGTTGGCTGTCCCATCCCATATAGGGTAAGTGACCCAAAGCCATGCTGAAGTCGGATGTGTCAGGCCGAAAGGCGCAGATATCGCAGCAATGATGTAAACCATGACACAACGCATTCCGTTCTCCAGACTACATCCTGCTAATCTGCAGGAGTTTGAGAACGAAGAAGAAGAAGAATGATTATTCCAAATTTAGCCCACATGTCTTGTATTGTCGATTGTTACGGTTAAACGTGTTATGCTAGGCAATCCGCGCCTTTAAATAACTATACTGAATCCCTCAAAAATATTCATATGGACACATCGGTAATAATCCGTCTAAAGTGACGCTATTTGACTTTCCCCATGATTTTCATTGGCTGCCGACACAAAGTATACACAATGTGACCAATGAAAATCGAGATAAAAGCTAAATAGCGTCACTCTGAAAGGATGATTCTCGATGAGTCCACAAGACTATCGTCGAGGAACTTGCATGTAATAACGTTCGTAACCCCGTGTAACAAATGTGTTGGATTGCAAGTCTTCGCACTCAGGCTACTGAACTGTCACCATGACCCAAATATTCGCGACGAACTTGTCAGTTATGAGTGACGTATCAGAGAAGTAACGTACATACCGCTCACTTCGGTCTACACCTGGTTCTGTTGTCTTCTTTCAAATATGATTTTGCGGCGCATCTCTATGTGTTACGCGCTGTGAAATATTAAACCAGCGGTTCTTAAACTATGTGTTCCTGTGGATTCCATTTCTTTTCTACTTGATTTTTCATTAGAAAACTGGCCTCACAGCACGTTGGGCATTCCCATAAGTGCTCCGCCCTCTGTTTCGGCAGCCATTCGACTATATGATGTTTAGAGTCCAATGTCGCTGGAAACAGACGTCAACATCAGGGCACAACTCTGGCCCTTGCGACAGCTTTCTTTGTTGTTCCTCCCACCCACGCTGTGCCCGTAACTAGTTCAAGCACAACGTCGGCATGTCGGAACAACATGGTAACTGTTATCGAAGGTTACGACTACGGGATTGTATAGATGACGTGCCATGAAGCTTCTATAAAAAGATAACCTCAATATAAAGGCATGTCATCTACTAAGGTTTTCTGTTGCATGGTTGGTTTGTCTAGTGAGTCATTGGTGAGACCCACAGACACAACCACATGTGCAAAATCTTCTCCACTGCGGACCCTCAATATATTCCACATATGAAAATATTCAGGAATTCATTTATCTGTGTGTTAACTACATAAACGATGTCTGTAAATGAAAATAATATGATAATTTGTGACTAATAAACAATAACGCAATACAAATATATCTCCCATGTTTAAGTGTGTGTGTGTGTATATATATATATATATGTATATACACACACACACACTTATAATATTTCTTCAAAGATTCGTGGACCCACCTGAGAGGACCCCGTGGACGCCATGAGTATGTGGACCAATGTAAGAACCGCTGAACTAAACGATTTATGAAGAGTTATAACAATTTATGAAGAGTTATAACAATTTATGAAGAGTTATAACAATTTATGACGACGTAAATAATTACTGGGGTTTTCCTACATATGTACTTGTTCTCTCCTCTTTCCCTGCGTTCGTTCTAAAACTCCTACTGGTTAGCAGGTGTTACAAATAGTGGAACTCGTTGTGACATGATTTATTCTAGCTGCGATATTTGGTCTTTCGACCTGAGACACCCTACATCAGTAGGCTTTTTGGGTTGCTTTGACCGATGGGATGAAACCGCACTTATCAACTCACTACTAAAGCCAACGTAGCCGTCTCTTACATCATATATAACGCAGCAGTATCGATATCCTTTGCTCCCCTTTCGGGTCTCATAAACACATGAGCTGGGTAAAACAATTAAGATCAATCAATGCTAAATGAAATTTTTCACAAAAAGTAATAGAGGTCAAATAGATATTGAACGATAGTTACAAGGAAGATGTTCTTAACATACATAACCATCTCAAACTTTCCACTCAAGAACAGTAGAGCAGTGGTTCTCAAAGTAGGTCGTATGACCGCTCCATGGGCCTCTGAGAAAATGTTGAAATTAGGGAGTACTCGGGGAGGGGAGTAGCAAGAGATGACCAACTGAACGATAAACAACAAGAATTATAGCGATCAGATTAAACAGATTGGTGACAAGTAAAGAAAGTGGACGATCATTTTCTAGGTACGGGAAGGCGTGTGAAATTTCAACGTGTGAAATTATGTCCCAAAATATGGGTCATGTGCCAAAAATATTGAGAACCACTGGTGTAGAGTATTTAGTTCATTATATTCGGGCCATATTTACTCCGTCCCTCTCGATGAAGCGGCACGCCGAATGTATCACTCATAGCACGCAACTCCGTGGCTTCAAGCAATAGTCCACAGGAATCTCCGAAAAAAATCCACTTTGTAATCAGGATGTTGTGAACGAGATTCGAATCCGCGACCTCTAAAACACCACATAACAGCTTAACTTCTACGGCAGGGACATATACTTACAAACAAAAATAAGCACAGTTTATTCGGCGACAGAATATTCTAGAACAGTTACTGTATAAGTCCTACGGAACGAACTGTAAGCAAGTTTCAGTACAAGAAGCGCATATACTGGCAGAGTAGATACTCTGATTCTAACAAGTTACTCTATCCAATTTCCGCTAGTTTTTTTTTAAATTTTAAATATTGATTGATAAAGAGACTAAATATAGTTCACAATCGATATCTTGTTCACAAGGTTACACATGTTTCATCGATAGTCATGATTGTATTTCAACATTTGACAACTTGAAAGTATCTGCAATTCCAGAATCAATACTTGCTTCCACCAGAGTTGACAGTATAAACTGAGTGAGTCACATTTTAGGTAAAATATAGTGTCATCATAACTTATACTACATTTTTAAATTGACTAAAAAAATACAAAAATACCAACACACAATTTCACGCCCAGTGATATTTTAAAATGGCATCATGTGTTAAATCTGGCTAAGAAATGACAAAATTCTGGCAACTCGGTGACATAACGTTTATGCGTGCCAAGGGACAAACATATGTTCTTGCAAATCCTTCTTCGCGATAACTCACTATATATATATATATCGCGACAATAAATAAAGGAATGAATGAAGGCCTAATAAATTATGTGCAGAGAGGTCTTCTATGCAGGCGGTCGTTGGTTGCCCCTGCCTAATGAAATGGGTAGAATGTCTTCTATGCAAGAAAAGGCGGCGCTTGATCTTGATCGCATTATATGACATATAAATGTAACAATACAGACCTCGCGCGGCATTCCCCAACACGCCCTTATTCTTCTTCTTCTTCTGTTCTCAAACTCCTGCAGACCCGCAGGATGTAGTCCGGAGAACGAAATGCGTTATGTCATGGTTTACATCATTGCTGCGATATTTGCGCCTTTCGGCCTGACACATCCGACTTCAGCATGACTTTTGTGTCACTGACCCTATATGGGATGGGACAGACAACTCCATAACCTCCTTAGTCGCCTTTTACATGCGTGGAAGCTAACAGTGTTTCTATTCTTTACTCCCCTTTCGGGCCCCGGCAACACACTGGCGCAACACGCCCTAAAGGCGTGGAATAATAAACTTAAAAAACTAAAATATACCTCATACGGTGAGGCACGCTGCTTTCAACCGCGGACGTTAGTCGAATATTAGTAGGCCCTATATCAGAAGATCTGTATTTCGCAGACGACATTACACTACTGAGTTCAACGCATACAGACTTCCAGGAAAAGACAACAAGGCTACAATATTTTTCAGAACAAATCGGCCTGCAGATTAACGTATCCAAAACAAAATATATGGACTTTACTAATGTAAACAAATGTAATACAAATAAATAACAATATACTAGAAAAAGTAGAACATTTCACTTATTTGAGAAGCAGAATAACAGCAAATGGAGACTCAAGTACAGAAAGTATGACCAGAATTGATCTGGCATCAAGTGCATTCAACTCACTTTCAAACATTTGTTGATTTTTTTTTAAAAACAACTCAGCATTAATACAAAGCTACTGTTAAACACATGTGTTATTTCGGTTTTACCATACGGGTGTGAAAGCTAGAAATCAACTACATCTTTAGAAAACAAACTAATTCTTCGAATACAAATGTCTCAGAAAAATCAAACCAGAGACTGAGAGAAGAGACAAAACAAGAATACATCACAGGCGTTATTAGATAAAGGCGTTGGGTATACACATCGGTCACGTACTCAGAATGAAGACAGAATACCACGTCAAGTCTTTACATGGTCACCGAGTAGCTAAAGAAAAATGGGAAGACCAAAAACAACACTGAAAAGAACTATCGAAAAAGAAATCACAGCAGCTCTTATGAAAACGAACTATCTGGAACAACTGGCTTTTGATCGACAAGCATGGAGAGCTATGACATCTGCCCTATGTGCCAAGCTTGGCGCAAGAGGAAAATGATGATAATATATCAGAGATTTTCAGAGGTTAACCTTTAAAAAAAAAAATAGTGAAGATTGCGATTCTGGTGATCCAGTCACTACGACCGTCTAGTATTAATTTTGATATAAGTGTGTACTGTGTACACAATATCACATTATATACGAGGGGGAGTCAATAAGTAAGTCACAAATTGATGTTGGATGGCAGGAAAATGCAGTAGGTGGTTTCTAAATCTGTTTATAGTTGATATCATCATAGAACTTTATGTTTATGTTCGCTAGATGGCGCTAGCTGTACCTTGCGCATGCGCAGCACAAAAAACAAAATGGCTACTGTACTTACAGAGTGTACAATCAATGAACAACGTGCTGTTGTGCGTTTTTTATGGGCAAAAGGACTGCCTGCAAAAGACATTCATAAAGAAATGCTTCCTGTTTATGCTGACAATTGTTTGTCCCGTAAAGCGGTGCACAGCTGGGTAAAAAAATTTTCTCAAGGACGCTCTAAAATTGTTGACGAAATCCGATCTGGTCGTGCTGTTGAAATTGCAACAGACGCATCTGTGCAGCGGGTTGAGGAGATGATTCGAGGTGACAGACGAGTAACGATAGACGCTGTAGCAGCTGCAATAGGGTGCTCACATGGTTCAGCATACAGCATCATGCATGACCGATTGAAATTTAAGAAAGTGTGTTCAAGGTGGGTGCCCAGACAATTGACGGACGAACACAAAATGAACCGATTAGGCTTGTCATTGGAGCATCTCTGTCAATACGCAAATGAAGGAGAAGACATGATGAACAGGATTATTACTGGGGACGAATCATGGGTGCATCACTACCAGCCTGAATCAAAGCGTGCTTCAATGCAATGGAAACATCCTTCTTCGCCTTGTGTCCAAAAATTCAAGGTTACACCATCAGCAGGGAAGGTTATGCTGACAGTGTTCTGGGATTGTCAAGGAGTGCTTTTAACCAATTTCAAAAAGAAAGGTGACAATGTGAATTCTGAATCATACTGTGAAGTTCTATCAGTGCTTCGGGATGCAATTCGAAGAAAACGTCCAGGGCTGCTGACTAGAGGAGTGCTACTCCTTCATGACAATGCTAGACCACATACGGCTCGATTAACTCAGGAGAAAATAAAAAATCTTGGTTGGAAAATTCTGGAACATCCTCCTTACAGCCCCGATTTAGCCCCTAGTGATTTTCACCTTTATGGTCCACTAAAAACCCACCTTGGCGGGAAGCATTTCGCGACTGACGCAGAAGTTGAATGTGAAGTGAAAATGTGGCTTAAAAAGCAGAGCACGCAGTTCTACGCAGCAGGTTTGGGAGGACTCATAAAACGATGGGATAAATGCATCAATGTTGGTGGAAATTATGTTGAGAAGTAAAGGGATAATGTATGTGTAAAAATAAACAGTTTTCAGGTTTTTATCGTCTTCAGTTTTTTTCTAATGAGCCATTTGTGACTTACTTATTGACTCCCCCTCGTATATATATATATATATTATATTTACACACACAACCATACAGCACAAACTGGGCTACGTATTTCATCTTAGCTGATACGACTGTTTTCATTGGTCACTTTGTGTGCAATTTGTGTCGCCCACCAATGAAAAGCATGGATCAATCAAAGGTCAGCCGACTAGCGTGACTAGCGAGCAGGACCTATGTGGTGAAACGTGGTTCGGTGCAGCGATCAATGATGGACGAATAATAACAGATTATGAGTGAGAGGCAGCGTGTGGAACACACGAGTTTCTGGAGGTTATGTTTGTGTAGTTAGTGTTAAGACAGATTGGGACGACCACGTAGGCGTAGGTTAGTTGTCGCGAAATGGATTGTGAAACTGTGGTCTCTGTGTAAATCTCCGTAGAGTCGATTTATGTCATCGGCACACACATTACAATACATTGAAAATGTCATTATCGATATAAATATATATTATAATACCAGAACAAATCAACTTCGTTCGTTATCGAACTCCTGAAGATCATCCACATGTAATACAGAAGCGGAATGCATTGTTTTACGGTTTACAGCTTGGTTGTGATATTTGCGTCTTTCGAACTTACACGCCTGACAGAAGAGACAAGACAGAAATGAAGATATCAGGAAATAAATAAAGACTATCTCAAATCAAGACTACATCGAAAGACAGCACACCAGGTTGTTTGGTCACGTCATGAGAATGGAACCAACTTAACCAGCTATTCTTGCATAAAATAGCAGAAGATCGGTCTACAAGGCACGAGGAAGACCCAGAACAGAATGGGTGGAAACATTCAAAGAAACCGTAACGATACACGGTAAGACCATGGCCAATGCGAGCCAAATGGTCAAAAACAGACAAATTCCCCCACGACGCTTAACGGCACCAGTAGAAATGACAATATATAGACAGACACAGAGGGACGGACAGATAGATAGATAAACATTCGACATCAGAATGGTGTCTAGTTCACTTTAATCCTCCATTGGAGGGGACCACCACCACCCAAAGTTTCCTTAGTCGCCCATTACGACATGCATGGTAGGTAACAGTGGCTACTCTACTTTACTTTCCGGCCCCGGAAAAATGGCGTAGTAAATACATATGTAAATACATGTGTTTTTCTGCTTGTCGATAGGCCAATTTTCAGAGAGGCAGGGCGTCACCGAGTACTATTAGGCCCAGTGAAATGTTTCCCACTGAATACGGATGTGTCGGGTCGCCATTGTCCTATATAACGGGGACACAACGCATTTCCATTCTCTGGACTACATTCTGTTGGAAGTAGTATGACCATTGTCCTGCTGCAAGAGAGATCTAGCGAGAGTTTGAGAATGATTGCTGAAGAAGAAGAAATGTTATACTGGAGTATCGGCAGATAATTATATTCGTCCGGTGGCAAATAAACAAACTTGCAAGTGATCAATATTCACTGTAGGCAGCGGTGAAACGGCGTAATAATCTAGTTTGGTTTGGACATGTAGAGAGACATGACTCACTACAAATATTTTGCAAGAAACAGTCGAGAGTGGAAAGAGAAAATGTGATCAAGAACATCCTGGATCAAGGAATTGCCTGGACATGAATTTTCTAAGCTTTTTGTTGTCTCCAGTGTGGCAGCCCTCCGACTCTGACAGGTTGCTGGTCTTCGTTAATCAAAAAATAAGGATATCTCACCGTATTCCTAAATTCACAATACGCATAAATGGCGTGGACAAGGGGAACTCTATTTTGGCTATACGTGCACCCAAGCTTAAGGAAATATAGCATATTCTGACGAATAAAACAAGAAAACTACATTGCAACATCCCCACCCCACTGAAAATATAGTAGATTCCATATTTTTTTAATACTGCGATATCTCTTTATGCCATGCACACAAACATATATATATATATATATATATATATATATGTTTTTAACGCTTATATCATTCTTTTTTTTGGCCATCTGGAACATATTTTATTGCTTGTGGTCCAGTCCACTTCAAGACTTCCACTAGTCCTTTTTTAGGACTATGGCCTCTTTTCCTGAGAAGATAAAGCCACGACTTTAAGTCCGCATGCTTCTACTCCATCCTGAAACAAGACACATTTGACTCTTGATCAGGAACAAGCATCGCCGTGTAACGGGGTTTCCCATAAATGCTCTAATTGCTATTCCATCAGCCATCTAAAAGTATATAAACCCAGCGTCTGTTGCTTGTGGATTTTTCTAGTCTTTCCAATGAGGGCGCATTTCCTCCCCTCGTATCTGGTCATCCTCATTTTTATGATTTCCTGAACGCCTAAATTTTCTCTTGCATCTCCCTATTCTTTATTTTGTTCATTGTGTACTAACTTCTCTTGCATCTTCCTATTCTTTATTTTGTTCATTGTGTACTAACTTCTCTTGCATCTTCCTATTCTTTATTTTGTTCATTGTGTACTAACTTCTCTTGCATCTTCCTATTCTTTATTTTGTTCATTGTGTACTAACTTCTCTTGCATCTTCCTATTCTTTATTTTGTTCATTGTGTACTAACTTCTCTTGCATCTTCCTATTCTTTATTTTGTTCATTGTGTACTAACTTCTCTTGCATCTTCCTATTCTTTATTTTGTGCATTGTGTACTAACTTCCCTTATTAAGATATGACACATTTGAACATAGCTACACTGACATCAGACGACGCACGGCACAATGAATGTCCTATCAAAATAATCGCACAAGCTATAAATCCAGCTTCGTCCTAGATCATTCCAAACAAAGAAAAAAGCTAACACTGCCTAATATAACAAAATGAACAGAAATGGGTATATATGTTACCAATATTACTCAATAAAACAAACAAATGACACACAGTGGTGATATTTACACATATTTCTGTTCATTTTGTTATTTGTCTTGTGTTACCACATCCCCCCCCCCATTTCTAGTTTTCTCGACACTGGAGTTTTATCTCCTAATATTCCGCCGAAAGCGGATGTGTCGGACCATTGGCGCAAATAAAACGGCGACACAAAGCATTTCAATTCTCTGGACTACATCCTGCTGAAAATCTTAAATTGAAAATGTGCTGCCATGGTTACATGGAAGCTTTAATCCCCCATCAAACAAAGTGTTTGTAGTGACAATCCAATCCATTTGTTTTAAGTAACATGCCCGATATAAGTTCATCGTTTTCTTATTATCGTTTTAGAAAAATAAAAATTGTCATCTCTTATTTGCTTTTGTAATTGACATTTTTTTGGTACAGTACAAGTAGACGCCACCACATTGTCGAGTTATTTCCCTTGTCTATGTACATTTCATGTTCATCATGTAATAATTTTAATATTTATTTATTTTTGGGTTTGTGTTAGGATAGTTGTGTTTTACATAACAAACCCTAACCCAACCGTACAGAAATAAATACTTCAATTCTTAAATGATGAACATGACATTTACAAACAACAGAGAAGGGAAAAATTAAACATGTGATGGTGTCTATTTGTCCTCTTCCCATTTCTGTTTTTCAAATGTATTTAATTTCTTCTCTAGTATTATTTTATTTTTGAAGTCTCCGCAACCATATACTAATACAGATTTTATATTAATAGTTAAACATTAGGTGTATGGTAAATTAACAATTTAAAAAAAAAAATTCCATTTGTTTGTTAGGTGGTTGAATGAATATATTGGTGGCAAAACAATTTTGGTAAGAATTTCTTTGCACATATAACGTGTAAAATTTTCTTTGTACACATCACATGTGTAAAAATTTCTTTGTGCACATCACATGTGTAAACATTTCTTTGTACATATCACAAATATAAAAATTTCTTTGTACACATCACATGTGTAAAAATTTCTTTGTACATATCACATGTATAAAAATTGATTACTTTCCTTCTTACACACAGCCGCCGCCGTCAACCATAAGAAATTATATAGCCATTACAACACACACCAAAAATCAATGTCCCCTGTCCTTTCTAGAATATCTAAACACGTGGTTTACAGAACAATAAAAACATCAGAATAATAACAGATTGGGAAACACCGAATATTTCTGTCGTTATATCTTCTAAACACTTGTATGCGATAATAGCGTTAGAAGTGGTCCTTCTCTTTGAGTTGGTATAGTTTATTTATATCAACATTCATAAGTGTATAAAAACACATTCACACAGCGTACAAACAGAAAGCTTAGTCGAGAGCTCAAACATACACAGACATTCACAGTGCGTACAGAAAGAAAGCTTAGTTTAGAGTTGACACTTACACACATTCGTAGAGTTCTCAGCATGGGATGTTTTCACTTTTATTATTTGGCGATACGAAATGCACGCGAGGAGTGGTCTTGGAGTAAACAGAGAGCATGGATGGGAGGGCATGGTCTGCGCGAGCGTATGAGTTACATCCTCTTCACAATGTATGCTTCAGACGTGGGAGAAACAGTGTTGAGTGGATGATGGGTCCATGCTTGAAAAAAATTAGTTTGTGTGCGTTGGGGGGAATGTTGTGACAAGTGTGAAATCAAGGACATCTAGATATATCTAGAACCACGACTTCGCAGGGGCGGTTGCCATTAAAAACTGTAGTATTTATTCGGAATTTCCAGTCTTAAACCAATTCTCATTAGTATAGCTAGAAAATAAATCCTTCTCCGTGTTAGTTTTGCGCGCTGATCCGTGGATAGATATATTACAAGGTCCAAGAAAGCGCACACATTAGGGGGTGTTTCCTTTTGGATTTAAAAAAGGTAAAGGTAGGTCCCATGGCATCTGCCGTCGGGGATGAAGATAACTCTTCATGTACTAAGCCGCAGCAACTATTAGGCATTGCTGCGATGTCTGCGCCTTTCGGTCTGACACATCTGACTTCAGCATGGCATGGGTCACTGATCCTATATGGGATTGGACAGCCAACTCCATCCCATAACCTCCTTAGTCGTCTTTTACGACATGCGTGGAAGGTAAACAGTGTTGCTATTCTTTGCTCCCCTTTCGGTCCCCGGCAACACACGGGCGTCTATAATAGTTTATCCGCATCCTTTTTTTCTGTAATATTAATTGCCTGGAGATATATAATTGTAAACAAAACAACAAATGATAAATTGCAGCAGCCAAGAGTGACGTTATGATAGATCATCCAGCAAAGCTAATCTGGATAGGGACTTGATTGATATTCTCCGGGAAATCCCGATAATGATTGTTGATAACCGCCCCTTACTACGAAGCCAGTATGTAGTCATTTCGTATTTCCAGATGTCTGTTTTGAAACATACAGAAAGAAATTCAGAGACAAAAACGACAATATGGAGAACAACACAAACGAAAATTCAAAACAGAGAAGAGCATTCAGATTTGACGCCCGTGGTTATATCGATAGAGATACACACAGTGACGGAAAAGTGAAGCGTGCTAGAACTGTCATTAGCTTTCATGTTCTGTCCAGTCAGGTATCAGTTCTGTCGTATGGTTCGCCTACTAGCGATATGGTTACACACGTCCACATTTTAGTGGAAACGTCAACACGCTGAAGGTATTAGGTACCAAGCCGAAATCGGTTGTATCTGAACATTTGCGCAAACAAAACTAACACACGGCACATTTCCGTTCTCTTGACTATATATATATATATATACATTGGCATACATTATATATATATATATATATATATATATATATATAATGGACAGAATCACCCCCCATGTGTATCTCTTGTCTATATATTGCATGCCGCCTCTCAACTCTTATCTTTAAATAAGGTCTCCTAAAAGATTGCAAGTCTTTTAATGTAGTATTTACTAATTATAAAATGACGCTGGTGACAGTTGTTTTGTTCTTGATGTGAAACAGTAGAAGATAGCAGGTAAGGAGACACCATTTGTATGACTAGCTTTCTAGTACAACTACGAATTAGTACAATTACACACACGTGTGTAGTTGTGTGCGTGTGTGAAAATTATAATGTAGAATAATATTAAGAAGAAAGCGTAATTATAATATTTTAATGATTTTTGCTGGTCACCAAGCCCAGACATACCTTAATATGTCTGAAGCATACTACAAAACTAATTTTTTTGCGTTTGTTATCTAACTCTCGCTAGATCTCTTGTACCAGGAGAATGGTCGTAATAGATGACCATCAGGGTCATACACATCCGACTTCGGTGGTATTAAAAAATAGATAATTTATTGGATATTTTTGGCATACGACTTTATAGTTACCAACCAAAAGCGGCACAATAATAAAATGACGAAATGAATTAGGTCCTAATTAATTCTGTACGGAGGTCTCCTACTCTCGAGGTTCTCGGTTCAATACTCATTCTATCATGTGATTTCTAGCGTGACTCTGGGCAGTAGAATATCTGTCCAGAATTCATTAGGACTACATTCGTTACGTTTATTTTAAACATTGTCGTGATTTTCGTTTGTCATTATTTATATACTTGGTGTCGCGTGCCTTCTTCTTTCGTTCACTTAAAACATGTCTATATCTGTAATTCTGTCTCCTGAATAAAACTCAGTCTTTTGTAGTTCACAAGTGGCCCATAGAGCTTTCATTCCAGTATTGTTTCATCTGGCCAATATTTCTGCCTCATCCTTTCATACTAAGAACATTGTTGAAGTATATGTTTGGCACTCTGAGCTGCCTGTCCACATGGCTGTGTTGCCAATCTTGAATCTTGTGTATATGTGACTGTGGAGTCGGTTGTGTCCCGTTCTGAGGCGTAGAATTACTACTTGTTATGATTTGTTCATAATGTGAAAGTCATCTTGCGTTGGTGTTTGTGGATTTCTTATTGACTTGATCATCTGGGTTTTTTTCTGATGGTTGGTGATTGGTACATCTGGTTGGTCTTCGGCAGCACCTTCCTTAGCCAGTTGGTCTGCTTTTTCATTTCTTGGTATTCCACAGGGAGAGGGTATCCACTGCATGGTTACCCTATACTGGTAAGACAGTTCATTAAGTAGATTTTGTAAGTATTACTTTTCCTGACTGAGGAGCTTGAAGCACTGACCGTACAAATGTCCGGAATACCACGGGCTGTGGGTTAGGGTTAAGTTCAGCAACTTTTCAGCTGACATTCCAATTGTCTGCTCAATTCGAACACCAACAGGGAAATTCTGCAACAAGTATGTTGCATATGCATATATATATATATATATACCTGCACCTCCATTCCTCACTGCATTCTGTGCTGACCCGTTTGTGTATACTCTGACTCATAGTCGTGTGGATATCCATTGTCCAGGAAATTGAAGGTAACTGTCTTTCACTGCACTGTTCTGTTCGTCCTCACTCAGTATTCTTTTCACGTGGGTCGGAATGTATATTGGTATTCCACCCACTCCAATGGGTTTGTTCTGGTACAGACATTAAGAGGATGTCAACTTCAGGCAAGACTGTTAGCTTGGTGGATAAAGCTGCTTCTTTTCAGTCGCCCCATTGCTAGATTTTGGAATATTTCCTTCATTGGATGACTTGGCATACACTTACACTTTTCGCTTGCATTATCACCTTTGCGTCCCTACGTTTGACAAGTGTTTGTACTCTTGCCATTTTTTGCATCTCTACTATGTGTGTTGATTTCATTGCTCCCAACATTATCTTAAGCGCCTGGTTTCGCACTTTACCTAGATCTTGTAATGTGGTGTTTGATGCAGGACACTACGCAGCTGAACCATATTCCAGGTGTGGTCTTATGCCTTGCTGATAAACTTTACGGAGTATATTCTCACTGGTTCCCTGGTTGTTGCTTTGTTTGTGTGTTGCTTATGTCAGTTTATCATTAAAAGTAACTCCGATGTATGGGTTGTTTACCTTCTTTCAAAAGTTCTACATCTATCTTGATAACAAACCGGCTTTTTGTTTTGGTGAAAATGTTGAAGAGTGTAGTGCTGCACTTATCTGTGTTAATGCTGACGTACAATCTATTTGCCCATAGGGTTAAGGCATCAATAGCTCTTTGTATTTGTTTAGTGGCCATTGTCGCATGCTCTTCTGTGCACCAGATCACCAGGTCGTCAGCATACATAGCCACTTTGTGCCCATGTGGTAGTTCGGCAACTAGGTCATTGATGTAAACCAAGAAATGTGTGGATGACAGGATTCCTCCCTGGGAGAATCCATGACGCAGTAGAACTTCCTTGCTTTTACGACCATCCAATTGTACCCTGGCTCTTCTATTATGCATATATGATTTTGTACATTTGTACATTGTTGAGTTAATCCTGCAATGTCGCAATTTCTTTAAATCTTTCTTTCCAAACCTTGTCAAATGCTTTCTTGAGGTCTATCCATGCTGCTAGTACTCGTTTCCTATCTTGGAAGGCGTTATCAATCTCTTGTTGCCTGATCTTCAGTACACTGAAACCTGCTTGCTGCGATACCAGGAAGGTTTTAACTTTCACTGGAACCACTGCATCTTAAGATTGATAATGCGTTCCATTGTTTTGCACAGACAGCTTGTGAGGCTGAATGGTATGTAATTGGAGAATGTGTTGCCATCTTTTCGTGATTTGAGGAGTGGTATCATTATTGCTTCCCTTCATGTCTGCGGAACATTACTTGTGGTTAAGATTGTTGAATTTCTACAGTAGCTTTGCTTTTGCTGCAATCCAGGTTTTTAATCATTTAATTGGACACTTCGTCAGCTCCTGGGGACGTTTTGATTTTCAATTTGGATATTGCATGCTCCAGTTCTGTCAATGTGTTTGGTGCCTCCATGACTTTAGATATAGAGGTTCGTCTTGTCCAATGTTATGCTCGAGTGGGACTGCCCAAACAGTCTTAGTTTTCAGCTCCTTCACCACTTCAAGGTGCGGGTCTCGATTTGGGGTGGGGGAGGATGAAGGAGGGAAAGGTGTTTCACATGCCAAAAATAACCAAGATCTTAACCAACGAAATGAACGGAAATAATAAAAATGTGCCTTGCAGATAATGTTTACGTTTTCTATGCAGAGGTCTTATAGTACTGTGCATAGAACATTTAGGTATTAGAGGTAGTCTCGGCGGTCAATTTCCTAGTCACCCGTGAAGTTATTAATTAAAGGAAACTGTAGTGACCTTTGACCGTTAGGAAGTGCAGTCACGGGGCTACACTTGACAAACTTGTCGTGTATGCATACTTACTGGTCGTGTGTGCATACTTACTGAACCCTTAAGGGTAAAAGGAACAATAATTGACAATAGTTTGTGATAAAAAACGCGATCGCAAGTGACAGAATGAAACTGATAAATAATGCTTACATACCTATAAAAAAAAAGATCATCACAAATTAATCAGCGACATCTGACAATGCTACGATGCTGGGGCACTGTCGCTGAAATATCTTTGTATAATATAGTATACACAGTATGATAATGATAACAGGTGCATGATAGTAGTATAGCCTCAACGCAAATCCTGGCAATGTTTCTTTACAGGATCTGCTAGAATTATTTAGACCATTATTTCTCAACACCGAGCTAGCGTCCCTTCAAGAATACAAATTATTTTAAGCGCCCCTCACAACATTCATACTCATTAAGAGTATATTACAAAGAACTTCTAATAAAAATATCAAAGTTACATTAACCATTTTCTGGAATTATAATAGATATAAAAAGTAGCGTCTTTTTCTTGTCCTGTGTTGGTTCTCAAACTCCTGCATATTAACAGGATCCAGTCCGGAGAATGGAATGTGTTGTGTCATGGTTTACATATTAGCTGCGATATCCGCGCCTTTCGGCCCGACCAATCCTACTTTAACGTGAATTTTAGATCATTTTGACCCTATATGGAACGAAACGGCCAGTCCACCGCCCAAACCTTCTTAGCCGCCCCGGCGACCTGCATAGAAGGTAAATAGTGTCGCTATTCTTTGCTCCCCTTTCTGGCCTCTTCAAGACACTGGCAAGGTATCGCTTTAATTATTTATTATTCAAACCAGTATGTACTCAGTACTAACTGAGCTAGCCCACCCCTTTAAGAAACATTCTTTAAGCGCCTCACAAAATGCATTCCCCTCATAAACACATTACCAAGAAATTCCAATAAAAAAGTATCTATCATAGTTAGATTAAATAATTTCTGAAATGATCAAATAGATATGTTTGTTTGTTTGCTATCTCCAGGAATTGCGAGCAACTTGTTCTCACTTCCTATGTGCAGTAGGGGTAGTTTCACAGAGCTTTCATATCCGGGAGACTTCAGCTTTCGGCTTAGTGTAATGACTATTGATGAAACTTACTAAATCGGAAGGGGTATATCAAATAGATATGAAAAGTAGCTTACATACTACACATTTCTGTAATAAAGATTACATTCTAAAGCAAAGGTTCTCAAAGGGATCCCTTGGATCCCACCCTTAACATTTTGTAACGGTCTTACGCTACCCCACTTCTTCAACCACGTCGTAGGTACACACATACAAACTGTTGTTAAACAACTGGCAGCACTGTATGTCTTCAATGTTTATACTATTTCTATTTTTCCATGAACATTACGTTCAATGCAATATAGAATTAACAAAGAATACAATAAGGTCATGATTTCTGTGTTGTTAAACATGCGTATAGTTTTAACTATAAATGGCTATAAATGAATAGGAATGGCTAAAAGTACCTTCAATGACATGAGGAAATTATTAATATCTAAACAAATTACAAACAAGTTAAAAATGAGAATTATAAAATGCTACATCTATTCCATATTAATGTATGGCTCAGAAACATGGACACTAAATAAACAATTAGAAGACAGAATTGATGCCTTTGAGATGTGGGTATATAGAAGAATAGGGAGAACATCATGGAAAGAGAAGAAAACAATTAAAGAGGTGCTAAAAACACTTAATATGAAGAAAGAACTACTAAGAGAAATAAAGATCAGGCAAATAAAATACTTTGGACACATTAAAAGACATGACACCCTATTGAAGACCTTACTTGAGGGTAAAGTCAAAGGGAAGCGAGCAAGAGGTAGGCAGAGATACAAGTGGGAGAGTAACATTACACGATGGACAGGTTACAGTCTAGCAGAGTGCACCACCAAGACAAGAGACAGGAGATGTTGGAGATACGTTGCAGCCAACCTTCGTTGCGGAGACGGCACTTGATGATGATGATGATATTTTTAACTAACATGCAATTGTGCATGTAATGCACTGACATCAAAAATCGTTTTGCACACTCCTTGAAATCACCTCACGCTCAAATTGGGGAGGGGGTGGGGTTGACTCCCAATTTGGGAATCCCAGGTCTACGGTTTAAGCAGTGGAGGACAAAATACCGCCAAGTCATTTTTTTTAACAGAATCTCTTTACATGTCTAAACAATACAAGTTTTCGTCGTTTGACTGTTGTCGTGACGTCGGCTATGGCAACGCGGCCTTTATTTTCACAGCCCATAGAAAACCTCCCTGCACTCCTTTACATGAAAACTGCAGTAACGAAAGTTTTTAGACTTGAAAGTAATTATTCTTGTGGACATGTACACATCTCAATTTTAATGTTTACGTACACACTTTTTTTTATATAACAACATATGCAGTAAAAACAGTCGGCAAATCAGTAAAGAAATTCACAATAGGTGTAGTAAAGGATTCCAAGCCTAGGGAAAATGGCACAAATCTTCAGAAACAAAAATGTAGACTTAAACACCAAAATAGCACTGTTCAAAACTACATTATGCCAACGATGTGCTACCGATCCCAAACGTGGACAATGACAGCACAAGACAAATGCAAACTTGTGACAGAATCCTAGTGGCATGTTTGCGAAGAATCCTACGAATATTAGACTAAACAAAGGCACCACACCAATCTTGGAACATAGTAAGAGACAACAGATCAAGTGGTTTGCACACATCAGCAGAATACCATCAGACAGCGTACCACAGCAAGCTATGTTACACAGATACAGTGAAGGCAGACCTATAGGTCGACCACGAAATCGATCGATCACAAAGATAAAAGAGACGACAAGTTCCATAATATTTCACAAAATTCCACAATTTAGCAAATAGATAGATAGATAGACTTGTCTTATGTTCGTTATTGAAAATGTGCAAAATTCGTGTGTAACATTTAGAGCGCACCATTTACCAACAAGAAAAATGGAATGTCAAAAAATTAGTGTAATGTCAGTTCCAGACACTCAATGTAAGTGTTTGTATGTCCGCCCGCGCACGTATGTGTGTATGGTAAGACAACAGGACATATAACCACAGAACAAGTGGTAAGAGTGGAGGGTGAAATATAGAGGAAAGAAGCCATAAACGCAAACCGGCCACGTTCCATGACTCACGGTTCACAACACAGCCCTTCAAGTGGGTAACAGCGCACTAAGAGTTGTTTTTGGGGAAATGTGTATTATTTTTTTTTAAAGTGTCGAGTCGATTGTGGTGGCCTATAAACAGGCGTGAGTGATACACATCACAACGATGGATGATACTGCACTCACAATATATATATATATATATATATATATATATATATATATATATATA